>OY755043.1:118427273-119098773 GCA_963576565.1 Aspidapion aeneum
ACCTGAAGGTTTCCGTGATTTTGGTTTGGTCCCGCCTGGGACGTATGACGTAAAATTTGCGTCTGAAATGGTCTTTACCTTTATTGTTTTTGTATATCCTAAAATGAGTATTAGAGAATATAATTTTAGTTTATAGCTGAAATATTATTTTAGTATATACTTAAAAGATATAGATTATAAATACACCATATTAAATTTATACCTGGTAAATACTTGTTATGTAGGGGGAATATATGAAATAATCTATATAGATTTATGTTGATCTTAAAGATTTGGAATATACATAGTATATACATTTGGCATATACTATGTATATCTGGGTCAACAACATCTATAATATAATTTTTTCTAGGAGGGGGGTAATTCTCCTATTTTTTTTTTAATTATTAACAAAAAGTGCATATTTTTTTCTAGGGGGGGGGGGCGTAATTACCACGTTAGCCTTTCTCAAATCCGGGCTTGGCATTTTGAGTGCTGAATTTAGAGTAATTTTTCCCAAATTCATTAACAGCATTCGGTCGGAATAGCTGAATTTTTTTAAAAATATGTGACTTATCCCCATTATTCACTAATGTGTTTATTTATTTATTTGAACAAAACCTCGGGTTAAACACCTTAAATAAAATTATATTTTCGAGAAAACTAATTGAAGGAAAATAACGTACTTTAAAATAACAGACTTTTTTTGAAGTAACGGATTTTGGGCATTTATCGAACGTCTTAAAAATTTTTGTAGCATGCACCCTCTTTGAATGAATAAGAAAAGTGGGTCGAGTGATAACTTGTTATGAAGTTCTAGTGAATGTCTTTACAACTCTGTAAAAAATTGAAAAATTTATTTATTACTTTTTGAGATAATTTACTAAATTTTCAAATTTAAAATTGACTGATGGAATGAAAATTAAATTATAATTTTGTATTTTTCTGATTTGATTTTTATTATAAATATTTTCTCCTTTTAAAAAAACACCTTGTATATTATTAGCCATTATGCGATGTGTTTTTATATCTTTCTTGAGGTCTTGTTTATTCTACGTCCTGCGAAACGGCAGGAAAACGACGGACGGGGCTTCATCGTCGTCGTTATATTTGTATAGGAAAAGATGAAACAACGATTCGACGCGGCACTCGGTGCGCACCATCTGAGCTGCTTCGGTCCTGCCGCTTAGGGTCAATATATCTGACGAACATTTAACATATCCCGGTTATTCGATTTAGGGGGCGGGTATTGTTATATTCTAATTTTTACCTTCTCCGCACCCGTATCTAATAGATCACAATTCAAAATAAAATGAGTTGGGGATGTTATTAATCAATTTTACACCACACTGAAAACAATTTTGGTAATTTTCCTTAACATATCACGTATTTTTTTACATAACATGTACTATAGGTAAATTTAGTGGGAATAAGGACACTGTTGTTCTGGTAAATATACGTTTTAATCCATCGGTAACGTTTCGACAATGGTTTTTGTCTTCATCAAACCTTCAGACTAGATCGTACATTGGAACAACAACAACAAGAATTCAAGCACATCAGGAAAACAAACGGCACAAAATTAAAAACGAAACCCAACATTAATCTGCTAATTATTTATATTTTCTTTTATTTTGTTTATCAGACAGGTTATATTATCGGCGGAAAAATTAATTAATTATAATATATAATAATAAACAAAAGAAAATATAAATAATTAGCAGATTAATGTTCAGTCTGTTGAGGTTTTCGTGAACTCGACACTCAGTAAAGGAAATTCGGATCCGTAGCTTCTGAAAATAAAATTTAAAATTCTATGTAAACAATAATTTTGTAGTAAGTGCCTCGCTTCGACGCCAAACAATTCATGCTCAAGTGAATACAAGGCAAACAATTTCAAGGCGCGTATTTACTTTAGCATGAATGCAAACGAAGCATTCGTTTGGTCCCACTGCGAGGCTTGCGAATTCTGCCTCAAATGAATACGCGGCTTAAGGTCCGGCGGCTAATCGTCCGCGGTGAATTATCGCATTACCTGTTTGATAACCTATAACGTTAGGTATGCGATATTCCATACAAAACAATTTTTTTTACTTTTCTTACCTAATTTTGTGATGCATCATTTAAATCACTGCAAAAAAATTTGTTGTTCTTTAACTATACTATCTTTTCCAGACAACTGGTGTATATTCCTATCCAAATATGTATTCACTATCATTATTAATAACTGTGCTTTTAATTTACCATGTTTTTTCTACAAAAGGTAAATATTTGAACGAAAATTGCACAAAGCGTATCTGCTACCTGACTGACTGAACTATGCGGCAGCGCCCTCTTTAGTATAACGTTTTTTTCAATGTTTAAAAAACAAAACATTTATTAGCTTCATATATCTTAAATTCAACGTTAGAAATGAGGTCTAGGAAAAACATTATAAAAATAACCATATATTGATGGTATTATTTTTAATGTTAATAAAATTATGGTGTTTTAAATATTGGTTTCTTAACGTTATTAAGAAATATATTTTTGGTAATGCTTTTACATGAAATTTTCGTTAGGATTTTCTTCATGTTTTTTTAGTTTCAAAAGTTGACTTAATTTTAACACTTTGTGCTAGAAAAAAACATTTTTTTTTCAACATTTATTTAACGTTTTTTACGATTTTGTGCTTAGTGGGAAAGATAAGAGCTGGAATTAATAGTGCCGCCACTAATAATGGAAAATAGACGACTGGATTTATAAATTGGACTTTTGTATGTCAATTTTGAAAGATCATCTTTCAGTTTTCAGTGGAAAACTCTCAGTATAGTGCGCGTCACTATTATTGCCTGGCTTTATTGCAATAAGTCTCTAATATATTTTGAATGAAGTATCCCGCACTGTGCTGCGCTACACGGCACGGCATTATAGATTAAAATAGTCGTATCACGCAGTTTTGCTGCAGTGCAGTTCCGCTTAGTGCGGTCCAAGCATAAAGATTTTATTGCACTGCTATTTAGGAGTATGGTCGTAATTGGTTTTTTACAGAAATCAATTAAATTTGATATGTGTAGATCGTGACTCAGTGATAATGAGAATCTTTTGCATGTCCCATTTTTCCAATTGCAATAGTGCCAGGCACTAATTGTGCCGGGCACTATATTGACAGTTGCGCATTATAAGAACAGCTGTCTTCTTTCAAAATAAGGCCTTTACCCACTAAACATAAAAACATTTTAATAATGTCAAAACAATGCTTAATTTAAAAACATACCGTTAGGTTGGATGTTAGTTCTAACATCATATTCATAGTGAAAAAGAAGCTTAATAACCCGTTTTCTGACGTTAGAAAAATAATTTTATGTTTTTATAACGTTTTTTTAAAGTGTTTTGCGAACGATAAAAAAATATTGATTTTTAACAGTGGAAAAGAAATGTTTTTCTAACATTGAAAAAATATATATTTTTTAAATATCTCTAAAGATAAAGTAACATAAATAAAATTCTTCTATTTTGGAAACGCGGGGCAGCAACAGTCTGTTGAGGTTTTCGTGAACTCGACACTCAGTAAAGGAAATTCGGATCCGTAGCTTCTGAAAATAAAATTTAAAATTCTATGCAAACAATAATTTTGTAGTAAGTGTAAGAATTTTTGAAATCGCTCTATATTTGTGAAAGGTATAGCTACAACTATTACAAATAAGGAGGGAGGGGAGAAGAGAGGGAGGGGGAAACTAATAAAACGATGTTGGAAAAAAGTCTTCAAACGTGTGCAGAAAGAACTTTTGAAATCGCTTTATATTTGTGAAAGTTATAGCTATAACTATTAATAATAAGGACGGCGAGGAGGAGAGAGGGAGAGGCGGGGGGAGGGGGGACTAGTAACATGGTGTTGGAAAAAAATCTGAAAGCGTATGCAGAAAGAATTTTTGAAATTGCTTTATATTTAATAAAATTATACGAATATGGTTTTTGAATAGGCCGGGAGGAATGATAGGAGGGGAGATGGGTAGGAGCAGGAAGAACTACAAAGTAACTATAGCAAATTAGAGGACATTTGCAATGGGTAATCAAAGGAATTTCAATAAAAACGCCCGAAATTTAGATAATTTGTATACCTTAAAGCCTACATCATGTGACAAAATGGCGTCTAAAGACCGCCATGTTGATTCCAATCGAAAAACATTAGCCTTCCTTTGCCGTGCTGCAGTTGGTAAAAATAAGGCATTTACAATATATTAAAGGCTAGATCCGGGCCTGGAATGAACCGGAGAAACTCAGTGTAGTGAACAAAATATTTGCTGCGGTGACTCTCCTGCTGCCTGGGCCGCCGCCGAAGCGCTCGTCGCCCCATCTCGAGGAGTGTAGATTTTAACACACACCGCATACACTACAGTGAATTTAGCCTAGCGTTCGTGCGCGGTTTTCGGTCCTGATCGTCGCAGTAGTTCCCGTGTGCGTTCTATATCTATAGATATTTTAGTGTTGCCCGATACTACCCAGTTTTTAATTAAAAAAAACCGATGTTTATATAGTTTATTGAAAATAGAAAAAAGTGTAGCGAACTCAATCAAAACACCATGTCTTCGAACAACCAGAAGCTGTCTACCACACAGCGGATGATACAAGGTCAGTGCACACATTCACACACAGACACAAAACCTAGCCGCACAGCACACAACATACACACAACATTTCAAACCGTCTCCAAAAATGGAGGGCGCCCGGTGCCGCGCACACAAGCAGGATTGATTTTCTGGGCGCCATGACAATCGATTCGGCCATGCTTATTGTTGCAATTTAACGCTAAAAACACCGATAACGCCTAGAATAACAACCACTTCCTCGTGGTGAATATCTCATCTTTCACCTAAAAAAAAAAACAAAACCAAGATGGCCTCGATTTCAGCTGTCATTTCTGTCGCTCTACTTTGCGAGACTTCATGCCGCTACGACAGGAAATTTCTTTGGGTCACCTTAAGGTCAGATTTTTTGGCCCTCATTTGATTCTCGGATTTTTGTATAACCGGAAAGAAAACGCAATGGAGGTCCAGCATACTTAAGTCAGCAACACATGTTTTTGTTTATTCAAATATTACCTTTTATATCTTCTTAATAATTCTTAAAAAATTTAACCCAAGATTAAACCCTTTCCTTTTATAAATTATAAGAAGTTTCTTCTTGTTTCAGTAAACTTTTTTCATGTTAACTAAATAAAAAAATCAATTATAACATACTCATTCGATTGAGAAAATCAGTGTAACACTGGGGCACAACTGGCTTTAAGCCTGGTGCCAACTTGTAAGTAAATTTGCTTAAAAAAAACTATCCTCAAAAATCACTTGAAACGCGCATGCGCAGATCTGGGTTTAATTTAAAAGGAGAAAAGCCAAAATAAATATGAGTTTATTAAAAATTAAATTGATATCGTTTTTTTTAAATATTTTAACTATATTTTTTGCAGTTATGTTTTTAAATAAGTTTAGTTTTGACTTTTTTATCCTTGTTACAGATACAGAATTAATTTTCTGGGCGTCATAACAATCGATTGGGCCATGCTTATTGTTGCAATTTAACGCTAAAAACACCGATAACGCCTAAAATAACAACCACTTCCTCGTGGTGAATATCTCACCTTTCACCTAAAAAAAAAACAAAACCAAGAGCCTCGATTTCAGCTGTCATTTCTGTCGCTCTACTTTGCGAGACTTCATGCCGCTACGACAGGAAATTTCTTTGGGTCACTTTAAGGTCAGATTTTTTGGCCCTCATTTGATATCTCAGATTTTTGTAAACACAGAAAGAAAACGCAATGGAGGTCCAGCATACTTAAGTCAGCAACACATGTTTTTGTTTATTCAAATTACCTTTTATATCTTCTTAATAATTCTTAAAAAATTTAACCCAAGATTAAACCCTTTAATTTTATAAATTATAAGAAGTTTCTTCTTGTTTCAGTAAACTTTTTTCATGTTAACTAAATAAAAAAATCAATTAAAACATACTCATTCGATTGAGAAAATCAGTGTAACACTGGGCACAACTGGCTTTAAGCCTGGTGCCAACTTGTAAGTAAATTTGCTTAAAAAAAACTATCCTCAAAAATCACTTGAAACGCGCATGCGCAGATCTGGGTTTAATTTAAAAGGCGAAAAGCCAAAATAAATATGACTTTATTAAAAATTAAATTGATATCGTTTTTTTTTAAATATTTTAACTATATTTTTTGCAGTTATGTTTTTGAATAAGTTTAGTTTAGTTTGACTTTTTTATCCTTGTTACAGATACAGAATTAATTTTCTGGGCGCCATGACAATCATTTGGGCCATGCTTATTGTTGCAATTTAACGCTAAAAACCCCGATAACGCCTATAATAACAACCACTTCCTCGTGGTGAATATCTCACCTTTCACCTAAAAAAAAAAAACAAAACCAAGATGGCCTCGATTTCAGCTGTCATTTCTGTCGCTCTACTTTGCGAGACTTTATGCCGCTAGGACAGGAAATTTCTTTGGGTCACCTTAAGGTCAGATTTTTTGGCCCTCATTTGATATCTCAGATTTTTGTAAACACAGAAAGAAAACGCAATGGAGGTCCAGCATACTTAAGTCAGCAACACATGTTTTTGTTTATTCAAATTACCTTTTATATCTTCTTAATAATTCTTAAAAAATTTAACCCAAGATTAAACCCTTTAATTTTATAAATTATAAGAAGTTTCTTCTTGTTTCAGTAAACTTTTTTCATGTTAACTAAATAAAAAAATCAATTAAAACATACTCATTCGATTGAGAAAAACAGTGTAACACTGGGCACAACTGGCTTTAAGCCTGGTGCCAACTTGTAAGTAAATTTGCTTAAAAAAAACTATCCTCAAAAATCACTTGAAACGCGCATGCGCAGATCTGGGTTTAATTTAAAAGGCGAAAAGCCAAAATAAATATGACTTTATTAAAAATTAAATTGATATCGTTTTTTTTTAAATATTTTAACTATATTTTTTGCAGTTATGTTTTTGAATAAGTTTAGTTTAGTTTGACTTTTTTATCCTTGTTACAGATACAGAATTAATTTTCTGGGCGCCATGACAATCATTTGGGCCATGCTTATTGTTGCAATTTAACGCTAAAAACCCCGATAACGCCTATAATAACAACCACTTCCTCGTGGTGAATATCTCACCTTTCACCTAAAAAAAAAAAACAAAACCAAGATGGCCTCGATTTCAGCTGTCATTTCTGTCGCTCTACTTTGCGAGACTTTATGCCGCTAGGACAGGAAATTTCTTTGGGTCACCTTAAGGTCAGATTTTTTGGCCCTCATTTGATATCTCGGATTTTGGTAAAACCCGAAAGAAAACGCAATGGAGGTCCAGCATACTTAAGTCAGCAACACATGTTTTTGTTTATTCAAATTACCTTTTACATCTTCTTAATAATTCTTAAAAAATTTAACCCAAGATTAAACCCTTTCATTTTATAATTATAAGATGTTTCTTCTTGTTTCAGTAAACTTTTTTTATGTTAACTAAATAAAAAAAATCGTTATAACATACTCATTCGATTGAGAAAATCAGTGTAACACTGGGCACAACTGGCTTGAAGCCTGGTGTCAACTTGTAAGTATATTTGCTTAAAAAACTACCCTCAAAAATCACTTGAAACATGCATGCGCAGATCTGGGTTTAATTTAAAAGGCGTAAAGCCATAATAAATATGACTTTATTAAAAATTAAATTGATATCGTTTTTTTTAAATATTTTAACTATATTTTTTGCAGTTTTGTTTTTGAATAAGTTTAGTTTAGAGTGACTTTTTTATCCTTGTTACAGATACAGAATTAATTTTCTGGGCGTCATAACAATCGATTGGGCCATGCTTATTGTTGCAATTTAACGCTAAAAACACCGATAACGCCTAAAATAACAACCACTTCCTCGTGGTGAATATCTCACCTTTCACCTAAAAAAAAAAAAAAAAACAAAACCAAGATGGCCTCGATTTCAGCTGTCATTTCTGTCGCACTACTTTGCGAGACTTCATGCCGCTACGACAGGAATTTTCTTTGGGTCACTTTAAGGTCAGATTTTTTGGCCCTCATTTCATATCTCAGATTTTTGTAAACACAGAAAGAAAACGCAATGGAGTTCCAGCATACTTAAGTCAGCAACACATGTTTTTGTTTATTCAAATATTACCTTTTATATCTTCTTAATAATTCTTAAAAAAATTTAACCCAAGATTAAACCCTTTCCTTTTATAAATTATAAGAAGTTTCTTCTTGTTTCAGTAAACTTTTTTCATGTTAACTAAATAAAAAAATCAATTATAACATACTCATTCGATTGAGAAAATCAGTGTAACACTGGGGCACAACTGGCTTTAAGCCTGGTGCCAACTTGTAAGTAAATTTGCTTAAAAAAAACTATCCTCAAAAATCACTTGAAACGCGCATGCGCAGATCTGGGTTTAATTTAAAAGGAGAAAAGCCAAAATAAATATGAGTTTATTAAAAATTAAATTGATATCGTTTTTTTTAAATATTTTAACTATATTTTTTGCAGTTATGTTTTTAAATAAGTTTAGTTTTGACTTTTTTATCCTTGTTACAGATACAGAATTAATTTTCTGGGCGTCATAACAATCGATTGGGCCATGCTTATTGTTGCAATTTAACGCTAAAAACACCGATAACGCCTAAAATAACAACCACTTCCTCGTGGTGAATATCTCACCTTTCACCTAAAAAAAAAAACAAAACCAAGAGCCTCGATTTCAGCTGTCATTTCTGTCGCTCTACTTTGCGAGACTTCATGCCGCTACGACAGGAATTTTCTTTGGGTCACTTTAAGGTCAGATTTTTTGGCGCTCATTTAATATCTCAGATTTTTGTAAACACAGAAAGAAAACGCAATGGAGGTCCAGCATAATTAAGTCAGCAACACATGTTTTTGTTTATTCAAATATTACCTTTTATATCTTCTTAATAATTCTTAAAAAATTTAACCCAAGATTAAACCCTTTCATTTTATAATTATAAGATGTTTCTTCTTGTTTCAGTAAACTTTTTTCATGTTAACTAAATAAAAAAATCAATTATAACATACTCATGCGATTGAGAAAATCAGTGTAACACTGGGCACAACTGGCTTGAAGCCTGGTGTCAACTTGTAAGTAAATTTGCTTAAAAAACTACCTTCAAAAATCACTTGAAACGCGCATGCGCAGATCTGGGTTTAATTTAAAAGGCGAATAGCCAAAATAAATATGACTTTATTAAAAATTAAATTGATATCGTTATTTTTAAATATTTTAACTATATTTTTTGCAGTTATGTTTTTAAATAAGTTTAGTTTAGAGTGACTTTTTTATCCTTGTTACAGATACAGAATTAATTTTCTGGGCGTCATAACAATCGATTGGGCCATGCTTATTGTTGCAATTTAACGCTAAAAACACCGATAACGCCTAAAATAACAACCACTTCCTCGTGGTGAATATCTCACCTTTCACCTAAAAAAAAAAAACAAAACCAAGAGCCTCGATTTCAGCTGTCATTTCTGTCGCTCTACTTTGCGAGACTTCATGCCGCTACGACAGGAATTTTCTTTGGGTCACTTTAAGGTCAGATTTTTTGGCGCTCATTTAATATCTCAGATTTTTGTAAACACAGAAAGAAAACGCAATGGAGGTCCAGCATAATTAAGTCAGCAACACATGTTTTTGTTTATTCAAATATTACCTTTTATATCTTCTTAATAATTCTTAAAAAATTTAACCCAAGATTAAACCCTTTCATTTTATAATTATAAGATGTTTCTTCTTGTTTCAGTAAACTTTTTTCATGTTAACTAAATAAAAAAATCAATTATAACATACTCATGCGATTGAGAAAATCAGTGTAACACTGGGCACAACTGGCTTGAAGCCTGGTGTCAACTTGTAAGTAAATTTGCTTAAAAAACTACCTTCAAAAATCACTTGAAACGCGCATGCGCAGATCTGGGTTTAATTTAAAAGGCGAAAAGCCAAAATAAATATGACTATTAAAAATTAAATTGATATCGTTTTTTTTAAATATTTTAACTATATTTTTTGCAGTTATGTTTTTGAATAAGTTTAGTTTAGTTTGACTTTTTTATCCTTGTTACAGATACAGAATTAATTTTCTGGGCGCCATGACAATCATTTGGGCCATGCTTATTGTTGCAATTTAACGCTAAAAACCCCGATAACGCCTATAATAACAACCACTTCCTCGTGGTGAATATCTCACCTTTCACCTAAAAAAAAAACAAAACCAAGATGGCCTCGATTTCAGCTGTCGTTTCTGTCGCTCTACTTTGCGAGACTTCATGCCGCTACGACAGGAAATTTCTTTGGGTCACTTTAAGGTCAGATTTTTTGGCCCTCATTTGATATCTCAGATTTTTGTAAACACAGAAAGAAAACGCAATGGAGGTCCAGCATACTTAAGTCAGCAACACATGTTTTTGTTTATTCAAATATTACCTTTTATATCTTCTTAATAATTCTTAAAAAATTTAACCCAAGATTAAACCCTTTCCTTTTATAAATTATAAGAAGTTTCTTCTTGTTTCAGTAAACTTTTTTCATGTTAACTAAATAAAAAAATCAATTATAACATACTCATTCGATTGAGAAAATCAGTGTAACACTGGGGCACAACTGGCTTTAAGCCTGGTGCCAACTTGTAAGTAAATTTGCTTAAAAAAACTATCCTCAAAAATCACTTGAAACGCGTATGCGCAGATCTGGGTTTAATTTAAAAGGCGAAAAGCCATAATAAATATGACTTTATTAAAAATTAAATTGATATCGTTTTTTTTAAATATTTTAACTATATTTTTTGCAGTTTTGTTTTTGAATAAGTTTAGTTTAGTTTGACTTTTTTATCCTTGTTACAGATACAGAATTAATTTTCTAGGCGTCATAACAATCGATTGGGCCATGCTTATTGTGCAACTTAACGTTAAAAATACCGATAACGCATATAATAACAACCACTTCCTCGTGGTGAATATCTCACCTTTCACCTAAAAAAAAAACAAAACCAAGATGGCCTCGATTTCAGCTGTCATTTCTGTCGCTCTACTTTGCGAGACTTTATGCCGCTAGGACAGGAAATTTCTTTGGGTCACCTTAAGGTCAGATTTTTTGGCCCTCATTTGACATCTCGGATTTTTGTAAAACCCGAAAGAAAACGCAATGGAGGTCCAGCATACTTAAGTCAGCAACACATGTTTTTGTTTATTCAAATTACCTTTTATATCTTCTTAATAATTCTTTAAAAATTTAACACAAGATTAAACCCTTTCATTTTATAATTATAAGATGTTTCTTCTTGTTTCAGTAAACTTTTTTTATGTTAACTAAATAAAAAAAATCCTTATAACATACTCATTCGATTGAGAAAATCAGTGTAACACTGGGCACAACTGGCTTGAAGCCTGGTGTCAACTTGTAAGTAAATTTGCTTAAAAAACTACCCTCAAAAATCACTTGAAACGCGCATGCGCAGATCTGGGTTTAATTTAAAAGGCGAAAAGCCAAAATAAATATGACTTTATTAAAAATTAAATTGATATCGTTTTTTTTAAATATTTTAACTATATTTTTTGCAGTTTTGTTTTTGAATAAGTTTAGTTTAGTTTGACTTTTTTATCCTTGTTACAGATACAGAATTAATTTTCTGGGCGCCATGACAATCGATTGGGCCATGCTTATTGTTGCAATTTAACGCTAAAAACACCGATAACGCCTAAAATAACAACCACTTCCTCGTGGTGAATATCTCACCTTTCACCTAAAAAAAAACAAAACCAAGATGGCCTCGATTTCAGCTGTCATTTCTGTCGCTCTACTTTGCGAGACTTCATGCTGCTACGACAGGAATTTTCTTTGGGTCACTTTAAGGTCAGATTTTTTGGCCCTCATTTGATATCTCAGATTTTTGTAAACACAGAAAGAAAACGCAATGGAGGTCCAGCATACTTAAGTCAGCAACACATGTTTTTGTTCATTCAAATATTACCTTTTATATCTTCTTAATAATTCTTTAAAAATTTAACCCAAGATTAAACCCTTTCCTTTTATAAATTATAAGAAGTTTCTTCTTGTTTCAGTAAACTTTTTTCATGTTAACTAAATAAAAAAATCAATTATAACATACTTATTCGATTGAGAAAATCAGTGTAACACTCGGGCACAACTGGCTTTAAGCCTGGTGTCAACTTGTAAGTAAATGTGCTTAAAAACAACCCTCAAAAATCACTTGAAACGCGCATGCGCAGATCTGGGTTAAAATCTTATTAGTTAACTTCTTATGTGTTAACTAAATAATTTTAAATAAGTGGATCCATGACGGATCTGATACCTTCCTACCTAGCCTATTAGCACACTTCAAGTGAAGCCATGATATACCAGCATTGAAAACAGTTTTTTGTAAATATCTCAGAAACTAAAGCTCCTACGGAATTTATGGTTATAACGCAAATTATTGACCAAAATGTAGTCTACTATATTTCAAGAACCGCATATTGATACGATCCCCCATTAAAAAGTTAGCATTTTTTAGCAACATTAGCATTAATGGATTTTATTTTATCGGCTTAGCGGTTTAGGAGCTATGATGCGATGCTCCGTTAAAGAGTTAGCATAAGCATCAATGGATTTTGACCAAAATCTAATCAGCTCGTTAGAGTGTCGAGCACTATTTTACCTGACAATTTTATGAAAATCGGTTCAGCGGTTTAGGAGTGTTACCGGAAAAAAATACACACACACAGACAGACATCACGACGATATTGCTATGATAGGTCAAAATACACCGAAATTACACATTTTCGGCGTTATCTCAAGAAACTTTTTTTCGTCGAAAACAATACCTTCAGGAGGAAGGTTAAAAGTTTACATTATATTTGTCAAGTTTGAATAACAAATAATATTGTGATTCACTATCATCAAAAAATGTTTTATCTATCCTTTTTTTTTCAAAAATTTATAGGCTAAACTAAGAAGATACAGCGTGACCATATAACCTGTGCAGTGGCGTATATAAGGGGGGGCTGGGGGGCCCGCCCCCCCCCCCGAAGCTAAGATTTTTTTAGATATTTTCCACATATTTCCTGAATACAAACATAAAATAGCATAAAATACGGCCTCATGGGGTCTCAGGCCCCCCCCAAACTGCCTCGGGCCCACCCGAAACTTTTTTCTATATACGCCACTGAACCTGTGCAATAGATATAAATTTGAAATTTTTTTAAGAAGTTATTTTTTAATGAACTACCAAATTTATTTAAAAAAAAAATAGAGATATTTTTGAACATATCTAAACGCCTCTGAATAATAACCAAAAACTTGTGTTGTTTAAAATAATTTTAACTTAATTATTACATACTTTTATTGTAATACATAATTTCAAAATATTTTTGTTTTTAAGTTCTAACAGAAAATCAAAAAATATATATTAACATTGATACTCTGTATCTAAAGAACAAAGAGGTTTTTGGGTTTCGTACATCATTTAAATTACACCCTGTATAGCGAATTATTTTCTGAAAAAATGCAGCACTGGTGTGCCACTAGTGCAATTTTTTTGTTCTTGAAAAAACCTTGGGAAAACTAATCCAAATTTTTGTATTCTACTGAGCAAGTGATACACTCAGTGTTGCACTTAGTGCACATATTTTGGCACGTACACGCCGAGTTTGTCTTCCACGAGTGCACTGTCAGTCAGTCAGTGCAGTACGGCAATTTTTGGACAACACCAAAACATCAGCTGGCCACGAGTGCCGCACTAAGAGAATTCGCTATTAGCGTCCAGTATTTAAAAATTCAAAAGTTGGCAACCCTGATTGGTGCACACCAGGCTCAAAGCCTAGTGTCTGCTTGGAAGTAAAGGAGGAGGCACTAACTACACTGTTTACCGGGATGCGTCAGATGAGCTTAATTTGAGATATGTTGAAGGCCAAACCTTCCTGATATTTTTGCCAAAAAAAAATTGGGGTCATAGGATTCGTTTTCCAGCTATGCTTATTTAAATGCGCGCCACTGAAATATGAAAAAATATTACCTTGTGTATTTTTTCTGTAATAACTTATCGCTAAATAAAAATAAAAAACTGATATTAGTCTTATTTTATTGACAAAAGAGTCCTTTTAGGAATTTTATAAATTTTTGCCATATTTTTTGCGTCACATACCTACAGAGTGGCTCAAAATAATTAAAAAAAAAATACAGGAAAAATACCTGAAATTTATTAAATATAAAGAGAGTAAACTAAAAATTCATAGTCAAAATTAACTTCACTTGCTTTCATGTGAGTCGTTTTAACTATTCTAGAGTGATGTTGGCATAATACGTTATGTGATAAACTTTTAGGGTATTTCAAACAAAAATTAATTCAATGCATGACATGTTTACTAATTGTCTACGGAATAGGGTGTTTACCGGGATGCGTCAAATGAGGTGAATTTAAGATGTGTTAGAGCCCAAGCCGTCCTGATACTTGTGTCAAAAAAATTGGGGGGGGGGTCACCGGTTTCGTTATTGAGCTATAATTATTTAAATGCGCGCCACTGGATTATGGAAAATTGTGAGTTTTTGTAGTTTTTTTGCTATAACTTCTCGTCAAAGAGAAATAAAAAACCAATATTAATTTTATTTTGTTGAAAAATTGATTAAATTCCTAAAAGGACTCTTTTTTCAATAAAATAAGACTAATATCAGTTTTTTATTTTTATTTGGCGATAAGTAATTACAAAAAAACTACAAAAAGTCACATTTTTTCATATTTCAGTGGCGTGCCTTTAAATAAGTATAGCTCGAAAACGAATCCTAAGACCCTCCTAACTTTTTTTGGTAAGGTAAGGTTTGGCCTTCAACATATCTCAAATTCAGCTCATCGGACGCATCCCGGTAAACAATGTATTTAGTGCATCCTCCTTGGCCCAAACTAGCCTGAAAAATCATCTGCTCGTGATAAGAATAGCGCTAGAGAAAAACTGCTGAAATTTTATTTACACGTCAAGTATTTGCCCACTTGCTTGTCAATCAAACTTGATTTAAAAAAAAAAACGAAGATGGTCTCCATGTCTATCGTTCTACTTTGCGAGACTTCATATCGTTACAGCAGGAAAAAAAATTGGGTCACTGATTTTTCGACTGTTGGCGCTTATTTGATTTATCAGATTTTTTAAAAACCGATGAAAAACGCTAATGAAATAATTTACATAAATCTGAAACTTGTTTTTGTTTATTTGAACTATGTTGACAAAACCACTTAATTATTACAAAAACTTTACGCTTTTTTGTATTATTACTCCATATTTTTAAAAATTAAGAGGACAAGTGACATAAAAAATGTGTAAAGTCCAAAACATGAAATTTCAGTGATAGTGTGATAAATAAATAAAAAAATCACTATTCTGGCAATAGGTCTCTACAAAAAAATTAACAAAACTTCAAAAAATTCCTTAAATTACAATTGGCAAAGGTGGTTACACCTAAAATGTTGAGAATCTTAATTGTCCGGAATAAAATGTAACCGTTCGAAACACCAATTAAAGGTGTTTCGTAGTGGCGTGTTGTATAGGGGGCCAGGGGGGACGAACCCCCCCGTCCCCCTGCGGTTGGCGCCCCTGGCGTCCTTTGAGAAAAAATAGAAAAACGAAATTTAACGTAAAAACAAATGGTGCCCCCCCCCCTCGCCCTTTTATCCACGACACGCTACTGGTGTTTTGGAAGGTTTCTGGTGTGTTTCAGTTGATTACAGTATCCACATTTTATACTATTTTTTATTATTTAGAAGATGGAACACACTAATAATTATTGTTTGTTTTTATTATATGTAAGATGAAACACATTAATTATTGTTACTCTGAACTTTTTTAGCTTTTAATATAAAAGTTTGATGTAGTTTTGCCTGCCAAAAAAAATCATGTATAAACTTTTAAACCCTATAATTGAGTGATATCGACAGATTGGGTTAGGTTTGAAATAAAGATTTTATTTTATTAATACTCTACCGGTGTTTTTTAGCTCACACATATACTATACTATAGTAGTGTGAGCTATGGTGATCCTAATTTTATCGAGAAAAAAAAAGTTGCTCCGATTTCAAAAATTTTTATATATCTTTGCGTTTCAGATGATTTTGAAACTTTTTTGTTGCGCCGTCTGTCTGTCTGTCTGTCTGTCTGTATGTCTGTGTGTCTGTATGTCTGTGTGAGCTAATATAACTAAAAACTGAAATATATTTTATTCAATTCCAGACTAAATTACCTTTTGTTTGATACCACACAAGCCATGTTTTGACTTAAACTCAAATTTTTGAAATCTACCCCCACCCTTAAAGAAAACAAAAACTATAATCTATTTTGTTAAACTCCGGACTCAATTACCTTTCGTTTGATATCACACACGCCATATTTTCACTTAAACTCTAATTTTTTAAATATACCCCCACCCTTTTTTTTAAATAAATTAAAATGTATTTTGTTTAACTCCGGACTCAATTACCTTTCGTTTGATATCACACGCGCCATATTTTCACATAAACTATAATTTTTGAAATCTTCCCCCACCCTTTTATTTGGCTTGTGTTCGATGGATTTTGTTCATTTTTAAATGGGACCATCTCGACCCAAGACCCAGCCTAGGTACCAAATTTCATTAAAATCGCCCAAGCGGTTTTTGACTTATGCGCGTTGGTCTTTACAGACAGACATACAGACATACAGACAGACAGACAGACAGACATACAGACAGACAGACAGACAGACAGACAGACAGACAGACAGACAAACAGACAGACAGACGGCGCAACAAAAAAGTTTCAAAATCATTTAAAACGCAAAGATATATAAAAATTTTTGAAATCAGAGCAACTTTTTTTTTCTCGAAAAAATTAGGATCACCATAGCTCACACTACTATAGTATAGTATATGTGTGAGCTAAAAACCACGCAAGGACAAAAACCGCAACAAAAATACAGCGCACAAACAAAAACCCATTACTGCGTCAAAAATAGATATTCTATATCCAATAGGGTACTAATCATCATTTCCAAATCAAGATCTGAAAAACAATATTTATTCTTATAAAATTACAATGTTTTTATATTTTATTCATTATTTGTTTCAATTAAGCTGTTGCAGCCCTTTACATTTACATCCTCTTCGTATTAGCAGTTATCTGCTTACGTAATTGTCCGAAACAACTGAGTTACACATAGTGGCGGATCCAGGGGGGGTGGGCAGAGGGGCCCGGGCACCCTTCTCCTAGACATATAACTTTTTCCAGTTCAAGGGAAGAAAATGCCAAAGCATTTACCGTTTGAACACATTTAACCTGCAACATCATTTTTTTTATAAAAAATTCTGAGTATTTCTCAAATTTTTGCCTCCGGCGCATTTCGTTACCATTTTATACCTCAAAGCTATTAAAAACGCATGCAAACCAAGAAATATTTTAGTTTTTGCTTCCTCTTTGGCCCCTCCCCACTGGAAATCCTGGAACCTCCACTAGTGACACACTTATTTACTTGTCTGTCTGTTGCGCGTATATTCTTTGCGTGTTCCCCGTTAGCAAAAACCCACTAAATCCATATCGTTTTAAAGATAATTTTATTTTCAACAAGAAAAATTAAATAAAACAAATAAAAATTTTAAAAATTAATTAGAAAAAAATATCCTCAATACGCAAACACCTCTGGAGTGTCAATAATAACCTTAAGACAACTTTGTGATACTCTCTAAAAAAGGGATTTTTAACATTTTTCCCTAAAATGCTTAGTTTTTTTGTAAACTAAATGAAACTTAAAAAAACATGATTCGTGATCCTAAAAAACGAATTTGTGGTTATTCAGTTTATGGATGCCAATTAAGTGCTAACCGTGGACTTGGGGCACTAAAGTGAATAACGTTTAAAAGATAATTTTATTTTCTACAATAAAGTTGATTCCACACTTTCTGTAAAATAACCAGTTTTGAAGTTAAAGGCCACTAAATAAAAAAATTGGTAAAAATCCAAAATGGCGGCGAAATTTTTAACATCATAACTCGAAAACCATTCGTCTGGCAAAAAAGCGTATAGAACATTTTTGTAGGTCGAAAACTCAAATTTGTTTTTAGGATTCCAATGTCAACAGCATGTCCAAATCGCGAATACACCACCTTTTGCAAGCTAAAATTCTATAAAGACTGGGCTATTAACTAAGTATAAAATCCTTGCCAAAATTTAAATTTTTTGTGTTGTTGAAAAAAAATCTTAGATTTTATATTTTCTCTGTCAGGAGCCATTTTTGGACAAAATATAAAATGGCGACTACTTTAAAACAGATATTTTTAACCCCCTTGAAACATTTTATAAGTGTGCTACTATAATAAAACCTAAACACCAAAAAAAAAATGCTTAATCTTTACTACGCACGGTAGTGTATTACTTAATAAAATTAATCCAGAAATAAAAAAGTTATTGTCCCCAAATATTAGCTGATTTTTATCAGCGTAATACAAAAATGAACTTAATGCTATAAACTTTTACAAATTGAATTTCAAAAATACGATAATTTGATGAGCATGAAGTTAGCGAAGCACCCATCGCAGATCGAATCGTGACTAGGTGGATAATTTGCCGTTAATTAGTCGTGAATTAGTTGTGGAAAAATTAATTTTGTCGCTCTTATTTTTGACCGTTTTTTAAGGTGCTTCGCTAACTTCATATGAAGTTAGCGAAGCACCCTCGTAAAAATGGCTTTTATCAAAATGGAATATGGTGGATAGTCTGCCGCTAATTAGTCGTTAACTAGTTATGGAAAAATTAATGTCATGTCTAAAACCATTTTTACGAAGGTGCTTCGCTAACTTCATATGAAATTAGCGAAGCACCCTCAAAAACGGTCAAAAATAAGAGCGACAAAATTAATTTTTCCACAACTAATTCACGACTAATTAACGGCAAATTATCCACCTAGTAGCGGTTCGATTTGCGATGGGTGCCAAAATATGAAGTTAGCGAAGCACCCAAAAAAAGGGTCAAAAATAAGAGCGACAAAATTAATTTTTTCACAACTAATTCACGACTAATTAGCGGCAAATTATCCACCATATTCGATTTCGATACGTCATGTCTAAAACCATTTTTACGAAGGTGCTTCGCTAACTTCATATGAAGTTAGCGAAGCACCCTCAAAAACGGTCAAAAATAAGAGCGACAAAATTGATTTTTCCACAACTAATTCACGACTAATTAACGGCAAATTATTCACCTAGTAGCGGTTCGATTTGCGATGGGTGCCAAAATATGAAGTTAGCGAAGCACCCAAAAAAAGGGTCAAAAATAAGAGCGACAAAATTAATTTTTTCACAACTAATTCACGACTAATTAGCGGCAAATTATCCACCATATACGATTTTGATAAAAGCCATTTTTACAAGGGTGCTTCGTTAACTTCATATGAAGTTAGCGAAGCAGTCTCAAAAACGGTCAAAAATAAGAGCGAGAAAATTAATTTTTCCACAACTAATTCACGACTAATTAATGGCAAATTATCCACCTAGTAGCGGTTCGATTTGCGATGGGTGCCAAAATATGAAGTTAGCGAAGCACCCAAAAAAAGGGTAAAAAATGAGAGCGACGAAATTAATTTTTCCACAACTAATTCACGACTAATTAGCGGCAAATTATCCACCATATTCGATTTTGATCAAAGCCATTTTTACGAAGGTGCTTCGCTAATTTCATATAAAGTTAGCGAAGCACCCTCAAAAACGGTCAAAAATAAGAGCGACAAAATTAATTTTTCCACAACTAATTCACGACTAATTAACGGCAAATTATCCACCTAGTCACGATTCGATCTGCGATGGGTGCTTCGCTAACTTCATGCTCATGATAATTTGTTAATTAGTTCTTACCCAACTGTAGCACGGCGAAAGGAATGGCAGAACCGATTTTGACAAAAAAGGTGTCGTTGAATTACTACTGATCCCGAAGGTGCTATAGACTATATTTTTTTAAACAGAAATCAATATGGCGGTGTTCAGACGCCATTTTGTCACATGATATAGACTTTAAGGCATACCAATTATTTAAATTTCAGGTGATTTTATTGAAATTCATTTGATTACCCATTGCAAATGTCTTCTAATTTGCTGTAGTTACTTTGTAGTCCTCCCCATATTTGCATAATTTTATCAAATATAGAGCGATTTCAAAAATTCTTTCAGCAATCGCTTTCAGATTTTATTTCCAACACCATTTTACTAGTTCCCCCCTCTCCCTCTCTTCTCCCCACCATCCTTATTTGTAAGAGTTTTAGCTATAACTTTCACAAATATAAAGCGATTTCCAAAGTTCTTTTTGCACACGCTCGAAGACATTTTTCCAACATCATTTTATTAGTTTCCCCCTCCCTCTCTTCTCCCCTCCCTCCGTATAAGTAATAGTTGTAGCTATACCGTTCACAAATATAGAGCGATTTCAAAAATTCTCTCTGCACACGCTTTAAGACTTTTTTCCAACATCATTTTACTAGTTCTCTCCTTCCTCTCCTTCTCTTCTTCCCACCCTCCTTATTAATAATAGTTGTAGCTATACCTTTCACAAATTTAGAGCGATTTCAAAAATTCTTTCGGCACACGCTTTAAGATTTTTTTCGACACCATTGTACTAGTTCCCCCCACCCTCTCTCCTCCCCCCCACCTTCACTCAATGGAAGGTAACACTGTTTGCGTCCGTAGAAAATGTACACGTACTTTTTGGCTAAAGCTTAATAAATTGTAAATGCATAGTGCTGTTTATAACGCTAAAAGGCCGGGTATTCTGTAAGGTTTCCCTGAGTGCGTCGTACCCTCGGTCGTACCACAATTATTGGCATATTATTTTATCATAACAAAAACATTTCATGTAAAAAAAGCCAAGTTCGCGAAAGTGGTATTCTGTAAAAAGAATTAAGACAAAAGTAAAGCCAACTTCTCCAATACAAATTTCAAAACGAAAAGTTCTTACTAGTTTGGAAATGTTTTTTTAAACTTTGCTATTCCAGCCAAACTTCTTTTTGTTCAATTTAACACTGTGCCTAAGAGTCATTTGCATCCGTAATAACCAAGTTTAGAAAAACTTTTGCACACTAGTAAAAACCTTATATTTTAGTAAAATAGTAAAATAAAGACCAACTAATAGCCTATAAAATAATATATCACTGAGTTCATCTGGGTAGTACCCTTGCTGAGATACGAACCCTGAAGTGTTAGCAGTACACCCGTTTCCTACGTATTTCCGTAGTATATGCAAAATAAACCGAAATTATTCAGTTTTATGTAATTTTCTAAAAAGGTTTTGACAGAAAGTATGTAATGAACTTTATTGTAGAAAATAAAATTATCTTTTAAACGATGTATCACCTAAGTGGGCCAAGTCTACGGTTAGCACTTAATTGGCATCCATAGGCCATTTTATAGGCTATTAGTTGGTCTTTATTTTATGTTATAATAGATTTTCCCAAAAATAAGCAGTTTTCAAGTTAAAGGCCACTAAATAAAAAACTGTTTAAAATCCAAAAAAGCGGAGAAATGTTTAGCGTCATAACTCGAAAACCATTCGTCTGACAAAAACTTTACAATAGCGTTTTTTCGCCTAAAACTTTATTTTCTAAAATGTGCAGGGACCAAGTAATTAAAAAAAAAGGTTTTTGTGCACACTAAATCCAAGACATGGGGGGGAACCGCCCCACCCAAGTCGAAAACTTAAATTTTCTTTTAGAACTCCAATGCGAACAACATAATATGTCAAAATCGTGACTACCACTTTTTGCATGCTGGGAGTCTTTTTTTCGCTTTAATGACTGGCCTAATATAGCTAAATCACCCAGCGCGTTTGACGGGTTTGCATTTTTTTACTTTTTTTTAGGTAGCTACATGTCTCGCTCACACAAAATAGATCTATAAGTCGAAGATTGTCTTATTCGGTGAAAAATCTCAATATTTACCGCCTACAAAAACAACTTCCAATTTTGAAACCATGTATTTCCTAAACGATTAATCCGAAAAATATGAGTACAGGCTCATTAGATTCGCTGATTCTTTTTCTGTAAGACGCATCCAAAAAATTAAAAAAAAATTTCAATGTTTCCCCAAGAAATGGGTATTTTTCTGTAAATTTTAGGGGTTTTGGCCACCATTTTACGTCAAATTATTGACCACATTCTTGTTCTCTGATCACTTCTACATCAATGTACTAATTTTCAACATTTTACTGCAAATAACTTTTGAATTATAGAAAATACCCAAAATCATGTCAAAAATTTATAAAAAACAGAAAAATGGCTATATCCTAGCCAATAAATTTTTTTGAAAGCCAATATTTTGGCTTTTGTCTATTCTCTAGGTAGGTAATATTCCCACAAAAAATCAAGAAAATGGGAGGGGGTGAGGGACAGGTCCTGCTTTTCTTAAATAATTTTGCTCATACCTAAATATGGTCAGTCGTTATCTCTAGGCCTATAATAAAGGGCAATAAGTAGGTAATTTGGCATCTTATAAATGTTCAAAATAAGTAAAAATATATGTAATCACACAACATACGAAGGTGTTTCGGATATAAATACCAGTCGGGTTCTATTTTTAACCCAAACAACGAGAGTCCTGAGAAAACAGTTGAAAAACTATTACACATTTCCCAAATTAAAAACAGTTTTCTTAATTGCCGTTTTTATTCCACCATTTGTTTGACCTTTAACCAAGACCAATAAAAAAATACAGGCCACCACCCTGAAAATATCAGCTGTTCTCGGGGGGTTGACTTTTACATTGGGTCTTATAAGAGGTCAGATGTTTTTTTATGATATTTTCAAAATGGCACTACAGATTTTTTTCAGTGAAATATTCTCAGACACCATCCCGATATTCCACCAAACTATTGTAAGGATGCAAGATGATTAAAGGGTTAAAATCTTCAAGATTTAGCATTCCTTATTTTGAATTCAAATTACCCGCCATGTACCGCATGCGAACTGTTATATTTGACATTTATTTGACTTTATCATCTTGTTTGTCATGGTATTTGTTTATTTGTTTGTATTGTAAAACTTTTTAAATTTTTTAATGATTTTTACTATAAAGTTCATTTAAAATCCAAAAATACCAGCGTTAATCTTTTTAAAACAAAATTACACTACAAAAAATTCATTTTTTGATGTTGTATTTTTTAACACATGTGGATGATTCTACCAAAAGTGGGCTATATGGATATCATTTTTGGTCATCCCCTTTAAATAACAGTACAGCACAGTAAATAATTTTGTTTTTTTAAAATTTATGTAACTAATTAGGTGTAAGCTGAGAAACATTTATTTTCCCGAATTTTAGGAATTATTGCATAAAAATTCCAGAGGGATGAGTACCCGAGGAATGAGTTTTTTAATGGTTTTCCAATTTAAATCAAAATCTATTTAGACTACTTAACTTAAGTTTTATATAAACAAAGTTCCTATACTTATAATTTTAAAAGAATCAACAAAAAAATTATACTATTGATATCATTCGAATATTTACTTACCAGAGGGATGATAATTGAAGCGTTCCTTTTTGATTTCTCTGAAAAAAACTAATTTTCTGCCGAAAATAAAAAGATCTATAACTTAAACCAAACTAAAGTTGACATTATCTGTCACAACTTGTCACCCTCACAAGTAAATTAGATATCCAGGGCCGTCTCTTTCTCTAGAAATTAACCGGTGGTATTCACAAATATTGTGTTATTAAAAATGGAGCACGTTTAAAATTGTAAATTTTTCCGGAGATGATGTAAATTCGGATTTTCAAAAATATGACTGCAAACTTAAGTTTTATCAATTTTTTGATAAATAGTTAAGACTTGGTTAAATGTTATTTATTAGGATATTTTTTTCAATCTGAGTTTTTAATATTTGGTTTGGGACTACACCAGAGGAATGAGGTATTTGCTTTGTAATAAAAAAAAATAATTAATGTCGCCATCGTGGTGTAGTGGTAGCAATGTTTGTTTCCCACACCGGCGGCCCGGGTTCGATTCCTGGCTTGGGACTTGGTTGTTTGTGTTTGTTTAAAAATGCTTTCACTTGCTAGAACTTTGCGAAACTGGGCGATTGATCCTGAGTGGATGGAAAGTCCCAGTATAAATAAAAAAATAAATAAAAAAAAATAAAAAAAATTATAAACTTGCAATTTTTTTTATACATTAAACTCAAATGCTCCATAAAGAAAACATTTCGTTTTAAATCATAACTAAAACTATGCTTCATTTGCAGCACCATTTTTGTAGAATCATCCATGTAAATGCTTATATTAAGTTTTTTACTTTCCACGTAGAAACGAACACATTCGTTTCTGCATTAAATTTAATTTTTGTGTGAGCTAATGACGCGGCTCTTAAAAATTAGGGATTACTGTACATTAAAAAAAAAGTGTTCTGTAAGAATATAGTAAAAACCATCTCAAAATCGGCTTTATTTTAAAAAAAATCAAATATTCATGAACCGTCATATTTTTAAGATAATCAGCTGTGTCGTGACGTGACCATCAAATAAAAAATCAGCCCCGTCATCAAAGTGGAGGATCTTGGCCCGTCCGTTTTGATAGCAGGGCTTAATAAGGTCACTCATCGTCAAGCATAAGGTCACTCATCGTCAAGCTTGCCTTTACGATGAGTGTCCTTAGGGCTTAACTATTGATTTTGGTTATTAATAAGAAAATCAATGGTTTCTTGTTGTCCCTTGACCCTCATCTCAATTACTAAAGTTTGAGATATTGAGTGGAGCTCAGATATAGCAAACCCTTTTAAATAAAAAAATTTCCCATAATATGTAATAGTTATTTACCTAACAAGTGCGGAAAGTAATACTTTACCGCACGCGACGGCAGTTGGCCGAACGACGCAGAGCGGAGTTCGGTCAAGCCGTCATAAATATCAAAATAAATATAAATGTCAAAGCTTTATAAAATGAAAACACTGAGACATCCCCGAAGACGCCTATCAAAAGGTCGGCCTCAAGGCTCGACTATAAATTCCACTCTAAGTTAATTTGTATAATCTTCATTTTGATTTTTTTTTAATATGAAATATAATGTCCATTCCAGAACACTACAAGGGACTGCTGCAGGAAACGAGACTTGAGTATCTGTCAGCCTCTCAGAAGTACATGGAGAAGGAGTAATCATCGAAAAAGAAATGATTAAAGAATAGTATAAATCTGGAAAAGCTAGCGAACCTGAGGGAATATATGCTGAAATGCTCAAATATGGATCAGATAAACTACTAGAAAATCTTACATATAGTACCTGATGATTAGAAAATTGCATGTAAAAAGGAAACAAGCTGGATTGCAACAATTACAGAGGAATTTCAGTAACCAGTACTCTAAATAGATTTTACGGCAGGATTCTTAGAGATCTAATAGAGAATGATTTTCATGAACAAGAAGAAGAAGAGCAAAGTGGGTTTCGTGCAGGCAGATCTTATAGTAAAAATGTTTTTTGTCTTAAACAAGTAATTGAGAAAAGGAGCGCCAGAAATATAGGGGCGGATGTTACCTTTGTGGACCTACAAAAAGCATATGATACCGTTCCAGTAGAAAAAATTATGGATAGTGTGCACGGCATGGGAATACAACTTAACGACCGATTTACCATATACACACTACAGTTTGCTGACGACCAAGTAATTGTAGCTAATAATAAAGAAGACATGGAGTATATGATGAGACACTTAACGGAAGAATACCAAAAGTGGGGATTAAGAGTAAGCGTGGACAAGACACAGTACTTATGTATTGGAAACTAATCCAGTGAGTTAGAACTAGACAATGGACAAACAATACCTCCATGCAATGAGTATGTATACTTGGGTGTCACATTTGATAAGACAGGAACAGACTGTAAAGAACTGGAAAAAATAATAGTAAAAGCAAAAAAGGTTATTGGATGTCTTAACAGTATTTTATGGAGCAGAGAGATTAAAAAGAATGTAAAATTTAACATATATGAAACAATGGTGATAAGCACGCTGTTGTATGGAATAAAGACTTGTGGCATCACAGAAAAATACAAAACAAAAATTGAAAGTGTCGAAATGGATGCAATAAGAAGCCCAATGAAAATATCTACAACAAATCACATAAGAAACGAGATCATAAAAGAAAGAATGGAAATCGAGGGAAGCATAACGGATGACATCACTAAAAGAAAACTGATATGGTACGGCCATGTACAACGGATGAACGACGAAATATTACCAAAGCAGGTCCCAGAATGGCAACCAATACGGCGCAGACAAAGAGGGCGTCCTAAACTAGAATGGCAACAGTCAATCCAAAGATCAATGAATCAAAAAAACCTGATAGAAGTTGATTGTCAGGATCGAAGGAGGTAAAGAATGGGTGTCGGACAACGTAGAAAAACGGTCTAAACCAAAGAAATTCAAGGAACCCTAGAAGACGCATCCCCATTATTTAATACGCAAATTCATTCATCATGCATGAAATCTCAGAAAATTTTGCCGAATCCTCGCAGGCAACACTGTAATAGGTATAAAAGAGAAATCGAGGAAAAAACCATGGGCGTGCAGATTTTGTTGAAAATAAAATAAATTATAGACATTTTCCTATAAAATTTTTGCACCCAAAATTATAAAATTTAAATAAGTGTAAAATATTACCGGTACAGCTTTGACAGCCATTCTATTTTTACAGAATTAATTTTTTTATCGATTTATAATATTAGAAATCAATAACTTATTTACAGCTGGTAATATCCGTAGTTTTGATTTTTATTATTTTTCCCTAAAGATAAGAAATCTACTTTATATTATTAGCTCACACATATACTATACTATAGTAGTGTGAGCTATGGTGATCCTAATTTTTTCGAGAAAAAAAAAGTTGCTCCGATTTCAAAAATTTTTATATATCTTTGCGTTTCAGATGATTTTGAAACTTTTTTGTTGCACCCTCTGTCTGTCTGTCTGTCTGTCTGTCTGTATGTCTGTCTGTCTGTCTGTGTGTCTGTATGTCTGTCTGTAACGACCAACGCGCATAACTCAAAAACCACTTGGCCGATTTTAATGAAATTTGGTACCTAGGCTGGGTCTTGGGTCGAGATGGTCCCATTTAAAAATGAACAAAATCCATCGAACACAAACCAAATAAAAGGGTGGGGGTAGATTTCAAAAATTAGAGTTTATGTGAAAATATGGCGTGTGTGATATCAAACGAAAGGTAATTGAGTCTGCAGTTAAACAAAATACATTTTAATTTATTTAAAAAAAAAGGGTGGGGGTATATTTTAAAAATTAGAGTTTAAGTGAAAATATGGCGTGTGTGATATCAAACGAAAGGTAATTGAGTCCGGACTTTAACAAATACATTTTAGTTTTTTTTGTAAGGGTGGGGGTAGATTTCAAAAATTTGAGTTTAAGTCAAAACATGGCTTGTGTGGTATCAAACAAAAGGTAATTTAGTCTGGAGTTGAATAAAATATATTTCAGTTTTTAGTTATATTAGCTCACACGTACACTATAACTATAGTACCTAGTGTGAGCTTAGGGGCCCATATATTGGCAGAGTATTTTTTTCTGGATATAGAAAAGTGTTACTTTAATCCCTAAAATTTAAAACACAGGTAAAAGTGTTTCTTTTTATTTCAAATTGTCAAAGGTGTTTTTTTAGCTTTTTACTCTTTCACCTTGGTAATACATTGCTCTTAGTAAATTTTTTACAGTAAGTAGATTTGTTCTGTTAAAAAAAGTCAAAAACTCCGAATTATATACTCAGACCTTGAGATATTTATCAAAATTTTTGCATCAGGATTTAAAGAGTCTATTTGATCCCCTAGTGCATTTTCGACACTTTTGGGTGTTTTCGGTTTCTATGTTTATAATATTGATATGCGATGTTTACCATCATTATTCTGTTCAAATTAAAGCACACTAAGGTGTAGTCGTTTTTTCTTCAATCTTCTCTAGAAGTTCCCAAAACCACCCAAATGATAAAAATGGGACAGCCTATATTTATAATATAGATTTTTTGTTATATTTTATCAGCAAAACTCTGCCTCGAAATAAAAAGCACTCATTGGTTTATTTTACCAAAATCCATTCATTAGTTTATTAAACTCTAGCAATTAGTTTTTTTAGAAAATATTTGGTATGAGTCTGTGTTTTTTACATTTGCAAATGTTAAAAAATATGACTTATTCAGTTTTATCAACAAAATACTTTTGATTTCCATAAAAAAATTTATTTTAAGTGATTATTATACAGGGTGTCCCATAACTTAGGCGCCGTAGTGCAGCAGGTGATAGAGGAGGTTATTTCCAAGAAAAAAGTTTATATAACATGGGGTCAACATTCATCTGTTTTTAAGATATAGGATTTTTAAAGAGGAGTGGATGAAAACCGGTTATACAAAAAAAAATCTGTGACAGCCAGCTGAATACTCAGCTAATTGTGATTAAAAAATGTGGTACTCCTTTTTTGATAATATTACAAGTAGAGGAGGTACGGGCTGTCAAAATAACCTCGAAAATGTATAAAAAATAATATTTTTTTTAAATTAATTTTTGCTTTCTCTTTTAAAAAATATCAATAATATTTTATTATTATGTCTCGCTAGAGACTTGTTTTTATTAACAAAAAATATTTAAAAAACATTGCATTTAATATGGCATTCATAAAAGTTCATACCAAAAAAATAGTATTTTCTAAAAAAATTGACTGACTAACTATTTTCAAATTAATTTTTTAAAATTAATTTCAATTTACTGCTTTTGTTCTAATACAAGACTACCCAATTTTATATTTTTACTGCGTTTTTTTAAAGTTATTATCACAAAAGTTAAAAAAATTGCCAACAACAAGTTTTTGATCAGACATGACCTCCTCTATCACTTGTTGGCCTATGGCCCCTAAGTTATGAGACACCCTATATATACAAACATTATTAAATTTGGCAAATATAAGAATTAAGAACAATATTTTAATCCATTTGACTCAAGGCTCTCTTTTAATTAATCACCAGGGACTATGCAGTAAGTAAGTGAAAAGGAAGTTAAAACTTTTTTTTTCTGTGTAAAAGTAGGTACTACCTTTTTTCTTCTTATAGTTATATTTGTTAATTCTAACTACTTTTTTACATCATTATATGATGATCGAACATCAAAAACAACCAGTGATAATATATTATGTATACTTTATAATAAAAAGAGATAGTTGAATATTTAACTACCAACCACTAGTAGTAAGTAGTTTTCTTAATTTGAACTAGTCTTTAACACCTGACCTTGGGCAAGGCATTTCGTACAAGATTGTGCCTACTAGGTGCTAAACGAACATACTGAGGATCAACGTGGTCAGAACAAAGAATGCCCATTTTGACAGAATTTTCTCCTTATTAAGGCCAATAATCTCCCTCCAAAGCTCTCTCTTGTTTGGATCAGTGGGGAATCTAGTAAACTCATAAATTTGAATATTTTTAAAATGTTTAATAACTGTACAGTAGCATGACATAACATAACATTACAGAGTGAAAATGGTTGTTTACATAAGAAATATATTTTTTTATATATTATTGCCAGAATACATTCAAAAACTTTTCCAAAAAAACCCAAACACTAGAGGTGGGAAAATAAGGGAATTTGCAACAATAAATAATGTTTCTTAAAACTTCTTTGTAAAATAAATCACTAATATTTTGTAAAAAAAGTTATAAACCACACCACTGTCTTACCAAATCGTAAACAATATGACGGTTTCTGGAAGAGATTCAAACTTACCGGTGAAATGATAAATCCAGCCACTTCTCTTCACTTTTGTCACACTTCTTAGGCATTTTTAAAGTTATTTAATAAAAAAAATCTTAATTTTGTGATCAATATTGCAAAAAAAACAACGAAAACGCACCTTTATTCGGATAACCTCTCAAAGGCAACAATAAATGATGCAAGAGTGAGGTTTGGTCTACATGGTTGCCGCTATTAATTTTTTTTCTGAAAAATAGCGAACAAAAATCAGTTTTTTGCATTTTACGCGTCGTAGGGCAAAATTTAATGTATGAGAAATATTACCCATAGAATTCCCTACAATCGGTCTCCATAGTCTATAGGTCTACAACCACACGTTTAGAAGAACATTTGAAAAAATTATGTTTTTTGCAATTTATGCAAAAACGGTAAGTCATAAAAAAAACTTTATTGACATAAAATGATCAAGACACAATTCTCTACAATGCGACAATGACAATTTACAGCTCTACAACCATATGTGTTGAAGACAGAGGGTGCCGAAAATGCCCATTATGTACTTTTTTTCGTTTTACGCAAAAACCATAAGTCATAGAGCTGTGACTCACATAGGTGAATTGTAGAGAATGGCGTCCTGGAGATTTCTTGTCTATAATGTGTTTTTCCAGGACCTACCGTTTTTACATAAAATAAAATAATAATTTTTGCAAATTTGGCGCCCTATATGTTCTACACGTAGTTGTAAACCTGTGGCCCAAAAGGAAAGAATGTAGAAAATTGTGTCCTTTAACATTTTATGTTTATAAAGTTTCTTTCTACGACTAAAAAAAACACAATTTTTGACAACTTAGCTGCCATCTACCTTCTAAACATGTCGTTGTAGACCTATAGACTATGGACATTGATTGTGAAGACTCGTATGGGTAATATTTCTCTTAAATAAAATTCTTCTCTACGACTTACCGTTTTTGTGTAAAATGCAAAAAACTGATTTTTGTCAATTTTGGTGCTCTCTATCTTCTATACATGTAAGTCTAGAGCTATAACCTTTAAGAAAAATTGTAAAGGAATTTCTGAAGTGTAAACTTCTTTAGGCGCGTTTAGTAGTTTTTGTGGGCACTGAATTGAACTGAGCCGTCAGACTCGGCTATGTAACGCTCATTCGGGTGAAGTCGGCTCGAGTCGACTAACTGTGAGAGGAACATTCAGCGAGCAATATGCAGCAATATGCAGATGAAGGCCAGTATTATTAATTTCGCCTTGTTAAAGTTTACGCACACACAATTTTTTTTGTCAACAAAGGTTTTCTCTGCGACGTTCCATTTTCGCGTAAAATCAAATCAAAACACTTTTTGAGATTTCCAGAGTTGCCCAGGAGAGGGTTGTAGACTAATTTTTATATATATATATATATATATATATATATATATATATATATATTATATAAAGAAAAGGTTTTTTTAACTTTCGTGATCAAAACATTTAACTTAAATTAATTTGGACTAAAAGCAAGAGTTATTTTTATACCGAAAACATTTGTAGTGAGAACAATAATTAATAGTTAAAAGTGCAGTTTAGTCATCTGGTTTTAATAACTTTTTAAATACCACCTAGGAAGACAAAACTAATAAACTATTTATGAACTCTAACCTCACACCAAAGAAATTTAATTAAACTTACTTTCAGTTGAACGTTTTTCACACTTAAATGGAGTCCCGTTTTTTTCAGAAAACCGAAAACCAAATCAATATTTTAAACTGCGCATTCGCTACCGTACTTTTTCTTCTCACGTAAAATATCTCCCTCTCAGCTGTGGTCGAGCATGTGTGAAGTTAGTAAGAGGAAGATAATTTTATGTGATCAGAAAAAGAGAGGTGCGCATGTGCAGTTTAAAAAAATGGTTTGCATTACTGGATATCGCCGCTAGTTATTTTGTGTTCCTGCCAAAAACAAGCTCAAGTTGGTTGACTGCACAAAAATTGCAATTTTGTGCTAATCGTTGTACGTTCTATAAAAATCGACAATCAACAATCTTCGAAAAAAACCAACTTTAGCTGATTATTTCTAATTTATACTTTCCTTTTAATTCAAAATAGATAAGGATTTAAACCGCCACATAGATCTATAACAACAGGGACTTAAAAGCAAATGTTTTATGATTTTTGTTAAGTTTAGGTACCTATGTAAACAAAAATTTACCGATTGATTATTGGATAACATATTCTAACTTAAAAAAAAACTTTTTTTCAAACATTTGTATACATATGTGCATATAGGTACACAGACAGACATGCATACATACATATCTAGAGGTTATACTTACAACCTAGAATTAAATTGTATAGAAAAACGTTATTAATGATAAGATCTCAAAAAAAAATCAATGAAAACAATCCTTTTCTCACATAGGATGGTAAACATATTCTATTACAGATACATGTATAGCAATCCAAAACGTAAGCCGAATTCAAAAACAAAATATTTTTTTGATTTTTATTAGTTACCATTTTACTTATGTACCTACATCAAAATTACAAGTTATAAAAGTACTGGCAACATTGTTGCGAATTTGAAAGAAATCCCCAGTATAATACTTTTTGTGTCTGATGAAGTTTAGGATTTCTATACGGGGTCTACCTTTAGTTGAATGTTTTTGGTCTAAACCAACATAGTAGTATGAATGTCACTTCTAATGATAAATATAAGCACACAAAACATGTCGGGTGGCCATTATCTTTTCAAAGACAACAACAGCGGTCGGTGCAATAGCAATTTTTACAGACAACATAATTTATTTAACAATCTAAAAAAAGTTGGTGTGTTTATTACTTATCTGAGAAATATACGCGAGTTCAAGGGCAACGCCATATTCTCACTGCACATTAATGATATTTGATGTTTAAAGGTACACTGAGAAAAAAACCTATTTGGAATTAAGAAAAAACTATTTAAAAGTCTAACCAATATCTGTATGAAATAGAAGACAGAAAAATTATTCATTTAGAATAAGTATTTCGATCCATCTAGAATATTTATTATAAAAATACTGGAATAAGTAGAAAAAACATTTAAAACAAATAGACAAAATATTAGAAAAAAATATTTTATTTATGACTTTTTTTCTTTATTTGTTTTTAGTAGGTTTTATAATTTTTAAAACGCAAATAGGCGCGGCAAGGTTTTAATTTTACCCGTTTTTCAGCGGTGTATGGGTGGCTGTTCCCGCGCGGGGGCGGGAGGAAAGTTTGTTTTTGTTCACGTCGGCCATATCCATCATGCGTAAACGTTCGTTGCCCTTTCTAGTGTTGCCGGTTCTATCCTTAGTGAAGACGTATGAATTTGTTTTAATTCAGGCTTAGTCAGTACTAAAAAGCCTTGACGGTCACGTATCATTGTTTGTTTTCGTTATCGTTTGTTTATAAAATGGAAACAAATACTATCGATTACATATGTAACAGGCGACCAGTGTGACAGTGGTACTGTCACCTCAAGTGGCCATGGCTTAAATGTTGTAAGCTACCAACTTAGGCTACAACTTATATAAATTATAAAAAGATTAAATGTTACTATATGTTATTAAATTTACACGATCTCGAAAGGGAATTTGACGGTTCTTGGAGGAAATAAGTGCTATAAACGTTTTTCTCAAATGTATAACCTATGTATGAAAATCAGACATACCTTTTTAATTTTCTTCTTGTAGCTTCACACTTTCACTTCTTATATTTATTAATTGAGTATCAACTTTTTACTACTATTAAGCTTTTGTATTCAAATATTTACACTTCTTAAACTTTTAGGTTTTGTAAACCTTTTATATATTTGTTGTAAATATATATATTTATCAACATTTTAAACGTTGATTGAATGAGTGAAACTATTCAATCAACTGTTTAATTTACTTAATATTACTGTTTAGGTTTGGGATATATTGTTGAAAAAAAAATGCCGATTTTAGGGCAACTAATGGTTTGTATTTTGATGTTAAAAAAACTATAAAACAGATAAAAACATTATTTCAAAACACTGGAAACAGTAATATATAAAAGTTTTAAAATTAATAAACTCCAAAAGAAAAGACTAAAATAATTATGAATAGTAAAGTTAACAGTTTTATACAATGTTAAAATAATTGATAAATTTTCCCAGTTGAAATAAAACCCCCCTTAAGAAGTGCGAACGAAAGCAAAACGAACCAAGCGAAGGCCAACTAAAGAGAGCTCCCTCCCGACTTTCGAAAGTTTCAGTACCCTGCTCTCTAGGCATTCTCAGCTTGCCGCTAGCTGATTGGTCTAAATCTAAGCTTTCTTTAACGGTTTTCTTGTCCACAATCCACTCTGCTCTACAGACATTCTTGGTTGCCGTGACCTGAAACTTAAGCTCTCTCGGATTGGCGAGAAAGACAAAGAGACAAAATACCACCGCAATTCAAAGATGCGTGGACTCAGAAAATCGATAAAGTTAAAATCATACAGTGTGTTTCTTAAAAGTTGAAAATAGTTTAGCTAATTTGTTTTCAGTTACAAAATATGAATTATTTTGATGTTAGTGGCTCAAAGGACATATTAGCCGAATACAACTTTTATTAAAATACAGCGAACCTGAAAATATGCCCAAAAACAAGTCGCCGGAGTTGCCATAAATTTTACTTAATCTTAACCTAGTCTTGCATAAAATTAATGCTTGTTGATGTCAAAAACTTATAAATGGCAAAAATACCATTTATGCTCAAATCCCGTCTTGTTACACATAATTAACTATATGAACTTCGATTACAAATAAAATCTTAGGGCCACATAGACCGCACCAAAAAATTAACCAAAATTTTAGCGGAAGTAAAGCTGAGGGGTTTTCCATTAAAACTTATATTAGAAAATTTGACAAAAATTATACGATGCTGAAAACTGGTTATGCGGTTGTGAAAAAAGAAATGATTTTTTTTTGCTTTATTTGTCTTGTTATAAACAATCTACAAAGTGATCCTGCATGCAAAGGAGATGTGTAATATCAAGCACTTTTATGAAATGTTAAAAAGACACAAAGTAAGTGGTATTCATTTAAATAACCACATAGAATTTTCTATGCTAGGCAAGACTGATATTAGGTGCTAATTGAATAGTGCCTATAGGGAAAAATTACGGAACATAATGAAAATGTGACAAAAATTAGACATATACTTAGTAGGTTAATAGACTGTTTAAAATTCTGTGTGTCATTTTTCATGTAATTAAAATTTCTGCCCCCCCCCCCCCAATTTATAACGTCACCAGCCGCCACTGAGTTTAGGATGCGTGTCGAGCTTCTCGAGAGAGTAACTGTTAATAACACAATGTTTCCATTTGCAGCAGCTCTCAATACAGCATTTCTCTCGAGTGGACACCACGCCTGCTGCTCCCTTGGAAACAAATTTTCAAAAATCAGTTTATTATACTGTCGTCCTTAGTAAGACCACAAGACGCTAGCGCTACCAAGTCCACTTTCAATCCCTGGCTTCGCAAGCGCAGATCTACCAATATTATTTACCTCATGTCTTAGAATTGATGCATACAGGGTGATTTTCACTTGAATGATTCTAACCACATGAAAATAGAAAGTTTCAAAAACCTAACCTAACAAAACCTAATCAAATCTAACCGAACCGAAGGAAACTGAACCAATAATTTTTTTCAAAAAAAAACTTTCCTGACTTCCTGCCCGGGATCCTAGAGGATGTGAATCCGAACCAAACCGAACCTAACTAAACTGAACCAAACCTAACCTAACCAAACTAAACTACAACACGTACTGCTAATTAGGTTTAGTTGGGTAGGGTTAGGTTTGGATAGGTTCGGTTCGGTACGGTCCGGTTCGGATTCACATCCTCTAGCATCCCAGGTAGGAAGTCAGGAAAGTTTTTTTTTTGAAAAAAAATATTGGTTTAGTTTGCTTTGGTTCGGTTCGGTTAGATCTGATTAGGTTTCGTTAGGTTAGGTTTTTGAAACTTTCTATTTTCATGTGGTTAGAATCATTCAAGTGAAAATCACCCTGTACATCGATTCTAATACATGAGGTAAATAATATTGGTAGATCTACGCATGCGAAGCCAGGGATTGGAAGTGGACTTGGTAGCGCTAGCGTCTTGTTAGTAAGACCCACCATCTGCAAAAAAATCAAAAATGTGTTAGGACTGAAAATGGCTTTAAATAGGTTACTTTCATCTGTTTTTTAGAAAAAATATCCAAATTTTTGTTTGGAAGTAGTTTATTTTGAAAAACAAAAAAAATATTACTATATACCCTTGGCAAGCATTTAAACTTTAAACTCGCTTTTCTCGAAATAAGTGAAAACGTAAATAGGTGGGTCTTACTAAGTATACTGGTTCCGGTTGCGGGGTGCGGGACGTATCAGTTCTTAAACTGATAAATAGATAGGTCCTAACAAGACGCTAGCGCTACCAAGTCCACTTCCAATCCCTGACTTCGCATGCGTAGATCTACCAATATTATTTACCTCATGTATTAGAATAGATGTACAGGGTGATTTTCACTTGAATGATTCTAACCACATGAAAATAGAAAGTTTCAAAAACCTAACCTAACGAAACCTAATCAGATCTAACCGAACCGAACCAAAGCAAACTAAACCAATATTTTTTTTCAAAAAAAAACTTTCCTGACTTCCTACCCGGGATCCTAGATGGTGTGAATCCGAACCGGACCGAACCGAACCTATCCAAACCTAACCCTACCCAACTAAACCTAATTAGCAGTACGTGTTGTAGTTTAGTTTGGTTAGGTTAGGTTTGGTTCAGTTTAGTTAGGTTCGGTTTGGTTCGGTTCGGATTCACATCCTCTAGGATCCTGGGCAGGAAGTCAGGAGAGTTTTTTTTTTTGAAAAAAATTATTGGTTCAGTTTCCTTTGGTTCGGTTCGGTTAGATTTGATTAAGTTTTGTTAGGTTAGGTTTTTGAAACTTTCTATTTTCATGTGGTTAGAATCATTCAAGTGAAAATCACCCTGTATCCATCTATTCTAATACATGAGGTAAATAATATTGGTAGATCTGCGCATGCGAAGTCAGGGATTGAAAGTGGACTTGGTAGCACTAGCGTCTTGTATAGGTCCTACACTTTGATTTAATTAAAACATAATGTTCCATTCGAGACTTGTTGTTGCCTCTAGCGCCATCTTCTACAATTTACTTAAAGTTTAAAAAGAAGTAGGTTGAATATTAAATCTAGGATGCTAGACCATTTGTTTCAGGATGTTTTATAATGTCATACCTTAAATTTAAGTAACAAATAGATTTTCTATTAAAAAATAAAAATATATCTTTACAACTGTCATTATTTCTCTTTAGATTATCATGTTTTCTTTGTGACTGAACTTTTTCTGTTAAAAACTTGTGTTTTGTGTGTCTGTGTAAATTCTGGATTTTCCTTGATTGGGTTTGATCCTTCTTACAGTATCTGCCCGTTTTTTAACTTTTGGGAAAGTTCTAACAGGTTCAGGACTTAAAATTGTTGTAGCTGTTGGAACTTCTTTTAAACTTTATTCATCATCTTTTTCGTTAGACGACTGATTCGACGTGTCATTTTCAGACTCTAGAGGCTTGCAATATTTTCTTTATTTTTAGTTTTATAAACCACAGTTGCATCAAAATCCTCAACAGTAAAGGTTATTGAATTAAGAGGTCACATGCCTGGTTTTTCAAACGAACTTGTAATATTTATATTTTTCAAAAATACTACCACACAGTGGCGTATATAAGGAGGGGGTCTGGCTGGCCCCAGCCCCCCCGAAGCTAAGACTTTCTTAGATATTTTCTACTTATTTGAATGAATGTTTTATTTCATGAATACAAACGTAAAATATAAATGGGGCACAATCGGCAACCTGCCGAAAATAGATTTTAACTTTAACTTTAAAACTTTATTTAGCAAGAATATATAATATATAATTACATTAAAATATAATTGTTAGCTATATAAATATGAATAGAATAAGTAATATTTTCAACTGTAACACAATAATTTATTCTACCTGCATCCAAATGAATAATACTATAATTAAACAAACTGCATTGAAAATAAATATTTTTTTAAACTTTTTTTTAAATGTGTTTAATTTCTTTTCATTTTTTATTGAGTTTTTTCATTTATTGAATTCTGACAAACCTTTACAAAAAATTGATTTTTGGACAATTAATTTTTGGGAATTATTTAAATGAAAATCGTCTTTGTATCTTGTATAATGTAAATGGAAATTTGAATTTTGTAGGACAAAATCTTTAAGTTGTTCTGGTAGTAGATTGTTTTGAATTTTGTAAATAAATATACAAACATTATAGAAAATGATTTTTTACATTAAGCTAATTTAATTTTTTTAACATTAGTGTAATTTTTGTGCATTTATCTGCTTTAAGAATTATTCTCATTGCTCTATTCTGTAATATTTGAAGTTTATCTAAAATATTTTCATTCGCTGTGTATAATATAGTTGAGCAGTAGGAAAAATGATTAGAAGCAAACTAGTAAAAAATTACAATTTCAAAAAACTTACCTTGTACTCACAATAATACACTTTTTACCCAACTGCAACACGGCAAAAAGAACCGATTTTGACAAAAAAAGGTGACGTTGAATTGCTAATGACCCCGAAGGTGATATAGGCTATATTTTTTAAAACAGGTATCAACATGGCGGCCTTTAGACGCCATTTTGTCACATGATGTAGGTTTTGAGGCATACAAATTATCTAAATTTCAGGCGATTTTATTGAAATTCCTTTGATTACCCATTGCAAATGTCATCTAATTTGCTGTAGTTACTTTGTAGTCCTCCCTGCTCCCACCCATTTCCTCTCCTGTCATTCCCCCCACCCTATTCAAAAACCATATTCGCATAATTTTATCAAATATTCTTTCTGCATACCCTTTCAAAATTTTTTTCCAACACCATTTTACTAGTCCCCCCGCCTCACCATCTCTCCTTCCCGCCATCCTTATTAGTAATAGTTATAGCTAAAACTTTCACAAATATACAGCGATTTCAAAAGTTCTTTCTGCACACGCTTGAAGACTTTTTTCCAACATCATTTTACTAGTTTCCCCTTTCCTCTCCCTCTCTTCTCACAAACCTCCTTGTTAGTAATAGTTGTAGCTATACCTTTCAAAAACAGCGGCGTAGCGTGCCTGAAGGGGCGGGGGGGGGGGGGTCGAAAGCGAAAAAGGGCGCCCATCCTAAAACTTCCGACCAACAAAAAAAAAGGTCATCTCATCTCTTTTGTCGTTTTGTCAGCGACAGATTTGCCGCCCTCTCAATGTGCCGTTGCCTGCCCTGCTACTTAATCAAGGGAGCTTAGGGCACCCATGGGGCGCCCGTACATCGGGACGGGGGGGGCGACAAACCCCCCGCGCCCCTCCTACGCTACGCCACTGTTTTCGGCACATGCTGATTCCTGAAAATACAAAACTGTCTAATTTCGTAAGTGCGCTTTGGGCATCAAAACTAAAAGTTGAGGCATGTCGTACATTAAACGGATACCTATCAATTTTGTACTCAACTGCGACTAGTACTTACAAGTAAATTTAACAGATGGGTGTTTTTTTTATTTCCTTTTTTTGTATTAATGTTTAATTTTTAATGAAAGAATCCACAAATTTCAATTTTTTAATATGTAAAATTTTTTTCCGATGTTTGGTTTGTGGCGCACCCCTTTATATTGATTTGAAAGTAATGCAATACGCAAAAAATTCGATGCATATCAAATACCTGTAAAAGTTATGATCCATCCATTTTTCATTTTTAGCCTACAGCAAACCAATAGAGTAAAAAATCTTCCCTTGTGTGACAAATGTTTTGCTCTCCTCAATAAAGCAGTGATGCTTTTGCATGAGATCTCATGTTTTTCAAACATATCTCATACTATCATTATTTTATCGCAAAATATCTGAGGGCACGGCAGTGCCTCGCCAAGTTCGCGCGCCGTAACCATCTTTTCTTGAAACATTTTAGCCGATATTTGACCTACCTAAAACTCTACTTCGGAATGAGCTACGAATCTCAAACTTTGGACAGTCGTAGATCTCCATGGAGTTAACAACTCCTCCAAGTTTCATGGAATTCCATAAAGTAGTAAAGTAGTTACCAAATTTCAAAAAACGTCGAAATTGCCACTCACTCACTCACTCATGTATAGATCATCAATATTCTACTGTACTTCCAGACATGCTACAAAGCTGAAATTTGGCAGGCTGACAGAAATTATGACCAAACCCCTGGAAAAAATCAAAAACCCCAAAATTTTAATTTACTCCCCTCCCCTATACATTTAAAGTTATGTAAAAGTAGCATCGCCCACTTCCAGAAATGCTAGAGAGTTGAGCTTTGACAGACTGATAGGAACTATGATAAAACTATAGGAAAAAATCAAAAAACCACAAAATTTTATTTTACTCCCCTCCCCTATACATTTAAAGTTATGTAAAAGTAGCATTGCCCACTTCCAGAAATGCTAGAGAGTTGAGCTTTGGCAGACTGATAGGAACTATGATAAAGTTATAGAAAAAAATTAAAACACCCCAAAATTCTAATTTACTTCCTTCTACTATAAATGTAAAGTTATGTAAAAGTAACACTGCCCACTTCCAGAAACGCTAGAGAGCTGAACTTTTTAAGACTGCATGACAATATGATAAAACTATATAAAAAAATTTAAAAACACCAACATTTTAATTTACTTCCCTCTCCTATAAATGTAAATTTATATAAAACTAACATTGCCCACTTCCAGAAATGCTAGAGAGCTGAGCATTGGAATGCTGATAGATATTATGATAAAACTATAGGACAAAATTTAAAAACACGACAATTTTAATTTATTTTCCTCCCCTATACATGCGTAAAGTTATGTAAAAATAACTTTGTGCACTTTCAGAAACGCTAGAGAGCTGAGCTTTGAAAGGCTGATAAGAACTACGATAAAACCATGGAAAAAAATTAAAAAACCTCAAAAATTTAAGTAAGAAGTTTTGAACAATATTCCGCATAGTTTACTACTTTAAAAATTAAGTATTATCCAATTCCTTTAAAAAAGAAGTGAAATCATAACAAAAACATTTCATGTAAAAAAAGCCAAGTACGCGAAAATGGCATTCCGTAAAAAGAATTGAGATAAAAGTAAAGCCAAGTTCTCCAATACAAACTTCAAAATGAAAGGTTCTTACTAGTTTGGAAATATTTTTCTAAACTTGGCTAAGGAGCTTAAAAGAGATTTTTAATTGCTCTACTTGCTAAGGTTGACTTTTTAATGTTAGAACTTGATGTTTTGAGATATTTAATATAAAACTAATTTATAAGTTTATAAGGCGCATGCGTTAATTTTTACCCAACTGCAGCAGGGCGAAAGGAAGGTTTTTCGATTGTTGTATGTAAGTAAATATGTATGTATGTGTCACGCTAGAGGCTAAACGGCTGAACCGATTTTGACAAAAAAGGTGTCGTTGAATTGCTACTGATCCTGAAGGTGCTATAGGCTATATTTTTTTCAACAAGAATTAACATGGCGGTCTTTATTGAACTTACTTTGATTACCCACCCACCCAAACCCGCCCTATTCAAAAATCATATTCGCATAATTTTATCAAATATACGCTTTCAGATTTTTTTTCCAACACCAGTTTACTCGTTCCTTCCCCCCCTCGCCTCGCCTCGCCTCGCTTCGTAATATAGCTATAGCTATAACTTTCACAAATATAAAGCGATTTCAAAAGTTTTTTCTGCACACGCTTTAGGATATTTTTCCAACATCATTTTACTAGTTTTCCCCTTCCTCTCCCTCTTTTCTTCCCACCCTCCTTAATTGTAATAGTTGTATCTATACCTTTCACAAATTTACAGCGATTTCAAAAATTCTTTTGGCACACGCTTTAAAATTTTTTTCGACGCCATTTTACTAGTTCCCTCCTCCTTCTCTCCACCCCCACCTTCACTCAATGGAAGGTAACACTGTTCGCGTCCGTAGAAAATCTACACGTACTTTTTGGGTAAAGGTAAATGAATTGTAAATGCATAGTGCTTTTTATAATGCTGAATAAGAATTAAACCTAAAAGTTGGAAATAAAAAAAAATTAAATAAAAAAAACACCCAACTGCTAAATTTACTTGTAACTACTAGTCGCAGTTAGGTACAAAATTACTCAATAACCTGATTCATGAAAATACAAAACTGTATAATTTCGTAAGTACGCTTTAGGCATCAAAACTAAAAGTTGAAGCATGTCGTACATTATAGGTATACCTATCAATTTCGTACTCAACCGCGACTAGTACTTACATGTAAATTTAGCTTGAGTGTTTTTTTATTATTTTTTTTATACCTGTACACAATAAATCCATTTATTTTCTTTATAACAAGGAATATGTTATTTTCCGCTTTTTGTAGAAATTTATGTTTATGTAATAACCTTAATATTCAATGCCATTTTTGTATTTTGTTAATGTAAATAAAACTAATTAAGAAAAAAACTATATATGCGCGCGATTTTAGATTTTGGAATTTGTTCGTCAATTATTAAATTTTATGTTTACATTTATGCATGCTTACGACACACAAAATGCTTTTAAATTTGACTTTTTTAATTTAAAATAAACGGTTTTGTAATAGTATTTTTCGCAGTTTTCGCGTATAAAGTTTACTTTTCATCCCGACTTTTAGGGATAAAGTGTCCCTTTTTTATTTCCGGGATAAAAAGTGAAAAGTAAACAAAAAATCGGGATGAAAAATGCCATGACAATGTTAAAATCGTGATGAAATAGTATATTATACACGAAGGGACTAAAGTGTTACTTTTTATCTTAAGGCTAAACGTTTTTAACCACCCGACCGAAGGAAGGGATACAATTTGTCGAAGGCAAATACGTTTTAGCATAAATACATGTTCAAAGAATCGAAAAGTAAAGCCCTCATAGCTGGCTGAAAACAATGGCAAATTTAAATTCGCGGATGCGAATTTTCAAGTGCGCAGGCGTGTCTCTTGTCATGTAGACACAGCTGCCGTGTGGATGGAGGCCATCTTTCTTGCTTATTTACATTTTGCGGTGTTTTGCGTTTGTCATGTAAAATTATGTTTTTTTCTCTGAAAAATGGGAAATAATTCACGAAAAACATGTGCGGTTTGTGGAAAAATGTTCGGGAGAAGTAAGTGAAGTAAAGTAAGTGCCATTCCATGAGTAACTACATCTATTTTTCTTCATAGTTTGTTAATAAAGTTAAGAGTGGTTTATAAATGCCATTAAACACCCTTCATGGTGTCCACAATAAATCTGCACAATTAGTTTTAGAAAAATTTCAATTTTAATCCACAATTTGATACATTTTTACACAATCAACTAGTTTTTAGAAAAAAATAATAGACATAACCCAAAACTTTTAACAATTGTCAAATAATCTAGTGACGTATCGGAGTATGTTCCAAAACCATCAAAACTAACGCATGCGCAGTAACCGAAATTCTGTCTACCCGAAAAAGGAACATTAAGAATTAAATAGGGGTCCTGGCCTCAAGTATCGCGTATGAGAATGAATGCGTATGCCCCATATTTATGCTTTAACGTATTTAGTCGAAGGATAAAAGGACACGTTAGTCCAGAGGTTTATATATTATTTTTTGTACGACTGTCTTGTAAAAGGGGGTTTTGCGCACGGAGAACACGATCTGAAAATGGCATTTTGCGCACGCTGTGTGCAAAACGTTTTGCACACGCTTATGTCATTTTTGCGCACGCCTATGTCATTTCTGCATACGGGTCTCCCGTCATTGTGATTTTTGTTGTTGTCACCCATCAATATAAGTTGGCTTAGTTCCGTAGCAACCGTCACTGCTCGTATGTTTTGTTGATTAGATACGTCAAAAAGTTGTTGAATTTTTAAAGTTTTGTTGTAAAAATGTCGAAAATAAAAACAAGTTAAATTAAAATTTGATTTTTCTTTCTTTATTAGCAGTCGTATAAAAAATATTGTAAAAAACTCGTTTGAAAACCCCTTTGCACACTCCCTCGACTTGTAAACCAAACTGTCTCGATCGTGTGCAAAGAGTCGTTTTCAAACCTTGTTGTTTAAATAACTATTTTATACGACTGTCTTGTAAAAGGGGGTTTTGCGCACGGAGAACACGATCTGAAAATGGCATTTTGCACACGCTGTGTGCAAAACGTTTTGCACACACTTATGTCATTTTTGCACACGCCTATGTCATTTCTGCATACGGGTCTCCCGTCATTGTGATTTTTGTTGTTGTCACCCATCAATATAAGTTGGCTTAGTTCCGTTTCCGTAGCAACCGTCACTGCTCGTATGTTTTGTTAATTAGATACGTCAAAAAGTTGTTGAATTTTTAAAGTTTTGTTGTAAAAATGTCGAAAATAAAAACAAGTTAAATTAAAATTTGATTTTTCTTTCTTTATTAGCAGTCGTATAAAAAATATTGTAAAAAACTCGTTTGAAAACCTCTTTGCACACTCCCTCGACTTGTAAACCAAACTGTCTCGATCGTGTGCAAAGAGTCGTTTTCAAACCTTGTTGTTTAAATAACTATTTTATACGACTGTCTTGTAAAAGGGGGTTGTGCGCACGGAGAACACGATCTGAAAATGGCATTTTGCACACGCTGTGTGCAAAACGTTTTGCACACACTTATGTCATTTTTGCACACGCCTATGTCATTTCTGCATACGGGTCTCCCGTCATTATGATTGTTGTTGTTGTCACCCATCAATATAAGTTGGCCTAGTTCCGTAGCAACCGTCACTGCTCTTATGTTTTGTTGATTAGATACGTCAAAAAGTTGTTGAATTTTTAAAGTTTTGTTGTAAAAATGTCGAAAATAAAAACAAGTTAAATTAAAATTTGATTTTTCTTTCTTTATTAGCAGTCGTATAAAAAATATTGTAAAAAACTCGTTTGAAAACCCCTTTGCACACTCCCTCGACTTGTAAACCAAACTGTCTCGATCGTGTGCAAAGAGTCGTTTTCAAACCTTGTTGTTTAAATAACTATTTTATACGACTGTCTTGTAAAAGGGGGTTTTGCGCACGGAGAACAGGATCTGAAAATGTCATTTTGCGCACGCTGTGTGCAAAACGTTTTGCACACGCTTATGTCATTTTTGCGCACGCCTATGTCATTTCTGCATACGGGTCTCCCGTCATTGTGATTTTTGTTGTTGTCACCCATCAATATAAGTTGGCTTAGTTCCGTTTCCGTAGCAACCGTCACTGCTCGTATGTTTTGTTGATTAGATACGTCAAAAAGTTGTTGAATTTTTAAAGTTTTGTTGTAAAAATGTCGAAAATAAAAACAAGTTAAATTAAAATTTGATTTTTCTTTCTTTATTAGCAGTCGTATAAAAAATATTGTAAAAAACTCGTTTGAAAACCTCTTTGCACACTCCCTCGACTTGTAAACCAAACTGTCTCGATCGTGTGCAAAGAGTCGTTTTCAAACCTTGTTGTTTAAATAACTATTTTATACGACTGTCTTGTAAAAGGGGGTTGTGCGCACGGAGAACACGATCTGAAAATGGCATTTTGCACACGCTGTGTGCAAAACGTTTTGCACACACTTATGTCATTTTTGCACACGCCTATGTCATTTCTGCATACGGGTCTCCCGTCATTATGATTGTTGTTGTTGTCACCCATCAATATAAGTTGGCTTAGTTCCGTAGCAACCGTCACTGCTCTTATGTTTTGTTGATTAGATACGTCAAAAAGTTGTTGAATTTTTAAAGTTTTGTTGTAAAAATGTCGGAAATAAAAACAAGTTAAATTAAAATTTGATTTTTCTTTCTTTATTAGCAGTCGTATAAAAAATATTTTAAAAAACTCGTTTGAAAACCTCTTTGCACACTTTCTCGACTTGTAGACATCTCCTTCGGCTCGGTCTACCAAACTGTCTCGATCGTGTGCAAAGAGTCGTTTTCAAACCTTGTTGTTTAAATAACTATTTCGCACTTCAAGAAAATTACGGCACTCTTTCAAAAACAAAATGTCAAAATAATGTCGGCTAGTAGATTTATGGTGTCACAAATGCAAGGCGTAAACAAAGCTTAGTTGACAATTAAAGTTTTTTGCATAAATCGTGTTACTAAACCTAAAAATGGACAGTGAAGCTGCTGCTGAAGCGGCAGTAATATTAATATTGTGTTATATTCTAATACTACATTTAGTCCCAGAAGTGCGAAAAGTCACTGATCGCACATAAACAGTAAAATCCAAAAAAGAAACGTTGACACCTAAAAACAACAACAAAATAGCAAAAAAACTCGAAAAATAAACTAACAGGATCTTTCATCGGTCAGGCTGCAAACTTTTCGACTCGGGATAAAAATTGACACTTTTATTCCTTGGTGTATAATATGCCAGTGGCGCACCCAGGATTATGTGTTGGGGGGGGGGGGGGGGGCGAGGCCTCTTGGGGGGCGCCCGAAGCCTCATGATGTCGAATTTCAGGATATTTTTTATGTTTTTTCATGAAATACGTTGAAAATATCTACAAAACTATAGGGCTTAGGGGGGGGGGGGCAACGGGGGTGCGCCAAATAATATGCTATTGTATACCAAGGCAGAAAAGTGGTAATGGTAATGGTTTCTCCCTTTGATCCGGTTACAATTTGTCAAGGGATACAAAGACTTAGATTTCACGAGGTTTATACGCTATTTTTCGCACTGAAGAGTTTTTTCCATTATTAGCTCACACATATACTATACTATAGTATTGTGAGCTATGGTGATCCTAATTTTTTCGAGAAAAAAAAAGTTGCTCCGATTTCAAAAAATTTTATATATCTTTGCGTTTCAGATGATTTTGAAACTTTTTTGTTGCGCCGTCTGTCTGTCTGTCTGTCTGTCTGTATGTCTGTCTGTCTGTCTGTCTGTCTGTCTGTCTGTCTGTCTGTCTGTCTGTCTGTCTGTCTGTCTGTCTGTCTGTCTGTCTGTATGTCTGTATGTCTGTCTGTAACGACCAACGCGCATAACTCAAAAACCGCTTGGCCGATTTTAATAAAATTTGGTACCTAGGCTGGGTCTTGGGTCGAGATGGTTCCATTTAAAAATGAACAAAATCCACCGAACACAAGTCAAATAAAAGGGTGGGGGTAGATTAAAAAAATTACAGTTTATGCGAAAATATGGCGTGTGTGATATCAAACTTAAGGTAATTGAGTCTGAAGTTAAACAAAATACATTTTAGATTATTTTAAAAAAAGGGTGGGGGTATATTTCAAAAATTAGAGTTTAAATGAAAATATGGCGTGTGTGATATCAAACGAAAGGTAATTGGGTCCGGAGTTAAACAAAATACATTTTAATTTATTTTAAAAAAGGGTGGGGGTATATTTCAAAAAGTTGAGTTTAAGTGAAAATATGGCGTGTGTGATATCAAACGAAAGGTAATTGAGTCCGGAGTTTAACAAAATACATTTTAGTTTTTGTTTTTTTTATGGGTGGGGGTATATTTCAAAAATTTGAATTTAAGTCAAAACATGGCTTGTGTGGTTTCAAACAAAAGGTAATTTAGTCTGGAGTTGAATAAAATATATATCAGTTTTTAGTTATATTAGCTCACACGTACACTATAACTATCGTACCTAGTGTGAGCTTAGGGGCCCATATATTGGCAGAGTATTTTATAAGCCACTTTTGATATTAATCTTTTTATTTCCTGATACGTCATTTTTATCCTTGATTCGTTACTTTTCATCCCTGTGTTCAAAGTGACACTTATTGGTGCGATATTTCGTTAAAAACTTAGCATATTTGCAATTTTTAAACTACCAAAATACTGTCATTAGCAGTAATGAATTTTGACCAAAATCGTTCAACCGAGCCATCGTGTTATAGAAAGACAGACACACATGCACACAGACAGACATCACGGCCATATTGCTAAGATTGGTCAAATTCGTCGAATTTTTAATCAAAACTATGTTCTATAAAAAATAAAGTATAGGCTCTGCCACAAATTTCATATTTTTCAAATTTACCTTTCAGCTTCTTTTAAAAACTGAGGGTTGTTATTATTATTTTTTTCTCCCGCTCCCCTGGAAGGGTTGTTAACTTTATGAAGATCTACAACTGTGCAGTTTGAGTTTCGTAGCTCATTTCGAAGTGGAGTTTTAGATAGGTCAAATATGGGCTGAAATGTTTCAAGAAAAGATAGTACAGCAGTTTACGCCGTGTGCCCTCAGATTTACGACACCTTGTACTTGTACGTCTTGACTATTATTACCGTATTCCACAAAAAGAACTGTGAGACTGTAAGTATTACCATAAAGTAAGATTTACTTTATGTTATTACTAACTGTTACAATATTGTCTACTTATAGGTTGTGTACGAGTATATGTACCTATTCATAATTAAATGTTCTTTATCTTTTAAAAAAGAAACATAAATATTATAAAAGTGGTTATATTTATTTTGCATTAACTATGACGTTAAAGGACATTATTTTTGATCAAATAAATAATAACCTTAAACAATTGTGTAATCTATGTGACTGGATAAGAAATATTTTTGGAAAATTTATGTCATGGATGTAAACAATCAGTCTAAATTAATTTTTGTTTGCACACACAGGGCTGTCAAAACCGACGGGCCACGATCTACAACTTTGTTGACGTCACAGCGCAGGCTAAAATTCTTTTTGATGGTGTGTTACGCCACAGCTGATTGTATTTAAAATATATATTTTTTTTATTTGTCAAACACACTGTGTTTTTTTTATTACAATCCAGTCAGTAAGACTAATTAGCAATTTTGTTTTAACTTAATTTACTAGAAAAGTCAGATTTAAACTTAGGGTTCACTCAACAGTTCTCCCCGCTTTGTTTAGTCTGTAACTCACAATTGTGTTGTGTTTATAGCATTATTTTGTTTTATGTGTAATTCACTTAGTTTACTAGCTCAAACGGCTTCACTCTTTTTAGTCGTCGAACTAGCATAGTATTGTCTAGAAGCTGAATTGCTTCCAGATTCACATGCCGATGGAGTCTATCTTCATGGCTTTTTGCGTACTTTTTTATAGTCTCTGCTACAGTTTCGATTTTTAGATCTCGATGAAGGTCACTATTTCGAACGTACCAAGGTGCATTCACAATGTTTCTTAATACTTTATTTTGAAATCTCTGTACAACTAGAATGTTACTCTCTTTAGTACAACCCCATAGTTGAATACCATATGTCCATACTGGTTTCAGTATTTGTCTATAAAGCAGTAACTTATTATGAATTGTTAAATTGGACTTCCTTCCAATTAGCCAGTTCATTTTTCTATACCTTATCTCAAGTTCTTCTTTTTTTTTCTTAACATGTGCTTTCCAGCGCAATTTGGCATCAAGTGTCATACCTAGATACTTTGCCTGATTCGAATATGGTACTGGAATGTTGTTAATTGTTATTTGTATGTGATTTATATTTTTGTTTGTAAAATCAACATGAATTGATTTGGTTTCATTTAATTTTATTCGCCACTTTGTGGTCCAACTTTGAATTTGGGTGACTGCATCCTGAAGTTTTTCTATGCATTTTTCAATAGATTTTTCTACCATCAATAAACCAGTATCATCGGCAAATGTTGCTAAGTGACAATTTTTTGGCTTTGGGATATCACAAGTGAATAATAAGTATAGATGAGAGCCTAGTACGCTACCCTGGGGAACGCCTGCTTGAATTTCTCTTAAATTTGAGTATGAGTCTTCCTGTTTTACTCTAAAATGTCTATCAGATATGTATGATTCCAAAATATCCGAATATTGTTTTGGCAGAAACCTTTTTAGTTTAAAATTAAGGCCTTCATGCCACACTTTGTCAAATGCTTGTGCTACATCTAGAAAAACTGCAGAACAAACTTTTCCCTCTTCTAGTGCTTTTTCTATTATATTAGTAATTCTGTGTACTTGATCTATCGTGGAATGCTTGTCTCGAAAACCAAATTGATGAGATGGAATAATTTCTTGTCTTTCTATGATGGGTTTTATTCTTTTAAGCAATAATTTTTCATAGAGCTTGGATATAATTGGCAGCAAAGATATTGGCCTGTAAGATGACACGTCATGGAGTGGTTTTCCCGGTTTTGGAATCATGATAACTTCTGCAACTTTCCACAGTTTAGGTACATACCTAAGCCTAAAAGACGCATTAATTAGGTTGCATAGTTTGATGATAGCTTTTCTGGGGAGTTGTTTTATGACTACCCCTTTAATAAGAAGTTTTGTGCGATTTTGGGGCTTTTTTTGAATTAATATATTTAAAATATTGAAGTTGAAATGACGGTTCATGAATATATATTTTTTTTTAATAAAGCCGGTTTTAAGATTGTTTTTACTATATTCTTGTAAAGCAACTTTTATTTAAATGTAAACATCGTAGATCGAGCTACCCCTCGCGTTAAACTGTGCACTAAATTTTTTTCAGATAGGTCTTCTGCTAACTTTATATAAAGTAAGCACACCAAAACGGGCACGGCAAATTTTTTGTTATTACAACTAATTTATGGATAATTAAGTGCAAATTATGCAGTAAAAATTTTTTTGATACATTAGTTCATTTAAAATCAAGGTAAAAGGTCCTGAAATTGCGAAACGGATGAGACCACTTGTCCCCTACGTATTTTGGGCCGCTGATCACGAAAATGAGGGTTAAAGCTACCGCCATTGGGGCAAGTTGTAACCATTATTTTCGTAATCAGCGCGCCAAAAAACATATAAGATGTCGTAATTGGCAAAAAAACACTTTTAGTCAAAAAATACCCCTTGTTAGGGGTGTTTTGTGCGATTTTGGGGGTGGTTCGAGCATTGGGGCAAGTTGTAACCATCATTTTCGTAATCAGCGCCCCAAAAAACATATAAGATGTCTTAATTGGCAAAAAAACACTTTTAGTCGAAAAACACCCCTTGTTAGGGGTGTTTTGTGCGATTTTGGGGGTGGTTCGAGCATTGTGGCAAGTTGAAACCATCATTTTCGTAATCAGCGCCCCAAAAAACATATTAGATGTCTTAATTGGCAAAAAAAACACTTTTAGTCGAAAAACACTCCCATTTCGGGGTGTTTTTTCCCCAATTTTAGGGGTGGTTCCACCCTGTAATGCAAGTTTTCACCCTCATTTTCGTAATCACCGCCCCCAAAAACATATAGGATGACTAAATTTGCAAAATAACGAAAATATTCCAAAAACACCCCTATTTAGGGGTGTTTTTTGCATTTTTAAGGGTGTTCCAACCACTGGCCGTAGCTTTATGCTTTAACCCTCATTTTCGTGATCAGCGGCCCAAAATACGTAGGGGACAAGTTCTCATCCGTTTCGCAATTTCAGGACCTTTTACCTTGATTTTAAATGGTTTACATCCTACATTTCTATAGGTGTCCTGCTAACTCCATATAAAGTTAGCAGAACACCACTTTTTTTTTAAAACGGGCTTGGCAAATTTTTTGTTTTTACAACCAATTTACGGATAACTAACGGCAAATTATGAGCATATAATTTTTTCAAATTTCAAGTTGTTCTGCTAACTTTATATACATCAAATCAAACTTACTATACTTTGGTTTTATCGCGACCTTTTCAAAATGGCGCAGACCGTCAATATTGTTGTTTTTTTTACGACTTGTATAATATTTTTAAGGATTTTTTTTGTAAATATTTGTATATTTTCGATACACAGAATTTTTTTTTTTTAACTTAATTTGACTTGTTGTTTTTAAGCAAATAAACTATAAATAATATATTGAAGTAAACAATTCGAAACCCAGATGATTATTTCTACGGGCAGCGACCGTATTTCTCCCTGTTTTCAATGGCACACACAAAACAATATAGCTCTCAATGTCACTATGACGTCACCAAAGTGGATGGTCATGGCCTGTTTCTTTTGATGGCCCTGGTTGCGACTTATGTCCCGAAATATAATTTGGGCCATATTTACACAATTAAGCTATACAAATAGACACCAGCAATAAACATCTTAATTTGTTACCGATTTGTTTGATTTTCAATTCGCAGTCAAATATTTAGTTTCAATTCTATATTGTGTGTAACGTCATACAATCAGAACAAATAAATATAATTTTAAAAGTAGTATATAATATAGTAGGTACTGATAAGTTACAGCCTAGAAAGATAAAGTAAATCTTCTTGTTTTTTTGTCAGGTTTTTACAAATTTGCGGTATGGGAAACTTGTTTAGGGGAAACTCGGGCAAGTGAAGGAGATAAATTCGTCTGGGATATATTATACAGGGTGTCCCAAATAAAAGCAACTACATGGGGATTTCGGAAGCGGTAAGAGAGAGATAGTTTCTTTAAATGAGAAAAAAGTTGCGCTATTCTAAGCCCAATCAGGTACTGTATCAATATTAAAGATATCTACAGGGGTTAATAAATTTCGAGCAAAAACTAAAAATTGTGTTTTTTGAAAAATTAAAATATCTCCTCCATTTTGTATAAGCAACTACGGCCAATCGAATGACGTTAACAAATTATAAGCCTTCTAGTTTTTTTGAAACCATAGGTAACTTTGTTATTTCTTATGACCGCCATATTGAATTTATACGTCATTAAATAGAGCATTAAAAGAACTTTTCAACGATGTATAATAATAATAATATAGTATCATACCTAGTTTATTTTCTCTTCCAATGGCAAATATGAAAATTTAATTGTCTTTAAATATTGTACGCTAATGCTATTAGAATTAGAAACTTCCGCCATTGTCGTAAATAGCAAATCGTCGAAATCAAAAAAACCGCCCGCGCCCGACCGATAATGCCAAGTTGTCTAATAGTACAGGCGCTGTAGGTAGTTGAGTATCCAAAATATGGGGACCGCACTTTGACAGTGGATTCTAGCTGAGAATAGGTCACAGATTAACGATCTGGATACTGTCAGCCAATATTTTTTTATCCCCCCTCCTATTATAGTCGGGTTCGAATTTCTGGAAATTTAACTATTTTGATGCAATAACAATGAGAGAGAAATGAATCAAAAATATGTAAGACCTAACCTAAAAGTAAAATTATATTGGTTTTTTTAAATTTTCGCTGCAAAAACCCCCAAAAACCCCCCAGACCCCCCAAAATCAAAAATTTTTAGGTTTTCATTTTTCTCAAAAACTAAGCTTCTTAGTGAAAAATATGCAATTACCTTTATTGTAGACAATAAAATTTCCTTTTCAACCATATACAAGTCAGTGCGGTACGACCAACGACAAACTTTCCAGCGGCGTCCGTTTATTGAGGTAATGCAAAAAAATTAAACAATAAATATGCATATTACCTGTTTTCCCCGATTTTCTTGAAAACTAAGCTCCCTATCAAAAATTGTGTCCTATAGTCGGTTGCAGACAATAACATTTCTTTTTAAACAATGTTTAACAAGGTAAGAAAAGTTTAATTTTTAAAACCTTGGGGACGTCCGTAAATTAAATAATGTTTAAAAATCACCAAACAAATTAATTTTGGTTCGATTTTTTTTAAGATGCTTAAAATTTGAATCAGTGGCAGAAGTAGGCGATCCCCCCCCCTCACAAATCTAACCGTACCTACAAAATTATGGCGCAGGATATGGAGAAAAGGTGAGTAGGAGGGATCACCTTGGCTGCTAGAGCCGTACCTAGAATCTTTTGTCGGGGGAGTTTCATCTTTTTTTTGTAGAAGAGGGATGGAAGGGAGGGTGGGGGAGGTACGAGGGTTGCGAAGACTATTAATGTAGATGGCGGCTATAGTGTGAAGCTTCATTTGGTAATTTTTAAAAATTTATTTTATTTACGGACGCCCCTTAAGTTTTAAAAATTAAATTAATCTTACCAAGTTATACATTATTTAAAAGGAAATTTTATTTTCTACAAACCAGCTGTCTTATAAAAAGCTTAGTTTTTTTGGAAAATCGAGTGAAACATGTGACAAAAATGTTTTTATTTTTTTAATTTTATATAACCCTTATATACGCACGTCGCTGTAGAGTTTGTCATTAACCAAACCTTATATAATGGTAAAAAGGGAATTTTATTTTCTACAATAAAGTGTAGACCAATTTATTTTAGTTGGGCTTAGTTTCGGAGGAAATTGGATAAAACCTGTAACAAAACTAATTTTTTTGGTGATTTGTAAAAATTCATTTTATTTACGGACGCCTGTGAAGTTTTAATTGAAAGCTAAATCTTACTTTGTGATACAGCAGTTAAAAGAAAATTTTATTGAATGCAATCGACTATGGAACATGATTTTTGATAGAAGGCTTGGTTTTTAAGACAATCGTGTAAAACATGTAATGATAATGTAATGTGACAAACATTACATTGGTTTTTATTTTTTTAAAACATTTTCTCAATAAACGGACGCCACTGGAAAATTTGGTATTAGTCTGAGCGCCCTAGCTTATACATTATTAAAAAGATAATTTTATTTTCTACAATAAACCTTAGTTTTTGAAAAAAATTGTGTTTACCGATTTTTCAAAATTGATGTAATTTATGGACGACCCTAAATTGTTATAAATAAAAGTAATTTTACGCCGTTATACATCATTTTAAAGGAAATTTCATTGTCTACAATTGACTATAAGACACAATTTTTGATAAAGAGCTTAGTTTTTAAGAAAATCGGGTAAATCATGTAATAAACATGTTTCTTTTTTAAATCACATCAATAAACGGACGCCGCTGAAAAGTTAGTCATTGGTCATACCTCACTGACTAATACACCGTTGAAAAAAAAAATTTATTCTCTATAATAAAGGTAATTACAAATTTTTCTCTAAGAAGCTTAGTTTTTGAGAAAATTTGAAGAAAACCTCAAAATCTCAGCTTTTCGGAGGTCTGGGGGGTTTTTGGGCATTTCTGCAGCTAACATTTAACAAACTAATAAAATTTTAGATTTAGGTTGGATTTTACACATTTTTAATTAATTTCTCTGTCATTGTGGCTTTAAGGCGTGAACTTAGTTAAATTTCCAGAAATTCGAACACTATAAGCTAATAAGAGAAGGGGGCGATAAAAAAAAATTGGGCCAAAACCTGGCTTAGCAATATCCCGATCGTTAATCTGTGACTTTTTTTTCAGCTAGAACTTCCTACAGCGCCTGCACTATAAGCGCACGAATTAAAAGTGCACGTGGGCTGCTGTAACCTCCAACGCTCAAAGCCTGCACACAAACCCCCGTAACATGGTGCATAACGCGTAGCATGGGGCTTTCAACCAATCAGCGATCGAATAGCAGCGGCCATATTGGTTTTGCATAAGAAAACTCCATAAGGCTGAACTTCTATGCACCATGCTATGCGCTATGCATTTTTGTGTGTGATCGGCTTAAAGTGTCAACCTGTAATGTTCTTTCCCTTTCCGGTCTCGTAACGTAAATACGTATCTTTTCATTGAATAGTGTGTTTGACAGTAGTAAAAAATAAATATATATTTATTTTTAGATATCTCTTTAGGTCTTGGGAATGCTAAAAACAAACTTTTTTGTTTAATTTTTTTCAAATTCATAGTTCTTTTAATTAAATAAATTCATTGAATTAAAACAATTAGCCACGTGATTCAAAACAGGCGGTCTACCAATCAGCTGCGAGGGACGTCACAAAACAGTAAACGCCTCGAACGAACCTATTTTCTGTGTTATTTTCTTATGGATGGTAATGTTTGCTTTGGTTTAAAGTGCAAACTATCGTCCTAAATTAAATTTTATTTTGTGTTTTGCTTATAAAAAACATTTTCAATGAAAAACGGATTCGCCAAATCCGATAGCTCCATCTTGCCAATGCTGAATTCCTTTATAGTGGCAGGCTTCTTTGCCAACAACAGTGATTTTTGTTCTGCGGAATTTAGAAACGTTAAAATGTTGATGTAAGTATTCAATGAGTTGTTTTGTATATAACTGAAAGATTTTTTACGATATTCTTCGCCTACTTTTACTCATTTAGATTTTGAGGTTAGGTTATATGTTTTGCTTTTTTGTTTAATATGGCACTTACAATAGATTCAATTAAATACCCAATCATTATTATTTTAAGCATTAAGAAACAATCAAAAATTGCTTTTTTAAAACAAAATTTTCTAAATACATTCTACATACATACTAGTCCTGCCTATCCACTGCCTAGTCTTGCATATGTACTGCTCAGTCCTACATTTAGCCTGCATGTGCACTGCCTAATCCTGCATTTAGAGGTACTTCCTAGTCCTGCCTAAAAACTGCCTAGCACCGCCTAAAAATGTGTACACCTTTCTGCCAATTATAGTTGTTCACCCCTTGTAATAAACATAACCTCAAAAATTTCATCGTCATTTACGAAATAGTTATATATTATAGACAACTTGAGAAAAATTAATAGAAACAATTTAGTTATACTCACATCAAAGTGATGTTCACAAATGTAAAGTGAAGAGGTATTAGATAAGGCCCTTGGGTCTCTTCGAGCATGTTCTAGCCACTTTTTCCGTTCTTTTACTGCTGTAGACACATGAATAAATAGTTTTTCAGGTGTTTTTATGCTAGTATTCGAACACTGAGGCACTACACACCACTTATAGGACATTTTTTTACATAAAAAATAGTAAAAACACAGGCCTAAAACAAATAAACACTTGAATGCCGTGTATCTGTTCGCGAGTTTACTGCGCTGTGTAGTCATTGCAACGCCATGCTAGAAATGGGCGTTTTAGCGGCAAATTCAAATCGGAAATTAAAAAACTTGATTTTAAATGTTGTCATGATAAAATATACTATTTTAATAATTTTGCGTAGGAAATTAGGTATCTATGTATCTTTCTAAACTCTTTTCTAAAATTTGTCAAATATCCTATTAAAACAAATTACCTAGATGTGCTATTTCTTGAACGGCAAGTTTTTTTAAAATTCATCTCTTTCGTATACGAGCTTATCCAGCAGCGCGTTATTTAACGTTCTGCGGGGACCATTTTATCTTAAAACTAGGCAAACTCATCGCTTCGTATATTCGACTACGCAAAAACTTCCGGGAAAAGTAAGTCGCTGTCCCACTAGCAAAAGTCTGGATGCTTATTCTTCCCACAGTTGCGTATTTGTTAGTATTGGCTCAGTGAAGTGGATAATAATTTTTTTTATAAAAAAACACTGCTAAATCTACTTGTACCTACTAGCCGTAGTTGGGTACAAAGAACACCGCACCCGTTTACACAGGCCTTATGGAAAATATAAAACTGGTGGCAACCAAAAAACAAAAATATTTTCTTCTTTAAATATTATATAAAACTATTAATCTGTGCCAAAATCAAAAGTGCTAGTTATAAAATTCGCTAATAATGCAGATATAAAAATAATGTTTTTTTGACTATCCCCGTATATTATTTATTAAATTGACAAGAATGACATCATAAGTGACCTTGTCCTTAGACATTTAGAACATTGACAAAAGTACGAGCGAAATCATATATATATATATATATATATATATATATATATATATATATATATATATATATATATATATATATATATATATATAGGTGATAAAAAGTAATGGCCCAAAGATGCTCCCCTGAGGTACCCTCACCGACAGACCAAGGACTTCCGACCGCACCGGCCCATCAGGGCCTGATATGTCAACCAACTGACTACGATCTTTTAAGTATGAGGCAAACCAATTTAAGGCTAAGCCTCCTACGCCGTATTTCTCCATTTTCTTCAAGAGTAATTCGTGGTCGATGATGTCGAAAGCCTTGCTCAAGTCGATGAAAAGCCCACACGACAGATCTGAGCCTCCAATTAATTGCCTTCAGAACCCTATTAACGTTGATTGACGCTCACTGTCTTGATGACGGGTAAAAATGCAATATGCGTTGATCCGGCCTGAAAGACAAAGAGCTGTCGTAGGTCACGGTCTATAGTTTGTTTTCTTTTATTTGCATTCCATCTTTTCATTGATCGATATTGTATAGCAGTTTTTCGCCTGCTTTTGTTTTTTGTTTCTCTCGTATCTCGGTAGATGGCGCTTCTTGCGATAGTTTTCTTACTATTTAAATTTGATTAGAGACAAAATCGTCTAATTAACTTCGCAAGGTTTGTCACATTGACCAGCAGTGTTCTGAGGAGTCCCATAAGGAAGAAACAGTTAACTGTCAACATTTATTAGGTCTCCATTAGATCTTGGACCCCCGTGAGGTTAAGCTTTCAAGCTACCCACGGAAAAATATGAGAGAAACAAAAACTCCTTTTTTTTTGCCCGATTAGCCACGAAACTTGTTTGATTTTTAAATTCACGGGTACGAAATTCCACGTTTGTTAGTATTATTTGGCTTAAAAATTCCGTTGATTGACGCTCACTGTCTTGATGACGGGTAAAAATGCAATATGCGTTGATCCGGCCTGAAAGACAAGGAGCTGTCGTAGGTCACGGTCTATAGTTTGTTTTCTTTTATTTGCATTCGATCTTTTCATTGATCGATATTGTATAGCAGTTTTTCGCCTGCTTTTGTTTTTTGTTTCTCTCGTATCTTGGTAGATGACGCTTCTTTCGAAAGTTTTCTCACTATTTACATTTGATTAGAGACAAAACCGTCTAATTAACTTCGCAAGATTTGTCACATTGACCAGCAGTGTTCTGAGGAGTCCCATAAGGACGAAACAGTTAACTGTCAACACTTATTAGGTGTCCATTAGATCTTGGACCCCCGTGAGGTTAAGCTTTCAGGCTACCCACGGAAAAATATGAGAGAAACAAAAACTCCCCTTTTTTGCCCGATTAGCCACGAAACTTGTTTGAGCCTATTTATGAAGTTAAAGAAAGCAGTATATCTAGATTTTTTCTTTACATACAATTTAGTACGCATACAAATAATAGTTTTGGCAAAATCCGTAAAAATTAATTTTAAAAAACGAAAAAAGTGCATTCCAGAAAGTACGAGAACGATCAGCCGATTCGATTCGAAAGGCGGAGGTCGTCGGTGATAAGCTCGAGTGTTTAAACCCTAGCCAACGCCAACACAAACCAAACCAAACTTGTCCAAAGACGACGAGCGTGCTTTTATTTTGGTGATTCTAACTCAAAACAGTTATATCAACAAAAATACGCTCCAGAACGTCAAACACATAGTAGTGCAGTGATTTTTGGGGTTTTCAGCGATATATCTTAGCTACCTATTTTGACCTTAAAAAATCCGTCGGCAAATTAGGTAATAAGGTAAAAAAGCATACTTTCAAATCACTATCATCAGATGCAGATAATTTAAAAGGGGGGGGGGCACTTTAGGTGACATTCTTTGTTGGTAAAAACGGTATATATTTTTTTAAGCAGCATTTTATTGAATTAGTCAGTGGTTGTAATTCCGATAATAACAACAATAGACACTTTCATGCGCCGCAGGCAAAAATTTTGAGTTTTTATTAGCAAAAACATTACTTTTTACTCATTTTTTGTATATTCACAAAATTCTCGGGGGGGCAAGTGCCCCTAGTGCCCCCCCCCTGGATCCGCCACTGAAGGAACAAGAAATTACTCTGACTGAATTAGAAAATGAAGAAAGAGTAATTACCTAGAAATGTAAAATAAAAAATATTATCTTGGTGTAGCAAACAAGGTAGATAATTTGAATTTGTTTTTCTTGGTTATTTGTGTGCTTCGATGTCAATTATAATAAAATTAACATTTTTTTTGGTAAATATTTAGATTTCTTTATAATTATTCATTCTTATTATTTTTATCGTCATTGAAAACAATTTTACAAAGAAACTGAATATCACTATCATGAGGTAGATAAACTTTGGGTCGCATTTAAAATTTATAGCTCAAGTTATGCCTTGTTGTTGTGCCACATTTTTCATTTTGCCTTTTAAGAAACTGGAACGTGCTTTTTGGTCATGGTTCTCCCATAAGAGAAACGGGAAGATATGTAATGCATTTTAAAATTGTAAGGAGACAATTTTGATTCGCCCCCCTTTGCTGTATAAGCAGTGGCGCACCCAGGAATATGTCTTGGGGGGCAAGGCCTCTTGGGGGGGAGGGGGAGGCCGAAGCCACTTGATGTTGACTTTTAAGCTATTTTTTGTGTTTTTTTTCTGAAATATGTCGAAAATATGTAAAAAAATCTAATGCTTGGGGGGGGGGGCGGGCTCCGCCCCCTCCCCCCCTGGGTGCGCCCATGCTATAAGGTAACTAAGAAAGTGTTTACACTACATGGATAGAAGCGCGGATTTAAGAGGGGAACACGGGTTATTTAACCTCACTTAAAAATAAAAACGACGCATAGTTGATTAATAGTTACTTACTTACTTAATGAGTGCAAAAAAAATCTAACATTTTTTTTTGCTAAACCAAACTGAACCTAAGCAAACCGAATTTCAAATGTATTTTTACCTTAGATTACTGAGCTTAGTTTTTCTAAATATTTTAAAAAGTTCCCATCACATGCTTTGGCCAATGGCAAGCTGAAAATTAGCTCCAAGCTGTCACGTGCTAGAAACGTTGAGTCGGTACGGGGCAGGAGAACAGATTTCACTTCAATCGACTAAAATTCACTAGCTCTGTAGAGCGGGCGACTATGCCATTGGTCGAGAAAAGTCATTTCGCACAACATGCGACCGCTCAGAGTTTGCTATTGGTCAAAGTATGTGAGGTGGGAGGTTCTAGCTGCGGACGCAGCTGAATGGAGGCGTGTTCTTAAAAACTTTAGTATTAATGAATAACGTAACAGGAGATAAAACAATGCCCCTCAAGAAAACTTTAAGTGTCCTGAATATGGAAGAATGGTTCTGTCGCGTATCGGATTAGATTAGATTAGATTGACTTAGGTATAGGTCTATCATAACAAAAATATTTCATGTAAAAAAAAGTCAAGTACGTGAAAATTATATTCCGTAAAAACAATTGAGATAAAAGTAAAGTCAAGTTATCCAATACAAATTTTAAAATTAAATGTTTTTTTTTAAACTCTACTGGAACTGGGCAATTTTACTTTTACATAACTTTACAATTACAGGGGAGGGAAGTTAATTAAAATTTTGGTGTTTTTAAATTTTTTCCTATAGTTTTATCATAGTTCCTATCAGTCTTCCAAAACCCAGCTCTCTAGCGTTTCTGAAAGTGGGCAATATTACTTTTACATAACTTTACATTTATAGGGGAGGGAAGTTAATTAAAATTTTGGGGTCCTTTCATTTTTTTCTATAGTTTTATCATAGTTCCTATCGGTCTTCCAAAGCTCAGCTCTCGAGCGTTTCTGGAAGTGGGCAATGTTACTTTTACATAAATTTAATTTATAGGGAGGGGAAGTAAATTAAAATTTTGGGGTTTTTAAATTTTTTTCTATAGTTTTATTATATTTCCTGCCAGTGCCAAAGCTCAGCTCTCTAGCGTGTCTGGAAGTGGGCAATGTTACTTTTACATAACTTTACATGTATAGGAGGGGAGGGGAGAAAATTAGAATTTTGGGGTTTTTTTTATTTTTTCCAAGTGTTTGGTCATTAGTCTGCCAAATTTCAGCTTTGAAGCATATCTGGAAGTACAGTAGAATTTTGACGATGAGTGAGAGAGTAAGTGAGTGAGTGGCAATTTCGACATTGTTTGAAATTTCGTAATTACTTTACTGCTTTAAGTTTGTTCATAAAAAGAAGCTTCAAGAACCAAATGCTCAAACTGGTCGTTACTATACAACTCGTCGATCTGAGGACTTACCACTTCCAATACCTAGGCTAGCTTTGACAAAACTTTCCTTGATTTACGAAAGTATAAAATTATACAATCATTTACCCATGGCATTTAGACAAACTCAAGATTTAAAATTATTCAGAAGGTTAGTACGTAGTTGCTTTGAATCAAAAGCTTACTATAGCTGTAATGAGTATTACACAGATAGGCTTGAGACAGGAACATAACATAACATAATTCAAGTAACTTTGTGATTATATGTCTTCATATTTTTATTTTATTGTATTTTTTTTTGTAGCCTGAATTTTAAATTTAATTTTAATTCTAGATTAACATTTAAAATTTTTTAAATTTTAGATTAACATTTAAAATTTTTTTAAAGTAGCTTGGTTCCTACTTTTTAATCTGTTGACTGTGCTGTTATAATTGTTTATGTGTGCATATTCATAGTTGTCCATATTTTACAGACATATAAATAATTAGGTACAATTTTAATTTATTTTGACTTAAACATGCTCATTCGTATTTTATTAAAATTGCGCATAACTTCGGAATGACCTAAAAGGGTGCTACTCTTAAAAATAGATTGTGTGTGTGATTGTGCGACTAGACAATGTTGTTTTTATTGGTACTGCTGTATTACTATTTACTTTAGTCTTAAGTTCTTGCTTTGTCAATAAGAAAAAATTCTTCAGACAATAAAGCTTTTTTGAATTGAATTGAATTGAATTATGGAAGTTCATAAAACTTGGAGGGGTTGTTAACTCTATGAAGATCTACGACTGTGCAAAGTTTGAGTTTCGTAGCTTACTCCGAAGTAGATTTTTAGATAGGTCAGAAAAGATGGTGCAGCAGTTGCGCGAACTTGGCTGGGGACTGCCGGCCGTGCCCTCAGATATTATTTTGTTTTTCTTATACTCGACCTCGAGTTCAGCAAAATGAGACACTTAAATAAAAAGAAATAATACAGTGAAGTTCGCATATAGCGTTTATAGTGAACACTCGCTTATAGCAAACCCCATTCAAAATACCCAAAAAAAATTTTGCTTAGATATACAATAGTCTATATGTCTTCTTATAATAAACCTCGGATATAGCGAACCAGTTTCCGTGCAATATTCGAGTTCACTATATCCGGACTTTACTGTAATTGAATTCCGATACATTTTCTGTTATAAACTGTTAGCAGTAGTTGTTGTAAACTGATAGCAGTAGTTGTTATAAGCTGATAGCAGTAGTTGTAAGGAAAATTATAAAATCCATTGCTTTATTTGTGGTAAAAAACTTTTAAAAACGTTACCGAAACTTTTGTCGTGTGAGTTTGTAGATCGGTTTTCCTATAAATAAATATTTTTGCACTTATTTGTTGTATTTAATTCAAAAACACAAAAAACCTATGTCTCAATTTTACCCTGTTTATACAGGAATTTTATCACTGTCTCTTATTTCGCTTGACGGTCTCATTTTTGAACTTTTTTATGGTAAAATATGAGAAGCAGTTTTAATTTTTTTTATTATATTATAGGTCAAATTTCTATGTTTTTACTGTTGCATTATTTTTCTGATTATCGCCTATATATCCTAAAAAAATTCGAACCCTACAGAAGAGTCTAAAATCATAAAAATATCTGATAGCACGGCAGTGCCTCGCCAAGTACGCCAAGTTCGCGATGCCGTACCATCTTTTCTTGAAACATTTCAGCCCATATTTGACCTATCTAAAACTCTACTTCGGAATAAGCTAAGAATCTCAAACTTTGCACAGTCGTAGAATAACAATAGAATTAACAACCCCTCCAAGTTTCATGGTAGTAAATTAGTGACGAAATTTCAAAAAACGTCGAAGTTGACGTCACTGACTCACTTACTTATTTATAGATCATCAAAATTCTACTGTACTTCCAGACATGCTATACACCTGAAATTCAGCAGACTAATAGAAATTATGACCAAACCCCTGGAAAAAATCAAAAAACCTCAAAATTTTAATTAACTCCCCTCCCCTATGCATGTAAAGTTATGTAAAAGTAACATTGCCCACTTCCAGAAATGCTAGAGAGCTGAGCTTTGGCAGAAGATAAAACTATAGGGAAAAATTTCCCCCAAAATTCTAATTTACTTCCCTCCTCTATAAATGTAAAGTTATGTAAAAGTCACATTGCCGACTTCCAGACACGCTAGAGAGCTGAGCTTTTTGAGACTGAAAGACACCAACATTTTAATTTACTTTCCTCTCCTATAAATGTAAATTTATATAAAAATAACATTGCCCACTTCCAGAACCGCTAGAGAGTTGAGGTTCGGAAGGTTGATAGAAATTATGATAAAACCATGGTAAAAAATTCAAAAACCCCAAAATTTTCATTTACTCTCCTTATAAACGCAAAGTTTAAAAAATATTTCGAATAGTAATAAACTTTCTTTTTGAAATTTGTATTGGAGAACTTGGCTTTACTTTTATCTCAGTTCTTTTTACGGAATGCCATTTTCGTGTACTTGGCTTTTTTTGACATGAAATGTTTTTGTTCTGATAAAAGTTTTAAAAAGTGTCTCTTTTTTACACCGCGTGACCCTAATACTTTATAATGCATTGCAAGAGATATGCGCCAGCTAATACATTGCATTGTTAATATTTACACAAAAAAAACAATCTTGGCCTTGTTTTCTTCTCGCTTTTGACTTTAGTTACACACAATAAACCTCCTACTCAATATTAACATTACACCAAAGGTGATCTAAAAATAAAATCCGTTTAAAAAATGTGTTCGGTTTAAAGTCACGCGGAAATTTTGTTTTGTAAATGCTTAACAATAAATAAGATTTTCGACTTTTATTGCTATACCTAAACCTATAGGTATGGCTTTTTACATTATTTCTATAAATAGATAATAATTGGTTTATATTGTTTTACATCACTTCATCTATCATTCTCTTAGGTAGCTATCTGAGGGCACGGTAGTGCGTCGCCAAGTTCGCGAAACATTTCAGCCCATATTTGACCTATCTAAAACTCTACTTCGGAATGAGCTACCAAACTCAAACTTTTATCTCAGAAACGATCCAGGAGCAGAAGGATCGTTTCATGACGGGTCGAGGGGCGTCAAACCCCCGTGCTACAGGATGCGGTTCTGTACAGGCCCGGAGACAGGCCAGGGACCTACAAAAGGCCCCTGGATGTCTAACAAAGTTGCGCTACAAGGGCGCCAAATTGAGGTTTTAAAGCTCAGGTAAATCCACATGGAAAATTACAGACTGGAAATGAAAGAGGTACATACCAATCATGCACAAGCATTATATCTTAGTAGTAGTACTCAAACTTTGCACAGTCGTAGACCTTTATAGAGTTAACAATCCTTCCAAGTTTCATGGACTTCCATAAAGTAGTAAAGTAGTTACGAAATTTCAAAAAACGTCGAAATAGCCACTCACTCACTAACTCACACATGTATAGATCATCAAAATTCTACTGTACTTCCAGACATGCTACAAAGCTGAAATTTGGCACACTGATAGAAATTGTGACCAAACCCTTGGAAAAAATCAAAAAACCCAAAAGTTCTTATTTACTCCCCTCCTTCATACATGTAAAGTTATGTAAAAGTAACATTGTCCACTTCCAGAGGCGCTAGAGAGCTGAGCTTTGGCAGACTGATAGGAAATATGATAAAGCTATAGGAAAAAACTCAAAGTTTTAAATTGCATCCCTCCCCTATAAATGTAAAGTTATGTAAAAGTATCATTGTTAACTTCCAGAAACGCTAGAGAGCTGAGCTTTGGAAGGCCAATAGGAACTATGAAAAAACAATAAAAGAAAGTTAAAAACCCCAAATTTTAATTAACTTCCCTCCTTTATAAATGTAAAGTTATGTAAAAGTAATATTCTCCACTTCCAGAAACGCTAGAGCGCTAAGCATTGGAAGACTGATAGAAACTATGATAAAACTATAGGAAAAAATAAGAAAAACCTCATTGCAAGGCATTGCAAAAGTTTTGAACAATATTCCACATATTTTACTGCCAATTTGATTTGATTCAAAAGAAAAAGTGGATTACTATATCACGAAAACAAAAGGCAATGAAGATCTGAAAATTTGTACGCCCCACTATCACAATTCTTATTTCAGAGTTTTTTTTATTGAATGTTTGTTGATGGTTAAGATAACATCCAAAACTTATTTTTACAAACTACGGTTTTTTATGGATTATGAAATTATATGTTGAATCTTATTTAGAAAAATGAATTGTTACCCAAACTTCAGCTAGACAACGAATTTCACCACGACCGACAGAATAAATGATTTATTAGTTCAGGGCTATAAAAACGGACGGGCCACGATTCTCCACTTTGTTGACGTCACATCGGGCACAGCTGATTGTCTTTAAAATATTGAAGTTGGAATGACGGTTCATGAATATTTGATTTTTTTTAAAATAAAGCCGGTTTTGAGATTGTTTTTACTATATTCTTGCACTACAATTTTTTTTAAATGTATAGTAATCCTTAGTTTTTCAGAGCCGCTTCATTCGCTTATACTAAAATTAAATTTAAAGCAGAAGCGAATGTGACAAACACAGATGACAAAGTCAAATACATGTCAAATATTACACTTGGCATGCGGTACATGGCGGGTAATTTGAATTCAAAATAAGAAATGCTAAATCTTGAAGATTTTAACCTTTTAATCATCTTGCATCCTTACAAAAGTTTGGTGGAATACGGGGATGGTGTCTGAGAATATTTCACTGAAATTTCGCCGAAATCTGTAGTGCCATTTTCAAAATATCATAAAAAAACCTCTGACCTCTCATATGACCCAATGTAAAAGTCCGCCCCCCAAGAGAACATCTGATTTTTTCAGGGTCGTGACCTGTATTTTTTTGTTTGCCTTGATTAGTTATACGCCATTCTAATGTAAGGTAACTTATAATGACTGTTCTTCATGAGTTACGTTATTCTAATGTGCTCTAGGTCTTTTGACATTGGTGCGAAAAGGATTTGTGATTATTAGTGATTTAACAGCTGGCTGCTTTGACAGGATACCTGTTCAATCTTCTTTGTTGAAACTTTACTTCAAGTATTCATTTAAATAAGATTAATTTTATTATTTATAGACACTTTTTGCTATTTTTTTGGCATTCTCTCATAAGTTTCTTGTAAATTGATTTTTTTAGCAGCTTTTTAAACGTTGATTGAACAAAAGTATCCAATCAACCGTTTAATATATTTAATAATAATATTTAGGATTGGAATGTATAACTTATGATTAAAAATGCCGATTTTGAGTCAACAAAAGGTTTGTAATAATTGTTAAAAAAATGTAAAACAATAATTTAATAAAATGCTTCGAAATTAAAGGAAAACCACCCTGCTTTGCCTCACCAGCCTGCCGTTGATTGGCTTGGACGCTAAAGCCATAATTATTTACAGAATAAGACAAAACCTGTTCTCTAAACACTCTGACCAAGAGAGATAGTTACAGAATTTTATTTAATAAGACGATAGTGACTTAAGGACAGATTAGCCGAATACAACTTTAATAAAATATAGCGAATCCTGAAAATCTGTCTAAAAACAACTCGGTCGTTGCCATTAATATTTTTTCTTCTTAACCTAGTCTTTCATGTAAATAATGCTTGCTGCTGAAAACAATATCAAAAAAAAAAATATATAAAAACTTTTAAATGGCAAAAAAATCATTTATCTTCAAACCTCGTTTTGTTACAGTGACGTAGATATTGCACATTAAAGATCCATATCGGTCTTGCATATTAAAAGGCTCAGGTCGTTTATTTACAAGAATTAATGTCTCATTTTTTGTTAACCCACATGGGGTTAATTTTTTTGTTCCTAAACGCAAAAAATCTGACACCATTTGTGTTTATTCACCTCGGTGTGAGTGCGGCAATTACCCAAATGGACGCAATGCGCTAAGTAGCTAAGCTATTTATTATTGCTCATACAAACATTTATAATTTTGGTCAAGCTTTCATAGCCCTCCGTACCATAGCTACGGAAAAATCTTGAGATCGAAACACAATTTCGAACTTTCATTGTCTTTATTTATTTTAAACACGACGCGACGTTTTGGTTAGTAAGTATCTCTAACCGTTTTCAAGTGTAAACTAAACGATCCGGTCTACAGGCTACCACTTATACTACTTGGTGTGCAGTCAGGTGTGATGGTCGGCCCCCTTTTTAATACTAAGACGCTTGTTTTCCTTAACGAGTGGTTTCCATATGTTTGGTATGTCCGGGCTTGGTTGACTGAAAACATTTTTATTCTGCATTATGAACGCAGCTTCAATAATTTTTCGTTTTCGTCAATGCGACTCCTAATGCAAAGCTTTAGCTTCTGACCATTGAATCTTGTGATCATTTGACCATGCGTGATCCGCTAAACCGGATTTTTCAATATCCCCTAATAGGGTACTTTATAGGTTCATTTACTCTAAATGTTTTGGAGTTCTCCAGTGTGAAGAGGGTTACTATTCATTATGGGTTTGAAAAAGAAATCCAATTCTTCACAAAATCAAATTTAAAATTTTTATTCAAAGTCTATGGTACCCCGACGCGTTTCGAGCCAAGCTCATTTTCAAGGGGAGTCAATAAATCTAAAAACAAAGCAAAACTTAAGAACTAATTATGACTAAAAAATAGTGTAGACACAAGCAACAAAACGAAATTGTACATTAGAAAACTAATTATGACTAAAAAATAGTGTAGACACAAGCAACAAAACGAAATTGTACATTAGAAGGCTTGATAAATTCTTTTATTTTTGACAGAGACAGAAAATAAACCAAAATGTTATATACTCACACAGCACTCTTTGTTGTGATTTTTAGAAATCCCTTGAACATATGGAATGTTAATAACACCCAACGGATTATTATTTTGAGAAGAAGAAAGAGTAAACAATATAAAAAATATAAAGAATATGAAAAGATAAAAGGGTTATTCCATAAAGAAATAACCACTTTAAAAAATATCTTAAAACTAAACGTGAGAGATTTTATGAAGAAATCTATAAACAAGCAATTTACTCCAAAATTTATTTTATATATTTTTTCTTATTGTTGTATTATCATCGGACCACTATGTGTATACCAAATTTTATCCAAATCGGATAACGGGAAGTGTGTCAAAAACACATTTTTCTATAGAAGGGGTGGGGGTAGGGGTGGGAGGATATTTTTTTCTTAATGTTGTATTGTCATGGGACCACTATGTGTGTACCAAATTTCATGCAAAAGATTTGATAGATAGTTAGTTAGATAGTTAGTTAGATAGTTAGTTAGATAGTTAGTTAGATAGTTAGTTAGATAGTTAGTTAGATAGTTAGTTAGATAGTTAGTTAGATAGTTAGTTAGATAGTTAGTTAGATAGTTAGTTAGATAGTTAGTTAGATAGTTAGTTAGATAGTTAGTTAGATAGTTAGTTAGATAGTTAGTTAGATAGTTAGTTAGATAGTTAGTTAGATAGTTAGTTAGATAGTTAGTTAGATAGTTAGTTAGATAGTTAGTTAGATAGTTAGTTAGATAGTTAGTTAGATAGTTAGTTAGATAGTTAGTTAGATAGTTAGTTAGATAGTTAGTTAGATAGTTAGTTAGATAGTTAGTTAGATAGTTAGTTAGATAGTTAGTTAGATAGTTAGTTAGATAGTTAGTTAGATAGTTAGTTAGATAGTTAGTTAGATACTTAGTTAGATAGTTAGTTAGATAGTTAGTTAGATAGTTAGTTAGATAGTTAGTTAGATAGTTAGTTAGATAGTTAGTTAGATAGTTAGTTAGATACTTAGTTAGATAGTTAGTTAGATAGTTAGTTAGATAGTTAGTTAGATAGTTAGTTAGATAGTTAGTTAGATAGTTAGTTAGATAGTTAGTTAGATAGTTAGTTAGATAGTTAGTTAGATAGTTAGTTAGATAGTTAGTTAGATAGTTAGTTAGATAGTTAGTTAGATAGTTAGTTAGATAGTTAGTTAGATAGTTAGTTAGATAGTTAGTTAGATAGTTAGTTAGATAGATAGTTAGATAGTTAGACAGAACATCTGAAGCTAAATAAAAGCTTATAAAAACGTTATAAAAATGCAGACTTTTCAAAAATCCCTCGTAACATAAAAACGATTTTCTATATAAAAATGTCGCTTTTACCGAGGCTTTTACCTTTAAGCTTGCCTTGTAAATTGAGCTGCAATTGGGGCTCGTCATTTTTTATATTTTTCCTCACCTGAAACCCCTTAAAATATCGAATAGTTTTGACTAAATATAAATAAATATTATATTATGCTCCTCAAAATCGATTATTTATTAAATGTTATGCGATGCGTACCAGGCATATATTAAACAGAAACCATTGTGGTGTTACTGGGTGTTAAAATAAACCAATCCTGGTGAATCGAATACCTTCCAAATTAAATTATTTGGTTTTAATACAAAACAGTCAATTTTAAAATTTACACATTAATTATGTATTTATTAAAAGTTGGTATTTCGAATGGGATTAAATTAAAATATAATTTGGTAAGAACCAGTGGCGGCTGGTGACGTTATAAATTGGGGGGGGGGGGGGCAGAAATTTAAATTGCATGAAAAATTTGATAAAAAAAACTTACCCAAACTATTATATTTTATTATTTTCCAAACAAGCAGCTAGTTGGTGTAGTTTTTAGTTTATTTGTTTATAGATAAAGTTCATTTGTCTTTTTTTTTATGGTCCCGTAGAGAAACCTCAAAAATTCCACAGAGTTTTAAACAGTCTATTAACCTACTAAGTATATCTATCTAATTTTTGTCACATTTTAATTATATTTGGTAATGTTTTGCCTGTAGGCACTATTCAGTTGGCATCTAATATCAGTCTTGCCCAGCATAGAAAATTCTATGTGGTTATTTAAATGAATACCTCTTACTTTGTGTCTTTTTAACTTTTTACTAAAGTGCTTGATATCACATTCCCTTTGCACGCAGGATCACTTCGTGGATTGTTCATAACAAGACAAATAAAGCATTTCTTTTTTCACAACCGCACAACCAGTTTTCAGCATCGTATAATTTTTTATGGAACACCCCTCGGCATTACTTACACTAAAATTTTGGTTAATTTTATTTGTAATCGAAGTTCATATGTCAACGTATTTAAATTTGCACAGTTAATTATGTAATCGACGGTATTTATTTCCATTTTTATAAACAAACGATAACGAAAACAAACAATGACACGCGACCGACAAAGCTTTTTACTACTGACAAAGCCCAAATCAAAACAAATTCATACGTCTTCACTAAGAATAGAACCGGCAACACTAGAAAGGGCAACGAACGTTTCAGCACGATGAATATGGCCGACGTTAACTAAAACAAACATTCCTCCCGCCCTCTCGCGAGAACAGCCACCCATACACCGCTGAAAAACGGGTAAAATTGAAACCTTGCCCCGCGCGGCACTGCCGGCTTGTAATTCTTTACGCTAAAAAATTTCACCCAATTAATCGCTTGTTTATAACCACAGATAATAAAAAGAACTAGAAAATCATGTCATAAGGAAGTAGTAGTAGTAGTGGTGGGGAGACCATTTTTGGTCTAGCGACTAGGCACACGGCGCGCCCTTTTCGCAAACCCCGATTTGTCCGTACATCATAGGATGCAAGTTTTCTTTCTCTAAGAGGACTTAATTTTGCCTGACACCTCTTTGTCGAGGGCAGGGATCTTTATATTGCGTAGCAAGTATACACAGTGGACCCACGCTTTTACACCCCTTCCGAAAGGTGGTCCTGCTACATGTTAGACTTGCATCTATCTAACATGGCTATCGTCCCAGCAGAACTTGTTTATAGACGATAGACTTCTTTCCTTTTCAGCGCAACAGTCGTGGTCGTCGTGAGTTGACTACTGTAGGAGATTTATGCTGGCGCCGTCCTGGTTCCGACTATATAGCACTTATAGCAGGCTCCTGGGTAATTATCCCTGGTTCCTCGGCTGGCTGCGTGTCGGCTCCTGGACTACACCTGCGTATATTCTCGATGTTCAATGTCGACTTGTATTTTTTGCTTGCATCGCATCGCATGCTTATTCGATGACGGCTGTTGAACGCTAAAAAGGAACTCGGCGACAGGGCGACAGATTTTTTTTTTGTTTTTGCATCGTTTGAGACGCGAGCCTGGTACCTTCTGCATGTGAAGCCGACGACCATACCACGGCACTACCCTGCCGCCTATGTCATAAGGAAAGATTAACCTTTTTTAAATAAATCAATTAAAAATACTGTTTGTTGTCCAGTTTTGGGTGGGCACAACCCGGTTGCCCCCCCTGTAGCAGCCGCCACTGTTCTCAACGTTTTCTAAGTTAAGATATCGTCGTTGTTTTTAACTTTAAAACTTGTTTAGAATTGAAAGATCTATCAAAAATTTTGTAATATAGGTACAGGGGGTTCAAGTAAAAAAAATTGGTATTTTTTATAAAAACCCAAAAACCACATTGCTCAATTATTTTTTCGTTAAATATACCATGGTAAAGGGCGTGAGAAATGTGACCGGTTTGATAATTTCTTTATCCAACACATGACAGTTATGACTGTCATTATTAATGTCATTTAAGCCAAGTAAACTATCAAATAATACACTAGTGTGTTATAATCCATAACTTTTAGAATTCAAAGATGTGTCAAAAATTTTATAATATAGTAAAAGGAACTTGGTATTTTTTATAAACACTCATTGCTCCATTGTTTTTTTTGTTAAATATGCCATGTTAAAGGGCCAGACCTTAGATTAATAAACAAACACTTAATAAACAAACACCAGATAAAACTGTTTACAAAAATAAGCAATCCAGCAGCTTTTATGGTAAAATGCATGTTTGCCGTCTCGGTGCGGTGCTTTTCCTAACAGAACATTTTTAAGATTACTTAAACCTCAGCAATGTGCTTTTTCTTTATATTTAGGCTTAAAATCATAAGGTCGACAACGTCGCAACGTAGACACCGACGTCACGGCTGTGTCGTCCTTTGTGTTCCGTGGTTTAGTCGGCCATTTTTGCGAGTACAGTGTTTCAGCGCGGAGTTTTACGTTTAGTGAGTGAATTTTTACGTTTTTTGTGAGCATTTTGAAATTATTTGAAAGAAAAACTATTTAAAAGACAAAAATAATGGTGCACCAATGTGTTGTTTGCAAAAAAATGGACTATTCCAGTCCACAATTGATATTTCGAAGGTAAGCATCTTTATGTTTTTTTTTATCATAACATTAGTTTGCCTTTAAGGTAACCAGTGGTGTAGCTTCCCTGGTTTTGATGGAAAAAATAATTCAAATTCTTGGTTTTTCGGAAAATAAAAAGGACAAAAATTTGTTAAAAACTTTAAAAAAAGTTTAAATTTTTGGAAAAACCTTTTAATACAATTTTTTTCTAGGTTTCCTCAAAAACCTGAAAAAAGACAAAGGTGGATATCCATTTTGGGGTTGGAAAATAAACCAATAATTAAATATGCATTTATTTGCTCAGACCATTTTGATCCCAGTGATATCATCACTATAAGTACTAATGGAAAAAAACAAATCAGGCCAGATGGCGAATCTAGGTTTGTCACTTCTGTTTTTGTAGATTCTGCATCATACAGGTAAGGGTTTTTACTAAAATTTTATAACCATTTTGAATGGCTTAATCCCAATTAAACATATATTTTTTGTAAAATTTATACAGGGTGATATTAACCTTTTTTGATCCATCATACCTGTTTAAGTACAGCATACAGCTAAAAAATTGCTTGCTGGCTCCATATCCTGCAATGTATTTGAATACCAATTACATTTTAAGTTTATGTAGGGTGTACTACTATTGGTCAAATGTATTTTCTTAAATAACTACATAATATATACAGATTCTAACCTACTAACTAAAAAATATTAAAAATATACATTTTTAAGAAAAAAAAATACTTGGGATAATATAAGTTAAAGTAAAAATTCAGAACTGCGAAAAAAATTGACCTACATAAACATAGCTAAACAAGTCTGGCTTCTCAACAAATATACAGGGTGTCTTAATTGCCATGGGCCACTCAGTAACTATAAGAACTACAAGGTTATTCATATTAGATAAAATAAGCAGTTTTTGGGGGAGACTAAAAATCTAGTTTGAAATTTAAAAAAAAAACTATTATATCCCGAGCTACGGGGTATTTTCAAAATTTGCTCCCATGTTGGTTCAAGCTATGATAAAACGGTAAAAGTGACAAAAAACTTAAATACCATTTTTTAGCATTAAAATCCAAACAAATATGAACATGTGATACATCGTTAAAATCATAAAAAAAAGTTCTTTTAAAAAATATAAAAAATACAGGTCTGTATCTAAAAAAGTAAGTTAATGGTAATATCTTGAAAACTAGACGTAGTAAATTTTTATAAAAAATACCAAATTAAAAAACGTCAAAAATGTAAAAAAAATCCTTGACGATTTTTTTCTAAAAGCTAGTAGCTTATTGAGATATGTGATAAAATAGTTTTAAGCAATTTTTCGAAAAACCGCCGTAGCTCGGGATAGAATAGTTTTTTTTTTAATGAGAAACCAGATTTTTAATTTCCCCTAAAAACAGCTCATTTTATCTAATTTGACCAACCTTGTAGTTCTTGTAGTTAGCGAGATAGCAATAGTGACCCATGGCAATTAAGCCATGACAGGATGTTATCCTGCAGGGGTGAGCTGCCAGCTTTATATAAACCCAGCAAGCCCACACTGAAATATTAAATCTTTTTTTGATGTTGGTATTTCATAATTAGGTAGTGCTTTAATGTTAGGTACAGACGGGGACTTTTTAAATTGCCGCCCTCGAAAATAAGAAATATCCCTATTTGAAATTCAGAAAAGTAGTTTGAACCAAAACAAAAAAATTGTGAACCTTACCTCTGTCTGTATACATACATATTTAAACATTTTTTTTTATTTATTTAAATGATTAATTTTGACAGAAAAAACATACACTGGTAATTTTAAAAGTCCCTGACTGTATGTCTGTGTTTTAAACCCTGTATTTTAGAAGAATTGTATTTTTAATGAATGAATTTAATTTCTTTATAAAGAAACTATGTCAAACGAAAAAGAATCAGGAGGTATCATAACAGGTTAAAAACCATTCTGAGGAATTAAGAGCACACAAAAATTGTGGAATATCAACATTAAAATATTTGATATTTCAGTGTGGATATATAAAGTTAGCAAACCCACCCCTGTTTTTTTTAAGAAGATGAAAAGAAAAAAAATTGCTGAACAAAGGGCAAATAAAAAGCACACAATTCTGGATTATTTACTAACTTTGTAAAAGTATTTAATAGTTTAGTGAGGGCTCTATATGGGATGTCTGTAACTTGGAACCCTATGGAAAACGTTTTTATTATTAATTTTAGGAAAATAAGTGATTCTTCATAAAAAAGTTCTGCATGTTCTATAACTTCAAATACCAATATTAGATATTTATTTTTTTTTAGTCATATACGAGGTTTCTCAAAAAATATGAAGTTTGTTCAACGCTATAGTACATTTTATATGTATCTGAGTGCATCTTAGGTTACATTTAACTACAGTTATATTTGCATTGTTATTGTAGATACATTTCAGAAAATAAAAAGTAATTTTTTCATTATCTGCATATTTAAACCTGGGTTTTATTTCAGATCAACTTTTCTTAACAATTTTCGATAGGTATTGTCAAAAATAAACGTATTTTACTTTTGACTAAAATTTATATTTTTTCACAAACCTCTTATATGCCTTAAAAAATTTGATAACTGATTATTGTATTTTAGGTTTTAGAACATGCAAAATTTTTTATACAGAAAAGTTTTTTTGTAAAGTTTTCCATATGATTCTAACCGACATAATTTTTAAAGCCAGCAAAGTACCCTTTGTTTTAATTTCTCAGAATTCTTTGGTTGAATAAAAATATTTTAAAAACACATTTTTGAACAAAGTTTTTTCAAAAACTCATTATATCACACATTCATGTTTTTGTATATGTCAAAAATAATGTTTATCTACAGGACTGATTATTTACATGTATTTTTTGGTTTTAGTTCAGACTCTACTGTTTTTGATTCACCTGGTGGAAAATCTTTAAGGTGAGTTTTTATATATTTCCTAGTTACATGAAGGGACTCATATGCACATCTGTAGAAAACTATAACATTAATCTTGTAAATATTAAAAATGTAAAAGTTATAGCTAAAATATTTTTAGATCACGAGATATTCCTTTTGAAACTCTAGTCGAAGAGCCGACTGACCAAAGTATTGCATGCCCCTCCTCCAGACAATTTGAGGAACAAATAATTCAATGGGAAGAATCTGGCATGAATGTTGCAGGTCCGTCGACGCAACATGTTGAAGAACCAATAAAAAGGTATCCTTGCTTTATTTGTTTACTTAGATGGATAGGTAATTTACACAAATTTTCAGTAATTGAAAAAAACCTAAAATATTTATATCAAAAAGTCATTATTTTTTTAGCAGCGTTAAAGTTAAGGAAACTACAGGATCAGCAACAGATGATACAAAAACTGCCTCAGAAGTAGAAGAAATATTAAAAAGGTAACAATCTCAAATGTTCATAGATACCTAAAGTTCTAACATATATCAATTGTCATAATATAATATAATATCAAGTACATATAAATTATGATAAATAATTTTTTTATTACTTTCAGCTTTAATGAACCACAGACATCGACATCTTCTCTGTCAGGAGTTGAAGGGGATTTGACAAACCAAAGAAGTGCCAAAATAAACAGAAGGTAAATGCTAGAACTTTTTTCAGTCTACAATACAACAAGTTCTATCTGCCTAAATTTCGTAAAAAAAATCTGTTTTGGGTCTGTAATGAGCCCACTTAAATTTGATAAAAGTTGGTTGATGCTAAGAGAGTAAAAGAGGGGGTTGAATTTTTTAAATAATAACTTTGAAATCAGCATATATTTTTAACATGGTAACGGCTACTGGCTTACTTATGGTAACCTTATCACAACATGCAAAATTATATTTAGCGATTTTGGTTTTTAATTTTCTTTTTGATTTCAGAAAGAGATATATTGGAGATCTGGCAAGCAGTGATTTTTCCACTCCTGAAAAAAGGAGAAGAAACCTGGCTTTTGTAAAAGATTTTGATGAGAAGAGAAGGCGAAAAATTCATACCTTGCAAATGACTGTTAAAAGACTAAAATTGAGAATAACAACCTTAAACCAGTTAATTGAACATTTAAAGGACAAATCACTTATTAGCGATTCATCTGAGTCAACCATAAAGGTAACAGCTTTTGCAAAACTATTTTTTAAAAGGTGTATTTGAAAACTTTTGAGAAATGTTCCAAAGTATGAGTGTAGTATTTATATTGCTCATTTAGATTCTTAATTTTTCAACTCTTCGCAAATATGCATATATGCTATTTTAAATCAGTGACTTATTGGGAATAGCCCTGTCATATTAGGTGAAAAAATCCTAAAACCTGCCTTAACATGTGGGACACATCCTCAAATATTCTCCGCCAAAATCCCCCTTGAGGCCTTATTCTAAAAATCAGTTCGCGCGCTTAGCGATTTTTTTGAAAACTAAAATACGGAAATTCATGTAAGTTTGGCAAACACTTTTCTAAAATTTAAAGAATATTGCTATCTGTTTCTAATCAGCAGTTGAATATCTTAATATTACGCTTTTTTTCTCTCATACAGTTCCTCATTGTATAAAAATAAAGTTTTCAAAATCCTATTGGTGGTCCGGCTGGTATTGACTGTTTTCCTAACCTTTACTTTCAAAAAAAGCAAAAACTTAATTTTAGTAAAACTTGTTTTGTACAAGTGGGCATCAAGCTTAATATTATAAACTATCAACATTTTAACTACTGGGTGGCAAAAAATTTTTGTTAGTTTTAGAGCAAATTGCAAAAAACTGATTTTTAGGACATTCGAAGCCTTAGCTCCTAGCAAAGCTCAAGGAGGATTTTAACGGAGAATATGTGGGGATATATCCCAGATGCTAAGGAATAATTGTACCAAAACTCAGCTTGCACCTATTTTTTTCGAAGTGATTTCCTTATTTGGAATGAGCTAGGAAGACTTAGACCAACAGTGAAATTCAATTTCTTGTAAATAACAAAATGCTATTTTTTTGTAGGCTTCACTTGATGGACCAGCTGAACAAATTTTTGAAAGAATGCTTAAAGGACCAGTTCGCCAAAAATACAATCCCATATTGAGATCATTTGCTTTAACACTGGCATTTTATTCTCCAAAAGCATATAACTTTGTAAGAAATACATTTAATCGTAGTTTGCCACACTTGGGAACCATTTGCCGATGATTTCGATCTATAGACGGTAGTCCAGGTTTTACCAATGAAGCACTAAATGCGTTAAAATTGAAGCAAAAGAATTCCTCTTCTCCGATACTTTGTAACTTAGTATTCGACGAAATGTCAATAAGGCAGCAAGTTGAATGGAATGGGACAAAGTTCACAGGATATGTGGATGTTGGAACGAGTATTGATAGCGATTTATTACCCGAAGCTAGAGAAGCATTAGCTTTTATGCTGGTGGGACTTAATTCTTCATGGAAAATACCCGTGGGGTACTTTTTAATCGATGGATTGTCGGCAGCCGACAAAGCAGAGTTACTGAAAAAATGTTTAGAGTTTGTTCACGAAAGTGGCGTAATAGTCACATCAGTAACTTTTGACGGAGCCCCAGCTAACATTTCGATGTGCGAGAAATTAGGAGCGAATTTTTCAGATACTCTCAATTTAAAAACAACGTTTGACCACCCAATAACAAAAGATCCAGTTTTTATTTATCTTGATCCATGCCATATGATAAAACTTGTTCGGAATTGTCTTGCCAGCCAAGCCGAATTAACAGACCAAAACAAAAAAACTATAAAGTGGCAATATATAACGAAATTGGTTGACACGCAAAATATGGAAGGGTTACATGCTGCCACAAAACTACGCAAGAGGCATGTTGCATGGCATAGAGAGAAAATGAAAGTAAGGCTGGCAACACAAACAATCAGCAAAAGCGTCAGTGATGCCTTGACATTTTTAAGGGAAGACTTAATGTATCCTGATTTTAAGGAATCCGAGGCAACATCAGAATTTTTATTATTATTCAATAACTTATTTGACATTTTCAATTCGAGAAATAGACTTTCAAAGTATTCGTTTAAGAAACCCTTATCAAAAATTAATTCAACTAAGATATTTAATTTCTTTGATTTAATTAAGTCTTACATTATTGGTCTTAACTTAAACGGACGTCCAGTTATAAAGTCAAGAAGAAGTACTGGATTTTTAGGATTTCTTATCTGCATGCAAAGCCTCCATGAAATGTACAAATACTATGTCAATGAAAAACAGTTATTGAAGTATATTCTTATGTACAAACTTTCTCAGGACCATTTGGAATTGTTTTTTGGTGCCATAAGGAGTAAAGGCGGGTTTAACAATAATCCAACTGCTAGGCAATTCGAAGCTGCCTACAAAAGATTACTAGTCCATTCTGAAATTAGAGCACCAAATACGGGAAATACTATAGATCTGGAATCTATTCCAATATTAACCTGTGGTTAGCAACCAAAAATTTTAATCACAGAGATGGGAGAAAGATTAGAAGATTCAAAGGTTTACCAAGAATATATGGCATCAATAAAGGACGACATCGAAAAAAGTTATTTAAATTCCAATGCATGGGATCTCACTTTATATGTCGAAGATATAGTTGGTTATATTTCAGGTTTTGTAGTAAGAGGTTTAAAAAAAGTTGTCAGTTGTGAAAAATGCATGGAGTCTTTAGAAGATGGTAATACTTCACTCCTACAGAAAAGAAAAACTTATGGTCGCCTTATTAAAGCTTCAAAATTTGTTACAGACATATGCAAAGCCGCTGAAAAGTTTTTCAGATTCTTTAATTCTACAAAGGGGATCTTTAATAAAAACAACAAAAATCTTATGGATATTTTAATAACAAATACTTTTAAAACTTTACCTGGAACCATATTTAATCAATTTGTGGATCATATGTTTGATGATGAAATTTTATCGGAACATCCTTTCTACATTAGCAAACTTATTTTAAAGCTTTATTTTAAAATAAGAATCCATCATGAAACAATGAAACAATTGGATTTAAAAAAAAAGAACAGATCAAGAAGCATTAACACAAAAATAATTTTGTTTCGTAATGAGTAAATATATATTAAAGCTTTTTTAGACATTTTTGTGGAAATCTTGACAAAAATCCTCGAAGGATTTCCAAACCTTTTTATTTGTTCAGACTTAAATATTGACCAACTGCCTAACGGTAGAAACTCCAAATATTTTAAAATGCTTAATGATATATTTGAATCCCTTCAACCAACGTCTTTCATAAAAGAGGCAACAAGAATTTTTACAAATAGGAATAATGTTAGTGTCTCTGGTCTTGATTATGTGATTACATCAAACCCAACATACTTTACTTGTAAAAATTTTCAGGCAGGTTTTTCCGATCACCATTGCCAGCTAATTTATTGTAATAACCAAAATACAGGTCTGCCCGAAAAACAAACGTCAATTAACGAGCTTAATTTTTGGTTTGAAAAGTCAGAAATTCAGTTTACAGAAAACGACATAGAAAAAAACTTTGAGCTGTTTTTTAGTACATTTGATTGGTGTTTTCAGTTGAGCTGTCCACTTAAAAATAGTAAATCAGAAAACAAACAAAAAATTAAATTTTCTAGAGAACTTTTGGCAGAGATGGCATTGGCTACAAAAACGCACCGGTAATGTTGAACTAAACACAAATTATAAGACATTAAAAAGAGAAATAGACCATAAAATCAGGATTGAAAAAGAAAAGTATTACGCCAACAAAATTAATAATTCTAAAAATAAAACCAAAACAAACATGAAAAATTATTAATAACCTTACTGGAAAAACCTCGGCTCAAAATTTAACGAAAAAACCTATTAATCAAATTTGCGAAATTCGCACTTTCAGGGTGATCAAACAACTGCACCACAACCAAAAAAAGCTTTGAATCTTTTTATTTTACAGAAGTAACAACCCAAGACGTCGTGTTACCTGTGGATCTGACCACCATCTGGTAAAAGCAAAAATATTATTCCCTGTAAGAAAAACAAATAGAGACGAAAGTATCGGAGAAAGTGAAAACCTAGGAATGCATCGAAGAAAATCAAAAATACAACTTTAGAAGTCTAGAAATCGAAAGTACGCAAAGATTGTATCATAAACGATTAGATGAAACATAGTAAAAAGCTTGAAGGAAGCAACCAAAGAAGCTGTTGGATAAAAAAGAATGTAAAATTTAACATATATGAAACAATGGTGAAAAGCACGATGCGGTATGGAATAAAGACTTGTAGCGTAACAGAAAAATACAAAGCAAAAATGGAAAGTGTCAAAATAGATGCAATTAGAAGATCAATAAGAATATCTAGAACAGATCGCATAAGAAATGAGATCATAAAAGAAAGAATGGGAATCGAGGGAAGAATAACGGATGACATCACTAAAAGACAACTGATATGGTACGGCCATGTACAACAGATGAACGACGAAAGATTACCAAAACAGGTCCTAAAATGGCAACCAATAGGGCGCAGAAAAAGAGGGCGTCCTAAACTGGAATGGCAACAGTCAATCCAAAGATCAATGAGTCAAAAAAACCTGACGGAAGTTGATTGTCAGGAACGAAGGAGGAGGAGAATAGGCGTCGGACAACGTAGAAAAACGTTCTAAACCGACATAGTAGTAGTAACAACCCAAGACGTAAAAAAAGCATAAAAAACTTAGCAAACCAAAAATCAACCGGACCTGACGGCATACCTATAACTCTTATTAAAAAATGCTTAAATATGTCGGTAAACGAAGGGACTTTCCCATCGCGGTTAAAACTTCCAATCTTTAAAAAAGGTAATGAACAATTAGTTGAAAACTATAGGCCAATTTTCTTATTAAATAGCTAAAATATTTGAAAAGGTGATATATAAGTTAATATCTTTTATTGAAAAATACCATATTTTGAAACCAAGTCAACATGGTTTTAGAAGCAAGCATTCGACGGAGACAGCCACAATTGACATTGTACAGAACATCTATACTAAACTTGATAACGACGAAAGAGTGGTAGCTTTACTGTTCGACTTGACTAGAGCATTTGACAACATTGACCCAGACTTTGTCTATCAAAAAATAAAAAAACTAGGAATAAGAAATACAATAGATAAATTTATTAAATCATTCCTTACATACAGAGAACTTAAAATCATCATTGGTAATTGTTTCTCCCAATCAAACCATTCTGACTTAGGAACTCCACAGGGTAGTGTTCTAGGCCTATTAATTTTTTTGTTATTTATTAATGATTTACCAGAATACATTACCTGCGGAATTGTATTTATGTTTGCTGATGATACCTCCATAGTTATCTCAGCAATAAACGAAGCAATTCTTCTTGAAAAAATTAATTTAACTTTGCGAGAATTTTCAAACTGGTGTAAAAAAATAAGCTTATTATATAATAATAAACTGCGTAAGCCACTAAACAATATTACCTTTAACGACACGTCTCTTTCGTTTAGCGACAGCTCAAAGTTTTGGGGAATCATGATTGACACTTTTTTTGAATGGAATAATCATATAGATGCAGTCTGCTCTAAGCTAAATAAGTGCTATTATATGATAAAATCACTAAAAAACTCCATGAGTTCATCAAATCTGATTACAGTTTATTATGCTAATGCATATTCCGCACTATCATACGGAGTGGCTGTTTGGGGTATGACTCAGGACTTTGATAGAGTACTAGTAACACAAAAGAGAATCATAAGATTAATTTTCAACCTGCCATTTAACTCAACATGTAGAGAAGTTTTTAAACATAATAATATTTTGACTGCTACAAGCATATATATTTATAAACTCTTAGTATATATCTATCAGCACCAAGATAACTTTAATTTAAATAGTTTTTATCATTCCTATCCTACAAGAAATAAAGAAAAAATTTGCGTAGGCAAACACAGTCACGAATATGTGAAAACAACTTCATTATCTTGGTTGCCGATTATTTAATGCATTACCAAAAAATATAAAAGAACTCCAAACTCAGCAAAAAAAGAAATAAAAAGCATTTTTACACCGTAACGGAGTTTGAAAACTTTCTGCTAGGCGAAAGGTAGAATTTTGTTTTGTTTTTAAACAAATATTTCATTAAAAACAAATTAACTTTGTTTTGTGTCTCAGCGTTAGTCTTAAATGTGAAGTGTATTTTGTGTTAGTCTTTTTACAATCACAGTATGAACGTTTGTTTTCTTTTTACTTTATATGTAATTTTAGATAATTTTTATTATTTATAACAAAAAATGGTTGGTTCTTGAAACCATAAGCAATATTTTTTGTAAAATTTTTTGACTTATCTACAATTTTGTAGCCGAAAAGTAGAAAAAAGAAAAATCGTGTCCTGTGGGATAGTTGTGGAAGATTTTTTAAAAATGCCTTAAATTAAATAAGTTTGTAAAAAAAATTGAAAATGCAGCCATTTATGACGTCATATAGGCCCCCCAATCAAATTGGAGGCAAACAGCGGGCGACTTAACATTGAGTGATCCATCAACAATCGATCGAGGCTAATCTTTAACTTTTTTGCTCAATCTTAAATTAAAGCTTACTAAAACGATAATTCAATTGTTCTTCTATTGCGAACAAATCACAACTTATAGAATTTTTCGGTAAAGTTCGATTGGGGGTAGTCTAAAACGTTCTTCCTCAGTTTTGTTTTTTTGGGTAAAAAAAGTTGGTATTTTCTAATAATTTAAAAAAAAATAATATCTTTGTTAGTTTTTAAGATATAATTTTAAGCTCATTTCTTTACCATCTTACTTGATGTTCTATTGCAAACAAAATGTATTAACAGTTTTTCTGTAAAACTAATTTATGAAAAGTTAAAGTTGTGAAAAAACTACTAAAATTGGAGGCAAATACAACAAAAATTGTTTGATCTATTACCAATCGATCTAAGGTAATTTAAATAAATCTTCCATAACTATCACACGGGATACCACAGGCCACTCAACTATTAGTTAGGTTGTTTGTTTTTTTTTCAAAATATACCGGGTGTCCTATAGACTATTAAGTAGGTTAAGTTAGAATTAAGATGTTTGATTTTGTTTCAAAATATAATGGGTGTCTTAAAAGATTATTAAGGCTCCGAAAAGCGGACATTTGAGTAACACCTGTGGGGATACGTTTGGGGCAAGCTAAAGAAAAACTGTAAAAAAAAGGAGTTTACCGCTGCATTTATCTCCCTCCTAGTGCTGCCTGCTGCAGCAGAACCGAACCGACGGAAAACTTACTCACAGTTAGCATTTTAATTGTTATTAACTAAGTGCATATATTCTGTTTCTTGGGGGAAAGAATTACCCCGGCAAACCTCCCCCAAATCCGCCCAGTAGTACCAAAAAAATTGGTCAAAAAAAGTTTAAAACCAATTTTTGGCCTTGTAAGCGTTTTACAATACACGTTTTCCTTCCAGATGACCTGCATATTATTTTATTTATTTTGTGGGAAGAAAATGTTCCCGATTGATTCAAATAATTATTTCCTATAAAAAAACTTATATGAAAATGATCGATTTTTGACTATAAATAATCCTAATGTCATCTTATTTTGGAGAGTTTTTTTTAACCAAAACATAATTTTTGCCCTGTACCAAAGGTCACTTTAAATGCCAAAGAAAAGTTTTTGTAAAAACCTTTAGCCGTTTGAGAAGAGCGTGTATTACCAAACCCTTACATTAACACGAAAATATCGACGTGACTCTGACCCTTAAGTAGGTTAAGTTAGGTTTAAGATGTAGCTGTAATTGGTTTTTGTAAACTGTTGATGCATTAATAAATAAATAAATAATAACGTTATAGAGACTTTCTTACAATATTTCATTTCCCAAGTAATCTATCGTTACCTTATCTTATAATATTTATCTTTAAAAAAAAAAATTCTGCTTGGTTGTGACGGGCTGTTTTACGGACATTAAAGGCACAGCAAAAAACGCTTGTGTCACATAGCACTGGCAAGTTATACATGGTGTAACTTAATTCACCAATGTGGTAAGATCAAAAGTAGACAAAAAGTTCAAATAACTTTTAATCAAAAGTTTTCGATTGTTATAAGTTTCAAAAAGTTATAACCAAAAATTCTTGATTTTGACACACTGTATCTAAAAAACAATGCATGATGCAAAATTTAATAGGATTTTTTTCCTTTGGCCTTTTTATTACAATTAATTTTAAATTACACACACGATTTGGTTAATATTAATCTTTTGTGTCTTGAGAACTAGAATGGATTAAACTTTTTGGAATGCTAGTATTTTTTTTTGCCTGCAGGTTCCTATTTAGACTATGATTATTACAAAGCCCTCTCTAATACGTCGAATAGGTACAAGGCGGACTGTTTTATCACCCTTAGAGGTACTCTAATAATCCTGAAAGCCGTCTGTACGTAATTTCTTTAATTTTGATCGTACTCAAAAAATCCCGATCTATTGATGAATATTTTTATTTTTGACACTATAAAAAATGACCCGCCGCTGGCAATAGTAAGAACGAGTTCACACAGTGTTGCCATTTTAATAATCTATCTCTTTTTTGCCTGTTAAATGACGGAAAGTGTCCTTGATTGTAAACATAAGGATATTTCTATATGCATTGTTTGGTCTTTCTTGTTTGTTAGTCTGAGGGCCAGACAAATGTGACTGGTTTGATCATTTCTTTATCCAACACATGACAGTTATGACTGTCATTATTAATGTCATTTAAGACAAGTAAACTATCAAATAATACACTAGTGTGTTATAATTCAAAGATGTGTCAAAAATTTTATAATATAGTAAAAAAACCTGGTATTTTTTATAAACACTCAAAAACCGCATTTCTCCATTGTTTTTTTGGTAAAAATACCATGTTAAATGGCGTGACAAATGTGACCGGTTTGATAATGTCTTTATCCAATACATGACAGTTGTGACTGTCATTATTAATGTCATTTAGGACAAGTAAACTCGCAAATAATACACTAGTGAGTTATGGATTATTTACTCACGTTCATATTTAAAGTAGTATTCTATTTATTTATTACTATTACAAGCAGAATTTACATTGATATTGAAATCAAAGGAAAACGCTAACGATTTATTTGAATTAAAGTCATTGTATAATTCGTTGGTTTATTGGAACCAGACTGCTTTTATATCGGTACAGCTGCTGATAGTGCTGTAAGACGCCGACGCATCAGAACCTTCTTCTTCCACTTCCGTAAGGATATTCTCAGGAATGTAATTTTCATCTGTTTTCCTCCATTTTCATCTTTTTTCTACAAAAGAGCTTTCCTTTTCTGAAGGGAAAACTGTCAAGAAACATTTGCCAACAATGTATCATACCCGTGGCAACCAAACAAACAACCTACTTTGACCAAAATGCAAAAGTCATTGTCAAGTCATTCTGACATTTATACGGTACTAAGACGCAAGTAGCCTTGAGTCACGGTGGATCAAGGCCAACACAAAAATAGAGGCCACGACCCTGAAAAAATCAGCTGTTCTCCCGGGGCTGAATTTTACATTGGGCGGAAATTTTGCGGAAATCTGTAGTGCCATTTTGAAAATATCATAAAAAAACGTCTGACCTCCCATAAGACCCAATGTAAAATTCAGCCCCGGGAGAACAGCTGATTTTTTCAGGGTCGTGGCCTCTATTTTTGTGTTGGCCTTGGTTAGATAAGGTATGAACAATGGAACAATTCAATTCAATTTTCAATTCAATTTATTCAAGAAAAAGTTATAAATTTACAATATGTTTGTTTCTAGTAGCTAAAATACAAATTTTGTCACTATAGAGTTCTTTTGAGCAAGCACCTAGGTATGGAATACCTGTATGTGCTTGTTGCACACCTACATAAATATTTATTCATCAATGCCTATTTTTTTCAGATCAATAAGGTAAAATCATAATAAAAAAAACCTAAAAATCTAAGAAAAAAATTGTAAATTTTAAAATACAAAAAATTAACGACCATGACGAATAAAACAACTAATATTTTTTGAATTTTTTGAACACTAAGGCAATTTTCCTACTGTTTTCTAGTACATCCTTATAAAATATACTTTTCTAGACGTATTGTCGTTACTTTTTTTTGCCCGCTTTATTTTTTATTACACTAAACTTAAACTACAAGTCAAACTGAATGTGGTCGTTTACTATTATAGGTGAACCGAGGCCTTGGGAAGTAAACGAAGAAGTAGGTCAGCGGATTATTTTTGAAGCTGAAACGAACACATCATATTCTTTGAATTTTAATTTTTGTGTAAAGAGAAATAAACCGGGCTAAAAAAATATAACGACTGGTATGTTTGAAAAATATTATTTTTTGCAATTCAGGGACTAAAATCGCATTTTAGTCCCTTATTTTAGGGACTAAAATAGTACTTTTTATCCCGGGGACTAAAATATTTTACTCCCTTACTTATTTTTAATTTTTGTATTTTTGTATTTGGGAGCATCTAAAAATAGGCCTATACACTATCAAAATAAACTACCTAGCCTAATCTATACATTCCTACGTTATTTGACATTATTATTGATATTCAAAATAGCGCCGCTACAGCCAACTAAATGAATCAATGATCGTGGATCTGAATCGATTTCGCTTCGCTGTTGGTTGAGGTTGATGTTTTGCAGTGGAGATCCGAAAATTGCTGGTTCGGTGTGATCAGTGCTGCTGTCTTCGTTGATTGTGGGTTCTGGAAAATTGCATACTGTTACGGTACGTGATTGGCCTTGGCTTTTATGACTCTTGACATCTGTCCTCAAGTTTTGACTGAATATTTTATCCGCCACATTTTTTTTGTTTTCGATTGATTGCTCAACATACCCTTCAGCAACGGTAGCACTTTTCCAACCACCGTGTCTTTTGAGCTGGTCAATATTCGCTCCAGAATCTGCTAAAAGGGAAGCAGAGGTACGCCTGAAGCATTGTCCTGTGTATGAAACGGCCTCTGGCAGGTTCAGGAAGGCAGCTATTTTTCGCGGGAAAAGCCCAAAAGTATTCTTTCCAACAGGTTGTGATAAACATTTGCCGTCTTTATAGCCAATGAAATATCTCGATATTGTCAAATTTGTTGGTCTCAGAGCCATGTAGGATTTACAGATTTTCACTACGTCTGTAGCGTTGCTTTCTTTGGAGTTCTTCACTATGAAGCATCGGTCAGTTTGATTTTTCGTGTTTCGAACTGTGACAACAAGATGAAAATCTTGGACTTGAACATCTTCATTCTGTAGCTGGCACAGTTCAACACCCCTGCATGCACCGGCAACTCCCATTATCAACGCCACCTGGAAAAAAAAGATTTTTCAGTTACTAAGTAGCAATACAATTTTTTGTACAAACTACGTAACCTGATAGCAACAAATGATATTTCGAATCAGTGACGTTAACATGGTTCAAAATAATGTAAAAACAGTTCACTTTACCTTGATCATCAAATATTCTTGATTTGGTGCTTCCTGGAGGAACTGCTGGATATGATCCATGTCCAGTATTCGAGACTTCTTTGGGCGGTAGCCATCCCCATTTCTTTTCAAAAATGCCTTCAATTTTGAATATTTTCCAATGTCCAAACTTTTTTCAACGATCAGCTTTGATTTAATCATTGAATAATGTGACCAAACCGTTGAAGCCTTCAAATTTTTCGCATGATGGAAGAAATATGCAAGAAGTACCTTCTCCTGTGTGACATCAGCAACATCCTTAGCTTGACACCAATCCAGGAAATGTTTGTATTGTTTTTCATATATTTTCTCCGATTTAGCGGGCAGCAGTGCCTTCACTGCCTCTGCGGCAGCTGAATCAATATCAATATCCATTTTTTTTACTTTTGGGAACGCACTAGCAAATCGCAGAAATCTCCACGGCGTTGTTTGTATTTTAACAGTTATTTTATGGTACCTTGACAACACCCTGACAACCAAGTATTATCCAAGGCTATCTAAGAAATATCAACTGACTTAACGTCAGAGAATGAATGGTACTTTATTGGTTGTCACATTTTATAGGCCAATCAATAGTGCAGTGGAGATGACTTTCTTTTCGAAAAATTTAATTAAAAATTTTAATGAAACTATGCCCAGAATTGCAAAAAATAGTATATATACCACTTGACTAAAGTGTCTTTTTATCCCTCAGCGAATTGTAGCCCTCCCTGCGGTCGGGCTACAAACATTTCGCCTCGGGATAAAAAGTATCACTTTAGTCACTGGGTATATAATGTACTATTATAAGAATATACTAAAAAATAGCAGGAAAATTGCCTTAGTTTCCAAAAAATTCAAAAAATATTAGTTGTTCATATCATATCTAACTTTTGTTTACAAAAATCAGCTGGACCACCAGTGACGTGAAAATTCGACATATATATAGGTATATAAGATCCGAACACCGGTATAATCTAATCACCTTGGCTTTGATTTGATCACAAAGCTTATTATTTATTATCTCATCAAAAAACCATTTTTCCCACTTGTTGGATAAAACATTATATGCCACTCGTGTGTTATGTTAAGTCACTAGGGATATTAAAAGCTAATAATATATTTTTTTTACTTTTACAGCGGTCCCTTTCCCGCCGAGCCACAAACTGTCCGTAGGCGAGGTGTTCGATGCGCGCACCGGCAAGCCGAAACCGGACGTGCTTAAGCAGCATTTCGTGCTCGAGGGTCGCATCGATGAACCCGCTGCGCTGCGCATCATCAACGAGGGTGCGCAGTTGCTGCGCTCCGAAAAAACGATGATTGACATCGAGGCGCCTGTTACAGGTAAGTGCATACATTTTAATTTACGAGCGCTATGCCATGAGCAGAAAAATAAAAATATTTTAAATATTAGTTACTCAATAACTTAAGAATTAAACAAAAAGTGAAATTAAAGAGAGAAAAATAATAAAAAAGTTTTGTGTCTTCGGCCGGGACGCGAACCCGAAATCTCTTGCTCTGTACTTAAACGCTCTTAACATTAAACCACCGAAGACCATACATGAGTTTTTGGAAAACTATCATCTATGCATGTGTGCGGTGTCTCAATGCAAGAACGAGAAACTCTCGGCGTATTAACTCGATCAAGCCATCCAACTGATCTGTATAATTCTTTCTTTCCACTGTCAAAGGTATGAAAACTCAGAACTTTTTTCTTATTTTTCTTTCTTTAATTTCACTTGTTGTTTATTGTTTTAGGTCCTTGCATTATTTGCAATTTTGTGTTTGAGAACTTAAGTATTGTTAATACAGCCAGATGAATACAAACCTTATCACAATATTTATTTGGTGAAATTAATAACGCTAATAAGAAAGCATAACCAAAGTTTGACAGGACGCTGCAAACAAATGAAAATATATCAATTGTATTTATCCAGGCCAACTAGAGTACTAGTGTTCTAAATAATTGTCTCATAAATTTGAGTAAAAATACCGCAAACAGAAATATCTATTATAGTCAGCTTTTCTGGAAATTCGACCAGTGTGCGTACGATCACCGAGGAAACTTTAAATAAGGTAAAAACAAATACGTTTTAGCATAAATACATGTTCAAAGAATCGAAAAGTAAAGCCCTCATAGCTGGCTTTGAAAACAATGGCAAATTTAAATTCGCGGACGCGAATTTTCAAGTGCGCAGGCATGTCTCTTGTCATGTAAACACACAGCTGCCGTATGGGTGGAAGCCATCTTTCTTGCCTACTAACATTTTGCGGTGTTTTGCGTTTGTTGTGTAAAGTTATGTTTTTTCTGTGAAAAATGGAAAATAATTCACGAAAAACATGTGCGGTTTGTGGAAAAATGTCCTTCTATTTTTCTTAATAATTTGTTAATAAAGTTAAGAGTGGTTTATAAATGCCATTAAACAGTCTTCATGGTGTCCAAAATAAATCTGCACAATTATTTTTAGAAAAACTACAATTTTAATAAACAATTTGATACATTTTTATCCAATCAACTAGTTTTTAGAAAAAAATAAGACATAACCCTAAATTTTTGACAATTGTCAAATAATCTAGTGACGTAACGGAGTATGTTCCAAAACCATAAAAACTAACGCATGCGCAGTAACCGAAATCCTGTCTAGCCTTAAAAGGAATATTAAGAATTAAATACCCAAGCAACATTTCTTTATTTATAGCAGAAGTTAAAAGGTTGCCAGCGTCTTTCCTTAAAACCATTAATTTCAATGTTTGGTCGCTAGCACGTTCTCATTACCCTTATATACCCCTTAGACCTCCTAAATGGGACTCCTCAATTGGTAGTAGCAACCTAGGTATTAAACTCATTATAAAACCATAAGAAATAAACTCCAGCTTCGCCCTCTAGCGGTTCCACCACTATAGAACCTTTTAGAGCCTAAAGCTATTGTGCCAGGTTCTAAAAGCAACTCAGAAACTTCTTCTATCCTATTATAAAACTAGATTTGGTACTTTGGGATCCTGGCGATTCTGTTGAATATCATAATACCTTCAGAGTAAAGAAGTTTTCCTATAAAAGCTATGGCGATATTTTAGATTCACAATGGCTATATAAAATAATTTAGGTCACAAAATTGCCAATAATGTCAGATTCCCAAAATTATTTTATCACATAAAAATATACCGAGTTTGTCGTTTTGTTGAAGATCAAATTGCCTGCCAGATTTATTTTTCTGATAAAATCGTATCTGAGAAGCTCTCAAAACAAGCGCGCCAACTCAAAAAAGCTTTTTAATAGTTTTTTGATAACAAAATAACAAATATTTAAAATAAAATAAAAATAATTTACACTATTCACCATAAAAAAAAGTCTGTTTGGTTTACATAAATCAAAATTAAAGTAAAATTATTGTTAAAAAACACTGCTAAAACGACTAGATAAATATTTTCTCTTTACAATATTTTTTAAATAAATTTATATACGCCATTATGGTTTTAAAGTGGTCACTTGGTTTTATTTGTTACTGTATCGCAACAAGGATTTTTGAGTGCCCTTATGAAACCAACAAAAAAGAACAAAGTAAACATAGTCAACATAACCTCACTTAAATTTTTTGTATTTGTTTTTGAAGTGTTTAAAAGCGTATAATTCAACACATTTAAATGTTTTTTATTGTGCAATTTCGAAACAATCGAGAGGGCCAGTGCAATGATATTCGTTGTTGCAGGTTGGAGGGCAACCTCTTATATTGGCCGTCTAAACAGGCCTTATCTAGGCCTGGGTGTCCTACCCAGGAGGACGGAAACTCAACAATTATTAATTATTGGGCTTTAAATAATCAATCTTGCACTAGGTAGGTGCCAATCTGTACCTAGGTATATCTATTATTTTTACCAGAAATACCTAAAAAAAATAAAACACGAAACTATTTACTTATTTCTGTTAGAACCCTTAAGGAAACAAGGTTTTATATGGCGGCCTATTTAAATAATATATAAGCTATGGGTAACTATAAATACAAAAGAATTAAGTTTACCTTTAGGCCTTCCTATAAAACCTTTTTAAAATGCCTAAAAGTAATGGCAAAAACCAAAAGTCTAAAGTTTATATTTACCACTCTTAAAAACCTTAAGGAAACTAGGTTCTATATGGCCGCCTATCTAATCATATTTACTTTTAAACTACTGGTAACTATAAAAACAAAAGGATATAAGGTAACCTTTTAGCTCTATTATAAAACACTTTTGTGATGACCTAAAGTAATGAAAAAAACTAAATGACCAAAGTTTATATTTATTTCTTTTTAAAAACTTTAGGTAAAAGGGTTTTATAAGACCATCTTTATAAATCAAAAATCAATAAAACCAAAAGTATCTAAAAGGAACAGAAGGAATATCAGTTTTATTATACTCCCTTTATAAATCACTGTTTGGTTGTATAACACCTCTTTAGGTAATTGGCAATATAAATTACCTTTATGTAGCCAAATTGATCTTAAAACCCATAACAGCACCCTCTAAATAACCTAGGAACCAAATTAAAAAAACCTTGAGTGGTAACAATGTTACTTAGGTAGGTAGTATCGCGTGTGAGAATGAATGGGTATAAAACCTTCGGTCGTGTTCGCCCGCTGATCCCTGAGACAGAGTTTCACTCTATCTGATATTAGTCGAAGACACGTTCTTTTGCAATATCTTCCACGATATTGAAGAATTTCCTCTCAGGTATTTTCAGGATTTTCGAGTATGTTATGTAGGGTAAAGTAAGGAATATTGGTAAAACATGTTAATTGTTAAATATAACAGATGCGGATTTGTTTATATGTTATTTCATAGGAAATCAACTATTATTAATCGCGATATGTTTCATTTTAACCTTTGCGATAGGTAAGCCAGAAAAATTATTTTTACTCAGGATTGCAAATGTCTCTTATTTAATTAAAAATATCAATGACCTTCGTATACCAACCTTCCTTAAAAAAAACAACCACATACTTTAATGCCAAATACGAATTTCCCTTAGCAAAACCAGGTCAAAATACAGGCTCAATAAATTGCAAACATTTTTGGACCAAAACCAAGTATAAATCCTTCGAGTCCGATTGCTATAAGTTTGTACAGTCGGGGACTTTTTAAATGGCCGCCCTTGAAAATAAAAAATATTCTTATTTGAAATTCGGAAAATTAATTTAAACCAAAATAAAAAAATTGTGAACTTTACCTCTGTATGTATACATAAAAATTTAAAAATTTATATTTTTTCATTTCTTTCAGTGATTAATTTTGACAGAAAAAAAATACACCGGCAATTTAAAAAGTCCCCGACTGTACAAACTAATCTCGTAGAAAAAACACGTCACGGACGTTCTTTGAAAAGCAGACAAGTTAAAGTTTTAAAACTTTAAAACTCCAGAAGAGTTAAACCACTAAAGGAAGTTTAAGTAAACTTTATCCAGACGGCCACTTTAAACATGACGTTTTGATGTGGTCAAACTCATAGTTCGAATACAGTAAAAAAAATCTATGATGTTAAGGCAAATATATCGTGTATTTGATCTATGGTTAATTGACTTAGGGTCCATCTCACCGACTGAGTTACTTAGCTTAAAGCGGTTCTTAATATAATCACAACATGACGTAATAAGGAACACTTAAGGTTAAGTAACGAAAAAAAGAGTAGGTGCGATGGGCTATTAGGTACCTGTATAATTAAGCATGCAAAACTGGATTATGAGAGAAAGAAAGGACAATATAACATGCTTACATGTGGGGAAACACATTCGTCAAATTTATCCATGGTCTCAAGGAGAAAGTAGTGTCGCTGCTAAAAAATAATTAAATTTGGCCATTTTCGTGCTTGCAAAATAAATATTGGTTTGTAAATGTAATTACATCGTTATTCTATCTGCCGTGCAGCTTATTTTTATGTCCTTAAGTGCAATTAATTTAACTGTTTCCAGGTTTTAAGAGTGATTCTCTGTCAAAGTATTGGCATAATGTTTCGTCTAGTCTTAATACAAAATTCCATTGCCAAGTATCTAGGAACTTGAATCTGTATGTCATCCCAGCATAATTTTCCATCGTAAAAATATGTTATTTAGTTTCTGGAAGCCCTTTACTCTCAGCTAGTTTTCTTACATAGATACATACATATTACATATAAGATCAACGTCACACCGGCCATTGACATGTGTGCTGTATATTTTCTTCCTTTTCCCTTATCACATTTATTCTGTTTTTTGATGATCTTCTTCTCTTTAATTAAAAGAAAGCGGTAAAAGATTTATTTGTATCGATTATTTCCCTTAAGGAACTCGACTAGTATGTTCTGGCTTCTTTGTATTCAAACCTTGGTAGTAATCAGTAGATTGGAAAATCTGCCGTGCAGCTTTTATACTCAAAAGGAATGCAATTAGTTTAACTTTACACCTGCTTTTAGGTGCTAAGAGTAATTCCGTGGAAAAGTATTGGCATTCTGTTTCATCTCATGTTTGTTTCTCTCAAGTCTTAAGTCTCAAATCCCATTCCTTTCAGCTAGTTTCCTTATAGCCCATCGCACTTTTTTTTTCGAGACTTAGCCTAAAGTGTTCCTTATTACGTCATATTATGATTATATTAAGCAACGCTTTAAGCTAGGGAACCAAAAAAAAAAGTCGGTGAGATGGACCCTTAGATACACTAGTTTGGGCGACTTCTCTGTTCCTTCCTTTTTATGGTGTTGAAGATTGTCCAGGTCTCATACTTACATTAAGGTCTCACGTTAATTGTGATTTTTGCACATAATTATAATAATGATGATTCATATGTGAATGCGACCACCAGTGGGTCTATTGTGGCTCACTTTTGAGTAGTTTCTCACCACTGTATGCCTAATCCTTCAAAAAGGCCGGCTATCAGTTTGGGTAAGACACTGTTCCGATCTTCTGAGTCAATCTGAGGTTTACCGAAAGTATTCTGACGTAAAGGTGCAATAGCCGGACATTCGCACAGTACATGTCTGACTGTTTCGTCATCCTCCATACAGAGTCTACATTCGGTCTCTTCTGTTAGTCAGTGACCCGTATAAAGACCAGCCACTATACGTATCTCCTGTCTGGTAAGTCCAATAATGTTCCTGGCTCTGTTTCTACAAGGTCCTTTAATGAATGAATTATAATAATACTATCTCCTCTTTAATTAAAACAAAGCGAGTCGATTATTTCTCTTAAGTATTTCGACTCAGACAGTATTATCTTTTTATATAAATCCAGGTAGATTAAAGAAACGCTCATTTAGCTTATTTTTATCTAGAAAAGTAGTGCAATTAGGTTCTTTCCACCTATTTCTAGATGCTAAGAGTAATTTCGGCTCAATGTATTGGCATTCTGGTTCGTCTAATATCTCACTCCCAAATACAATTGCTATATCTAGAATCTGAAATATGTCATTTTAGCGTAATTTTTGAATGTTAAAATCTATGATTTACTGGCTAGAAGCCTATTTCTAGTTTTTTTGCATAGTTTCTTTCGTAAGTCTAAATGATAAAAAATAACATTTCTGCTTTAAAATACGGATATTCCGTCAGAAGGGCGAGACTCGTTCGGAATTGGTAAGAGAAACAATTTGATGTTTATGATCGTTTATCTACTTAAACAAAAGTTAAACTTTTAACAATAATGTATTGTGTTCTTTATTTATAAATTTTGTTCGAAACGATCATAAACATCAAATTGTTTTTCTTATCAAGTCCGAACGATTATTGCCCGTCTCACGGAATATCCGTATTTTAAAGCAAAATTATTTTTTTAAATTAATGTGTAGCATACCGTTAGAAAGGTAATCAACTAGAGAAGTTTTTAAAAGAAAACGAAGTTCTCAAGTGTCGATACTTTTTTTAATTTTTAATTTTGAAATTGATGCACAAAAAGCACAAATGTTCTTCAATAAAAAAAGGGACATGGTACATAAATTTTAACAAATCTATTAATTAGTTGAAGTAGCATAAGATTACAGAATTATAAAAAATGGTGCTTTTCCAGACATTAATAAAAAGCTTACGATGGTTTATAGGTGGGATTTTGGGTAATTTGAGAAAAAAAAATTAAATAGGACCCAAGTTTCAAGGTTGAAAAGGTAGCAAATGACCCCAACAATATCCCAAAAAATTTTGACGGTTCATGTGCCGAACACCCTGTATATATAATACTGTCCATTCTGTTTTATCTGGTGTCTAATTATTTTATCTGGTGTCTAAGTGTGCCCCAGATTGCATGGCCATAAACCTATTATTTAGGAACTTACATCCGTATGTCATTCCAGCGTAATTTTTTAACGTGAAAGTCTGTGATTTACACTGGATAAGCGTGGAGAATGTGGAAACAATGGAGACAGAGATGTGGATCGATGGCAAATAGCCCGCGACCCGACTCGACGCTTTGCATCCCCATCCGTAAACTAAGGTCACTAAAGGTCTTAAAATGGTTGTACTAAGCAGCTTGCATAAAATGTAGCACTGTAGCGTCAGTAGAGTAGCTTAAAACAACTATAGAACCCCAAATATTTATACAAATGCTTTGTCGTTTTTATGACCTTTTTTTGAAATTTATTTAGAGTATAAAGCGATAAATAAAATAGGGGACAGAACACAACCTTGGGCTATACCTCTCCTGATTTAAGTAGTATCTGTTATTCGGTAGTCTACCCGGACCGTTCCATGTTAAACATCAAGGTGTAATATATATAAAAATATACCCCAGATTGTAAAGTTCGACAACAGAACATTTAAAATGAATGTCAAAGGGATCTAGATAGAGCACGTCTTCTAGCTCTTCAAACTCTGGAATCAAATACATGGGTCAACGTCCTTCCGTCCGCCTTATTAGAAAATCGACTTGATAATTCCAGTTTTTGTATTTTAGTTGCAATTAGACTTGGTGTGCCTGTGTCTGTGGAGCACCCTGGAATTTACGGCGAAACAGCGGATATTTATAGCTTACATGGACTTAGCTGCTTTAAAAGTTCAGGGCGTGCTTCCAGACATAGTCAAATCAATGATATAATTAAACGCGCATTAATTTCAGCAGAGCATCCTGCATTTTCAGAACTTCTAGGTATCTGTAGAATGATGGTAAGAGGGCGGACGGAGTGACGTTGATTCCATGAAAGCGGGTAAAAAGCTGCTGGTTTGGGACGTAACATGCAGTTATACCATGGCAAAATTATATTTAAACAAAACATCAAAAGAGACTGGATCAGCTGCTGACCTTGCCGAGATAGGAAAACATTCGAAATATAAAGAATTGGAAGATAACTTTATTTTCATCCAAATCGCTATTGAAACATTTGGGTCTTGGGGTGCTGAGGGTTTGAGGTTAAGCCGAGAGATATCATCAACGATCTCTTGTAATTGATGTTACACAAAAAATTAATTAAGCTGTCTAAAGAGGTAATGGTGGTTGGGACCATGCAGGAGGAACAGGGTCTTGATGAATTTTTTATTTCTAAATTTTTACAGGGTGATTTTTGTTTGTTTTTAAATAGGTGGCCTTTTTCCGTTTTTTTTCTATATTTTTTACATCTTTTTCAGTTTTATACTCTGTTATTAATTAATAAATTATACAATTATTATGGTCTTCACAGAAACAAATCTTTCAAATAACTTAATGTCACTCGCTGTAGCTGTAAGGGGCCTTAAAATTTATCTCTGCGGCATTCGATCCCAGTCGGCCTTCTGTCTCTATTTTCTCTTGCGTTATATTTGCCTCTATATGTTACAGAATAATTGACAACCCAATGCAGAAGGGACACATTTTCCTGATCCTTTTCTCATTATCTGCTACGCTATCTGTTAGAAAGTAAACTTTATCATACTTTTTCCTCGGTGATGGCAAGCTCACAAAATTTTCTTTTGCTGTTTTGTTATTACCAGGATTGTTACTATAAATATGCCAAATTTTCTATATAACTTTCTTTTTTGGTATAATTTACTTTAATTAAATCACTTTTATCTAGTTTAAAGTTTCCATTATACCTCTACAAAGGTTTTTAAAAGTCAGACGCCCATAATAATATATCGTCCTCAAGAACTCTTACCTACTCGCCTGCGGTAAAGCGCACTGTACCGCACTTATTTGCGTGCGGAAAGTAGTACTTTACCGCAAGCGCCCCACTAAGAATCCTTAGCGACGCATTATTAAGACATCTTCAATATTTGCTTACATTTAAATTTCATCGAATTTGACATTTTTTAATAGTGATTTACCTAACAAATGCGGAAAGTAATACTTTACCGCACGCGGCGGCAGTTAGGAGTTACTTTTCCGCACGATTTTTTTACTTTTCCATACTTTTTTTTATGCACGGAAAAATAATGAAACAGGATTTTTTTATCATGATAATTAATAAGAAACTTTATGTAAAGAACATTTAATTAACAATAACGAAAAAGGTAACGATGATAAATATTGAAATTGAAAGTGCACTTTGTGTTTGTTGTATGCTGCAATATAGCAGATGCCGCAACATCTTGAAGAACGTCATTTCTTGTTTGAATTTGATTGGTTGGTGTTTGGCCCACTACAGAAATCCCTTGATCAGTTTGCTGCTGAAAGTTACTAGTGTAGTAAATGGAGGAAGGTATATTGGTCTGTACAGGCTGTATTGAAATTGAAAGTGCACTTTGTGTTTGTTGCATGCTGCAATATAGCAGATGCCGCAACATCTTGAAGAACGTCGTTTCTTGCTTGAATTTGATTGGTTGGTGTTTGGCCCACTACAGAAATGCCTTGATCAGTTTGCTGCTGAGAATTACTAGTGTATTGAATGGAGGAAGGTATATTGGTCTGTACAGGCTGTAACACATTACAGGTTTCTTCCTTCGGTGCTTCTGGTAGCATCGGTACAGCAGCACTTCCTGAAAATGAAACTTGTATGTAGGAGTACAGGTTTTCATTTGGAAACGAAACGAAAAATCGTGCGGAAAAGTTGCTTTTCCGCACTTTCGTAGGAAAAATAATTTACCTTCAATTTTTTTAAAGAAAAGATACTTATAGGTAAAATTTTGCACTTAACGTTCAAGGAAAGTTTCGTTACAGCCCTTGACGGCTTCACTGAATTCCGCTCTGCGTCGTTCGGTCAACTACTGTCGCGTGCGGTAAAGTATCACTTTCCGCACTTGTTAGGTAAATAACTATTTAAGTTGCCAAAATATTTTCTGAATAGACCTTAGATCATATAAAAAAAATATGTGGAATATATGTGCAACCTTGACGTGCATACGCCATGCCATGTTTGATGATTGAATTAACAAAATAAACTGTTTGATAAATACCTAATATTTTATTATGAAATCGCACATGGCTGCACAGGGTCACTGACACAAAACAACGCCCCTAAAACAATTAAAAATTATTTTAAATTTATTACACCCGTGATTAATTCTCATAAAGGATTTAAAAGAATTAATTAATTAGTGATTAACATGATTGAGGTCTATTTATAGTTATTATATTTTTATCTATTGTATAAATAACTTGATATAAAACTATTTGTCACATGCTTATTGTCATCACTATGATTTTTAAGTTGGTATACATCATGGTTCAATTCCGAATCCAATTTCTGGATTATTTTCAGATAAAGGTGGTATTCTCCCTAAGATATTAGACAAATAACTTTAATACCTATTTATTTTAATGTTTTATTTATTATATTTTTATACACTGGAGTCATAATCTTTATCGAGTTATATTAATTGTTGTACATATTATTTAATAATTTTTTAGAATAAAGAAAATAAGTAATAATAAGTTTGTACAAGCGGGAAACCCAACCGACTTATATAAAATGGAAATGTATTATGTTATTTATCCGTCACTGATTGACATTAATTTTTTTGTGGATAATTGATGACGGCCTATGCTTATGCTCGGGGTTATGGGTTATGTCACTTCTGGATATTCGCGTAAGCATTCATTTTAAAATGCTCTTTGAAAACCTCACCTCTGTTTCATCCTCGTTTTATGTAATGATTTTGTTTCGTACACGCGCTTTTGTGTATCACTTTGGTTTTCCCTGCGTGTCTATGTATTTGTATGTAAATAAGCTAAAGCCGTAGCTGATTGACGTATCTTATTTAACAACAAATACAGTAGGAACTTTACGACTGATAGATTCTATTCTCTCTGATCAAATCCGAACACTCGGCTTCAATATTTGACAGCATACCTTCAAAAATGTTATTAGATACTATTTATTTTTGTTGCATTAAGGCGACAAATTCGATTCAGCCAATTTTTTAAGCAAAAGACAACAAGGCAAAATATTTCAATATCAGTCAATAGGTCAATTTCGGTTTCTAAATTGTGGGCCTTACTAAAATTTAAGGGATGACAAAAAAAGAACACATTTTGACTTTGACACTGACGTTAATTTTTGCCTAAAAATACAAATGGGCGGCTAGTTTTTCAATAGCAAATTTTTTTGTCAAAAACCAGGGGATGACATTTCATCTTATAAATGAAAATAGAAAAAAAGTGTTTATTTACTGTGATAGAAAATACCGATAATCCCGAAGAAGACTTATCCACAATAGGATGGAACACATAATGATACTATGAGCCTGCCTCCAAATACATCTAGAGCAAAATATATTTAAAGACCTTCCGATATCATTGATCCAGAATATGAAAACGAAAATCTCCTGATCCACAGATGCTGCACAGGATAAGAAGCCCCCTTGGTGTTCTGTGATAAGAAGTAAAGTTTTCGGCAATTATTGTAAATTAAATATAATAAATAAGTTGTTTTTTAATGTAGTACTTTATTTTTGTTTCCACAACCTCATAGAAAAAATATTTTACATACTTAACGAATGTGGGTGCGTCTGCGACCACATATGAAAATGTTGGATTTTACACGATTTGCATCCTCAGAAAACATTAAATTTCAACCGTGTGCAGAAATTTTTTCGCACATGTGTTACAAGTACTTTTAGTACTTCGGCACATATATGGAAAGTGTTTAACTGTCACAATACTTTTTCGCACATGTGTTGCAAACTACTTTCCCACACGTGCGGAAAAGCAAAATTAAACACCAATTTTTACAAAAATTAGTATAGTTCAACAGTGTTTGTAGGAAAAATAGCGTCCATAACTCGACAGAAAGTAATTTGTGTGTGAAATTTGTCACTTTCTTCTCTTGTTATGTAATAAATAAATTAAAAAGGGCTTTATTTTCAACTCAGCGAAGTTAAGCACAAGCTTCTGTTAACTGAGCACTATCCTAATTATCAAAAACTATCTTATAAATTGCTTCGTAATCCCGTGATTTTGTTTGTTACGCTATGGCCAGCCCTTAAAAAAACGTTTTGTAAATAGAAAAAATTGTGTCTTTAAATACATATATATAATCATTTACCTTATATTAACTTATATTAAACGACATTTTATTTTTTCAAAATATCTGAAAATGTGAAAATCCGGGTCACGTGATCTTAGTTAAATTTTCTCAATCGAATTGACTTGCCCCCGGTATATGGGGGTGGCGCTTCAGTCAGGAGGTTGATGGCTCTTGTCTGATTTGGTGTCCTGCATCAAATATAAAATTGAGCACGCTTTTGTAAATCCTAATAGATCTCTTCTATAAAAAACTAGTTGAAACATTATTTCTGTTCATATGCAAGATTTTTTAAAAATCTTCAAACGTATCTTGTTAGATTTTTGATTTTCTTTTGTATCTTTCCAAAAAATACAAAAATCGAAACAATTTCGCTACAGTTTTCTATAACACAATTAGGCTACTGAAATGCCAAACAGTGTTTTGAAATATTTGTTGTGTTTTAGCCATAATTTTTTTTTTTTTTTTTGGATAAAATGATTTCGCGAAAAACTGCTAAGATACGTTTGTTAAAAATGCTTTAAAAACTACCCCTCAAAATTTCGACGCGTTCCGCTTTCTCGTTTTCTATTTCTATTAGAACAAAGATTTGGCCAAAAAATGGGATATCAGTGTTGTCAGATGGTAAGTTTTCGAGAGAAGTTTGTCCCCTTAAAATGTAAACAACTCAATTGTCTGAAATTATCATCATCATTTATAAATCTAGATTTTTTTCTGAAAATTTATCTAAAATTAAATTAGTGTTTGAAAGAGATTAAAAATACGTTTTGTTTTGGTAGCTTCGCGTTGTTACTTCGCGATACCTACGTTTCTTTATCGAAAACATCAGGTATTTAACACACAGTACACTCCTTCATGATTATATCGGTTGAGAAAATATTATATAGTCTCTTCTTTCAAAAAGACATATAAATTTTGGTTTTAGTTTCAAAAATATTACAAAAAACACACTTTAACACCGCTGAAAATGTCATAACTAGCTAACAACATCGCATCACGCACATTAATGGACCTATAACGGCAATTTCGACAAAAGGCCCAATAGCGCAGATATGGTTTGTCATGTCGGTCTAACCCGCCGCCACCGTGGGTTTGAGAGAGATGCAAACTGTTCATGGCGATCTAATATGAGTTCAAGCTTTTCACATTTAATTCAGGGTATCTCTTTCGCCGTCTTTTCCAGGTGATTTGTTATTTTTCATTTTCTTTAAGGCTCTTTTTATTTCCGCTTTGCTTATTTCAGGTTGTAGCTCTGAGTTTATGTTTTTTTAGGCAGAAATGCTCAAGTACGGTGGTAAAACTGTAGCTAATACTCTCTCTGGATATTTTCCTGAATAAAATTCTAAAAGAAAGAATAATCCCGACCAACTGGAAAGAAGCCATCCATAAACATTATTCTACACAAGAAAGGCGATAGAGCAGACCTAAAAAACTATCGACCTGTAACACTCCTCAATGTAATTTATTAGCTTTTCACTGAAATATTAACAGATAGAAAATTTGACGGATATCAATCAAGAGAACAAGCAGGCTTCAGACAAGGTTTCAGTACAGTTGACCACCTATTAACCATGAAAATCCAAAAAAAACAAGCCACCTAATACAACATTCCACTGTATATAGCGTTTATAGACTTTTAGAAAGCTTTCGATAACATTGAGCATCAAGCAGTAAAAGCATTTTTAATTAATAGCCGAATAGATCACGGATACACAGATTTAATAGCCAATATATGTAGCAAAGCAACAACATCAATCAAAATCCACGAAGAATCCAAGCCAAGCCGCATAAGAAGAGGTGTCACACAGTGTGACACAATATCATCTAAACTATTTAACCAGGCCATAGAAGATGTTTTTAAAAACTTAGATTGGGAGGAAATAGGCATCAAAGTAAACGGACAATACTACTTGAACCACCTAAGAGATGCTGACGATATCACCTTAATAACAGATAAGAAAGAAGAACTGATAAAAACCCTGGAAGAACTGGATACAGCACCTAAAAATATAGGCTTGAGTATGAACTACACTAAAACTAAAATCATAACAACACAGATGAATTTAACGCGATCAGAATAAACCAACAGAAAAAAGAACAAGTAGAGAAATATATATACTTAAACTAAAAAAAGAATACCAAACAGCTGAAATCAAGAGACAAGTAAGATTGGCCTGAGCAGCATTCGGTAAATTAAGCTACATATTAAAAAATAAAAAATATCCTCAGTACCTCAAAGATCCGAGGAAAGGCAAACGTTACATGTAAAGCTAAGAGCTAGAAAAAAGGAATGAAAGGATAAGAAATAAAACAAAAGTAAGGGATGTCGGAGGAGAAGTAGCAAAATTAAAATGGAAATTTGCCGTTCATAATATCAGACAAAGACAATCGATAGAACAAATGTGTTGTAAACTGTAGAGCTTGGGAAATTAAAAAAAGTGAGGGAAGAAGAAGAAGAACAAGCTGGTTTCAGGGCGGGTAGATCGACTTCAGATCATCTCTTTTGTATAACCCAAGTTATTGAAAAGAAAATGGCATACGGACAAGAGCTCCATCTGCTTTACGTAGATTTGCAGGAGGCATATGATAGTATACCACTAAATCTACTTTGGAAAGCGTTGGAAAAGACAAACATAAGCGTACAACTAATTAAGGCCATCAAAGAGTTATACCCCAATAGTAAGGCAAAAGTTAAAATAAAAGCAAAACTAACCAAAGGCTTTCAAGTAAATAAAGGTCTTAAACAAGGTTGCTGTATCTCGCCTACGCTCTTCAAGATATATTTGGAACAGGTCCTTAAAGTCTGGAAGAGAAAATGCCAAAACATTTCCGTTGGATGAAACCACCTTGTATACTTTATGTTTCGCCGATGATCAGATAGTGGTGGCTCAGGATTATGACGACCTCGAATATATGACACGAAAACTAATAGAAGAGTACAATAAATGGGGACTAGAGGTTAATATCAATAAGACAGAGTATATGTGTATTGGTGGAACGAAACAGGATCTAATCATAAATACTGGGCAGCGAATTCAGTTCTGTGATGAGTATAAATACTTGGGTCTAAAAATTACAGCTGACGGAACACTAGACAAAGCTATAAAAGATAGAAACGTACAAGGAAGAAAAGCAATAACTTTATTAAATGGAATAATTTGGGACCAGAGTATATCAAAACATAACAAAAAGCTTATATATAGCACCATTGTTAACAGTATTATTACATACGGCTCAGAAGTATGGCCAATCAAGGATAGAACAGAAAAAATGCTTTCCGCTACAAACATGGACTATTGGAGAAGAGCAGCAGGAAAATCAAGAAGAGAAAGAGTTACAAATCAAAGAATAAGAGAAATTATGACAGTGGGTGAACGTACTTTAGTGGATGATATAAGAACAAAACAACTGGTGTGGAACGGACATGTACACAGAATGAATGATGAAAGACTACCTAAACAAATACTACAATGGAAACCAACTGGCCGAATAAAACGAGGACGGCCAAGGAGAAGCTGGAAAGAAGGAATAGACAGTGAAATAAAAATAAGGGGCCTAGATGATGAATTATGGGCAAACAGAAACGAGTGGAGATTGGGTATCGGAAGACGTAGAACGTTGTGAAACCGATAAATATATATATAGATGATGATGATAGATGAACACGGCGACAGACAGGGAAGAGTAGAAGATATTGAGGGAGGCCTATCTCCACAGATGGATTAAAGAAGGCTAAATAGATAGATAGATAGATCTCTTTCGCCTAAAGAACGGAAGGGTTTGACAAAGATAAGTTATAGAGGTGTCCGATTGCCAATCAGAGGATGTGTGGTTCGAATCCCATGTCTGCCAATACAAAGTCGAACCTACTCTCCGTTTGTGAATACAGATTTACCGGAAGTAGGGGTAAAGCCTGTCTTGGGCGAAGTTTGGGCATCAACGAAGTAGGCAAAGTTGATGATGAATACAAGACCGTGGTTCGGAAGTCACGTTAAGCCGGTGGTCCCGTGTTAAGAGCGTAGATGGCGCTAGCACGATAACGACCCCTGTGTGCGACAAAGAGCATCAGGCAAAATTAAATCCTCCATGAGAAAAGAAAATTGCCTACCATGGGGGTCTATATGTGTATGAATGTGAGTGTGTTGTGATTGTCCAAATCAGAAATCAGAGCATTAAGTTGCAGACTGTGGCTAGATGGCCTTTGATGCATAGGCCAACCAAACCGAAATATGAATGAATGAATGAATGAAGGAAATATACCTCGATCTTTATTATTTGTTATATCGTTCTTTCTCGTTTTCCATTTCCTGTCTAGTATATCCACGCATCAATGGTTAAGACTATGTCTATGTCTATTGTTTGGATCCGATTTCTTGATAAATCACGGACTCGGGTAGCCTCATTTTTGAGGCAAAAATTAGACAAATTTAGTTCAAAGGTATTATTGATTTTAACCCAAACACGCAAATCCCAAAAAACTTTTGGTATTTTATTTATAAGATCTGGTAAATAACCCAAACAAAATTAGAAGTATATTGACTGCTCTCAGAACTTTAACATAATATCTATTTAAAAAATGTTTTGTTTTCCGAAAAAGAAAACGCTTAACCTAAAATACCAATCAGGTATGTATATTTTCTTTGAAATGGTACGTGGAGAGCTGAAGCCGTAGCTTTATATAAAGTTCGCTTCGTGTTTGTTTGACCTTTGTCAAGTTTCGTTTTTTTTGTAAAAGTTTAAAGAATGACACATACATACATAGATCAAAGAACGGTTATAAAAAAATCTGGCACACTAAAGCACAGAAGACTCTTCTGTGCAATAAGGTGTGTATGGTCTTCGGTGGCTCTATGCGTTTGCGTATAGAGCCAGAGATTCCGGGTTCGAGTCCCGGCCGAAAACAAAAACTTTTTTTCTTATTTTTCCTTCTTTAATTTCACTTGTTGTTTATGGTTTTAGTTCCTTGCATTATTTGCAATTTGGTATTTAAAAGGCGCTTACTGTGACATAGCACGTTGAAACTGGCACTCTCTCTCTCTTTTTAAACTAATGTATTAGTAAGGGCTTTCAAGTAAATAAAGGTCTTAAACAAGGTAATGCTGTATCTCACCTACGCTCTTCAAGATAAACTTGGAACAGGTCCTTAAAGTCTGGAAGAGAAAATGCCAAAACATGCCTTGTATACTTTATGTTTCGGCGATGATCAAATAGTGGTGGCTCAGGATTATGAAGACCTCGAATATATGACACGAAAACTAATAGAAGAGTACAATAAGTGGGGACTAGAGGTTAATATCAATAAGGCAGAGTATATGTCTATTGGTGGAACGAAACAGGATCTAATCTTAAATACTGGGCAGCGAATTCAGTCCTGTGATGAGTATAAATACTTAGGTCTAAAAATTACAGCTGACGGAACACTAGACAAAACTATAAAAGATCGAAACGTACAAGGAAGGAAAGCAATAACTTTATTAAATGGAATAATTTGGGACCAAAGTATATCAAAACATAACAAAAAGCTTATATATAACATCATTGTAAAAAGTATTTATACATACGGCTCAGAAGTATGGCCAATCAAGGATAGAACAGAAAAAATGCTTTCCGCTACGGAGATGGACTATTGGAGAAGAGCAGCAGGGAAATCAAAAAGAGAAAGAGTTACAAATCAAAGAATAAGAGAAATTATGACAGTGGGTGAACGTACTTTAGTGGATGATATAAGAACAAAACAACTGGTGTGGTACGGACATGTAGAAAGAATGGATGATGGAAGACTACCTAAACAAGTATTACAATGGAAACCAACTGGCCGAAGAAAACGAGGAAGGCCGAGGAGAAGCTGGAGAGAAGGAATAGACAGTGAAATAAGAATAAGAGGCCTGATGATGAATTATGGGCAAACAAAAACGAGTGGAGATTGGGTATCGGAAGACGTAGAACGTTGTGAAACCGATAAATATATATCTTAGTAAGGGCACCTAATAATCTTAAACACACATGACTTTAATAAATAAACAATGGTCTACTCGTTTTATTTACTAAACTCACACATTATCATCCAGCTACTTACTCTCTCTTTTTAACTTTAGGGACTGGACTGCTATATCTAAAACAGTAATTATTTTGGATTATTTTGCCAAGGGACGTGTTTATAAGATGCCGTTTTGACAGTCAGTGTCAATCGACATCAGCGCACAGTGGGCTCGGGGACCTGATTTTCGCCAAAAAGGGTTAAATTAAAAACATACTGAAACTCCCGAACACCTATGATTTGATTGACGAAACTTTCAGTTATTTTTTAGAAGTGTCATTTTTCCTTTCAAAGCAACGCGTTAAAAGTACTATATTTGTATGGCGATTTGATCCAGATTTAAGGGGGCAAACTTCGCCCGAAAACTTACCATCTGACAAACACTGATATCCCATTTTTTGGCCAAATCTGTGTACTTATAGAAATAGAAAACGAGAAGGCGAAATGCGTCAAATATTTCGGAGGTGATTATTTCAAGCATTTATAGCAAACCTATCTTAGCAGTTTTTCGTTAATTCATCTTACTCAAAAAATAAAAAATAAAGCTAAAACACAACAAATATTTCAAAACAATGTTTAGAATTTCAGTAGCCTAGTTGTGTTATAGAAAACTGTAGCGAAATTGTTTCGTTTTTTGTATTTTTTGGAAATATACAAAAGAAAAACAAAAATCTAACAAGATATGTGTGACAATTTTAGAAAAATCTTTTATATGAACAAAAAAAATGTTTCAATTAGTTTTTTACAGACGAGATCTATTAGGATTTATAAAAGCGTGGTCGAATTTATATTTGCTGCATGACACCAAATTATACAAGAGCCATCAACCTCCTAACTGAAGCGCCACCCTCATATACCAGGGGCGAGTCAATTCGATTGAGAAAATTTAAGTAAGATCACGTGACCTGGATTTTTAGATTATTTTTAGTTATTTTGAACAAATAAAATGTTTGTATAAGTTAAAGGCTTATAAACAGGTATTTAAAAACATACAATTTTTTCTATTTACAAAAAGTTTTTTGAGGGCCATTGGCCATGACCTACCAAACAAAATCACGGGACTACAAACGGATTCATAAGATTTTGGATTTGTGATAATAGTAATTTATCTAACAAGTGCGGAAGAGGAACCAAACACACGCGTTAGGTATGTAGGTACAATATTTTTTCTACGAGGTTGTGGAAACAAAGATGAAGCGAAGCACAACAATACAAATATCTCAATTATTATATTTAATTTACAATGATTGCCGAAAACTTTACTTGCTATCCTAGCAGTATCGTTGGATCAGGAGATGTTCGTTTTCATATTCTGGATCAAAGATATCGGAAGGTCTTTAATATCTTTGTTCTGGATGTATTTGGTGGCAGGCTCATAGTAAATGGTAAAAATGGCTAAATCTTCTTCAGAATTTTCTGTCAGAGTAAACAAACAATTTTTTTCTATTTTTATTTATAATTTGTTTATAACACAGATTTATAATAAGACAAAACGTCACCCCCTGGTTTTTGACGAAAAAATGGGCTTTTTTATTTACTCTATTCTTTTATTTTTTCTATTGATATTGGAAAACTAGCCCACTTGTGTGTTTTGGCAACAATTAACGTCAATTGGGTTTAAATAAAGCTTCTGGACCACTGCGTGATCAATTCTTCGCCTGACTAGTACCAAAATCTTAAATTTTCGTCTCGATTTATTATATTCTTTCAAAATTATGACGTTTATTGAGGTGTCTTCATAATTTTGAAAATGACAACAATAGAAGTACCAGATTCCAGACACCTTCGTGGCAAATCTGTTATAATTTTGTCTCTAAGAAATCACGAACAGGGAGGAGTTTTGCCCTAAGGAAATGTGCCGTTGCTATGACGTTTTACCAGTTAAAAATAGTCTCTGATAAAATTATTTTGTCGAAAGTTTATTTGTTTTAATAAATGCTATAATGGGTAATTTTTCCTTAAGGGTTGCTGAAACGTAAAATCCCATCATTTTATATCCCTCCGTTTATTTTTCCAGTAAACTTTATTCCATAAATAACTTTAAATCTGGCTTTAGTTTCAAGCTGTTATATTATATCCCGAGATATTATTTTCCTTTGTGCCTCCTGTGCGCCATTTTTGTCATAACAAAAGGCTTTCAGAGATATCTTTACATTTGCGAATCTCTAAAGTGTTCGCACTAGAAAACTGTCAAGAAAACTTTTGAAAGTTGCGTTGCGCCGACCTTCTATAGGGCCGGGGATTTTATCTTTTTTAAAACTTTGTGACGGTTGCAAAATATCTTTGGCTTTTGTATTTATATACCAGTACTGTGCATATCTTTTGGAAGGAAAACATTTTTGCGATATTATATGAAGTTAATATTTTTCTAATATATTTATTTATTGGTTTCACAACGTTCTACGTCTTCCGATACCCAACCTCCACTCGTTTCTGTTTGCCCATAAGTCATCATCTAGGCCTCTTATTCTTATTTCGCTGTCTATTCCTTCTCTCCAGCTTCTCCTCGGCCTTCCTCGGTTTCTTCGGCCAGTTTCCATTGTATTATTTGTTTAGGTAGTCTTCCATCATCCATTCTTTGTACATGTCCGTACCACATCAGTTGTTTTGTTTTTATATCGTCCACTAAAGTACGTTCACCCATTGTTTCTCTTATTCTCTGATTTGTAACTCTCTCTCTTTTTGATTTCCCTGCTGCTCTTCTCCAGTAGTCCATCTCCGTAGCGGAAAGCATTTTTCTGTTCTATCTTTTATTGGCCATACTTCTGAGCTGTATGTAGTAATACTTTTTACAATGGTGTTATATAAAGGCTTTTTGTTATGTTTTGATATACTTTGGTCCCAAAATATTCCATTTAATAAAGTTATTGCTTTTCTTCCTGGTTCGTTTCGATACGTTTTATAGCTTTGTCTAGTGTTCCGTCAGCTGTAATAAAGACCGCCATGTTCATTCTTGTTTAAAAAAAATATAGCCTATAGCACCTTTGGGATCAGTAGCAATATCACGACACCTTCACCTTCGAAAAACATTACCCTTCCTTTCTCGTGCTGCAGTTGGGTAAAAACCGCATCTTGATATAAGTAGCAAGCCGTTTAAGCTACAGGAATTTTTAAAATGTATTAATTTAGGAAGGGTACGAAAAATATACGAACAAGAGCTGCATCTGCTTTACGTAGATTTTCAAAAAGCATATGATAGTATACCACTAAATCTACTTCGGAAAGCATTGGAAAACACAAACAAAAGCGTACAACTAATTAAGGCTTTCAAAGAGTTATACCGTAATAGAAAGGCAAAAGCTAAAATAAAAGAAAAACTAACCAAAGGCTTTCAAGTAAATAAAGGTTTCAAACAAGTTTGCTGTATCTCGCCCACGCTCTTCAAGATATATTTGGAACAAGTCCTTAAAGTATGGAAGAGACAATGCCAAAACATGGGAATCCCGTTGGATGAAACCACCTAGTATACTTTATGTTTCGCCGATGATCAGATAGTAGTGGCTCTGGATTATGACGACCTCGAATATATGACACGAAAACGAATAGATGAGTACAATAAGTGGGGACTAGAGGTTAATCTCAATAAGACAGAGTATCTGTGTATTGGGAACGAAACAGGATCTAATCTTAAATACCGGGCAGCGCAGTCCTGTGATGAGTATAAATACTTAGGTCTAAAAATTACAGCTGACGGAACACTAGACAAAGCTATAAAAGATCGAAACGTACAAGGAAGAAAAGCAATACCTTTATTAAATGGAATAATTTGGGACCAAAGTATATCAAAACATAACAAAAAGCTTATATATAACACCATTGTAAAAAGTATTATTACATACGGCTCAGAAGTATGGCCAATCAAGGATAGAACAGAAAAAATGCTTTCCGCTACGGAGATGGACTATTGGAGAAGAGCAGCAGGGAAATCAAAAAGAGAAAGAGTTATAAATCAAAGAATAAGAGAAATTATGACAGTGGGTGAACGTATTTTAGTGGATGATATAAGAACAAAACAACTGGTGTGGTACGGACATGTACAAAGAATGAATGATGAAAGACTACCTAAACAAATACTACAATGGAAACCAACTGGCCGAAGAAAACGAGGACGGCCAAGGAGAAGCTGGAGAGAAGGAATAGAGAGTGAAATAAGAATAAGAGGCCTAGATGATGAATTATGAGCAAACAGAAACGAGTGGAGATTGGGTATCGGAAGACGTAGAACGTTGTGAAACCGATAAATATATAATTATTTGCAACTATTTATTTTATTTTAACAACTAAATAAAAAAAATATTTTCGAAATTAATAGATAAATAAAGCTTATTATAAGTCTAATAAAGCCCGTCCGGTAATAAGGCTCAAGCTTTTTTGCTTAGTGGGATTTGTTCTTTTTTTATATTTATCCCATAATAAAAACCAATTTAGAGTAATATTTTTTTGTAAATATTTTTACATTTATTTAAAAAAATATTTTTGTAAAAAATCTTAGCTTGTACTTTTGTTTTAACATAATTCGGTCGCACCTACCTTAGGTCAAATGATAGATCGATTTAATTGTCGAAACTCGATGTGATCTCCTGTCCTATACTTAAATCTCCTTTGGTCTAATCCAATTAGATTATGTGGAACAGAAATATGTAGATAGAACAATTCTAATTAAGTTACACGGTTTCTCCATGCCATAGAATTGGAATAGAATGGTGCAGGTTATTTGAATTCTCCACGTTTTGACCCATAATTTCATTCTCTCAAGTTTTAGGGATGTTTTGGAGAAAAAGGCTCTTGTCGAAACCAACTAAAGGGGGTGTCAATGCAAACAAACGAATTGTGTTAGATCCAGTACTTTTCCAACTAAAAAGCTTTGTAATAAATTTTCTTATAATATAATTTTTTTGATTTTTTAAAAATATTTCGAAGATCAAAGTTTAGAAAAAATTATAGTAAATAGAAAAAAATACTTTCCTACGAGAATACTAAAATCAAAACGTGAAAAGCGGTAGATTTAGCGCTTTTGTGGCGTAAATACATTCCAATAAATTTTTAATCAATATTTTGAGAAATTAAGCTATTGTTATCAAAAAACTGGAAACGTAAAATGCACGGCATGGGAATACAACTTAACGACCGATTTACTATATACACACTACAGTTTGCTGACGACCAAGTAATTGTAGCTAATGATAAAGAAGACATGGAGTATATGATGAGAAAGTTAACGAAAGAATACCAAAAGTGGGGACTAACAGTGAACGTGGACAAGACACAGTACTTATTTATTGGAAACGAATCCAGTGAGTTAGAGCTAGACAATGGACAAACAATATCTCCATGCAATGAGTATGTATACTTGGGTGTCACATTTGATAAGACAGGAACAGACTGTAAAGAATTGGAAAAAAGAATAGTAAAAGCAAAAAAGGTTATTGGATGTCTTAACAGTATTTTATGGAGCAGAGAGATAAGAAAGAATGTAAAATTTAACTATGAAACAATGATAAAAAGCACGCTGTTGTATGGAATAGAGACTGGTCGCGTAACAGAAAAATACAAAACAAAAATGGAAAGTGTCGAAATGGATGCAATAAGAAGATCAATGAGAATATCTAGATTAGATCACATAAGAATGAGATCATAAAAGATAGAATGGGAATCGAGGGAAGCATAACGGATGACATCACTAAAAGGCAACTGATATGGTACGGCCATGTACAACGGATGAACGACGAAAGATTACCAAAACAGGTCCTAGAGTGGCAACCAGTAGGGCGCAGAAAAAGAGGACGTCCTAAACTAGAATGGCAACAGTCAATCCAAAGATCAATGAGTCAAAAGAATCTGACAGAAGATGATTGTCAGGATCGAAGGAGGTGGAGAATAGACGTCGGACAATGTAGAAAAACGTTCTAAACCGACATAGTAGTAGTAGTTATCAAATGCGTTTAAACAGTTTTTGTATGTGTTTTATAGTTTTAAAAAAGGTTACTATATTTTTAAATTTTATAAGATTTGTGGCAAAAATTTCATTTAATCAAACGCAAAAACTGCTTTTAAATGCTTTTTTGTGTAGTCCAAAATAATATCGCAAAATCTTCCCTAGATATAGATTCGAGTCTGAGCAAAACATTTTGTATTAAATTATTAAAAGAAGGGTGCAATTGTAAATACAAAGTGAATCTTATTGGTTTTGAAGTTTTGAAGGCAAGGCTTCGATCTGAGAACCCTGGGATTGGTAAGGTCACTTTCTTATGAGGTCCTGGGCGAACATCCGAACCGCTATCCTCAGTGTCAATATAGCGGATTGAAAAACCCAAGTTATTACGGATTTATTACAAGCCAGGCTGTTAGAGTGCCAGGCGGTATTGTAACTGTAAAGAACTGGAAAAAAGTAGTAAAAGCAAAAAAAGGTTACTGGATGTCTTAGCAGTATTTTATGGACCAGAGAGATAAAAAAGAATGTAAAATTTAACATACACACGCTATTGTATGGAATAGAGCCTTGTCGCGTAACCAAAAAATATGTAACAGGCGGCTGTGTGACAGTGGTACTGTCACCTCAAGTGGCCAAGGCTTAAATGTTGTGAGCTACCAACTTAGGATACAACTTATATAAATTATAAAAATATTAAATTTTATTAATTATTTGTTCTCGAAAGGGAATTTGACGGTTCTTGGAGGAAAAGTATGCTATAAACGTTTTTCTCAAATGTATAACTAATGTAGGATAATCATACATACCTTTTCAATTTTCTTCTTGTAGCTTCACACTTTCACTTCTTATATTTATTAATTGAATATCAAATTTTTTTGTACTATTGAACTTTTGTATTCAAATATTTACACTTCTAAAACTTTTAGGTTTTATAAACCTTTTGTATGTTTGTTGTAAATATATTTATTTATCAACATTTTAAACGTTGATTGAACAGGTAAAACTGTTTAATCAACTGTTTAATTTACTTAATATTACTGTTTAGGTTTGGGATATGTTATTGATTAAAAATGCCGATTTTAGGGCAACTAATGGTTTGTATTTTGATGTTAAAAAACCATAAAACAGTTAAACACATTATTTCAAAACACTGGAAACAGTAATAGTTAAAAGCTTTAAAATTAATAAACTCCAAAAGATAAGACTAAAATAATTATAAATAATAAAGATAATAGCTTATACAAAGTTAAAATAATTGATAAATTTCCCCAGTTGAAATAAAACCCCCCTTAAGAAGTGTGAACGAAAGCGTAACGAACCAAGCAAATCGTAACTAAAGAGTGAGCTCCCTCCCGACTTTCGAAAGTTTCAGTTCCCTGCTCTCTAGGCATTCTTAGCTTGCCGCTAGCTGATTGGTCTAAAATATAAGCTTTCTTTAACGGTTTTCTTATCCAAGACAAGCCACGCTGCTCTACAGACATTCTTGGCTTGCCGTTGTCGTGCTTTGAAACTTAAGCTCTCTCGCATTGATGAGAAAGACAAAGAGACAAAATACCACCGCAGTTCAAGGATGCGTGGACTCAAAAAATCGATAAAGTTAAAATCATACAGTGTATTTTTTTTAAATAGTTTAGCTAATTTGTTTCCAGTTACAAAATATGAATTATTTTGATGTTAGTGGCTCAAAGGACATATTAGCCGAATAGAACTTTTATTAAAATACAGCGAACCTGAAAATATGCCAAAAAACAAGTCGCCGGAGTTGCCATAAATTTTACTTAATCTTAACCTAGTCTTGCGTATAATTAATGGTTGTTGATGTCAAAAACAATATTTAATTAAAAATATGTAAAAACTTATAAATGGCAAAAATACCATTTATGCTCAAATCCCGTTTTGTTACAAATACAAAACAAAAACGGAAAGTGTCGAAATGTTTGCAATAAGAAGATAAATGCGAATATCTAGAATAGATTATGTGAGAAATGAGACCATAAAAGAAATAATGGGATTCGAGGGAAGCATCCTAGAATGGCAACCAATAGAACGCAGAAAAAGAGGGCGTCCTAAACTGGAATGTCAACAGTCAATCCAAAGATCAATGAGTAAAAAAACCTGACAGAGGACGACTGTCAAGTTCGAAGGAGGTGGAGAATAGGCATCGGACAACGTAGAAAAATTTTGTGAACTGACATAGTAGTAGTATTATTACAGCCTGGCTGTCTTGCAATAAGTCCCTATTGGCACAATATCGAAATTTTTTGAATCTCACATTGTAAACTGAACATTATAAGAAGATAGACCAATATAAGTTCACCTTGTAAAGTTCTATTCATCGCTTACCATTATTGTTTAAAAAGTGTCTCTATGATTTAAACATCATCAGTATTGTTAGGCTGACTTTTGCATGCATTTTGGAATTTAATAAAATATTTAAATGAAAAGCCGACATTTCGACATATTTTCTGTCATTATAAAAGTCAGATTTAAAAATGACTTGGAGGTTTTTCATTAATAGTTAATAATTTTGGAGCGGTAAGATTCATAATTACATGCATTTGTGTTATAATGATCGTCTCGTTGACAGTAATTAATAGGTTAAGAGTAAAATAGTAACTATGTTACCGACATTCGTTTTAACAATAGGAAGAAACTTCACTTATTTTTGAATTATTGTTTCTATTCAGTAAAAATTGTTTTACTGAATAGAAGTAAGATTGGCCTGGGCAACATTCGGTAAATTAAGCTACATATTAAAAAATATAAATTATCTTCAGTACCTCAAAACGAAAGTGTATAACCAATGTATCCTTCCTGTACTTACCTACGGATCCCAGAACTGAACGCTTAAAAATCAAACACGGATTAGGTAACAAAAGCCCAAAGATCACTGGAAAGACAAATGTTACATATAAAGCGAAAAGATAGAAAAAGGAATAAATAGATAAGAAATATAACAAAAGTAAGGGAATTTTGCCGGTCATAATATCCGACAGAAAGACGATCGATGGAACAAATGTATTGTAAACTGGAGACCTTGGGAAAATAAAAGAAGTTGGGGAAGACCCCAACTGAAATTGGCGGACGATTTGAAGAAACATGCGACAGCTAGATGGATGAACACTGCGATAGACAGAGAAGAGTGGAAGATATTAGGGGAGGCCTATGTCCAAAGATGGATCGAAGAAGGCTAAATAGAATAGAAAAATTGTTTTAGAATAAACACGAGTTGCAAAGTTTTAAGTGACGATATGCTTTTTGAATTTTGGCACACCTAATGCAAGGTTGGTAAAAGAAGTGCCAAGTGGCATTTATTATAGTGCACTTGCTGGCAAATAACTGCTTATAATTTATTATTTTTCTGGAAATTAAAAATTGATACATGACTCAGTAACGAAAACCAGAAATTGTTTAGATATTATCTTGATTATGTTTAGTGTCCCATTTTCTCAATAATAAAACTTTTTATTGTTGTATGAATTTTATTTTTACTAGAAATTCATGAATTACCGTAAAACGAGGTTACTTTGCTCCACTTTTTTGAGTTAATTTGAAAAATTCAAAGAAATAATCAAAAGTGATACCATAAAAAATGTTTTTTTGGTTTTAATGAAAAACACATGGTATAGGTAATTAACAAAGGACATTTTTATTACAAAATACTTATTACTATAAATATTTTTTTAACTTGAAAAGTGGAGCAAAGTTTCCCATAGTCCGAGGTTACTTTGCCCCATTTTATAAAATATGAACAAAACATTGGTGTTTTATATGTTGGCGCAAAATACACATAATATTTAGTTAGCTTGTCCCCAAACATTCAAAATGGTGAATAAAAAATTTAAAAATATTGGTTTTTTAAGTTTTTATTGCATAGACATCGACAACTGCACTAGACACCAAATTTTTCGAGGTCAAATCTTAAAGGAATTTCAAGCTGCACTTCACTCTGATATTAACTTGAGACGACTAAGCGGAAAACAGCTGCTACCGTGTCTTTGATAAGTCAAATTCGCAACGGATAATTCACGCATGGTGGCGTTGTGGTGCATGCGCAGATTTTTAAAGTGGAATATCTAAGAACTTTTTTTCGCAATGGAGCAAAGTAGGACCAGAGGGCGCAAAGTAACCTTGTTTTACGGCATACCTGTAAGAAAAACAAAAGAGATCCGATCCTATCTGTCACGTCTGTCGGACGTATTCTGGGAAAACACAACATAAAAACGATCTTCAAGCCATCTAAGAAGATCGAGAACCACCTCAGATCTGCGAAGGATATAAGGAACCCACTACGTTCTTCGGGGGTATACCGCATTCCCTGTACCTGTGGAAGTGTCTACATCGGAACAACCAAACGGTCCGTAAACACAAGAATCAAAGAACACAAAGCCAACTGTCGACTCGGACATACGGAAAAATCCGCAGTTGCAGACCACACACTAAACAATGAAGACCACCGAATAAAATTCGAAGACACACAAGTTCTCTGCGCTTCCTCTTCATACTATCCAAGACTCTATAGAGAAGCAATCGAAATTCATAAACACCAGCAGAACTTCAACAGATCTGAAGAAACTCTTAAAATTAACAGAACATGGGTACCGGTTCTTAAAAACACTAAACGGCTCGCTTACAATAACAAAACTGAATCAAGGAAATGTGACCAATCACCGACCAGCTCTGATATACGCCCCGCCCACCATAGCGTATATAACCTGCGCCCGTGACAGACTAACCACCAGTCTTCGAGAAGCCGACAAAACAGTCAACATCTCCTGAAGATGCCATCCAATCGAGATGTCGAAACGTCGAGAACGAATTTCCAACGACGACGGCCGAACAGCCCGAAAGCACACCCACCATTGGACGATGGCTGCGAAAGCCTTTCACAATTTGTAATGAAGATCTATTGGATCACGGAAATATGTGCTTAATTCAATGTGTGACACATACACAATTCATTTAACTAAATCAAGGTACCTAATTATTACCTAAATCATGAATTTTGTCAAACATTGAACTATGCCAAAAGGGTAGATAGGTGCGTTTCTAAAAACATTAAGTAAAAGTGGGAAAGGGATTGGGAACTAGTAAAATGTTGTTGAAAAAATCTCAAAGCGTTTGCAGAAAGAATTTTTGAAATCAACCTACCGGGTAGGCCAAAAAAACGGACAATTTTTTTTTCATTATAACTTTTGAACTATATCATATCATATATATGGTTTTTCAAATGGGCGGGGGGATTGACAGGAGGGGAGATGGGTGGGAGCAGAGAGGACTACAAAGTAATTACAGCAACTTAGAGGACATTTGTAATGGGTGATTAAAGGAATTTTATTAAAATCGCTTGAAATTTAGGTACTGAAATTTGTATGCCTTAAAGCCTACATTATTTGACAAAATGGCGTCTGACTGTTAAAAAAATATAGCCTATAGGACCTTCGCGATTAGTAGCAATTTAACCACACCTTTTTTGTCAAAATTGGTTCAGCGGTTTAGCCTCCAGCGCGACAGAAACATACATAATATGTACAGGGTGTCCCAAATTGGGCACTTTTAGGGGATTTAAGGTACTTCTAGGGGAGACAGAGAAAAACTGACCACGCATTGCGAGGCTCACAAGAGAAGACTTATGGTGAAAACCGCATTTTGAAATATCGTCTCGTCTTTGAGCGTTTTGAAAAGTCTGCATTTTGGAAGAGGGTCGATAACTTCGTTATTAATGGAAATTTTGATTAAGAGTAAATTGCAATTTTATAGACTTTGTTACAAGGAATTCACCCGCTATATTAAATTTCAACTGTCACTTTTAGTTTTTGAGATATGACATAAAGTTGCATTTTTTCTTATGGAATAGCCTATATTTTAATTAATTTTCGAACTCTTCATTGAATTCTTTTCAAAATGATGTATCATATGTCATAGTTTGATTGAGCAGTTTAGGAGATATTCAGCTTTTTCACTTATTTCTAGTGCGCTATGATTTCCTGCTGAGGAAGGTCAAGGCACTCCAGTATTTTTATTATTTTACACAGTCAAAAATATAGTAAGCCTGGTTAGGAAAAATTATAATTCAGCTGACGGCCCTCAAAGCCTAGTTATAAAAAGTAACAAAAATGATACATATTTCAAAATAAAATTAAAACGCTTTTGTGCAAAATAATTTCATATAAAAGCGTAATGTCAAATTGTTTAAACAATTGAAAACAATGATAAAACGCGAAGACGCAAGGCCAGCTTGATTTGCATAGTATAAGACAACAAAACTATAGGAGCATTGAAGTAAAATTTGACCGCAAGGCTTTCACGTCAATGGCGCATGACGCATTCAACGCACACTAGACAAAAATAAAAAACTTTAAGTATCTCCGAAACCCCACAATCAAACTATGACATATGATACATCATTTTGAAAAGAATTCAATGACGAATTCGAAAATTACTTAAAATATAGGCCATTCCATAAGAAAAAATGCAACTTTATGTCATATCTCAAAAACTCAAAGTGACAGTTAAAATTAAATTTAACGGGTGAATTCCTCGGTACAAAGTCTATAAAACTGCAATTTACTCTAAATCAAAATTTCCATTAATAACGAAGTTATAGACTCCCTTCCAAAATGCAGACTTTTCAAAAAGCCCCCGTAGCTCAAAGACGAGACGATATTTCAAAATGCGGTTTCCACTATAAGTCTTCTCTTGAAATTTGAGCCTCGCAATGCGTGGTCAGTTTTTCTCTGTCTCCCCTAGAAGTACCTTAAACCCCCTAAAAGTGCCCAATTTGGGATACCCTGTATACAGACATACATATAAAGCGAAAAAAATTACCTTTCCTTTCGCCGTGCTGCAGTGGTGTAAAAAACAAAAGCAATAGTAGTATAATATGCTAATTAGTCTACTGTGAGATTGTAATAAAAAAAAACTAGTTTAAAATTGGACACATTCTATATTTACTACTCTTCCTTAATTTACATAAATGAAACGGTGCAAGAAGAGTGGAGAAATACCATTTAACAAATCCAAGAATAATTTACATAAAAAAACGAAGGCAATTCTACTGTAGAATTGAGACAATAATAATTATAAGGAAAATATTCAAACATTATTTTAGCCTCAAGTGCCCGTTAAAACGCTAAAATGTTAATTTAAGGTCGTTTCAAAGTTTTCCTAATTATGCTGTATTTTTCTGTAAACTTTAAAGTTAAAGCAAGGCATTTCATTTTCGCACTTTTAAAAGTTTATCTTACAATCAAGGCTAAAAAGGTCTAAAACTTTAAATTAAATGATCTAGATTTGCAAATATATGGTCAATTAGTTTAAGTTAAGAGTCAAATTAAATAAATAAAAAAAATTAAGTAAAAACAATACCCAACTGCCAAATTTAGTTGTAAATACTAGTCGCAGTTGGGTACAAAATTGATAGGTATACCTATAATGTACGACATGCTTCAACTTTTAGTTTTGATGCCCAAAGCGCCAAATTTTAGTTAAATTTTTGACTTGGAAACTATTTTTCAATAAAAGTGACATGTTGAGGTTTGACGTTGACGTAACTATTACAAAAATTGTTCATTTTTATCTCCTCTACATTGTCAAATTTGATTTTTGTCGAAAATCTCAAGTTTTTTGAAAATATAATGGCATATGTCAATTTTAAAATGGAAATAAATATGACATACAGAGGTTTTTTGACGTCGGTACACGCACAAAAGTTGCTTATTTTAGTCTACTCTACATTGCCAAATTTGAGTTTTTTTGAAAAATCCAATTTTAAATAAATTTATGATGTGGAAACTATCTTTTCTATAAATAATCTTTAATAAAAGTGACATGTGTAGATTTCACGTTGACGTGACTATTACAAAAGTTGTTCACTTTGATCTCCTCTACATTGTCAAATTTGATTTTCGTCGAAAATTTCAAGTTTTGCGAAGATATAATCAACACAACACAACACAACACAAGTTTCATGGCTAATCGGGCAGAAAGGAGTTTTGCCCGATTAGCCATGAAATTTCACGTTTGTTAGTATTATTTGGCTTAAAAATTCCGTTGATTGACGCTCACTGTCTTGATGACGGGTAAAAATGCAAAATGCGTTGATCCGGCCTGAAAAGACAAAGAGCTGTCGTAGGTCACGGACTATAGTTGTTTTCTTTTATTTGCATTCGATCTTTTCATTGATCGATATTGTATAACAGTGTTTTTCCCTGCTTTTGGTTTTTTTTCTCTCGTATCTCGGTAGATGGCGCCTCTTGCTATAGTTCGCTCACTAATTACATTTAATTAGAGACAAAACCGTCTGATTAACTTCGCAAGATTTGTCACTTGACCAGCAGTGTTCTGAGGAGTCCCATAAGGACGAAACGGTTAACTGTCAACACTTATTAGGTGTCCATTAGATCTTGGACCCCCGTGAGGTTAAGCTTTCAAGCTACCCACGGAAAAATATAAGGCAAACAAAAAACTCCTTTTTGCCCGATTAGCCATGAAACTTGTTTGATTTTTAAATTCACGGGTATGAAATTTCACGTTTGATAAAAACAAATGTTGAACTATCCTTAATTGTTTTTAAAGAGTAAGCAAACTACTGTTCATGACCTACGTCACTTTACAGCAATATTAGGGACATTTTGGGTCGCGTATTTTACACTTTGTTACGGTTATTGTTATTACTGAGTCTGCGCATTAGCAGCCTCTCGCTCCTTTTTTGTTATGTACGGTAACGGCGCCCGATACTTACGGTGGCCGGCCTTTAATTTTGACTTACTTAGTTACCGCTATTATTTAAGGTTAGTTTTGTATTGTTTTGTTTAATGCAGTCGAATTTTTTACTATAATTTGGTAGTTTAGTTTGTAAAAAGCCATAAATCTAATAAAAATAAATTAACAAATATAAATAAACAAAAAGTTGAAGGTGTGTGACACTACTAAATTAACGTTTTTGTTGTGTTATCTTAAATGTTCCAAAATCTATCTTTTTTGCCCTGAATATTGCCGTTATTCTTAGTAACAATAACGGTAACAGCTGTCAAATTTTCTGTTATTTTACCTAACCCAAAATGTACCTATTGCGCCGTTTTTTTCTTACGGGTATACGCACTCGCAAGTAGATCCCTATCACGCTCGAGAAGCGGCAAATGCGCGGAAATGTTGGTGTATGTTGGTTTTGAAACGGTTCAGGTTGTAATCTGCAGGGAAAACTGTCGCAGGGAGTCCATTCCACAGCGATGCTGTTCTCCAGAGATATGAATTCTGATATAAGGAGGTTCTTGGTGCCTCTATTTTGACAGCAAATTAATGGTTACCGTCTGTTTGACGTGTTCGCCTAGTAGGTGCTACTCCCGGGGGGATCATACGTTCCAGCTCTTCAGAGCATTTCCCGTGATAATACCTGTAGTAGAGAGATAGATCACCCACAGTTCTTCGATATTCGAGACTATCCAAGCTACGGGTAAGAGTGGGGTCATTGTTAAGTCGTTAAAACCAATAATTCAACAATTAAGGCAGTTTAAATCCAATCTGTGTATCGAATGCGTGTCTGTATGTCTGGAAAAGTGGCGAAGCTGGCGCTGGGGCCAATTTCCAGTCACTTTGGTTAATTATAATTTGTCATTACCGGCAAGGCTTCAATTTCACCCGTTTTCCAGCGGAGTCTTGGTAGGTTTTCTCCAGCGGGGTCGGGAGGAATATTTGTTTTAGTTGAAGTCGGCCATCATCATCGTGCGAAAACGTCTGTTGCCCTCCATAGCGTTGTCGGTTCTATCCTTAGGGCAGACGTATGAGTTTGTTTTTGATTTGGGATGTGTCAGTAGTAAAAAGCCTGACGGTCGCGTGTTTGTTTTCGTTATCGTTTATTTATAAAATGGAAATAAATAATTAACTGTGCTAATTTAAATACGTTGACATATGAACTTCGATTACAAATAAAATATTTAGGGCCACATAGACCGGACCTAAAAATGAACCAAAATTTTACTGTAATTAATGCCGAAACTGGTTGTGCGGTAGTGAAAAATAAAATGCTTTTTTTTTGCTTTATTTGTCTTGTTATGAACAATCCACGAATTGATCTTGCGTGCAAAGGGAACGTGTGATATCAAGCACTTTAGTGAAAAGAGTGAAAAGTTAAAAAGACACAAAGTAAGTGGTATTCATTTATATAACCACATAGAATTTTTTATGCTAGGCAATACTGATATTAGGTGCCAATTGAATAGTGCCTATAGGCAAAACATTACCGAACATAATAAAAATGGGACAAAAATTAGTCATATATTTAGTAGGTAATAGACTGTTTAAAATTCTATGGAATTTTTGAGGTTGCTCTACGGGCAATGATGAGTCTGAAACTTTATCTATCAACAAATAAACTAAAAACTACACCAAGTACCTGCTTGTTTGTAAAATGCTAAAACAAAATTGTTTAAGTAAGTTTTTTATGTCATTTTCCGCCACTGACTCTCTGACTATATAAACTGTTTGCAGCAATCACAAATCAAAATAAAAACAAATGCTGAACTATCCTTAATTGTTTTTAAAGAGTGAGCAGACCACTGTTCATGACCTACGCCACTTTACAGCAATATTGCGTTGTTAAAACTAATAATTCAACAATTAAGGCAGTTTAAATCCAATCTATGTGTCGAATGCGTGTCTGTATGTCTGGAAAAGTGGCGAATCTGGCGCTGGGGCCAATTTCCAGGCACTTTGGTTAATTATAATTTGTCATTACCGGCACAGTACGATAGGCAATTTTAAAATTTACTGTTGTGAAGCATTTCAGCAGTTTGAAAATTAAACGGTCTAGTAAGCACTTGATTTCTGTTAAGAATTCATATCTACGTGGGAAAGTCCCCCACTTTTTTTTAAATTTTGAGGTTAACATTATTTTGAGTAAACGTGAAATTTGATACCCGTGAATTTAAAAACAGGTTTTCGTGGCTAATCAAGTAAAATGAAGTTTTTGTTTCTCTTATATTTTTCCGTGGGTGGCTCACGAGGGTTCAAGATCTAATGGATACCTAATAAGTGTTGACAGATAACCGTTTCGTCGTTATGGGACTCCTCGCAACACTGCTTGGTCAATGTGACACCCTTGCGAAGTTAATTAGACGGTTTTGTCTCTAATCCTATGTATATAGTGAGAAAAACCTCCCAAGAAGCGCCATCTACTGAGATACGAGAGAAACTAGAGAGAAAAAATAAACTGCTCTACATATTGATCAATGTAACGATCGACTGCAGAGAAAAGGAAATAATCCGTGACCTACGACAGATCTGGCCTGAAAGACAGAAGAGCATAGTTTATTTGGAGTGTGCTTACGGACTAGGAACTATTTACTATAATAATCTAATCAGGCCAGGTTTTAAAGTTAACCTGACCTGGTTAAAAAAATAAAATGTCGCAATGCAAAATTAAATAAATGGATCCATGACGGATCTGATACCTTCCTAGCTAGCCTATTAGCACACTTCAAGTGAAGCCATGATATATTATTAAGAAAACCGCATATCTATACAATGCTCCTTTAAAAAATTAGCATTTTTAAAACATTTTAATTGTCAAAAAACTGTCATTAGCATTAATGGATTTTGACCAAAATCTATTTAGCTCTTTAGAGTGTCGGGTCTAGGCAAAATAAATGGAACATAAGGATAGTTATTAAGGGTTGGACACATTGATATCGAGGAAAGTTAATGGTTGGACATTATAAACAGAGGTACTTTGATAATGTTTTAACAAATACTCGAAATAATCTGCAATTTTCGAATTTTTATATCATGATGTTTTGCCAAGGCCGTCAAAAATCAGGTTATTCAATTCTTGATTGCTTTTTCGTACAAACAAGGCCAACACAAAAACAGAGGCCACGACCCTGAAAAAATCAGCTTTTCTCCCGGGGCTGAATTTTACATTGGGTCTTATGGGAGGTCAGACGTTTTTTTATGATATTTTCAAAATGGCACTACAGATTTCCGCAAAATTTCAGTGAAATATTCTCAGACACGATCCCGATATTCCACCAAAGGTTTGTAAGGAAGCAACATGATTAAAAGGTTAAAATCTTCAAAATTTAGCATTCCTTATTTTGAATTCAAATTACCCGCCATGTACCACATGCCAACTGTTATATTTGACATGTATTTGACTTTGTCATATGTGATTGTCACATTCGCTTCTGCTTTAAACTTAATTTTTGTGTGAGCCAAGGCCAACACAAAAATAAAGGCCACGACCCTGATAAAATCAGCTGTTCTCCCGGGGCTGAATTTTACATTGGGTCTTATGGGAGGTCAGACGTTTTTTTATGATATTTTCAAAATGGCACTACAGATTTCCGCAAAATTTCAGTGAAATATTCTCAGACACCATCCCGATATTCCACCAAAGGTTTGTCAGGAAGCATCATGATTAAAAGGTTAAAATCTTCAAGATTTAGCATTCCTTATTTTAAATTCAAATTACCCGCCATGTACCACATGCCAACTGTTATATTTGACATATATTTGACTTTGTCATCTGTGATTGTCACATTCGCTTCTGCTTTAAACTTAATTTTTGTGCGAGCTAATGAAGCGGCTATAAAAAAGTAAGGATTAATATACATTTAAAAAAAATTGTTCTGCCAGAATAAAGTAAAAACAATCTCAAAAACGGCTTCGAATCGAATATTTATGAATCGTCATTCCAACTTCAATATTTTAATGACAATCAGCTGGGTCGTAACGTGACCATCAAAAAAAAATCAGCCCCGGATGTGACGTCAACAAAGTGGAGGATCGTGGCCCGTCCGTTTTGATAGCCCTGTGTGAGCTAATAAAGCGGCTATGAAAAATTAGGGCTTACTATACATTAAAAAAAAATTGTTCTGCCTTAATAAAGTAAAAACAATCTCAAAAACGGCTTTATTTAAAAAAAATGAAATATCCATGAACCGTCATTCCAACTTCAATATTCTAAAGACAATCAGCTGTGTCGTAACGTGACCATCAAAAAAAAATCAGCCCCGGATGTGACGTCAACAAAGTGGAGGATCGTGGCCCGTCCATTTTGATAGCCCTGGTACAAATTATACATAAACAAGGTGGTCAGAGGACAACTGTTTTATCTAAAAATCAGGTTATATTTACATGGATAGAATATTGTTGGTAGATATCTTTAAAACAAAAGCTCTTAGTGTACATATATATTTGGGGAAAAACCATGATACAACGATTATTAGAGAGTAAAACACTATCTTTGTTAAAAATTTGCTAAAAATTGCATCAATTGTAGTTTAAGTGGAGTTTTAAATATAATAAAAAAGTGTTACGTATATTTTAAAGCTGTTTCTACTCGTAGTTGAACTTTTGTTATATACGCTTTTTTTTCTCGTATGGTGCCTAATTATATAAATATTTTTTTCTAAATCCCATTTGCCATTGTCTTGCTATTATTGACCATTAGCTTAACCTTTACTTAAAGTTCTTTAACTTTAAAAAAACAAAAATGGTGTTTTGTACAAGTGGGAATCAAGCATATTAAAAAGTATTAACATTTTAAAACAAGTTATAATTATTTAAAAAAACCAGTTTGAACATATTTGTATTCCAGGTTTCAGGGTTTTTTTTTCAGGTGCGACTAGTGCATAAGGGCTGCAGAGCTGCAGAACCCCCAAAATTTTCACATTATTTAACTATTTTTCAGCCGCTGCTATTTTTCTAATATAATTATTTTATTTCTAAAATTATTGGAATAGCACTATATTTTCGGTCCCGTGTTGGTATAGTAGGCCTTCAAATCGCGTACGTGTGTTGAGTATGACGCCGCGCGCCGTTGTCAAAGGCCGCATTTCACAGTCGGTCAAATGAAGTTATTAGCATTGTTGCGCTGCTAAATTGCAACACAACGTAACTGGGCGGCTAACGAGATCTGTGCTCGGCTAGCGAAATCTAGGCAAAAATAGAGCTGCAAAACTTGCAGTTCCAGTACAATTCCGGGCGGGCGGGCTCAGCGTTACGTGTTTGCAGGCGCATTTATTTATTTAGATGACGCCAAACGCATGAGTGGGAGGTTTTGGTCGTGTTTGTTGTTGTTTGTATAATTGTGTCGGCAGAACTCACAAACTTTACTGTCACACACTGGATTTTTTACCCAATAATATGACTAGGCTAAAAGCTGCCATTTTTCAGTAGCCTTTGTTTTTAAAGCTGATTATCCTAGAGCAACGATTTTCCCTACACCATCCATCAGTCTTCAGAAAAATAACTGGATGCATTTTTAATGTTCCGGAAAATTGGATTCTTCCCAGGATTAGACGGGAGAGATTTTCTGGTACAAATGTCTTGATTTAAAACATTTCCTTCACAACTCGGCAAATCTAAACAGATTTTCTCTCGTATTTGTATCTTTTTTATAGCCTCAGACAGGAATGCAAAAAGAGTTATTAGCGTGAGCTATTTAAGTGTACGGGGTGTCCGAAATTTGGCACTTTTGGGAGGTTTAGATCCTTTCAGGATAGCTATTCTCGTACTCATTGGATGTGATAGTTCGAATCATATGCTTTGGCCAATAGCTAGCTTTAAATAATCTCCAAGCCGTCACGTGCTATGCGAAAAGACGTTTATTACGGTCTAAGACAACTGGGCGCCGCCAACTCGGCGCTGCCAACTGGGCGCGGTCAACTCGGCGCTGCCAACTGGGCGCCGGGCCAACTTGGCGCCGGCCTAAAATATTTTTTTTAGATAAAATGTGCAGATGAGAAACAAAATAGATATTATATTATTATTTATGCAAAAACAAAACAGAACAAAACAACTGGTGTGGTACGGACATGTACAAAGAATGGATGATGGAAGACTACCTAAACAAATATTACAATGGAAACCAACTGGCCGAAGAAAACGAGGAAGACCAAGGAGAAGCTGGAGAGAAGGAATAGATAGTGAAATAAGAATAAGAGGCCTAGATGATGATTTATGGGCAAACAGAAACGAGTGGAGATTGGGTATCGGAAGACGTAGAACGTTGTGAAACCGATAAATATATATATTTATGCGAAAACATCTTTAAAAAATCCTTTACGTAATTTTCTTGAAATTTGATTTTGTTAAGTAGAGTTAAATGCATTGAGTCGAGTGTTGAAATTTGGACCCCCGGGAAGCCAGCAACAAAAATTTTAGAGTCGACCAGACAAATACTGGTTTTTCATTAAAAAACAGTGTTTAATGGTAAAAAATCACAAAAGAATTGAAATGTTTTTCAATTTTCTAATTTTCATTATCTCCTTATCATCAGTTTAGCAAAAATATATTTTATTAAAAGTAAACTATGGGGCAGCCCATTCCCTATGTCATCGTAATGGAAAAATACTCTGCCAATATATGGGCCCCTAAGCTCACACTACGTACTATAGTTATAGTGTACGTGTGAGCTAATATAATTAAAAACTGAAATATATTTTATTCAACTCCAGACTAAATTATTTTGCGTTTGATACCACCCAAGCCATGTTTTAAATTAAACTCAAATTTTTTTAATCTACCCCCACCCTTAAAAGAAACAAGAACTAAAATGTATTGTGTTTAACTCCGGACGCAATTACCTTTCGTTTGATATCACACATGCCATATTTTCACGTAAACTCTAATTTTTGAAATCTACCCCCACCCTTTTATTTGGCTTGTGTTTCGTGGATTTTGTTCATTTTTAAATGGGACCATCTCGACCCAAGGCCCAGCCTAGGTACCAAATTTCATTGAAATCGGGCAAGCCGTTTTTAAGTTATGCGCGTTGGTCGTTACAGACAGACATACAGACATACAGACAGACATACAGACAGACAGACAGACAGACAGACGGCGCAACAAAAAAGTTTGAAAATCATGTGAAACGCAAAGATATATAAAAAAATTTGAAATCGGAGCAACTTTTTTTTTTCTCGAAAAAATTAGGATCACCATAGGCTCACACTACTATAGTATAGTATATGTGTGAGCTAAAAATGCAAAGACAATTTTGTTTCACCAAAAATTTTTATTAATTCAAAGAAGGAGTCTCCAAGCTATAATTTAATACTCTTCTCTCTGGTCCCCCAACTCCCCCTGATAGTCTAGCAGAAGAAGCCATAACACGCGATTTGAGGTATATAAACGAAAAAAATCACAAAATATTGAAGTCAATTTTTTTTCACCAAAAACCTTTATTAAATCCAAAAAGGAGTCTCTAAGCTAGAATTTAATCCTAATATGATCGCCCAACCCCCTTTAATAGTCTAGCAGAATACGTAGCAACTAAACTATCAATATTTTTTCCGTTGAGCGTGCCCCTTAGAAGTTGGAATGACAATTCATGAGTATTTGATTTGTTTTAAAACAAAGCCGGTTTTGAGATTGTTCTTACTATATTCTTGTAGAACAATTTTTTTTAATGTTTAGTAATCCTTAATTTTTCAGAGCCGCTTCATTACCTCACACAAAAATTAAATTTAATGCAGAAGCGAATATGACAAACACAGATGACAAAGTCAAATACATGTCAAATATAACAGTTTGCATGCAGTACATGGCGGGTAATTTGAATTCAAAATAAGGAATGCTAAATCTTGAAGATTTTAACCTTTTAATCATCTTGTATCCTTACAAAAGTTTGGTGGAATATCGGGATGGTGTCTGAGAATATTTTTCTGAAATTTCGCGGAAATCTGTAGTGCCATTTTGAAAATATCATAAAAAAACGTCTGACCTCCCATAAGACCCAATGAAAAAGTCAGCCCTCAGAGAACAGCTGATTTATTTAGGGTCGTGGCCTCTATTTTTTTGTCGGCCTTGGATATACGTACAATTTTAGGGAGTTCTACTTTTGCCCGATACTGTATGTGTGCTTGTATCATTGTATCTTTCAAGCCGCGTATTGATTTCGCGGGGCAAACCTTCGTTGATACGAAGCTTTAGCTTTGTGTACTTACTTTAAAATGTTCTTTTTTAACTTTGATTTAAAATTCGTGCATATATACAAAAATAAAAACGAGATTAATTTTTATTTAGATTCGCAAATTGTTTATTGATTGTAAACATCAGTAACTATTTTGTTTGCTTTATTGTTGTTATCACGCGCTCTAAAAGTAACATAAAAATTGTATCAAAATAAACAAAATTCGCTGTTGACTCGCGACGGTAATAATAATTCGCTTTAAAAATGGGGTTTAACAAAAAATTTGTTTTGATAGTAAACAAGGATTGTTCCATATATCTTAGGAGCAAACAAATTTAGGCATTGAACTTTTTTTAATTTACTTTAATTACTAGAAAAATTTAATTTTAACTTAGGCTTCACTCAACAGTTCTCCCGGCTTCACATGTCGATGGAGTCTATCTTTATGGCTTTCTGCATACTTTTAGCTCACACATATACTATACTATAGTAGTGTGAGCTATGGTGATCCTAATTTTTTCGAGAAAAAAAAAGTTGCTCCGATTTCAAAAATTTTTATATATCTTTGCGTTTCAGATGATTTTGAAACTTTTTTGTTGCGCCGTCTGTCTGTCTGTCTGTCTGTCTGTCTGTCTGTCTGTATGTCTGTCTGTCTGTATGTCTGTAACGACCAACGCGCATAACTCAAAAACAGCTTGGCCGATTTTAATGAAATTTGGTACCTAGGCTGGGTCTTGGGTCGAGATGGTCCCATTTAAAAATGAACAAAATCCACTGAACAGAAACCAAATAAAAGGGTGGGGATAGATTTCAAAAATTAGAGTTTATGTGAAAATATGGCGTGTGTGATATCAAACGAAAGGTAATTGAGTCTGCAGTTAAACAAAATACATTTTAATTTATTTTAAAAAAAAGGGTGGGGTATATTTTAAAAATTAGAGTTTAAGTGAAAATATGGCGTGTGTGATATCAAACGAAAGGTAATTGAGTCCGGAGTTTAACAAAATACATTTTAGTTCTTTGTTTTTTTTAAGGGTGGGGGTAGATTTCAAAAATTTGAGTTTAAGTCAAAACATGGCTTGTGTGGTATCAAACAAAAGGTAATTTAGTCTGGAGTTAAATAAAATATATTTCAGTTATTAGTTATATCAGCTCACACGTACACTATAACTATAGTACCTAGTGTGAGCTTAGAGGCCCATATATTGGCAGAGTATTTTGTTGTGTTGTCTGTCTGTCTGTCTGTCTGTCTGTCTGTCTGTCTGTCTGTCTGTCTGTCTGTCTGTCTGTCTGTCTGTCTGTCTGTCTGTCTGTCTGTATGTCTGTCTGTAACGACCAACGCGCATAACTCAAAAACCGCTAGCCCGATTTTATTGAAATTTGGTACCTAAACTGGGTTTTGGCTCGAGATGGTCCCATTTAAAAATGAACAAAATCCACCAAACACAAGCCAAATAAAAGGGTGGGGGTAGATTTAAAAAATTAAGTTTATGTAAAAATATGGCGTGTGTGATATCAAACGAAAGGTAATTGAGTCTGGAGTTAAACAAAATACATTTTATTTTATTTAACAAAAAAAGGGTGGGGGTAAATTTTAAAAATTAGAATTTATGTGAAAATATAGCGTGTGTGATACCAAACGAAAGGTAATTGAGTCTGGAGTTAAACAAAATATATGTTAGTTTTTTTTTTTAACTGGGGGTAGATTTCACAAATTTGAGTTTAAGTAATAACATGGCTTGTGTGGTATCAAACGATAGGTAATTGAGTCTAGAGTTGAATAAAATATATTTCAGTTTTTAGTTATATTAGCTCCCACGTACACAATAAATATAGTATCTAGTGTGAGCTTAAGTGCCCATAAATTGGCAGAGTTTTTTATAGTCTCTACTAAAGTTTCTATTTTTAGGTCTCGATGAGGGTATGCTTTATGCAAAGTCAATTGACGAACCTCCTAATACGGGGTTCTGTCGATTTCATGAAATTTTGCTTGATTCTGCTCTTCAAAAGTTATACAAATTCATATAAAATCTTCCTGGTATAATTTCAACCTTACCAACAGAGAAGAGCCGCGGCTGTTTTCGGTCTGACCACAAAGTATTTGTTTTCCGACCGACCGAGCCCAGGTGGATGGACGGCACCTGATTGGCAGATTTTTTTGAGATGCGCTTTTATATGCTTTCGGGTGTCTCTTTCGGGACCTCTTTAGTCGGCAGTATGCATAGTTTGAAAATAAATCAGTGTCGTTTCTGTAGGTGTAAGAATAGAAAGTTTTATTATCTATTTTTATTTCTTTAGTTTACGCCATAATTAAATGAAATAATTTTCATGAGTATCTCTACCGCCGCCCATGTCACGTTCAATAAATGATATGCCGATGGTCGGCTTTTATCTTTGTTCAATTGACTTTGTAATCACTATAACTATTTGGAATGTACCAGGGTGCATTCACAGTGTTTCCTAATTCTTTATTTTGAAATCTCTTTAAGACTAAAATGTTACTCTCTTTAGTACAACCCCTGGTTTCAGTATTTTTCTATAAAGCAGTAACTTGTTTTGGACTATCTTTCAATTAGCCAGTTCATTTTTCTCAAATTCTTTTTTTTTCTAAACACCTACTTTTTCCAGTGTAATTTGTCATTAAGTTTGATACCGAGATATTTTTCCTGATTTGAGTTTGCTACAGGAATGTTCCAGTGACTCCAGCCTGAAGTTTTTTTATTGATGCTTCTTGAGTTTCTCTTAATAATAGAAAATGTAGATGACAAGTGACGTATGGCGACGAATAAGCAATCATTACAAAGGCATCTACAAGAAACGGTAGATATCCTTAGTTAGCCACATATATTTTGTACTGAATAGAGCAAACACAGACCATACTTAAACTTTTTAATAATATAATATGAGCAGTTTTTGTGTTGAATATTTTTTGCCCATCATTTAGCAACATTCATATTCTACTGAATTACCATAGCAACCTTAATAACTTTCGAAAATATCTTTAGTAAAAATATCCCTAAGATTTAGACATAAGACCTTGAAACTATCCAGCGCAATTTGTCATCAAGTTTTATACCGAGATATTTTGCCTTATTTGAGTTTGGTACAGGAATGTTCCTCCAGCGACTTCATCCTGAAGTTTGCTTATTGATGTTCTTGAATTTCCCTTAATAATAGAAAATGTACATGACAAGTGACATATGGCGACGAATAAGCAACCATTACAAAGGCCTCTACGAGAAACGATAGATATCCTTAGTTAGCCACATATATTTTGTACTGAATAGAGCAAACACAGACCATACTTAAACTTTTTAATAATTTAATATGAGCAGTTTTTGTATTGAATATTTTTTGTCCATCATTTAGCAACATTCATATTCTACTAAATTACCATAGCAACCTTAATAACTTTCGAAAATATCTTTAGTAAAAATATTAGACATAAGAACTTGAAACTATCCAGCGCAATTTGTCATCAAGTTTTATACCGAGATATTTTGCCTTATTTGAGTTTGGTACAGGAATGTTCCTCCAGCGACTTCATCCTGAAGTTTGCTTATTGATGTTCTTGAATTTCCCTTAATAATAGAAAATGTACATGACAAGTGACGTATGGCGACGAATAAACAACCATTACAAAGGCCTCTACGAGAAACGGTAGATATCCATAGTTAGCCACATATTTTGTACTGAATGGAGCAAACACAGACCATACTTAAACTTTTGCATAATATAAATTAAGCAGCTTTTTGTATTGAACATTTGTCGCCCATGATTTAGCAATATTCTTGATGACCATAGCAACCTTAAAAATATTTTTCGAAAGTTTGTTTATCAAAAATAATTAGGAAGTTAAAACATTTTCACTTGGAAGAAGATCATTTGTTCACAGTATAATTTCTAGGTCATATTTTCACTTCAGTACTCTAATAACTTCTAATAACAGTTGTTTACAAGATCTGCATATAGAAATGTGAATCCAGTTAAACGAATTTCAAGTGATGCAGATAATTTAAAGGGATGAAAAAATTATAACGACTTTGGAATATGGTGGGTGTGCTTTCGGGCTGTTCGGCCGTCGTCGTTGGAAATTCGTTCTCGACGTTTCGCCATCTCGAGCGGATGGCATCTTCAGAAGATGTTGACTGTTTGTCGGCTTCTCGAAGACTGGTGGTTAGTCTGTCGCGGGCGCAGGTTATATACGCTATGGTGGGCGGGGCGTATATCAGAGCTGGTCGGTGATTGGTCACATTCCCTTGATTCAATTTTGTTATTGTAAGCGAGCCGTTTAGTGTTTTTAAGAATCCACAAAAACGATGTGCCTCTTCGTCCCATTGTCAGTACTATAGGCTCACCAACATACAAACTTGCGAAACATCTTGCTTCCCTCTTGCAACCCCACATCGGACTAACGGATTCGTATGTAAGAGACTCCACCCACTTTATTGAGAAGATCAAAAACATCGTCATGGACGAGAAAGACATCTTAGTTAGCTTTGATGTTGTGTCTTTGTTCACGAAGGTACCTTTGGCCGAGGCAATGAGGGAAGTGGAACACATTTTTCCGAAGGACATCACCGACCTGTTTAAAATCTGCCTAACGACATCATATTTCACCTTCAATGAACAAATTTATGAACAGATCGATGGAGTATCAATGGGTAGCCCTTTATCGCCAGTGATTGCGAACTTTTTCATGGAGAAACTAGAAGAGAAGGCGTTGAATAATGCCTCTCATAAACCCAAAGTCTGGTTTCGATATGTAGATGACACTTTTGTCGTTTGGCCTTATGGTAGAGACAGCCTTAATGAATTTCTCAACCACATTAACAGCATACACCCCAGTATACAATTTACAATGGAAACAGAGAACAACAGAGAATTAGCATTCCTTGACGTACTAGTAACGAGAAAAGAGGGATGACTAGGACATACCGTATACAGAAAACCTACTCACACAGACCGCTACCTAAACAACACATCTAACCACCACCCGTGCCAACGAAAAGGGGTAATATGGACATTGGTAGAGAGGGCGAAAAGAATCTGCGAACCAGAACATCTAGACAAATAATTAAACCATCTTAAAAACGCCCTCGTAGCAAATGGATACACTCAAAGCGACATAGATAAATGTATACGACCAAAGCCGAGCACTAGAAGTAACAGTACCGGTGGACTGAGCAGCCGCGAAGTTACTTCAAGAGCCTTTCTGCCCTACATCCCCAGAGTGACAGATAGGATCGGACGTATTCTGGGAAAACACAACATAAAAACGATCTTCAAGCCATCTAAGAAGATCGTGAACCACCTCAGATCTGCGAAGGATATAAGGAACCCACTAAGTTCTTCGGGGGTATACCGCATTCCCTGTGTGGAAGTGTCTACATCGGAACAACCAAACGGTCCGTAAACACAAGAATCAAAGAACACAAAGCCAACTGTCGACTCGGACATACGGAAAAATCCGCAGTTGCAGACCACACACTAAACAATGAAGACCACCGAATAAAATTCGAAGACACACAAGTTCTGTACGCCTCCTCTTCATACTATCCAAGACTCTATAGAGAAGCAATCGAAATTCATAAACACCAGCAGAACTTCAACAGATCTGAAGAAACTCTTAAAATTAACAGAACATGGGTACCGGTTCTTAAAAACACTAAACGGCTCGCTTACAATAACAAAATTGAATCAAGGGAATGTGACCAATCACCGACCAGCTCTGATATACGCCCCGCCCACCATAGCGTATATAACCTGCGCCCGCGACAGACTAACCACCAGTCTTCGAGAAGCCGACAAACAGTCAACATCTCCTGAAGATGCCATCCGCTCGAGATGGCGAAACGTCGAGAACGAATTTCCAACGACGACGGCCGAACAGCCCGAAAGCACACCCACCATTGGACGATGGCCGCGAAAGCCTTTCACACTTTGGAATACTTTGGTCATGTTATAAGAGGCCCCAAGTAAAACACTACAAAATATATCTACTGCTGGGAAAAATCAAAGAAAGAAAACCCAACGCAGAAGAAGATCAGCAAAAACAATATTTGAATAGCCATGATTGTTTCCAAGATAGAACTTTAAGAAGAAGATAAATCTAGTTCACCAAGCCACTCGTTTCTGAAAAATATGCAAAACCCCCATTTTTATGGATAATTTTTACGGGGTATCTAATAGCATCTCTAAAGCTTATAACTTTGTTAACTATCTAATTATCTCATAGGCGATCAAAACGCTCTACTTTGTATATACATATTAGATTTTCTGTCGACGTCATAGTAGATCAATAAAATCCCAGTGGAATTATTACTACGAAACCTTCAAAGAATCCCTACAAGTGACCTAATATCTATTATGGGAGCGACAAAATTATTTTTACACAAAAAAAAACTCTTATTTCTTTTAGTGTATTTTTAGCATAGATAAAAAAAATAAGGCATCTTAATATACTTTTTGAAAAGTTTCAATTTTCATGAGGTCCATAACTTTTTTATATATGAAAATGTCTTACTTTTTTTCAATTTTTTACTTAGAGTTGACTTGTAATTAGATTTAACCTGCCACATTTCGTTGATGAATTATAACATACCTTGTTGACTCTAAAAGTTATGGGTCCGTTAATTTTTAGCTCACACATATACTATACTATAGTAGTGTGAGCTATGGTGATCCTAATTTTTTCGAGAAAAAAAAAGTTGCTCCGATTTCAAAAATTTTTATATATCTTTGCGTTTCAGATAATTTTGAAACTTTTTTGTTGCGCCGTCTGTCTGTCTGTCTGTCTGTCTGTCTGTCTGTCTGTCTGTCTGTCTGTCTGTCTGTCTGTCTGTCTGTCTGTCTGTCTGTCTGTCTGTCTGTCTGTCTGTCTGTCTGTCTGTCTGTCTGTCTGTCTGTCTGTCTGTCTGTCTGTCTGTCTGTCTGTCTGTCTGTCTGTCTGTCTGTCTGTCTGTCTGTCTGTCTGTCTGTCTGTCTGTCTGTCTGTCTGTCTGTCTGTCTGTCTGTCTGTCTGTCTGTCTGTCTGTCTGTCTGTCTGCCTGCCTGCCTGTCTGTCTGTCTGTCTGTCTGTCTGTCTGTCTGTCTGTCTGTCTGTCTGTCTGTCTGTCTGTCTGTCTGTCTGTCTGTCTGTCTGTCTGTCTGTCTGTCTGTCTGTCTGTCTGTCTGTCTGTCTGTCTGTCTGTCTGTCTGTCTGTCTGTCTGTCTGTCTGTCTGTCTGTCTGTCTGTCTGTCTGTCCTGTCTGTCTGTCTGTCTTGTCTTGTCTGTCTGTCTGTCTGTCTGTCTGTCTGTCTGTCTGTCTGTCTGTCTGTCTGTCTGTCTGTCTGTCTGTCTGTCTGTCTGTCTGTCTGTCTGTCTGTCTGTCTGTCTGTCTGTCTGTCTGTCTGTCTGTCTGTCTGTCTGTCTGTCTGTCTGTCTGTCTGTCTGTCTGTCTGTCTGTCTGTCTGTCTGTCTGTCTGTCTGTCTGTCTGTCTGTCTGTCTGTCTGTCTGTCTGTCTGTCTGTCTGTCTGTCTGTCTGTCTGTCTGTCTGTCTGTCTGTCTGTCTGTCTGTCTGTCTGTCTGTCTGTCTGTCTGTCTGTCTGTCTGTCTGTCTGTCTGTCTGTCTGTCTGTCTGTCTGTCTGTCTGTCTGTCTGTCTGTCTGTCTGTCTGTCTGTCTGTCTGTCTGTCTGTCTGTCTGTCTGTCTGTCTGTCTGTCTGTCTGTCTGTCTGTCTGTCTGTCTGTCTGTCTGTCTGTCTGTCTGTCTGTCTGTCTGTCTGTCTGTCTGTCTGTCTGTCTGTCTGTCTGTCTGTCTGTCTGTCTGTCTGTCTGTCTGTCTGTCTGTCTGTCTGTCTGTCTGTCTGTCTGTCTGTCTGTCTGTCTGTCTGTCTGTCTGTCTGTCTGTCTGTCTGTCTGTCTGTCTGTCTGTCTGTCTGTCTGTCTGTCTGTCTGTCTGTCTGTCTGTCTGTCTGTCTGTCTGTCTGTCTGTCTGTCTGTCTGTCTGTCTGTCTGTCTGTCTGTCTGTCTGTCTGTCTGTCTGTCTGTCTGTCTGTCTGTCTGTCTGTCTGTCTGTCTGTCTGTCTGTCTGTCTGTCTGTCTGTCTGTCTGTCTGTCTGTCTGTCTGTCTGTCTGTCTGTCTGTCTGTCTGTCTGTCTGTCTGTCTGTCTGTCTGTCTGTCTGTCTGTATGTATGTATGTCTGTAACGACCAACGCGCATAACTCAAAAACCGCTTGGCCGATTTTAATGAAATCCACCGAACACAAACCAAATAAAAGGGTGGGGGTAGATTTCAAAAATTAGAGTTTATGTGAAAATATGGCGTGTGTGATATCAAACGAAAGGTAATTGAGTCTGGAGTTAAACAAAATACATTTTAATTTATTTTAAAAAAAGGGTGGGGGTATATTTCAAAACTTAGAGTTTAAGTGAAAATACGGCGTGTGTGATATCAAACGAAAGGTCATTAAGTCCGGAGTTCAACAAAATACATTTTAGTTTTTGTTTTTTTTAGGGTGGGGGTGGATTTCAATAATTTGAGTTTAAGTCAAAACATGGTTTGTGTGGTATCAAACAAAAGGTAATTTAGTGTGGAGTTGAACAAAATATATTTCAGTTTTTAGTTATATTAGCTCAGACGTACACTATAACTATAGTACCTCGTGTGAGCTTGAGGGCCCATATATTGGCAGAGTATTTAATTGAGTGACCCTTTTTTATTTTATTTTTGAATTCTGCGTACAATTTCCTTTAAAACTACGAACACTACGATGGTTTAACTTTTTAGATATCTCTTATTTTTTCAATATTTTTTAGTTCTTTTATACAATTTTTAGTTTTATATAATTTTTAATTTGTGACATTTGAAACCGATTCCAAGTGTAATTTTTTGTTAGGATGTATCAAGGTCAGTAGGGGAGATCGGGGAAATGCGGGAGTCATAAAGGTTAAATTATATTAAGGTAATGGAGGCAGATTTAGATATGTTATTGTGTGGAAAGCCGAAAAGATGTTTACTTTACGCAAGAGGTTCTTACTAGTAGTAGCTCAAGAACTTAACACCAGTATTTACTAAAGGATCTAAAGTTTTAGAGCTAAAAGTTTCGACTTTGGTTGAAGGTTTAACTCATTATTTCCCTTGGATGCATCAGTTTTTAATATTTATATAATTTGTTTGTAAATACCTTGCAACATAGGTCATTTTTTTTCGTTGTATATCCACACAAAACTTAAAAATAAATAAAAAAATATAATATTTTGGTTTAAAAATGGCAGCCATACTTAAACCTAAACGTCAATAGGAGATGTCCAATAAAAACGGAGTAAGTCGGTGTCAGCTGTCTGCTATATTCTATATGTTAATTATTTAGACAATTTAGCTATAAACCCTGAAACTTGGAAAAAAATAGGCGCAAGCTAGATTTTTGTATAATTAATCCTTGGGATCTGGGACATATTCTTCGCCAAAATCTCCCTTGAGCTTCCCTAGAGATAATGCCCCAAATGTTCATCAGTTTTTTGCAATTTTTACAAAGTTGGTTCACCAGCTACCAAGATATAAGCGTTTCGTTTTTTAAAAAGGTATTGTAACTAGGTGATCCTCTCCCTTTCTCTTCTGGGCATATGTGAAACTATAATCATATAGCAACAAAAAAAATATTCACGCCGAAAAATTTCACGTGGGGGGAGGGTTACTCCTTGCTGGCATTCGGTCTAAAGATAGACTAACCAACGTAGGTGTGATCAAAAACGGTAACAAGTTCACAATATGGTGGCCATTTCAGTTAACCTGGTCCAATCTCAACAATTATAAACACACAGGATTGCTTATTTCCATTTAACTCTATGTTAGCGTCGCTCAAGCCTGCTTACGTCACCAGCGGATTAGTTGCTTTGTTTGTATTGAGAGTTCGTGTGATTTTAAGGTGTTTTTGACGTTTTTACCTCCGTTTTTTTGCGTTTTTTGCCAAGTACGCGAAAGTAGTATTCCGTAAAAAGAATTGAGATAAAAGTAAAGCCAAGTTCTACAATACTTGGAAATGTTTTTGTAAACTTGGCTATTACGGCTGCAAATGACTCTTAGGAAATTGAACGTAAAGAAGTTTGGCTGGAATAGTAAAGTTTAAAAAAACATTTCCAAACTAGTAAGAACTATTCATTTTGAAATTTGTATTGTAGAACTTGGCTTTACTTTTATCTCAATTCTTTTTACGGAATACCACTTTCGCGTACTTGGCTTTTTTTTTACATGAAATGTTTTTGTTATGATAAACCTTTAGATGATGTGAATTAAATGAATTAATATAAAGAAAGCACATTAATTTATTGTTGAAATAAAAGCTTTGTGTTCCCTCTTTCAGTGTAGAAATATAAATATATATACTTTTATATTATTATATTTATATAAACTTTTAATTTTTTTTGGATTTTTGGAAACTCCTTGCTCATTAAATTAATCACATTGAAGAAAAATGGTAATCATGCTGCAAACGTACTTCTTTTATTAAACTGATTATTGGAAAGTTTATTTTGTAGACAGTTTCTCCAAGTTTAGTTTCAGTTTTTTTCTTAAGTTTTTTTAGTATCTTTATAGAAGTTTTTAGAAACATGTTACAGAAGAAGGAGTGAAAACGGGCGCTGGGTGGGATAAAAACAACTGATATAAGAACCAAAAACTGACTGGTTTTTGACATAATAATATAATATATATTGCAATTTTAGATCTTTAATATCAAATAAATACCTTTTTGTTACTACATAATACAAGTGTATTTTATTATATCCGCAACAAAAACAATACATTATACATCTAATGATTTAAATTGATTAAACTTTTAGAAAAAATCCTACTTATATTCTAAAACTTTCAACTATTTAAAAAAGAAACCCAACATATCGTCTGGTAGGAAAATTCAGGTCTCAGAGCAAACTCTTGATTTATCAAATTATTTTTTTTTTTGAATGAATGAAATTATTAATTATATTTACTAACACGAATAAAAAATTTGTTTGCAAATAAGGAAGAAAAAAGTGGAAAAAACTCACGATTGCAATGTGTATTAAATGAAGCGCGCTGAGCAGAGGTCCACTAGTGACGTAAGCAAGGCGCCGCCTACCGCTGAAAGATTCGAGCTAATAGGCAATCCTGTGTGTTTATAATCGTTGGTCCAATCTTACATTAACAATGCTTTGGTAAAGCTAGCAGAGGTTGGGTAATTACAAATCTGCAGCGTCTCAAGGTAACTGTGGTTAAAATGGGATGTGAAGAGGCTCTGGCTCTGTAGAGCGCATACCATCTGTTTAAAATATGCCGTCAAACGACTACTATAAAAAAATAAACCGATTTATTCATCCAACGAGTGAAATAACAGCGATCCAAGAAAACAAAGACCATAGCGGGACGAAAACGACCACGGGTCTATAAGGAAGGAATTTCGCCACAGTTCAACCAGACCATGCCAACACCTAGGGTCACTGCATCACGAAGACGTAGTGTCTTCTTAGGGTAGCGACACGACAGCTAAATATTTTTGGTTATATGACGAATCTGACACTGTCAGGAGCGTAGCTTTTTTTGTGTTCAAAAAAATAAAATGGTTTACAAATGTTACGTAAAGAACTGTCCATCACATCCCTTATATATATTTAGACTGTCCAAATAAACAAACCATTAAAATAATGCTTTTTCAGATTATCGAATATAAAAACCAAATTTTTTATGATTTCATATTTATTAGGACCCACACAGCGCAAGAAACAAAAAATTAGTTGACATGTTTTATAAAATATAAAAAACTGTTGTTGGATTTTGTATCATTTAATAAATTTCTTTATGCACTCTAGGGCATAAACGTGTACGTTTATTCCCTTTTTTCATGGACTGAGGTAGTATTTTTTATCCCCTGTGATTAAAAGTAATTTCTTTAAAACTATAAAGGCAAAATATAGGTTTTTTGGATCATTTTATTTAAAAAAAAAACAAAAAGCTATCATGATACACGATACGGTTATTCTGTTGCTTCCAGCTTGGCGGCAGTTTACTGTACTTTGCTGATGACTTGGTTGGTTTCGATTGTTATTATTGTGTCCTTTGGCATAGCCTCCATATAAACGAAGCATTTAACTTTCTAGACTTCTCCAGGATGTAAAACAGGAATACCTTTTCGATGAAATTTTCGACATTCCTTTTATTGCATCATTTTCGGTACTCTGAAAGCTGCTTTCTTTGGTGGCCTTTTCAATGTCCATCTCAAAGTAGGAATAGACTTTATTATTTGATCCCTCGTTTGTTCCATCTTTGAGAAATTTAATTCGAACATATTCTCGACTAAACCTATTTAGTTTGTTATGAAATAAATATTATTTTTTGCACATTTTTTTCTATGTTTGTTAGCGTCTGACTGACTTTTGTTTAATATCTACCATAGCAACGCGCCCAAAGCTCACCAAAAAAATTAAAACTATCACTGCCCGCTGTATTATTATATACCGGGGGTTGACATGCTAAAACTAGAGTACCGGAGTAAGTGGTTTAATATTTATTTATTTTATGATTATTATTATTTTTAGTATATAAGCATTGCCATTAAAGTCCTTTTTAATCACAGCAAATTACAGCCGTCCTTCCGGTCGGGCGCAAAAAATCTTGCTGCGGGATTAAAAGTAAACACAGCAGTTCCGAGGTTTATAATATACCTACTATTATTTTATTACGGTGTCCAAACAAAAGCGGGCGGCGAATAAAACGTCGAAAGAACAAAATGTCGAAGACACAAAAGGTCGAAAACATAAGGTTGAAACTAAAAAAGGCCGAAAATACAAAAGGTCGAAAGTAGAAAAGGTCGAAAAACAAAAGGCCAAAACTTCAAAAGGTCAAAAATACAAAAGGCGAAAGTACAAAAGGTCGAAAATACAAAAGGTCGAAATTCCAAAAGGTCGAAAGTACAAAAAGTCAAAAATACAAAAGGTCGAAAAACAAAAGGTCCAAACAAAAAATCGAAAGTAGCTACACTGTAATGATTGTAAAAAAAGGCGTTATTACAGACACAGAGGCATACGCACACACACACACACCTAACGCACACATACACGTACACACACAGACGTCACGCCGATATTGCTAAGATAAGTGAAAATACACCCAAATAAAACATTTTCATCTCGTCGGCGTCATCTCAAAAACATTTTTTTTCCTCGAAAGCAACATTCTCTAGCCATTGTTGCACGGCCTAGGAAGGTAAAAAAAAATTCAACAATTTAAAAATTCAAGGTCTAAGATTTTTTTTGTACCATCTCTAGGTATTTGTTTGGGTAGCAACACGAATGGTCGCAGACCTCTCTTCGCAAACATTTTCCTCGAACGGAAATTTGTCGAAAACAGTTTTTTCGAACGGAAATTTGTTCGAAAACATTTTCTTCGAACAGAAATTTGTTTTAAAATTTTTTCTACGAAAGAGAATTTGTTCGAAAACAGTTTCTTTGAATGGAAATTTGTTCTAAAACATTTTTCCAAACGAAAAATTGTTCGAAAACTATTTCTTTGAATGGAGTTTTGTTCAAAAACAATTTTGTGAATCAAAAATTTATTCGAAAACTTCGAATGGAAATTTGTTTGAAAACATTTTTTTAAAACGGAATTTTGTTCGAAAATCATTTTTTCGAATGGAGATTTGTTCGAAAATATTTTCTTCGATCGGAAATTTGCTCGAAAATAGTTTCTTCGAATATAAATTTGTTCCAAAACTTTTTTTCGAACGGAAATTTATTCGAAAACCATTTCTTTGAACGGAAATTTGTTCGAAAACCATTTCTTTGAACGAAAATTTGTTCGAAAACAGTTTCTTCAAATGGAAATTTGTTCGAAAACATTTTTTTAACGAAAACAGTTATTTCTAATTAACATTTGTTCGAAAACATTTTTGTTCGAACGGAAATTTTTTCCAAAACAATTTTTTCGAACAAAAATTTACGATCAATTGGTGTTTTTCTCAATTGATCGCAAACGTATTCTAACCGTTCCAGACACTCGCTGACCTTTTTCCATAAAAACACTGCCTCCAAATCACAGGTTTGCACTTCATTGATAAAGGTTAGAATAACACATTTTTCGAGAATATGTTTCGGTTGGTTCGGTTTGGTTTCACACTCTCTACCCAGACAGCACAACTACGTACTTTGTACGTACATAGTACGTAACTCTGCGACGTACTATACGTACATTTTTGGACGTCCATTTATATAATACGTCGTAGGGATGTAATTTTAGCCATGTACTATGTACGTAAACAAGTCGTACTAGGTACCTACATGGTACGTCCAATTAAACGTAAACCATGTATATGTAAGTACTCCAGACGTATATGGTACGTACATAGGACATCAAATTAAATTAACAAAAGTGTAGAATTAGGACTAGGTACCATTAAAAACTATTCTGGCTTCCTGAGCATTCCAACTTTAGGTGATCTTCCAGGTTTACGTCTCGATAGATCTCTAATAATGCCGTTAAATGTTATAATCCCAAATCTAAAGAACTTATGTTATTTTAAAAACAAAGACTTAGTGATATCGATGTTATATACAAAAATAAAAGTTTGAAATATTTTTCAAAAAATTATGTTTTTGCACAAAGTCCTACCTGTTTGAAAGCACGGCAGAACCACAGGAATGACTTTTGAAACTATAACAAATTTACAAAAAAGGCAAAATTTAGAGTAATCCCACAGAAATTATATTTTTTATCATTTCTAGGTAAGTACTATAACTAATATTATATCTAATGGTAAAAGTGTATGCATTAAATTGTTTCGTAGTCTTTTTTGTATTAATTTATATTTCAAAAATAAAAAGTTGGTCAAAAACTTATAGGTATTGTTTTTAATGTTTTTAAAAATATTTTACATACTGTAGGTACTCTAAAATTCTGAGATCGCATTACAAACTTCTAGAGAAATTGTAGGTACTCTAAAAATTCCGAGGTTTATTAACAATATTGTATAAAAATTGCATGTAGGTACTCTAATTATTCCGAGGTAAGTTGACGAGTCGCCCATGGAAATTCCGAGGCAGGTCACGTGGGCTTGTCGCTACCCATGGAGACGCCAGGCTTCCAGGATGCAGTGACCCTAGCCAACACCGTCTCCACAGCGCGCAGCGTGGACGGTTCGGACCTAAAAACAATATAAGAACTTATGGTGCCCACTAGGTAATAAGATTGTCAAAGTAAAAAAAGCAGGTCTCCAATAAATAAAAATATGCCTACACAAAAAAAAATTACCATATACATATTAGTTTTTAGCCAACGATGGATAAGATTAATTCAATGTACAAAACCGTTTTATCTTAGATTTTGATTCAAATACCATTTTATATTGTAATGTTCGTAAACGTTGATTCAAAAATTTTCAAAAATTCATGCTTTTTAATTTTTGCCTGTAGATGATTTAAGTCAGTTACCCCTATGCGGCTCCAGCTTTTATCCATGCTTGCATTGAAAAATAATAAGCATGGAACACAAAATAACGAGTTTGTACATCACATCCACAAATCCAGTTGTTTTTTTGGTAAATATCTTTTCTAAAGTATCTTTTAAAATTCCTACCTTCTTTTCTTTTAGAGCAAGTTTGCGATAATTCTAGTTCTGGAGTCGGCCTTCCTAATTTTTTGATTTAAATTAAAGGAGGAAAAGCTTGCTATAATGTTTTGTACACAATTAAGTCTTGAATTACTTCCATGATTACCCGAACCCGAACTTATAACTGCCTCAGACATATTCGACACTATAGGATAATAATTAATCCAAAAATTACAAACAAGAAGCCGAAAACAGCATAAAATTCACTTAAAAGCTGCGTAAATAAATTTTAATTACGCCCAATACACTCATACTAACGATAATATAAACAGTAATCAGCTGAGAACTATAAAAAAACGATGCAAGTGTGTCTTGATTTAGCGCACCACGTCGCCCTTTTTTCGGCCGATATCCCGAGCATTTCCGATACAATTGCGTGGCAAAAATTGGATTAAAGAGGAACGCCGAATCCACGCGCACCTCCAGATTCAAGCCCGCCCTCTCATATCTCTAGATTCAAGCGAGGCGAGGCGATCGAAGCTCACCGTATGCGGCAGCAAGCGTCAAGTCGAAAAGATCTTAATTCCTTCCGTTAATGACCGATAGATGCCACTAGCGGGATCGGGATCATTAAAAAATAAATAAAAAACAACAGTAATTATTTAATAATAGTTTGTATTTATTTTTTTTCTTGTTTTTGCTGGAGGTGCGCGCGCACCAGCGCTTCTATGGACGAGCCGCCCCTCGCGCAAAGTCAACCGCGTACACCGGTGTTTCGGAAAAAGGCATTTCCATTCTCAGCGTGGCTTGCCTGACTACACTAAATCAAACTGACTACAAGATACAAAGTAAATCAAAAAGAATGAAAAAGTAGGTAAAACCTATTTATTCATTCAACGAATGAAACGACAGCGAACCAAGGAAACCAAGTCCATGTCGGGACGAAAACGACTGTATATGTCCCCTGGTCTCCCCTGTCCATAGTTTATTTAAAGCAAAAACAAACAATCTTACTTTTCTTGAACGCAATAATTAATTGTTCAAGGAAAAATTATTTTGCTCTATACTGTTTAGCTTGTTCTATTTATAAGCTTATATAATTTTAAGTTTGTTTTGGTATCGATTGTGGGCGTAACCAGAAATAGATTTCGGACGATTTTAATTGGGTTATTGGGTAAACATTTTTTTGCTGTTTCACTGCACAAAAAATACTTGTATCTACAATAATACAGGATGATTCACTCATCAAAAAACCACAATATACATAATATTTGTATATATTATATCCCTGCTATTTTCCAGAAAATGTTTTAAGATCGGAAAAGACTGGCGCTTGGTGCAAACTTCAACATTCCCTCCATACACAAAGAAGTGAATTTTTCTTTATCTTTTCCATGTCTAAAGATGGATTGAAGAAGGCTAGATAGAATAGCATAGATTGACAACTTTGATGTACAATTTTTATCCGAAATTTGTTACATATATTTATATGCCCAGGTGATGGAAAGGACTACGGGTCACTGTATTCTGGAAGCCTTGCCAAAGCCGAACCGAACCGGACTAAACCTTAGGCAAAACCGGTCATTAGGATACTAAAACTAAACAAGATTTCAGGTCTATTAAATTGTATGCATAGACGGTTACAAGAGAGTCCCCTTTACGTGTGCACCAATGAGTTACGATTTAATGAGTATGATATCGATCCAAAATTATGTACCAGGCTGGATCAAATATAAACAAGCCTTTTAAACTTACTAACGCAAAAGTCATTCAAGATGAACGTGGCCATTATAATTTTGAAGTATGGATATTCAGCAGTATGTAGGCGGCTGGTAGTGCCGCGATGCTCATTTGGCCAGGAGCAATCGCAATGAGCGAGAAGAAAGTACACAGCAGTGTTGTGCAAAGAATAATCATTAAATTTCTTACACGCGAAAACGTGAAACCTGCTAAAATTCGATGCAGATGGCGAGCACAGTTCGGAAATAAGACGCTTTCGTGGGTACCTGTGAAAACTTGGTGCAAAGAAATTAAAGACGGCCGTGAGCGTGTCGACAACGTGAGTCACCCACGTCGTCCGCGTATCATCATTTCTGCAGGCAAATTTTTAGCGACCGTTTTCTGGGACTAAATTTTTAGCGACCGTTTTCTGGGACTGGAGAGGAGTTTTGTTGGTCGATTTTTTGCACAAGCGAATAACAATAAACGCGGTTCCCTACTGCAACTTACTCGACCAGGTAAAGCTTGATTATCGCCAAGAGAGAAAAGCACACCCCATCCAAGACGTGTTGCTCCTGCATGACAACGCTAGATCTGATACGGCAGCTTTAACACAGGCCTAAATCAAAGAAATGCACTGAACTGTGCTGGAATACCCTCCACACAGTCCAGACTTGTCACTTGCGATTTTCATATGTTTGGCCCACTCAAAGATTCACTGGGAGGCGAGCAATTTCAGACCAATGAAGAGGTGGAGGCATTCGTGCGCAGCTGGTTAGATACCCGCTCAGCTTCCTTTTATGAAAACGGAATTAAGAAACTGTCAAACCGTTAGGAAAAGTGTATTAACAGATAAGGGGGATGTGTAGAAAAGTAGAAAAAATTTCTGTTTTGTGTCATGTTTCTAAATAACTAGTTTATATTTGATCCACCCTCGTAGTAAGAGATAAAAAGCCAAACATTAACCACGAACAACAAAATGTGGGCAAAACTGCAAAAAAAAATAAATCATCCCCCATCATCTTTAAAAAACTATTGAATCGTTCGTTATACAGGGTGTTCCATAACTGAGGAGCCATAGGCCAACAGGTGATAGAGGAGGTCATGCCTGATAAAAAAGTTCCTATAATGCATGGGTCAAAACTCTTCGTTTGTCGAGATACAGAGCATCAAAGTTGGCGATTTTTTTAACTTTTTTGATAATAACTTTTTTAAAAAACGCAGTAAATATATGAAATTGGGTAAAGTCGTGTATTAGAAGAAAAAATTATGCGGTCAATTTTTTAAATAATTATTTTTTATACATTTTTGTAGGTTACTTTGTCAACCTGTAACTCCTCAACTTGTAATTTTATCAAAAAAAGGAATATCACATTTTTGAATCACAATTAGCTGAGTATTCAGCTGGCTGACAGATTTTCTTTTTTTTGTAAAACCCTTTTTCCCCCACTCCTCTATCTTTAAAAATGCTATATCTTAAAAACAAATGTGTGTTTACCTCATATTACATAAACTTTTTTTATGAAAATAACCTCTTCTGTCACCTGCTGCACTATGGCCCCTAAGTTAAGGGACACCCTGTATATTTAAGCGAAAAAGAACCAACAAAAAACCTACAAAGATACAGCACTGAGATCCAAAAAAACTAAACTTACTAAAAGGACCAAACTTTAAATAGGATATTATCCACAACTGTCTTCAAAGTTTTTGAGCCCAGCTATAGAAAGAAGGCAACAAGTCTTCAGGCTAGTTCACTAATAATTTCTGGCACACGCGGGTCTTCCTGCATGGCATTTCGGCCCAGAATTAGAGCATAAAACAGAACTAGGTGAAGTAATGTAACAAAACGGGATTTGAATATAAATGGTATTTTTGCCATTTATAAGTTTTTAAATATTTTTAATTAAATATTGTTTTTGACATCAACAAACATTAATTATATGCAAGACTAGGTTAAGAGTAAGTAAAATTTATGGCAACTCCGGCGACTTGTTTTTAGGCATATTTTCAGGTCCGCTGTATTTTAATAAAAGTTGTATTCGGCTAATATGTCCTTTGAGCCACTAACATCAAAACAATTTATATTCTGTAACTGGAAACAAATTTGCTAAATTATTTTCAATTTTTAAAAAGCATCCTGTGTAATTTTACTTTCTAACGGTTTCTTTAAGTCTAGCTTGCGTTGGTATTTTGTCTCTTAGTGGAGCGTTTAAAGCGTAGTCTATCTCTTTCTGGTCAAGGCAACAGGGAGTGGAATTCTAGCCAATCAACGCCAAGGTTTTTGTGCTTGCAAGCGTAGGGTTGCTTTAACTGTGACATGAAACTTTCGAAAGTCGCTAGGGAAAACATTCTTTAGTTGGCTTTGCTTTCGTTCACACTTCTTAAGGAGGTTTTTTTTTTCAACTGGGGAAATTTATCAACTATTGTAACTTATATATAAAACTGTTAACTTTATTATTCATAATTATTTTAGTCTTTTCTTTTGGAGTTTATTAATTTTAAAGCTTTTAATTATTACTGTTTCCAGTGTTTTGAAATAATGTTTTTAACTGCTTTATTTTGCCTAAAATCGGCATTTTTAATCAATAATATATCACAAACCTAAACAGTAATATTAAGTAAATTAAACAGTTGATTGAATATTTTCACCTATTCAATCAGCGTTTAAATTGTTATGTTATAAATAAAAATATTTACAACAAACATACAAAAGGTTTATAAAACCTAAAAGTTTAAAGAGTGTGAATATTTGAATACAAAAGCTTAATAGTAGTAAAATTTGATATTCAATTAATAAATATAAGAAGTAATAATGTGAAGTTTCGGAAAGAAAATTGAAAAGGTATGTATGATTTTCCTACATTGTTTATTCATTTGAGAAAAACTTTTATAGCATTTGTTTCCTCCAAGAACCGTCAAATTCACAACGTTAAAGCCTTGGCCACTTGAGATGACAGAACCACTGTCACATAGGCCGCCTGTTACAGTAACGACAACTTGTCTTTTAAACAAAATTCCTAACTTTGGCAATGTAAACATTGTACATTTGAACTGGTATTGATCTGACTTACCATGACCAATGGTTACTTCTCTACTCACTTGGAGTCACGTGCTTGTGTGTGAGCTAAGCACATGTCAATTGTGTCTTAAAGTTTGGTAACGTCGTTGTTTATTAGTTTTTCTCGCAGAAATTCTTTACGTAACCCAATGATCATGATCGACAAAACTATGCTCCTCTCTTAAATCACCTGATTCACAATTCAATGATAGATGTTTAAGTACTACTACTATGCCGGTTTTGAACGTTTTTCTACGTAGAATACTACGACAATCCTCTTCTGTCAGGTTTTTTTGACTCATTGATTTTTGGATTGACTGTTGCCATTCTAGTTTAGGGCACCCTCTTTTTCTCCGCCCTATTGGTTGCTATTCTAGAACCTGCTTTGGTAATCGTTCTTCGTTCATCAGTTGTACATGGTCGTACCATATCAGTTGTCGTTTGATTCCCATTCTTTATGATCTCATTTCTTACAAGCTCTGTTCTAGATATTGTAATTGATCTTCTTATTGCATCGATTTCGAGTTTGCTCTAACACTGACCATAATTTTTCTACTGAAACGGTATCATATGCTTTTTGTATGTCCACAAAGGTAACATGAGTCTCTATATTTCTGGCACACATTTCCTCAATTACTGGTTCAGAACAAAAAACTTTATCACTACAAGATCTACCTGCACAAACCCCACTTTGCTCTTTTTCTTCTTGTTGACAATTATTATCTATTAGATGTCTTAGAATCCTACGGTACAATCTACTTAGAGTACTGGTTACTGAAATTCCTCTGTAATTGTTGCAATCCACCTTGTTTCCTTTTTTATGTATTGAGGATATGAATGTAATTTTCCAATCATCAGGTACTGGATGTCCGTTTATGCAGGGATTGATAATTTATGTGAGATTTTCTAGTAGTTTCTCTGATCCATATTGGAGTATTTCAGCGGATATTCCCCCAGGTCTGTTAGCTTTTGCAGATTTAAGCTTTTTAATACTATTCTTTATCATTTCTTTTTCGATGATTACTTCCTCTACATGTACTTCTATGTCTCTTCTCGGAAACGCTGACAGATATTTGGGTCTCGTTTTCTGCAGCAGACCCTTGTAGTGTTCTGTCCATTGTTCTGGTTTGATGATCTAAATATTTATTTTTTCTTTTGTTGGGTTTTTTACCGTAGAAATGAATTGACATACTTCAGGGCGCATTTCGTTTTATCACATTTTTTTATTAATTCGGTGGCAGTTAAACGTGTACGAACCATTCTGTCCAAAATTTCCATTGTTTAGGGATACCAGCGAAATTTATCTTATTCGGAGTTTCAGTTCACTCAGGGCAGTCTGGGTTGGATTTTGCTTGATTACATTGAAGCTGGTACCTTTTAGACAGGGGACTGGGGTCGGCAACACACCTTGTTTTAATGGGTTTTGGACTTTGTTTACAACAACGTATTTTTTTCTTAAATCCTTTTACTAGTTTCCTTGAATGTGTATATCAAAGTTGTTATAACGTTGTTATACGCTGATTAAAAATTATTTTTTTGGGCATGATATTTTCAATCTTTGATTTTTTACTCGGACAAGCCAATTCGTTAATTATTTTTTTTTCCTTTGAACCTCAGTTTTGCATCAAATTGATTCGGACTGGGGGAGACTTAATAATGGATTGAAATTGGATAAACAAAATTTCAAAGGAATTAAAAACTATATTTAAACCCAAAACATTTGAAAATACAAAATCAGAAAATATATGAATTATGTTACCCACTCTCGCTACTTTTAAACTGTAATGGCAACTCTGGTCTTTGTTCATCTCTTTTTTTCTCATGTAATTTTCTGTCTATCTATACTCTAACGCATGGCTTTTTGACACCCTAAGGGTTCGTTTAATAACAACCTGATATTCAACTTGGGAAGGTAAATTAAAAACTTATGTTTCTCTGTAATTCTGAGGGTCTACTTAAGCTGGCATAAATCGATTCGCATCCGCGCCAACCGATGACCCAGTAAAGGTTTTGTATCTATCACCTGTTACTTTTACAAACTGACTGCAAGGCCGAAGCGATGACGCTGATAGAGCCTCTTTTATTTTGGGCAAAATACTGGGAAATTATGCTATGACAATTACAGAAGATGCGTGAAGTACTCTCTCTCTCTCTCTTTGTTTCCAGGCCCTCTAAACGTTAAAACAAAAACAAAGTTAATAACCAACCAATCGCGTGTTGAATGGCGAGCTCCCAAATTAAGGACCAAACGAGAATGGGCTCCAGATTAATTGTAGGATTGTATGGTAGTGGCGAAATAGCCTCCTTAAGATCTAATCTGGCACCTAGGCACGCCGTTCTGGGCCCGTTGCGCACCACGTACCTACTGTGTTCGGCTCAGATAATAATGTAAATACTATCTAGTAAATAGAATTCAGTAGACTTTACCTTATATTTTAGGCCAGAAACTTAGTCGTCATGATATACCATATAATGCCACGGTTGTAGCCTTAGACCACTGATGGGTTATAAGCCGTTTGATATAATAAACAGGATTCAGAGCACTCCATATACCCTTTTCCATGTGGTGATTTCCTGATTAGCCAGGTTCTCGAATCCATTTAGAGAATCACCAGAATAATCCATCCCCCTTACCACAGATGTTATCTGGTGTGATCCCAAAGATTCCCAGTTTTTATTTTTTTTTGCTAACATACTTTGCAAAGCTCGTGTGGTACCAGACTACCCATTTACCCATGGATCGAGAACCCTTTAGTCGCGTAGGATTTACCCTGGTGTTAGTCTTATGTCCGGATACTATACGAACCAGATAAAAATCAGTTTGTGCGTGCTTTTTGTTGTCCTCTTTAGTTATTATTTGAACTGTACAACTAAATGTCCACACTGATACTATCAAATCGAATAGAATCAGCACAATACTTGCGGAATTTTTGGCTTTGCATTGAATTAAATGTGTCACCACGCACTGAATCGACATAGTACTAGTAGTAGTGGGGGGGGGTTGACCCGCAGGTCTGACAAGTAGGCCAGAGTAGGTCCTTTTTGCCATGCCCCAAGTCTGTCCCTTAACCCACTCTCGGCACTTCCCTTTGATGGTCGGGTAACTCATTGGGCCTTCCTGTTCTCTTTACAAAGTCCAGTAAGTCTGCCCATTTGAGCATGTGCAGTTCTTCCTCGCTCAGAGTTGGCGCTCCGAGTGCCTGTTGTCTCATCCTTGCGTAGGCCTCGTATTCTGCCACGAGGTGTCTTGATGTCTCTTCTTCCTGTCCACAGGCTGGGCAGGTAGGGTCATTCTCGACTCCTATACGTGTCATGTGCATCCTCAACCGGTTATGTCCGGTTTGAGTACCTATCAGCAGTCCGAGGTCTTTTCGTGTCCGTCCCAGCATCCATTTAATTCTGGTCGCTTTTGGACGGTCTACGAATTCTCTGGTCTGTCTGCAACCCGTTCCTGTTTCTCAGGAGTTTAATAGCGCGTCCTGGGCCCATTTGTTGACATACTACAAGATCCAGTCTTGTTTATTGATATTGTAAATTGTAGATTGTCTTGTCTAAGGCTTTCCGTTTTTTGGTACTTATTACAGAAACAAAATTCTTTTACAAAAACCGAATAGTACACAAAAAACTTGTAAGTGTGGAACAAAAACCGAATAGTACACAAAAAACTTTTAAGTGTAGAAATGCACATCTGTGTACGACGATAAAATCAGTTTGTTACGGTTACGACAACGACTAAAAAGGTGAGTTTGATTTTTTCCTATTACCGTAAAACGAGGTAACTTTGCTCCACTTTTTTTAGTTAATTCGAAAAATTCAAGGAAATAACCAAAAATTATATCATAAGAAATGTTTTTTTGGTTTTAATGAAAAACACATGGTATAGGTAATTAACAAAGGACATTTTTATTACAAAATACTTAGTATTATAAATATTTTTTTAACCAAAAGTGGAGCAAAGTTTCCCATAGTCCCAGGTTACTTTGCCTCACTTTATAAAATATGAAAAAAAAACATTGGTGTTTTATATATTGGCGCAGACTACACCCAATATTTAGTTAGCTTTTCCCCAAACATTCAAAATGGTGAATAAAATTTTTTTAAATATTGGTTTTTTAAGTTTTTATTGCCTAGAAATCGATAACTGCACTAGACACCAAATTGTTCGAGGGCAAATTTTAAAGGAATTTCAAGCTGCACTTCACTCTGGTATTAACTCAAGACGACTAAGCGGAAAGCAGCGGCTACCGCGTCTTTGAAAAGTCAAATTCGCAACGGATAATTCACGCGTGGTGGCGTTGTGGTGCATGCGCAGATTTTTAATGTAGAATATCTAACCCTCATATGCACCGTAAGCACTTAAGCGCGCTTATGGGTCTAAACGCAATTAAGTCCTTGTTGCTCGCATACAAAACAACAAAGAGGGTGAATGGATTAGCTAAGCCTTGCTACGGTGCATCCCAGGGTAAGAACTTTTTTTCGCAATGGAGCAAAGTAGGACCTGGTGGCGCAAATTAACCTTGTTTTACGGTATCTAAAAAAGTAAAGTTTCGACGAGTAGAAGCAATATATTTCTGAAATAAGCACTTCTGGTCCATCTAGAATCAATGATCTCAATTCATTGTCCAGAATTGTACATACAGGTACATAAACCTAAGTGCAAAGAAAATCTGTCGTGAGAAATTTATATTTTAGTATTTAAGATAAATTACCAGTGTATTTTTGTAAATTGAATTTATTCTTACTTCTACAGAACTTTTTCTTACGATGTGTTATAATAGAATAAAACTCTAATACACAGTTCATTCATAAATTGTTTTCGAGCGATGTTCAAAAGTTTAATTAACCATTCGATTTCATTTCCAAAGCACTCTTGCCAGAGAAGCTTTAATTAGGATTAAAGTTCCTGCCGCTAGCGCAAGGAATGCTCTAGCTCCCTCTATTTTAGATTGATTGTTGTACAGCGTCCGTTGTTTGACTCTAGTTTAGAGTGAAGATTTTTTTTATTTGTTGTATTAAAAATATTTATCTTAACTTAATGTGAGACTACATCTCTATTTTATAGTTTTTTAAAGTTTTCCGCTAAAACCACTGTTCAATTTATTTTTGTTACTGCGATGTCATTCTATATCAGCTTTTCACCAAAATTTTCAACAAACTCTTATTGATTCGAATGCCAACTGATATTTGTTGGACTGTCTAATAATTAAATTTTGGTTATAGCAGCTTTGAAATTGGAACTGAAGCTTTTAGTGTGGTAATAGGCAAAACTAAATGTTAAAATTTTCAATTGTTGTTTGCTTATGTTTTGGCACTTATTATTTTTTACAAATGTTTGATTATTATGAAATAGTTTATCATATCTGAGTAGATCTTTTTTAGTATGATTATTATTATGGATTAAATAAGACTACTAAAGCTTTTGCACATATGTTAGAGTTTATTAATATCACATTTTGATTTGCGTAGTTCATCACAGCCATTAAAGTTTATTGAGTGAGATTAAGATAATTCTACAACATATTATGCAGCGTAATGCACAATTATGTTGTTCCAGTATTTCATCTCATTTATCAAGGCGGTTTGTGGATTAATTTTTTGATGTTGATTTTATAGTAGATTCTGCTCAAGGAATTTCAATACCTTATTTGCCAAAAAGTTTCGACAAAGCAATTTGTTGCACTTTTCTGGAAAATGTTTTATATTGTGTTCAACTTGGATTGTTTACTGAAACTTCACTTAAAGTTGGATCGTTATTGATATTTTGCTTGATCGTAGGAATAGTATCCGTTAAGAACTTAATAGGTATTAATTTCAGCTCTACTAGTTTTGCAAACTTTGAGTGGGGTTAGATTCAATCCAGGCAGTTTTTTATTAGACGTAAAGTTTGGTAATTCGTCTACTTTATTTAAAAACTAATACAACTTAATGTTGTTCCCCATCAATGTAGTTCCCTTCTCTATCGACGCAGGGTTGCATGCGTTTTTTTCCACTGTTGGAAGCAATTTTGGGAATCATCAAAAAAGAGGCTGTTAAGAAGTCTTGCCGTTTTTTCCTTGACATGTTCTAAAATTTCAAAACAGGCTCCTTTTAACGTTTTCTTCACTTTCGGAAACAGCTAGAAGTCGCAAGGAGCCAAGTCTGGTGAATATGGTGGGTGGTTAACGACGGGGATCTTCTTATTAGCTAAAAACTGCTTAATAGAAAGAACATTGCGAGCCGGTGCATTGTCCTGGTGAAACAGCCACGCCTTGTTCCTCCGCAAATCTGGACGTTTTATCCTTACACGTTCCCTTAGCTACATCAATACTTCCAAACAATAATCGTTGTTGGCTGTTTGACCATCACGCGCCCATTGAAAAAAAAATAACACCCCTAATATCGAAAAAAAAGAACAATGAAAATCGCTGTTTTGAATGTGCTGGAGAGCCCTTTCGTACATCATCTTTAACTTCTTCACGACCCTCGAAAAAGCTTTCAAACCACATAAAAATCATTGCACGAGACATACAGAGGTCTCTCTAGACATCTTTTAATATTTTAAAGCATTCAGTAGTCATACCTCGTAGTTTCTGTTCGTGAGTGCTGGAGAAAACAGCTATGATTTGGCATTCTCCATTTTTTGGTCCACTCCTTTATCAGTTAAGATGACCCCGTCGAGGCGAGCCAACTACAAGAAAAACCAGGCCTAAAACTACAAAATAAAGTATTGATTCCCGGACGACACGACTGCGGTGTTCATCGGCACGGGAAATTTATAGGGTGCCAAGTGTTTGTATTTTTTTAATACTTGTGCATGATCCTTAAAGACATGGCAAAAAATAATTATATTGTATAATTAATAACAGGATATAGGACGATTTCTTCTTAAGCGCTACTACCCTCTATTTTGCTTCATATCTTCCATTAGATAAAAAATTAATAAACACAGAACACTCATTTGAAGAGATCTATACAAACATAATAAAATGCTTGAAGGACGCAAGCAACGAAGCTGTTGGATACCAAGATAATAAAAATAATAGGAAGATGTGGTGGACGGAGAAAATACAGGAAATGGTCAAAGAGAAAAAACGCACATACTTGAATACAGATGACAGCTAAGAAATTTCATACGCACAGAAAAAAATTAAATGTTCGAGCGCAAATGCCACGATATAAATACACACGTAGAAGGTAGGCAGAGTTCTGAAGTATGGAAAATCATTTCTACAGTAAAAAACCTAACAAAACAAAAAGTAAACATTCAGATCATCAAACCAGAACAATGAACAGAACACTACAAGGGACTGCTAGGGAGACGAGACCCGAATATCTGGCAGCCCCTCCGAGGAGAAACAGATCTACATGGAGAGGAAGTCATCATCGAAAAAGAAATGATAAAGAATAGTATTAAAAAGCTTAAATCCGGAAAAGCTAGCGGACCTATATTTGCTGCAATGGACTGTTTGTCATTAGTCGTCTATTTCTATGTGGTCTTATCTTTGGTTTCTTCCAATTATATCTCTTTTTTTTATTAAGATTCATTAGAGTCTTTTTTGCTTGTCTTTATGTTACACAAATCGGCTGCGTATTCTCATGTTTGTCTGGTTTTGGTAGCCGGTGTTCCAGAAATTTTAAGGTGTTTAAATAATGGGGAAAACTCTGTGATATTGTTATACTGAGTTCTTTTGTAGAAATTCTTTAAATCATTTAATTTTTTTTTGCGCATTGTTTATTTTAAATGTGTATTAAAGTATTCTGGAGCATTGTTCCTCTTTGTTGGTGAATTGAGCTTTGTTTTACTTTATAATTCGCATTTTAATTTTTACACTGAATTATTTTTATTTACAGATTTATCTATCAAGATACGTAAAATATGAGAGATCCTTATATTCATGGTCCTCTGCTTTAATGGTCTGTTTGTCTTCGTCTTCTATTTATATATAAATTATATATAAAAAAAACTCAGACCTCTAAAGATATATTTTTAACTGTTTAGCAAAGAGCTTCCTTTACTCAATGTCTTCTTAAACCGTATTGTTTTTTGCAGGGTAAAGTTTTTTTGCTGACTTGTGTCCAATAATAATTATTAGCAAAATTAAAGAAAAGCTTTGGAAATATACAAAGTAAAAGGATCATGACATTTTCAAAAGCTTTTTAAATTATGTCGTCGGAAAAAAAGAAAAAAAAACAAACAAAAAAGGATTCCTATAAGCCATTCATTAATCAAAATGTTTACCACATTAAGAAGTAGTTTGACGCAGAAAAAGTGGGTAAACACAACAAGAGACGACTTTAGTTAGGACTAGCCCATCTACTTGTTGAATAAGCTTTTAATAATATATGTTATGTGTTTGAACAACATTGTCTCTCAAGCCGTAAAAACCAGGATCAATTTTAATTTTAGTTCTTTTCCCTTGTCGTCTGCGCCCACCGGATTGATGATATGATAAACTGTCAAATAAACACAGCTTATAAAACGATACACACCATATACATATATACTGAGTGACAAGAAACTTGTTTGCTGGATTTCAAGAATTTTTTATTTGCTGACTTATCTTGTCGCGAACAAAAAGTTATTAGTTTATGGATGATTCTACCAAAAGTGGGCTATATGGATATCATTTTTGGTTGGTTGCCTTTAAATAACAGTACAGCACAGTAAATAATTTTGTTTTTTGAAATTTATGTAACTAATTTGGTGTAAGCTAAGAAACATTTATTTTCCCGAATTTTAGGAATTATTGCATAAAAATTCCAGAGGGATGAGTACCAGAGGAATGAGTTTTTTAATGGTTTTTCAATTTAAATCAAAATCTATTTATACTACTTAACTTAAGTTATATATAAACAAAGTTCCTATACTTATAATTTCAAAACAATCAACAAAAATATTATACCAATGATATCAGTCGAATATTTACTTACCAGAGGAATGATAATTGAAGCGTTTCTTTATGATTTCTCTGAAAAAAACTAGTTTTCTGCCGAAAATAAAAAGATCTATAACTTAAACCAAACTAAAGTTGACATTATCTGTCACAACTTGTCACCCTCACAAGTAAATTAGATATCCAGGGTCGTCTCTTTCTCTAGAAATTAACCGGTGGTATTCACAAATATTGTGTTATTAAAAATGGAGCACGTTTAAAATTGTAAAATTTTCCGGAGAAAATGTAAATTCGAATTTTCAAAAATATGACTGCAAACTTAAGTTTTATCAATGTTTTGATAAATAGTTAAGACTTGGTTAAATATTATTTATTAGGATATTTTTTTCAATGTGAGTTTTTAATATTTGGTTTGGGACTACACCAGAGGAATGAGGTATTTGCTTGGTAATAAAAAAAATTATAAACTGGCAATTTTTTTTATACATTAAACTCAAATGCTCCATGAAGAAAACATTTCGTTTTAAATCTTATATCTAAAACTATGCTTCATTTGCAGTCTGTGTTTGAAAAATATGCATTCCCACTCCACAGCACCATTTTTGTAGAATCATCCTTATATTTTAAATTTTGGTGATACTTCTCGCTATCTATTTGCAAAATATAGAAAGAGAGAATGACATGTCACTATAATGTACGATCCTGCGTCAAGCGGCTGTAATAGAAAATAAACATGCAACTTCTCTAGTAAAAAGAGGACTAGAACAACTGTAGGTCCAGAATAAACAGAATTTGTAATTCCAAAAATTTCGATACGTGGCAAAGCACCAAGGCAAAATCAATACAAGAGAATGATTTTTTTTTACGGGTATGCGCGCTCGCAAGGAGATGATGTCCTGCAAGATTACTCACCTGTGATTTCCTAATCTATCCATCTATCTATTTAGCCTTCTTTAATCCATCTTTAGACATAGGCCTCCCACAATATTATCCACTCTGCCCTGTCTGTCGCCGTGTTCATCCATCTAGTTCCCGCATGTTATTTCAAATCGTTCACCCATCTCGTTTGGGGTCTTCCCCTACTTTTTTTAATTTCCCAAGGTCTCCAGTTTACAATACATTGTTTCATCGATTGTCTTTCTGTCTGAGATTATGACAGGCAAAATTCCATTTTATTTTCGCTACTTCTCCTCTGACATCCCTTACTTATGTTTTATTTTTTATCCATTCATTCCTTATTCTATTCATGCTTTACATGTAACATTTGTCTTTTTTACTGAGGATATTTTTTATCTTGGAATATGTAGCTTAATTGGCCGAATGCTGCCCAGGCCAATCTTACTCGTCTCTTGATTTCAGCTGTTTGGTTTTCTTTTTTTAGTTTATTAATTTGTTTCAGATTAATATACTCCTCTAATTGTTCTATTTCTTCTTGACTTATTCTGATCCTGATATCTTTATCTGTGTTTGTTATGATTTTTGTTTTGGTATAGTTCATACTCAAGCCAAGTTCTTCCAGCATTTTTATCAGTTCTTCTTTCTTATCTGTTGTTAAGGCGATATCATTAGCATTTCTAAGGTGGTTCATGTATTGTCCGTTTACTTTGATGCCTATTTCTTCCCAATCTAAGATTTTTTACATCTTCTAGAGCCTGGTTAAATAGTTGTGAATAGTGGATTGGCTTGATTCCTTCGTGGATTTTGATTGAAGTTGTTGCTTTATTTGCTATATATATATTGGCTATTAAATCTGTGTATCTGTGATCTATTCGGCTATTAATTAAAGATGCTTTTACTGCCCAGTTCTTAATGCTATCGAAAGCTTTTTCAAAGTCTATAAACGCAATATATATATGAAATAACGCATTCGTTGGCTCGTTCTATTAGGATTTTCATGGTTAATAGGTGTTCAACTGTACTGAAACCTTTTCTGAAGCCTGCTTGTTCTTTTGATTAATATCCTAGTGCTTAATAGGAAATAAGTCAGGCAAGTAACGAGATTTGTAATCTGTTACTGCACACTGAGGAAACTGAGGACACTCATTGTAAAGGAGTGCGTGCTCTACGATGAGTACCCTTGGAGATAACACCTTGCACAGATTTTAAATCTAAGACTTACTTACAAACTGAGTGATGGATTTAGCGAATCAGTTACATTATGTCCAGCATTAAGTTTTGCAGAACAAGAAACCTCTTAGAAGAAAATCCTCCAGACGGGATGGACTTTTCTTCGCAAGGTCTTCTAAACCCTCTAAATTAGTGTCAGGGTCTACAAAACCAATCAACTAATCAATGCTAGAATAAACCTCAACTGATAAAAAATCAGAATACTTTCTGCTTTGGTGTAGAGGGAAAATTTATGGTCAAAGGGATTTGGAATAGACCCAGATAATAACCTCTAGCCTTTGTTTAGGTTTTCATGATATCTGGGCGAAAGTAAGAATATGGTATGGGCTATAATCGAATTGATTAGCCGTTCCTTAGTATTTGGAGATACACTTTCTCTTCTGGATTCATTTATGATTATTGCTTGCATTAAAAAATCTCGAAACAAATCGATCAAAAATATAATTTAATTCTTGAAATGCTTAAAGAAACAAAATTATATTTTTCTTTGCCATTGGCGTGTCTAAGGAAATCTTTTGACCTTTCGACTTACAGGTTACTCGGTCGCCTTTCAAAACTGTTTCTTATTAAATTAAGTACTCTAAGATCTAACCTTGCTTTCCCCAGCTTTTATATTGATCCTTTTCATAAAATTCGGACCGCAACGAGGGCTACTATGTGCCCGTAGCTACATATACACAGTAAGCCATGTGCCATTTGAAAAAGGAAAGGACATCAAAGGACATAGAAGGAAACGACTTTATCTTGCTCGGGTCTTACTAACAGAATTTTAAAAAACCAGAAAATTTTCTAACCATAACCATCACAAACACAATAGAAATTGGCTCCAAGATTCAATAAAAAATTCTATGTGCAGACATATTTTTACCTTTAGTATGACTACTTATTTTCAATGAATTATATACGAAGTATATATATATACTTCATTGCTAATTTTACGCCATTCTGGCGGTTACATGACAGGAGGAAATCAGGAATGAAACCGGAAAGCGCTTGTGCATCTGCTTAAACCTCCAAGATGAGTTCAAGCACTCTGTAAAAACGTACCTTGTTCACTGGTTTGGGCCAAGATTGCATTTATGCACCACAAGATATGGCTGGAACAAAAGAGCTTGAGCATGTCTGGGTACTAGGCCATATGGGCATCCTGGCAAACAAGAAAGCGGATGAACTTGCCAGAGGGAGTACATAAAATTCGTCCTAGTGGAGTGGGCCCACTTGGAGCTGCAGAAGCAAAAGGGTCACTGCGGGAAACGTGAGATAGATGAAGGAGTTTGTGAGCGTATATAGTAAGTCTGGTAGAGATCGAATATTCTATAGAACACAAACAGATGTGGTAGCCAACATGGGGCACCCCACCGGACACCGAAAAACATAAAAGTTAAGGAGGATGCAAAATTCTGGACCGAGAACGGACGATTAAAACATCTTTATAGATTTTTATTTTATTTTTAGGGGGTACGGGGTAGACCTCGTCAGATGTCTATCAGGGGAAATGAATCGACCCCTGCCCTCCGTAGATTCCAGGTACTCTCTGACCCGGAGAGTTAGCACCTGTTTAGGGTCCCATTCCCAGGGTTACGGGAGAAGACCACATCGGTATGAAAGGCGGAGAGGATGGACCTCGGTACGGTGATCATAGCGCAGGTGGCAACCCTTTCTTTTAGGGATAGTATAAAAGAAGAAGATGCTGCCTTGTAGTACCGGCGTTGGAATCGTCAAAGGCTAGGGGAAGAAAACCTCGATCAAAAATCACCTGGTCCTCCAGGTTGGGGGTTGGGGCATTAGACTAACTCTCTGATACCCGGAAAAAACGTACACTGTTAAAAAACCCAATCAAACGCCTCGGAAAGAAATGAAAAACCTAAGACGAACCAAGCAAAGAAACAGGAATATGATTTTTGGTACATGGAACGTACAAGGAATGAGTCGAAAAGTGAATGAAATAGTCCATGAGTGCAGCAGAATGAAGGTTGACCTTGCTGTACTAACAGAAACGAAGAAGAAAGGAAAAGGATCTGAAAACCTAGGACAGTATGACCATTTCTATAGCGGAGTGGCAAAAGAAAAACATGCTCAACAAGGAGTATCTATTTTGGTCAACAAAAGATTTAGAAAATATATCACCAACTGGGAAGCAGTAAATGAACGGCTAATAAGAATGAATATAACAATAAAAGGAATGAGACTTACGATTTTTGGAATCTATGCGTATAATGACGATGCAAATGTAGCCGTGAAAGACAATTTTTTTGAAGAAATCCACAATGAAATATCAGCAGTAAGTACATCTAGAGAAATTGTAATATTGGGAGATTTAAATAGTAGAACAGGTAACAGAGTAAATGATCTGACAGTTGGCCAATATGGAGAAGATGTTGTTAATGACAATGGAAACCGGCTTATCACAGTATGTGAGCAATTAGACCTAAAAATCCAAAACGGTTTTTTCCAACATAAGAAAATACACAAATATACCTGGACCAAACCCTCACAAAACCTGAAATCCGTCATTGATTATCTTATCACTAAACAAAAGACAAAACTAAAAATTCAAGATGTCAGAACAAAGCGTGGATCAACATGCGGAAGTGATCACTATTTTCTGGAGACCAAAATTCTCTTTCCTTATCAAGGCCGAAGCCTCCATCAACAAAATCTTGATGATACAGTGAATGAGGAAATTGATCACTGTCAATATAATCTACTAAGCCTAGAACATGACAGCGTAAAAAACTTATACAAAAAGAGACTGAACGAAAAACTTAATTCAAGTTCAGGTGAAACCCCAGATGAGGAATACGAATGTATCACATTAAGCATCCATCAAGCTGCAAAAGAAGCACTAGGATTAGTGGAAGAAACTCCTAAAAGAACAAAACCATACTGGTGGGATGCTGAGATTGAAAGTGAAATAGAGGAAAAAAGGAAATTATATCACACGTACTTATCCCAAAAGACAGATAGAAGCAGAGAAGAATACAAAATCGCGCAATCAAAGGTGAGAAGAATGATCAGTGATAAGAAGAATCAATCATGGATGCAAAAGTGCCAGAAAATAGATTCTTACTTAGGAGGTAGGAGAAGTACTGAAAGCTGGAAAACTATAAGATCGATCAAAAAAGAAACATGCAGAGATATTATTTCACCAATACTAGACAAAGAATGGGATGAGCATTTTAAAAAACTTTTAACTGAAGATAGAGCAGAATTCAAGGAAGACGAAAGAGACAATATCATTAGAACGATGGGATCTCCAGTACCCCTCACAATATCTGAGGTCAAAAACGTGTGCAAAACCTTAAAAAGCGGTAAATCTGCCGGACCCGGAAATATCCCAGCTGAACTTATTAAATATGGCACTGAAGAATTGTTTTGTAGATTACGAAATCTTTTCCAAAGATATTTAAATGGAGCTGTAGTACCAACTGAGTGGAAAACGTCATATATATCCACAATACACAAAAAAGGAAGGAAAGATATATGTGACAATTATAGAGGTATATCTGTAACTAGTACGCTAAGCAGAATATATGGCAAAATAATAAGAAATAAAGTGGAGAGCGAATATAAAGATATGGAGGCAGAAGAACAAGCTGGTTTCAGGGCGGGTAGATCGACTTCAGATCATCTCTTTTGTATAACCCAAGTTATTGAAAAGAAAATGGCATACGGACAAGAGCTCCATCTGCTTTACGTAGATTTGCAGAAGGCATATGATAGTATACCACTAAATCTACTTTGGAAAGCGTTGGAAAAGACAAACATAAGCGTACAACTAATTAAGGCCATCAAAGAGTTATACCGCAATAGTAAGGCAAAAGTTAAAATAAAAGCAAAACTAACCAAAGGCTTTCAAGTAAATAAAGGTCTTAAACAAGGTTGCTGTATCTCGCCTACGCTCTTCAAGATATATTTGGAACAGGTCCTTAAAGTCTGGAAGAGAAAATGCCAAAACATGGGAATTCCGTTGAATGAAACCACCTTGTATACTTTATGTTTCGCCGATGATCAGATAGTGGTGGCTCAGGATTATGACGACCTCGAATATATGACACGAAAACTAATAGAAGAGTACAATAAGTGGGGACTAGAGGTTAATATCAATAAGACAGAGTATATGTGTATTGGTGGAACGAAACAGGATCTAATCTTAAATACTGGGCAGCGAATTCAGTCCTGTGATGAGTATAAATACTTGGGTCTGAAAATTACAGCTGACGGAACACTAGACAAAGCTATAAAAGATAGAAACGTACAAGGAAGAAGAGCAATAACTTTATTAAATGGAATAATTTGGGACCAACGTATATCAAAACATAACAAAAAGCTTATATATAACACAATTGTAAAGAGTATTATTACATACGGCTCAGAGGTGTGGCCAATCAAAGATAGAACAGAAAAAATGCTTTCCGCTACGGAGATGGACTATTGGAGAAGAGCAGCAGGGAAATCAAAAAGAGAAAGAGTTACCAATCAAAGAATAAGAGAAATTATGACAGTGGGTGAACGTACTCTAGTGGATGATATAAGAACAAAACAACTGGTGTGGTACGGACATGTACAAAGAATGGATGATGGAAGACTACCTAAACAAATATTACAATGGAAACCAACTGGCCGAAGAAAACGAGGAAGACCAAGGAGAAGCTGGAGAGAAGGAATAGATAGTGAAATAAGAATAAGAGGCCTAGATGATGAATTATGGGCAAACAGAAACGAGTGGAGATTGGGTATCGGAAGACGTAGAACGTTGTGAAACCGATAAATATATATATATATTTTATTTTATGCATTTCTTTTTAATTTATTAATTATATGAAATTTGATAACCCTGTGCAATTCTATGGATCCCACGCCGACTCAACATGACGCGATAAATGGGCCAGTAAAAACCAAATCAGCGTGGAACACGCTGCCCAATGAGTATGTGCCCCTTTTCTGTTGGACCTTGTTTAAATAGAAAAAAATCATAGAAATTTTTTGCCTGGAACAGGCCATCAGTTAGTCATATTACTCGAAGTGTTTTTGTGCGTGGAGCATGGATGTTTCAATTTACTCCCTTTATAACCGGTTGAGGAAGCACATAATGCGTATAGAAGTTAAGAACGACCAGCATGTGGACAGAAAGAAGAAACATTATTGCACCTCGTTGCAGAAAGTGAGACCTACGCAACGATGAAACGACATGCACTCAGGACACCAACCCTATTGTTGTAAAGAGAACAGGAAGACCCAATGATCTACCTAGGCATCAAATGGACGGGCTAAAGGAATATCTTGCCTGTTGTCAGTCCCTGTATTCTTCTTTTCCCCAAATTCCCGGTCCCTTGGAAAACCGGTGAGACACTTTCTTTAAAAAAGAAGTTTTATTCACGATATAATTTTTGGTTTACCTTTCTTTATGAATTCTGTGATGCCAATATGTCTTTTGATCCCTTGAATCCCAATTTTCAAGATGTGTTAAAGCGTTTTTCTGTTTCCAAAAGTATTTTTGCAGCGATTGCTTAGTAAGGGCGAATAAAAAAGGGTTTTGCTTCTGTGAGCATATGTTCTACACGCAAGATTAGAATTTGGGTGTTACGGAAACGTGTTATATTTTTATGTCCAAATTACACTGGTCTACCACCCACCATTTTTGAGGGAGCAGCCCTTTTACCTATATTTATCATTTTTCGATAATAGTTATAATATTATCGACATAAATTTAAATTTTTAAGTATAAAGAGGGTTATTTTAGTTTAAAACAATAATAAATACATGGGCGCACCCAGGGGGGGACCTCGGGGCCTGGCCCCCCCCCAAAGCCTAAGATTTTTTTACATATATTCCACATATTTCATAAAAAAACACAAACAATAGCTTAAAATTCGACATCATGAGGCTATAGAGGCGTCGGACCTCCCCAGACATATTCCTGGGTGCGCCACTGATAAATAAGAACTTTCGTACCTTCACTTGGTGCTTGCTTTCCTTTTATACCCTGAGGTGCAACCCTCTCGTTTCAAAACCCAGCAGTACTCTGCCAACAGGCTTGCATTTCACTTCCCTGAAAACCTCTTTTGCAACTTAGCGATGTTTTGATGAAACCGTTTCCCGTATTCGCGTCGCCTGTTTTGTCCAGTGCTTTTACAAACTGTTTGATCAATCCAAGTTTGATGTGCAAAGGCGGCAAGTAAATATTATCTTGCGGGACTAATAAGGACGATCCTTATTGGCGACATTTTTCTGACCGGGAGTAAATCTTTCTCTGTCTGTCCCATTCACAAATAAAGCAACAATATATTTTTTTATTATAGTTTCTGCATGAGCGTATACAAGGGGGGAGAGGGGCTTGGGGGCGAAAGCCCCCCCCCTAACAATCTATAACGTTTATTACCTTTACCGTTAAGCTGCTGGCAGCTAAAATTTTATAAAAATAATTAGAAAATGCATATAAAACGGTAAAATCGACAATGTCCATTTACCATTTATGCAACCCCCCCCCCAAAACAAATGGCTTATCACTTTACTATAAATATTAATGTTTGAAAATACTAAACTCTCTAGTCTCTCAGAAATAATGATGTTAAGGCCAAAAAAATCCTTCCGTCCCACCAAACTATCGAAAAGCAGTAAAAATAGGTTGGAGGTCTCCCCTAAAAATGGGGGGGGGGGTGATGGGGAAAAACGGAGTTCATATTTGGATTCAGGAGGTCATTTTACATAAGAATCGGCAAGAATAGTGTCAGGGCAGATTTTCATCCCGACCAGTGTTATCGAGGGCATGTCGCAGGGCCTCCTAACCAACAATTGTGCCAAATGCGTTTTTTTTTGTTTTCATTTATTCAGAATAACCAGCTCCATTATTGGACACTGCTGGAATTACACAAAGTCCATTTTGCACGGGAAATTGCCACTAAAAAAGCAAGTCTGCCATTTACTCAATGCAAAACATGTTTTAATTTGATACATACGAGGTCCAGCGCCAAGACCGTCGTTATGTTAATTATTAATAAATGATTAACATTTATTTAATATATTCAAGTATTTTGCCATTTTTGCTTGGCAAGTGCAAATAAAAAAATTTTTGTTTCCTTTATATTTTACATGCAAAATTAGCATTTGTGTGTAATGGGTTTGGTTCATATATTTATATTTTTTTATCCAATTTATATATTTATAAATTCGCATTATTTTTTTTGTTTTTTTTTATACTGGTATAGTTTTTGCAAAGTCACTTGAATAACTCCTAATACGGGGTTCTATCGATTTAATGAAATTTTGCTTCATTCTGCCCTTTAAAAGTTATCCAAATTCATATAAAATCTTCCTGGTATAATTTCAACCCTACCGACATAGAAGAGGTGCGGCTCTTTCCGGTCCGATCACAAAGTATTTGTTTTCCGACCGACCGAGCCCAGGTGGATGAACGGTACCTGATTGGCAGATTTTTTTAAGATGTGCTTTTAATTGCTTTCGGGTGTGCTATTCGGGTCCCCTATAGTCGGCAGTATGCAGAGTTAGAAAATAAATCAGTGTCGTTCCTGTAGGTGTAAGAATATAAAGTTTTATTATCTATTTTTATTTCTCTAGTTTACGCCATGATTAAATGAATTAATTTTGATGAATATATCTACCGCCGCCCATGTCACTTTCTATAAAGGATATTCCGATGGTCGTCTTTTATCTTTGTTCAACTGACTTTGCAAAAACTATACTTTTCCGTTTATACTAGGATTAATTAGAGTGCCTGTATGTTGCCATATTTTGATATAATAATATATCCAAATATGTCAAGATACAGGGACCCTAGGATCTATCGGCCAGTTTTAAGTTGAAGTTTTATGCGTAGAAAAAGGTTTGTTGGACATAGTGATCAAGCACGGTGCCTATAATAGACCGGTGTTCGGATCTGTAGAATTTTTCACGTCACTGGTGGTCCAGCTGATTTTTGAAACTAAGGCAATTTTCGTACTGGTTTTTAGTATTGTATTTAATAATATTTTTGCGACATACCAGTCGTTATTTTTTTTACTTCGCTTCATTTTTTTTACACAAAAATTAATGTGTTCGTTTCAGCTTCAAAAATAATTCACTAACCTACATCTTTGTGTACTTCCCAAGTCCTCGGTTTACCTTATATTCAGTTTGAATTGTATTTTAAGTTTTGTGTAATAAGAAATAAAGCGGGCTCAAAAAAAATAGACGTTTAGAAACTTATATTTTATAAGGATGTACTAAAATAATGCGAAAATCTCACATATATTATTAACCAATGCATAAACGGACATCCAGTACCTAATGATTGGAAACTTGCATTCATATCCTCAATACATAAAAAAGGAAACAAGCTGGATTGCAACAATTACAGAGGAATTTCATTAACCAGTACTCTAAGTAGATTGTACGGTAGGATTCTTAGAGATCTAATAGAGAATGATTTTCATGAACAAGAAGAAGAAGAGCAAAGTGGGTTTCGCGCAGGCAGATCTTGTAGTGATAATGTTTTTTGTCTTAAACAAGTAATTGAGAAAAGAAGCGCCAGAAATATAGAGACTCATGTTACCTTTGTAGACCTACAAAAAGCATATGATACCGTTCCAGTAGAAAAATTATGGACAGTGTTAGAGCAAACTAATATCAATCATACATACATAAAAGCTATAAAAGAACTATACAAAGGGTCAAAATCTAAAATTAAAATTGGAAATCGACTTTCAAAAGAATTCCTGGTAACAAAAGGCTTAAGACAGGGATGTTGTATCTCTCCAACTATTTTTAAAATATATATCGCAGTAGCTCTAAAAAACTGGAAACGTAAGTGCACGGCATGGGAATACAACTTAACGACCGATTTACCATATACACACTACAGTTTGCTGACGACCAAGTAATTGTGGCTAATGATAAAGAAGACATGGAGTATATGATGAGAAAGTTAACAGAAGAATACCAAAAGTGGGGATTAACAGTGAACGTGGACAAGACACAGTACTTATGTATTGGAAACGAATCCAGTGAGTTAGTACTAGAAAATGGACAAACAATATCTCCATGCAATGAGTATGTATACTTGGGTGTCACATTTGATAAGACAGGTACAAACTGTAAAGAATTGGAAAAAAGAATAGTAAAAGCAAAAAAAGTTATTGGATGTCTTAACAGTATTTTATGGAGCAGAGAGATAAAAAAAATGTAAAATTTAACATATATGAAACAATGATCAAAAGCACGCTGTTGTATGGAATAGAGACTTGTCGCGTAACAGAAAAGTACAAAAAAAAATGGAAAGTGTCGAAATGGATGCAATAAGAAGATCAATGAGAATATCTAGAATAGATCACATAAGAAATGGGATCATAAAAGAAAGAATGGGAATCGAGGGAAGCATAACGGATGACATCACTAAAAGGCAACTGATATGGTACGGCCATGTACAACGGATGAACAACGAAAGATTACTAAAGCAGGTCCTAGAATGGCAACCAATAGGGCGCAGAAAAAGAGGGCACCTATTAAGTGTTGACAGTTAACTATTTCGTCCTTAAGGGACTTTTCAGAACACTGCATTGTCAATGTGACACCCTTGTAAAGCTAGACGGTTTATAAATCTCATCTTGGTAAGAGAAAGAAAAAATAATGCTTGCGATACCATATGCTTTTCACACAAGTGGCGACCTCTACCAAATACAAAAGAAACTACCCGAAATGAAACAAAAGGCAGGTAGATAAAAGTAAGAACAGTACCCATGCTGATTGCATTTTTGCTGCCTTCGTGACATTTTATGTCGGGTCAGCGGAGTATAACCCAAAAAAAACTACAAACGTAAATTTTAGTGCCTGAGAATAAAGAAAACATTTTTTTTGTATTTGAAAATTGTAATCAACCAAATTCTCTGTCATAAATAAAGGGCGGATTGTTTTTATACCTAATATACAATGCTAGATCGACAAAAATCTAGTAATTTTTAATTGGTGTCAGCAGCATGAATAACTTTTCAAGATTTTGGAGTATTATCCTTTCTCTACCAATATAGCTCTTTAATAATTTATAAATAGGAGTTTGTTATTAACATGGGCGGCCAAAGTCTATTTCACTAAAATGTTCCCAAAAAGCAACGTTTTACTCTTAAACAAAATGGGAAATTTTTTTTTAACTAGTAATATAATATACTGTTAACTTTAAAAACTTTTTAAAGGTCAAAATATTTGTCCAATAAGCTAATAGGGTCACTAGCTTCCATCAAATAAAAGATATGTCGGGTTTAAAAAAAGAGTATATTCGCATTTAAGTTAATAAAACTAAAAAATAAATACTACCTAGCAAGCTTACGATGAAAATTTACGTAAACCCATAAGTGGACTTTAGTTAGCGCTGCGTTGAATGCTCTTATTACATAAATCAACCATGAATTAATCTACTGAAAGGTATAAGCAAATTGTAAATATCCAACTTTGCAGTGTCTCTCATATAAGGGGCTTTCCGGAAGTTTATTACAGCGAATGTACAGGGTGTCCCAAATTGGGCACTTTTAGGGGGTTTAAGGTACTTCTAGGGGAGACAGAGAAAAATTAACCACACATTGCAAGGCTCAAATTTCAAGAGAAGACTTATAGTGAAAACCGCATTTTGAAATATCGTCTCGCCTTTGAGCTACGGGGGCTTTTTGAAAAGTCTGCATTTTTGAAGGGGGTCTATACCTTTGTTATAAGTGGAAATTTTGATATAGAGTAAATTGCAGTGTTATAGACTTTGTCACGAGGAATTCACCCGCTAAATTATATTTTAACTGTCAGTTTTAGTTTTTGAGATATGACATAAAGTTGCATTTTTTCTTATGGAATAGCCTATATTTTAATTAATTTTCTAATTCTTCATTAAATTCTTTTCAAAATGATGTATCATATTTCATAGTTTGATTGAGCGGTTTAGGAGATATTCAGCTTTTTCACTTATTTCTAGTGCGCTATGATTTCCTGCTGAGGCAGGTAAAGGCACTCCAGTATTTTTATTATTTTACACAGTCACAAATATAGTAAGACTGGTTTGGAAAAATTATAATTCAGCTGACGGCCCTCAAAGCCTAGTTATAAAAAGTAAAAAAAATGATACATGTTTCAAAATAAAATTAAAACGCTTTTGTGCAAAATAATTTCATATCAAAGCGTAATGTCAAATTGTTTAAACAATTGAAAATAATGACAAAACGCCAAGACGCAAGGCCAACTTAATTTGCATAGTATACGACAACAAAACTATAGGAGTATTGAAGTAGGATTTGACCGCAAGGCTTTCACGTCAATGGCGCATGACGTCATTCAACGCACACTAGACAAAAATAAAAAACTTTAATTATCTCCGAAACCGCTCAATCAAACTATGACATATGATACATCATTTTGAAAAGAATTCAATCACGAATTCGAAAATTAATTAAAATATAGGCCATTCCATAAAAAAAAATGCAACTTTATGTCATATCTCAAAAACTAAAAGTGACAGTTAAAATTTAATTTAGCGGTTGAATTCCTCGTGACAAAGTCTATAAAATTGCAATTTACTCTAAATCAATATTTCCAATAATAACGAAGTTATAGACCCCCCTCCAAAATGCAGACTTTTCAAAAAGCCCCCGTAGCTCAAAGACGAGACGATATTTCAAAATGCGGTTTTCACTATAAGTCTTCTCTTGAAATTTGAGTCTCGCAATGCGTGGTCAGTTTTTCCCTGTCTTCCCTAGAAGTACCTTAAACTCCCCAAAAATGCCCAATTTGGGACACCCTGTACAGTGGCAGATCGGTAAAAATTTATTCGTTTTTTAGTGTCATCAGCACCAATAATTTTTTAAGATTTTGGACTCTTATCTTTTTTTTTCAAGAGCTCTTTAATAATTTATAACAACGTACAGTTCACAAAAATTCACCCAAAAAGGAAAATTTTACTGGTATACGAAAGCAAAGGAAATATATTTAATATACTTTGAACTTTAAAAAATCTTGAAATACCAAAATCAACCGGCAAGCTCACTAGGAAAATTTATTTAAAACTATTTAATTGGAATTTACCTAGCGCTGCGTTAAATGCTCTTATTCCATAAATCAAACTTGTTTTAAGTTTGTTTTAATTTCTGTACAAGCTTCGCTTTAGAGTTAATACAACTTAAAAATAAATATCACCCCGCAACCTCTCGACGAAAATTAAGCAAAACTAGAAATGGGCTTTAATTAGCGCTGCGTTGAGTACTCTTATTACATAAATAAACCATGAATTAATTTACTGAAATGTAAAAGCAAATTGTAAATATCCAACTTTGCAGTTTCTCTCATATAAGGGGCTTTCCGGAAGTTTCTTACAGCGAATGTACAATGGCAGATCGGTAAAAATTTATTCGTTTTATAGTGTCATCAGCACCAATAATTTTGTAAGATTTTGAACTCTTATCCTTTTTTCACGAGCTCTATTAATTTACAACAAATTTACCCAAAAAGTTAAATTTTACTGGTGAATGAAAGCAGAGGAAATTTATTTAATATACTTTGAACTTTAAAAACTCTTGAAATACCAAAATCTCCCAGCAAGCTCACGAGGAAAATTTACTTAAAACTATTTAAGTGGACTTTAGTTAGCGCTGCGTTGAATGATCGTATTACATAAGTAAAACTTGTTTAGGTTTGTCTTATTTTCTGGACAAGCTTCGCATTAAAGTTAATAGAACTTAAAAATAAATATCACCCCGCAACCCCCCGAGGAAAATTAGGTAAAACTATAAATGGGCTTTGGTTAGCGCTACATTGAATGCTCTTATTACATAAATCAACTCCAAATTACTCCGAAAAGTTAAAGGCAAATTGTAAACACCCAATTTTGTAGCCTCTGTCATAAATAAAGGGCTTTCCGGATTGCTATTACAGCGAATGTACAACGGTAGATCGGTAACAATTTAGTAGTTATTTTATATTATTTATAAAAAATTGGATACATTAAAATTAGCTTATGTAATTTTAAACCATTGTTTGCTTCCATATAACAAAACAAACAGAATTTATATTTTTGTGGTGGATTTATTTAACAAACAAAATTTTATCTGGGTGTAACGCCTCTATTAAGATTTTTTTTTATTAATGAACCACTGCGTCTCTCCTAAAAAACGAAAAATCACTAATTTGTATCTAATAAGAAAAATACTCTGCCAATTTATGGGCACTTAAGCTCACACTACGTACTATAGTTATAGTGTACGTGTAAGCTAATATTACTAAAAACTGAAATATATTTTATTCAATTCCAGACTCAATTACCTTTCGTTTGATATCACACAAGCCATGTTTTGACTTAAACTCTAATTTTTGAAATTTACCCCCACCCTTTTTTTTAAACTAAAATGTATTTTGTTTAATTCCCGACTCAATTACCTTTCGTTGGATATCACACACGCCATATTTCTTCCACCTAAACTCTCATTTTTAAAATTTACCCCCACCCTTTTTTTAAAATAAACTAAAATGTATTTTGTTTAACTCCAGACTCAATTACCTTTCGTTTGATATCACACACGCCATATTTTTATATAAACTCTAATTTTTGAAATCTTCCCCCACCCTTTTATTTGGCTTGTGTTTGGTGGATTTTGTTTATTTTTAAATGGGACCATCTTGACCCAAAACCTAGCCTAGGTACTAAATTTTATTAAAATCGGGCAAGCGGTTTTTGAGTTATACGCGTTGGTCGTTACAGACAGACAGACAGACAGACAGACAGACAGACAGACAGAGACAGACAGACATACAGACATACAGACAGACATACAGACATACAGACAGACAGACAGACAGACATACATACATACATACATACATACATACATACAGACAGACAGACAGACAGACAGACAGACAGACAGACAGACAGACAGACAGACAGACAGACAGACAGACAGACAGACAGACAGACAGACAGACAGACAGACAGACAGACAGACAGACAGACAGACAGACAGACAGACAGACAGACAGACAGACAGACAGACAGACAGACAGACAGACAGACAGACAGACAGACAGACAGACAGACAGACAGACAGACAGACAGACAGACAGACAGACAGACAGACAGACAGACAGACAGACAGACAGACAGACAGACAGACAGACAGACAGACAGACAGACAGACAGACAGACAGACAGACAGACAGACAGACAGACAGACAGACAGACAGACAGACAGACAGACAGACAGACAGACAGACAGACAGACAGACAGACAGACAGACAGACAGACAGACAGACAGACAGACAGACAGACAGACAGACAGACAGACAGACAGACAGACAGACAGACAGACAGACAGACAGACAGACAGACAGACAGACAGACAGGCAGGCAGGCAGACAGACGGCGCGACTAACTGAAGTTTCCTAACAAAATTTGAAAAACTTTTCTTGCTGTTAAACGACAGTATTGCGACGTTTCGATTGTTCTTCTTCAATAGTTTTCAAGCTCTTAAATATTTAAATTTCAAATTATTTTTTTATCAATACTATTTACCCTCTCGACCTACAGGTCGTGGTGCTCTGCTTTATGTTTTTGTTTGCTAATTATTAATTTATTCTGACAAATTTTTGAAAGTTTTAAAACAAATGATATACACGGTGTTTCACGAACATCGAAACAGAGGCATTCTTGTTCTCGGACACGTCGATTTTGTTTGCGAGGAGGGCACTCTTTGGCTATCTTAAAATTTTTGTAGCACGAACTCCCTTGAAGGGGTATACTTTCGGTTCAAAAATCTATCCTTTACTTTTTGAGATAATTGCCTTCAAACTTTAAAATTTAACATGGATTGGTTAAATAAAAACATAAATAGAATTTTATTATTTTTCGGATTTAATTTTTATTTTATCATTCTATGTTAAATTTGAAAATTAGAAAGCAAATACATACCTCAAAAACTAATCGATGGATTTTTGAAATTTTTACACGGTTGTAAAGATATTCAAGAAAGCTTCAAAACAAGGTACCACTAGACCCGTTTTCCCTATTCAAAATATAGGGGTAAAGTATACCCCTCGAAAGGGGGTTTATGCTACAAAAATTTCAAGTTAGCCAAAAAGTGACCCTCAAAAACAAAATCGATGTATCCTAGCATTTCTCCAAATTTGCACTTTAAAAAGGCCTAGTAGAGACGCCTCTATCTAAACAAGTCTAGAATATAGAGAACCGATTTTTGCCTCCTTAAATTTTGACTTTGATAAATTTGTCGCGTTTCTATTTCTTTAAAATATATCATACAGGGTCTCTAGCTAAATCCTGCATCATTCTCTCCAGAAATACGTTGTCAAACAAACTTTAATTAACATAGACTAAAACTGCTAATAGTTTTTGCGGTACACTCTTCCAGATTTTAGTCATGTATTAGTTGTGTTTACACAAAATAAAATGGCGCTTTGCCAAACTTTGGAGATCGTAGAGTTGGCGCAAATACACAAATGACAATGTGCATAATAGCATTTACTATTTTATAACAATCTATAATATCAAGATAATTTAACCCTGTTATGACCTCTTCAAATATTTGAGGAATCATCAATTCAATTTCACAGTATGCCTGAATGAAGTATAGGTTACATAAAAATGGTTCCAAAAACTAATTGCATATTTTGAATATGGACTTTTTCCTGACTTCAGAGCCATATTCATATAAATCCTAGCTGATTCTCTTCTCGAAAATTTATCAATTTTTTGCCCTTTTCCTAGTTAGTCTAGGCGCTGGCTCCTATCACGTGTGCTCTAATATGTGCGCTCAGTTTGACTGCGGGACTTTGTTAAGCAGCCGCACAACCAGTTTTAAGCATCAATAATTTTTATTAAATTTTCTATTATATTATAAGTTTTTATGGAACACTAGGGATGGCCGGAGCAGTAAAATTGCCGGAACAGGTCTGACCTGTTCCGATTTTTATTATGACCTGTTCCGAAACATCTGCTCCTGCTCCAAACTGTTCCGGACTTTTCAAGGGAAATAAATTGCAACTGTTCCGCATTTTTTGAAAGGAACAATTTGTTCCTGCACTGCAGGAACAGATGTGCTGCATCAAATCTAACTATGCGTGTGCTCTGTTATTGGTGTTACAAGGTATATAAATGAGGTACAGGGTGTTAACCGCTATATCTGGTTGTCGCTTATAACAATTTTATTTTTTTAAATAGAAAAAGAAATTTTTACAAAACGCTTCACTTTAAAATTATAAAGTGAAGTTTTTGGTGTTATCAAGTGTTGGGATACCCCATATAGAAAAAAATTATCGGATTGTAACATATTTTTATGGAAAAATGGACGGAAAGTTTTTGTTTTTTTCAATCTCTATGTGATTTTATTACCGAGGAATAATTGTTTTTGTTTTGCTGTTTTCCTTATTTCACGTAAATTTTATTGGATTAAAGGTTTTTTACATTCATTTTCAAATATTTTTATTGTTTCCTACTTCCTTGCTTTGAACGAAAGAAAACCCGGCAAGAAACGCCACTGTTAAAGATAATCTGCCGTACGTCACACCGCACCCCGCCAACCCTAGCACCATGCGTGTTGTCAGTCTATCAGCAATTTCTACGAGTTGCCCCAGTGCGCACTAAGTGTATCTCTGTCCGTTTTCAAAACAATAGTTTAGAAAAGGACGAAGATACACCCAGTGTGTGTCTCATTACGTAGTGAGCCTGAGAAAGATGCAGCTAGCTGAAGTGAAGACTCGGAACAGACGTAAAAGCAGGGAGCAAGTTGTTTCTGTTATGTTCTGGCTCTCTCGAAGTTTCCTTGTCACTTCTGCTCCGGCGGAACAACTTGTTCCGGAAATTCATACTTGTTCCGACTTGCTCCGGGCACAGACCTGTTCCGAAAAGAACAGGTACTCCTCCGGAGTGCCATCCCTATGGAACACCCTTCGACATTACTTACACTAAAATTTTGGTTAAAAAAACCCTTTTTGTGCACAATAAATCCAAGAGGCTGCCCCCGCCGCTCCCCCCAAGGTCGAAAACTTAAGTTTTTCTTTAGGACTCCAATGTCAATAACATATGTCAAAATCTCGACTACACCACCTTTTGCAAGCAAAAATTCTATAATGACCGGACTATAAGAGTGATCGTCACAATAATTTATCTTTATAATAAAATAAGGCAAAAAAGAAGGGTAAACGGTCTTAAGTTTGTCGTGTCGTGGAATAATTAAAGGAAAACTGAAACTCATTTTACTCTAATAGCTAAAGTTTCCACCAAGAGCGTTCAGCTTTAAGGATATTCTCGGAATTTTCGCCCGGAATTTCAGCTATTTTCTATAGCTATATAAAGACACCTTAAAGCTAATTTATCTGTCAAATCGGAAGACGTATATGGCTATATTCTAGCAGCTAAGCTATTGCCAATAAATCAATCACAAGGGGGTTTAAAGAGTGTATATACAGGATGATCTTAGTCAGGTTTTTACTTAAAAAGTACTTAAAAAGCTTTGTGTCACTTTTCGCGCGTGAGATATATTAATTAATTAAATTATTAAAATTAAAATTGGCATGAAAAACAGGTAGGTACAGGTCAGGGATGAAAAGTGACAGATCGGGTATGAAAAGTAAAAGTTGAAATAGTATGAATATATAACTCAAAAATATTCTAAATTATTTAACGTTTATTGTAGTGACTGAATGAAAGAGATTTGTAAATTTATATAAAATAATCGCTTTTTTTTGTGGCCATGAAAGGAGGATAGAAAGATAGAAATATGTTTTTTTTTATTTTGATATTAGATAAAAGAGTTTTTAAAATAATTTTTTTCGGAAATTTTGTGTGTTCTATGTGTGTCCAGTAAGCGTGTAAGTGGAAAAACTATGACAATTTTGAGGCGTTAAGTGGAAGTCTCAAATCATGATGATTCATATAGATAATTCAAATGTGAGTGGGCCTTGCAGCCCTTCCACTGCGACCACCAGTGGGTCTATTGTGGCTCACTTGTGAGTGGTTTCTCACCGCTGTATGCCTAATCCTCCAAAAAGGCCGGTTATCACTTTGGGTGAGACACTGTTCAAATCTTCTGAGTCGATCTGAGGTTTACCGAAAGTGTTCTGACGTAAACGTGCAAAAGCCGGACATTCGCACAGTACATGTCTGACTGTTTCGTCATCCTCCATACAGCTGTGCATGGGTAATCTCAGTCGACAGTGACTCGTAAAAAGACCAGTCACTATACGTATACAAGACGCTAGCGCTACCAAGTCCACTTTCAATCCCTGGCTTCGCAAGCGCAGATCTACCAATATTATTTACCTCATGTCTTAGAATAGATGCATACAGGGTGATTTTCACTTGAATGATTCTAACCACATGAAAATAGAAAGTTTCAAAAACCTAACCTAATCAAATCTAACCGAACCGAAGGAAACTGAACCAATAATTTTTTTCAAAAAAAAAACTCCTGACTTCCTGCCCGGGATCCTAGAGGATGTGAATCCGAACCGAACCGAACCTAACTAAACTGAACCAAACCTAACCTAACCAAACTAAACTACAACACGTACTGCTAATTAGGTTTAGTTGGGTAGGGTTAGGTTTGGATAGGTTCGGTTCGGTACGGTCCGGTTCGGATTCACATCCTCTAGCATCCCAGGTAGGAAATCAGGAAAGTTTTTTTTTTGAAAAAAAATATTGGTTTAGTTTGCTTTGGTTCGGTTCGGTTAGATCTGATTAGGTTTCGTTAGGTTAGGTTTTTGAAACTTTCTATTTTCATGTGGTTAGAGCTCGGGTTAGAGTCATTCAAGTGAAAATCACCCTGTACATCGATTCTAATACATGAGGTAAATAATATTGGTAGATCTACGCATGCGAAGCCAGGGATTGGAAGTGGACTTGGTAGCGCTAGCGTCTTGTCTATACGTATATCCTGTCTGGTAAGTCCAATAATGTTCCTGGCTCTGGTAAACTTATCACGTCCTCGCAACAAAATTAAAAACGAAACGTTCGTTTTTAATTTTGTGCCGTTTGTTTTTCTGATGTGCTTGAATTCTTGTTTTTTGTTGTTCTAATGTACGATCTAGTCTGAAGGTCTGATGAAGACAGAAACCATTGTCGAAACGTTACCGATGGATTAAAACGTATATTTACCAGAACAACAGTGTCCTTATTCCCACTAAATTTACCTATAGTTCCTGGCTCTGTTTCTACAAGATCCTTTAATGAACTCTTTAGAGTGAGCCAGTTCTGGTATATTTATCCAGTATTGTTGGAAGCTATTCTCATTTCAGCATTGTATGATATCCCCAGGGCTGACTCGGGGCCGAAAAATTCGGCAGATGCCACTTCCCTCGCTGCTAGGTCTGCAGCCTCATTTCCCTCGTGCCCAGAATGCCCTGGTATCCATACTAATGATACATTGTTAGCGCATTCAGCGACTCCTTACAGCTCCTCACGGTTCTCGATGGGACCGGTCTCAGATCATACCTTCTTCGGAAATTTAGTGGACACCCTGTATAACACCCCAGAGACTCCTAGCTATTGCTTGGTTGCTTTTTAAGAAAGTATAATTTTTATTTGAAGGGGAGCCGAAGCAATTTAAAAAGTAAATTTGAAAAAGCTGAAAGAAGTAAGAAAATTAAATTCGAATATAGGGCAAAGTATCGCAATTAAAAAGATTTCTTTCGGAGAAGATAATTTTTAAAAACTGTGGGAGGTTTTAAAAAGAAATATAATTAAGTTAAAAAATAAATTGTTTGAAAGTACATAAAAAATTCAATTGTGTAAACAAAATAGTATATTATCTACCTAGGAATTAGGGTTGCCAACTTTGAATTAAGGTTTGTCAGGACATTTGTTTTAAATTGTTATCAAAATCTAAAACATAAAATATCTTTATTTTTTTAAAATTATCAATTTTAAAAAAACCTCTTAATGTTGCTAAGACATTACAATTTAGTAGGTACTTATTTACTAATAACTACCTATCTAATTCCATGGATTTGTTGACAAATACCATAAAAATATTTCAATTCCGGTTACCAGTTCGAAATTTTCACGATGCAATGTACTTATTCAAAAAAGCGTCGGGAGACACTCGATCATAGTTACTTTCCTTACCACTCTAATTACATCGGGCGGCGGATAAAAGGTCGAAAGTACAAAAGGTCGAAAGTACAAAAGGTCGAAAAACAAAAGGTCGAAAATACAAAAGGTCGAAAATACAAAAGGTCGAAAATACAAAAGGTCGAAAGTACAAAATCGAAAGTACAAAAGGGCGAAAGTACAAAAGATCGAAAGTACAAAAGGTCGAAAAATAAAAGAATAAAACCTAATCAAGTCGAATTGCCCTGCCCAGCCGAGGTGGTCCAGGGGTCAAGGATAGTTGATAGTTAACCCGGTTAGGTTACTACCCCAACCAGGTTAGGTTTGTTTCCTAAAAAAAACTAACCTGATCTCGTCAGGTAAGTTTTTTTTTGATATACTAACCTAACCGGGTCAGGTTGGGATAGTAATCTAACCTATCCTCGCCCCCGGGTCCACCTCGACTGGACAGGTCAATTCGACTTGATACGGTAAATTGGTATTTGATAGTTAACCCGGTTCAGTTACTACCCCAATCTGACCAGGTTAGGTTTGTTTACTAAAAAAAAACTACCCTGATCTCGTCAGGTATTTTTTTTTCATGATATATTAACCTAACCTGGTCAGGTTGGGATAGTAACTTAACCTATCCTCGGCCCGGGGTCCACCCCGACTGGACAGGTTAATTCGACTTGATACGGTAAACTGGTATTTTTAATATTTTGTATTGTCAATTTTTTTTCGACCTTTTGTTCTTTCGACCTTTTGTACTTTCGACCTTTTCTACTTTCGACCTTTTGTACTTTCGACCTTTTGTACTTTTGACCTTTTGTACTTTCGACCTTTTGTACTTTCGCCTTTTTGTATTTTCGGCCTTTTTGTTTTTCGACTTTTTGTACTTTCGACCTTTTGTACTTTCGACCTTTTGTACTTTTGAGCTTTTGTACTTTCGACCTTTTGTATTTTCGACCTTTTATCCGCCGCCCAATTACATCATATAGTTATGTTTAAAAAGAATTGAAATATTTGCGTTTCGAGCTGCCCACGGAAAAATACAAAATCTATCTATGCCCGCTTAGCCACGAAAAATTGGTGTTTTTTGTTTTTTTTCATAAAACATTTATTTTGTAAAATAAGTCTAAAAACATAGGTTTTATTATTTGAATTTTTACGCGTGACAGCTTTAAAGGTAGCTATTCCAAAAACTCTGAGAACGGCGGCCCGTGGTAGTGGTTGTTAACAAGTGCGGATTTAAGGGGGGTAACGGGGTAATTACCACCCCCTAGAAAAATAAAAATGCACTTTTTCCTAATAAAATAAGGGAAAACAGGAGAATTACCCCCCCCCCAGAAAAAAAATTATATTACAAAAAATAAATGCGTCGACTATTACCCCCCCCCCCCCCTAGATTTTGACCCAAATCCGCGCTTGGTTGTTAACCACTACCACTACGACTGTCAAAATTGTCAAAATTTTAATTGCTCCAGAAACTCCTTATTAGCTTAATATATTATAGCTTTTTTGTTTCAGGCCAGTAGGTTTGTGTTTTTTAAATCTATAATTAAAAAAAAAACAAGTTTCTTTAAAGAAAAATTGACGACTATTTGTCAATCACTAATATAAATAATTAATTTTTAACCTATGTTAGTGTGTACCGCGTGTCCCATTTTTGATGGGATTAAATGGGAAACTCGTTTATTATTAAAGATATCGATTTTCTGATTGCACCTTACCATGCTGCTTTTTTGAGTCCTTAAAAATGGTGTAATCAGATTTTTGCTATACCTCGTAGTTTCGCTAATACAGGGAGTTTTTGAAAAAATTGCATTTTTAATAATTCCTTATATCTCCCTCATTTTGCAAGATATGTTTATTCTGTAAAAACTTTTTTATGGCAACTTTTTTAGGAGAAAATAATGGCGTTGTCAATTTTTGAAAATATTGTTTAGTTTTTGAGATATGGTATTTATCTTTAAAAAATTGAATTCGGACCTGGATTTTTTTAGTACAATATCATCACACAATAATACAAATTTCATATATTTTGTTTAAGGTTAAAAAATTATATTTAATATTTTTTTAAAAATTTTAGTCCGAACCTTGAAATTTCAAACATAAATATAAATTAAAAATTGCTGGTTGAACGATTTTTAATTTAACTACTTTGATACTTAGCAAATTAAAATGGTTTTACGTTAATTTAAAGATTTATTTGAAACAAAGTCTACGACAAATACAAAAAAAATAACGAATTACAAAAAATAATACCTAATTTTTCTTTAATGATATAAATGTTCAAACTGATTGCCATTAAGTGTAAGACATTATTATACAAATATTTCTGCCGTTTAAATATTAGTATTTTGTTGCTTGAATAAAGCTGTGAAACATATCACATTTTTCAAAATCTGGGTATGGTCGATTTCTGGCATTTTAGAATAATTTTGAGTGAGTCATTCACAAAAATGACAAGTAAAATGACAATGTCAATTTCACGCTTTTGTTTTTCCATGTTGAAGTAAATTTCATAAGTTGCTGTGCTAATATCAAATAATTACCATGATATTATTTTTGTAACTTTTTAACGTTTTTAAATTTATTTATAAATCTTTTAATTAACCTTTCAAAACAGATAAACTAAAAACCGTTCCATTAGTGTGTCTTGCAATTTTTAATGTATATTTACGTTGGAAATCTCCAGATTCGGACTAAACATTTTTAAAAAATATAAAAAACATTTTTTAACCTTAAACTAAAAGAATATTAAGAAAGTATAAGCTTTATTATTTTAAGATAATAACAGCATAAAACCAATCAAAATAGTAATAAAAAAAATCCAGGTCCGTATTTATTTATTTTATAATAAATACCATATCTCAAAAACTAAACAATACTTAATAAATTGACAACGTCAATAATTTGCCCTAAAAAAGTTACCACAAAAGGGTTTTAACAGAAAAAAAATATCTTGCAAAATAAACGAGATACAAGGAATTATCAAAAATGCAATTTTTTCAAAAACGAAACCACGGGGTATAGCAAAAATCCGATTATACCATTTTTAAGGGCTCAAAAAAAAAACAATCGATATCTTTAATAATAACCGAGTTTCCCATTTAATCCTATAGAAAATGGGACACGCTGTACAACATAAAATATAACAGGTGCATTTAATGCAGGTTACATTTTACATACCTCTCTGCTGATAAGTAATAAACCCTGTTTTATATTTTTTAGGAAAAGCAATTTTATGTTTATTAATAAAGTGGTAACAAATCAAAATAAAATTTATATTGTTAAAGTTGGCAGTCTTAATAATAAACACATATGAGCGTTTTATGATTTGCATGTGGTGCAATCATCATCGCATCATTTAATAATAATAATCTCACACTTTATCGTTATGTACGAGGTGTGACAATAAAATTATAAGACTGGTGTAAAAAATCTACTTTATTTAAATACTAATACAACTTAATGATGTTCCCCATCAATGTAGGCCCCTTCTCTATCGACGCACAGAGGGGCAAAATCAAGAAAACATGCGATTTAGTGCAGAACTCATTTATCTAATATAGGAGATATTTTTACTGAAAACTATTTATTAATAATCGCTTTACCATAGCAAGTTAGCTTCGGATAGTCAAACGTCAAACAAATGAATAAAACACCTTGTCAAAGTTAGCGTGTTTTGAAAACTGACGTTGTGTAGTTGTTTTAAGAACACAAATGAATCTTTGCCACAATTTTTAATGTTGATCAAGTTTGGTTAAAATAATTTTAATTATATCAAAGAATCACTATAGTGAGTACATTATTCTCGTATAAAAAAAATGCAAAATTTTTTGTTGTTTTTCTTCAAACTGCCATTTTTGTAAAATCAAAAATTTATTATTTTCTTTAATTTTAAAAATATACGTGGACACAAAGTAACTTGTCGCCCGCTGTCGCGGGCCAGTTTTAACATGTCATTTTTTATTGAACCATCCTTTTTAAAATGATGCCACATTTAGCTGCTAGTTTTTGCTAATCAGGCCGGAATTAATTTTTAAACATTAACATTAACAATTTTCTCCAAACTTAGCGAAATATGTGTTTTAATTGTAGTATAGATATTTAAAATAGAAAGTGCTAAATACATATACATCTACACATATTATTATTATACTCATTATATATTAAGGAATAAAAGTCACACCTTATCCCGAGGCAAAAAGTTTGTAGCCTGAGCGTAGCGAGGTATATAATTGGCTAATAGCTAACAAGACACTAATTACGAATTTTAGGAGATATTTTTTAAACTTTTGGATTTTTCTGCCCTAAAATTAAATTATAATTATAATTATGTGGTTTTCAGCTACTTTGCTAAAAACAATGTCTGATAGAGCCTTTTATTTTGAATTTTAAGTATAAAAAGTGACAGTTTTATCGCTAAAATAAGGATTAAGGAGGGCCCTATTCTTATAATATATACCAAGGATAAAAGTGACACTTTTTATTTCAAGGTAAAAAGTTTTTAGCATGACCGTAGCGAAAGCTACAATTCGTTAAAGGATAAAAATACTCTTTTATAACGAGGTTTATACGTGAATTTTACACTTTCAGACCGATCTTTTTTTTAAACTTATTATTTGATTTATTAATATAGTTAAATTATTTTTTGTTTTGGTTAGTGTAATATATAAACATGTTTATTTATAAACAAAAAAAGCTTCCAGTGGCGTATATAGAAAATGTCTCGGGATGGGCCCGATACAGTTTTGGGGGGGAACCCAACGCCATGAGTCCGTATTTTATGCTGTTTTATATTTGTATTCATGAAATATGTGGAAAATATTTGGAAAAATCTTAGCTTCGGGAGGGGGGGGCCCAGGCTCCCTCTTATATACACCATTGAAAGCTTCTGTCAAGTCGTTTTAAAAATGGCGAAAGTCAGTCAGAAGAAAAGTGTACAAAATCTTATGTTGGATCTGTAAAGTTTTTTGGGGGGGGGGGGGGTTAGGTGTTTTCAATTTTGGGGAGGGGGCAAACTCGGCCTTTCCGTTTCTGAAGGCTCGACAACATAATATAATATTTTGTAAACATTGTCGTCATACATAGTATTTTAGGAAATATTTTGAAGCTTATTCGACCACTTATACCTTGACTAACAGCTCAAGGTCACTTTTTTTTTATTTTGGATCACTAAGTAATTCATTTTAAACATTCCTGACTACAAAGGAATACATCCATTGCACTGTGGGACTTTATCGCATCTTTTTGTGCTTCTGCCCCACTGTGCGACGCAGCGTTGCATGCGTTTTTTATCCAATGTTTTAGGACATAGTAAAAAAATGCGCTGGTTAGAGTAAGGACACTAATCGTAACGCAAGTTTTACGATGAGTGTCCTTATGTTAGAGAGCCAACAAAACGTTGCGCGTTGACATTCATTTACGAAAATAATGGCTGGAGTTTCCTAATTTTGTCAATATTCGAAACGAAATAATTCACAGCAATACTAACGCCCTTTCTATAACGAACTGTAGTATAATTATAATACTTCCCATACGTAATGAGCGAAATCAAATCAAAAAGTCACTAATTGCGACCCGTTAACAGATAGATTGACGACTAGGTACACCTACCACGTTTACATGGGACTGTGAATAATCGTAAATCAATTCAAAATTAAACTTACTTTAGAGTTATTAAGGTTGACTAATAATAGGTATTTTAAAAGATAAGTATAGAGACAATAGAGAATTATTGAAATAAAGCCAGGCTATAATTGTGCCGGGCACTATTTTGACACATTCACATTGAAAACTGACAGTTGATCCTTCAAAATTGACATACCAAAGTCAAACAAAAAAGTTTCGGTTCGGTTCATTCATGAAGCCTAATCAGGCCGAAACGCGTCCCCGAGCTACCTTTACCTCTGAGGACTTGCCCGTGAAACTTTTTTGTCAAAGCAATTATCTGGGTTCCCTCATAAGGGGCAGTGAGAAGGGAACCAACCGCGCGTGGTCTTTAATAGTAGGTATGTAACTCAAAATTTTCTTCATATATGCAATAGGGCAGCGGTTCTCAACCTGAGTGACGCAAGCGTATGTCAAGGGTGCCGTAGGATCCCACAGAAATAAATATAGAAGCAAACCAAATACGTTATAGCATAACTACATGTTCAAAGAATAGAAAAGTGAAGCCCTCATAGCTGGCTTTGAAAACAATGGCAAATTTTAATTCGCGGACGCGAATTTTCAAGTGCGCATGCGTTGTTTTTTCATGTAGACACACAGCTGCCGTGTGGGTGAATGCCATCTTTGTTGCTTGTTTACATTTTGCGGTGTTTTGCGTTTATTGTCTAAAATTATGTTTTTTTCTGTGAAAAATGCGAAATAATTTAAGTAAAACATGTGCAATGGTGGGTGTGCTTTCGGGCTGTTCGGCCGTCGTCGTTGGAAATTCGTTCTCGACGTTTCGCCATCTCGAGTGGATGGCATCTTCAGGAGATGTTGACTGTTTGTCGGCTTCTCGAAGACTGGTGGTTAGTCTGTCGCGGGCGCAGGTTATATACGCTATGCTGGGCGGGGCGTATATCAGAGCTGGTCGGTGATTGGTCACATTCCCTTGATTCAGTTTTGTTATTGTAAGCGAGCCGTTTAGTGTTTTTAAGAACCGGTACCCATGTTCTGTTAATTTTAAGAGTTTCTTCAGATCTGTTGAAGTTCTGCTGGTGTTTATGAATTTCGATTGCTTCTCTATAGAGTCTTGGATAGTATGAAGAGGAGGCGTAGAGAACTTGTGTGTCTTCGAATTTTATTCGGTGGTCTTCATTGTTTAGTGTGTGGTCTGCAACTGCGGATTTTTCCGTATGTCCGAGTCGACAGTTGGCTTTGTGTTCTTTGATTCTTGTGTTTACGGACCGTTTGGTTGTTCCGATGTAGACACTTCTACAGGTACAGGGAATGCGGTATACCCCCGAAGAACTTAGTGGGTTCCTTATATCCTTCGCAGATCTGAGGTGGTTCTCGATCTTCTTAGATGGCTTGAAGATCGTTTTTATTTTGTGTATTCCCAGAATACGTCCGATCCTATCTGTCACTCTAGGGATGTAGGGCAGAAAGGCTCTTGAAGTAACTTCGCGGCTGCTCAGTCCACCGCTATTGTTACTACTAGTGCTCGGCTTTGGTCGTATACATTTATCTATGTCGCTTTGAGTGTATTAAACCATCTTAAAAATATATATATGCTAACGTATTTGAAGCAAAATTAAAGCGTCAAGAGATTTCAGGGTAAAATTGACTAAACTTTCCATAAACATAAGGAAAATAATGAAACATTCATCCAAACAGTTTCATTCGTCGCGTTAAGAATAAATCACTATCAAATTTGTAGTATTTTTTTATTCATTAATTAAGGAATTAATATATTGTTTTAAAAATAATGTATTAAAGACAAATGGACATTAAAATTATCCGGTTTTCCTTTTTTTCCTCGATAAGACAGTTAAATAGGCAGGGCCTGTGTAGACCTAAAAAGTATTTCGCCCTATGCCTATAATTAAACCGTCAATATGGAAAGAGCGATAGACATGGACATGAAATTGACGTGTAAACGGAATTCGCTCTAGTCCAACTGCACGGTTCTGGTTAAATTGAATAACGTGATGTCGCCAGTTCTTAATTGATGATGATAAATCAACAAATAATATCAGGGGTCGTAATACGCAAGATATGGGGGATATTTCTCTCCCTTCTAAGTGATTTCAACCCTTTCCACTAGACAACCAGTGGCAGCTGCTACACAGCGGCGTAGCGTGCCTGAAGGGGCGGGGGGGGGGGGGGGGCGACAGCTAAAAAGGGCGCCCCTTGTTTTTTATATTTATATTGTCACTAGCCGCCACTGTAGAAAACTAAGCTAACCAGATAACCAATAGGTATAATGGCGACTTCGCCAATTTTCTTTAAAATTCTCTTGTATATTGTATTCATGCAAAATTTCTTCGATGTTTTTGATATTTTATCTTTACGCTACTCCCTAACACAGGCTATAAAGCAAGCCAGCAAACCAAACACACAAACTAAACAAACCGAACTGAACGAAAATTAAAACCGCGCCAACCGTTTTAAATGGATGTTTATGGTAAATGAAAATCGTTTTTCGATAATGAAAGGGCTGAATGCTGCATCGACCGGGTCAAAGCTGCAAATGGCCACAGGCACAATTATATTAGGAGTTATTGTAATTGGTTTCCGTTTGCTACTCTGGATATTGAAGTAACAAGGTTGTTTGGGTTCAATTTTGCTTTAGCCTAACAATGATTAAAGCAGTGCGCAACAAAACTGTTGTTACAGACCAATGCTAGAATAGAATATCTAACCGAACCGAACCTCTCCCCTACGTGGGAATTTTCGACACATATATTTTTTGTTGCTATTTATATGTATTCCAGGTTTGACCCCAAACGTATGGCTTGGATTAAAAGACGCTTTTAATAAAATTTGACAGGAACTGCTTTCAAATGACGTTGACAATTTGTCAATGCGATGATTTGACGTTGTCAAAGTTTGGGTTAAATTTTATTATAATTTAGATCAAGGCCAACACAAAAATAGAGGCCACGACCCTGAAAAAATCAGCTGTTCTCCCGGGGCTGAATTTTACATTGGGTCTTATGGGAGGTCCGAAGTTTTTTTATGATATTTTCAAAATGGAACTACAGATTTCCGCAAAATTTCTGTGAAATATTCTCAGACACCAAAGGTTTGTAAGGAAGCAACATGATTAAAAGTTTAAAATCTTCAAGATTTAGCATTCCTTATTTTGAATTCAAATTACCCGCCATGTACCACATGCCAACTGTTATATGTGACATGTATTTGACTTTGTCATATGTGATTGTCACATTGGCTTCTGCTTTAAACTTAATTTTTGTGTGAGCTATTGAAGCGGCTATAAAAAATTAGGGCTTACTATACATTAAAAAAAATTGTTCTGCCAGAATAAAGTAAAAACCATCTCAAAAAAGGCTTTATTTTAAAAAATAAACAAATATTCATGAACCGTCATTCCAACTTCAATATTTTAAAGTCAATCAGCTGTGTCGTAACGTGACCATCAAAAAAAAATCAGCCCCGAATGTGACTTTTAAAAGACAAAACCATCATCTTGAGTTGACGTAGCCGCTTACTTGGTATTTTTTTAAACAAACTAAAAGGTATTTATCCTAAGGTAAATGATAATTGGTGTTTTTAAGCTTAGAAAAGAGATGGCGCTGAGAGCGCATCACACATTATCAGTGGCCTGAATTTATCCAAGCCATACGTTTGGGTTTATTTAAAATCCAACATGTCGGCATGCTTGTAGCAGTCATTTTTTGAGGCCCTTTCCCAGTACCGATATATTTAAGACCTACGTGATCTCGGTGGAATCGAATATATTGTGTGATGCGGGCCATGAAGAAACCAATGTTATAATCATTTCCAATTTAGCGTCTAATGTCAGTTTGTTGCAAAAATGGTTCGCGAAAAGGCGTTATCGAACGATATGTGAAATTGCATTGTTGCTGCCCATAAAAATGGCGTTTCTGGGCATAATCTTGCAAAAAATCTAAGCATTCTTCAAGGAACAGTATCACATTATTTAAACAAAATGAAAATATTTAGACAAAAATTAAAACCGGTCGTCATTCTAAAAACACATAAAGAGATGCGCTTTCTTTTTATGCAATTGTTAAACAAGATTGCAGAGCTGCATCGAGAGATAGATACTTATTTGAGAAGATTGAAAAATAATGGGATATGTGTTCTACAAAGTAAGTTGTGAGTACAAAGAGAAGTCAAACTCATTGCAATAATATCATATTTTCATTATAGGCGAAGGAAAAGTCACTTCTTTCTATAAAACAAAAACAAAATCGACTTTTCTGGGCAAAAGAGCATGGAAACTGGGTACCATGTCAATGGAATCAGTTATTTGGAGGGACGAATCTAAGTTTGCAGTGTGTGTGGGCGATTCATAAAGTAGAATTATCTGAATACCAGGAGGGGAATATCACCCAGATTATCTAAAAAAAAGGCTAAGTTTTCTGCATCAGTAATGATATAGAGATGCATATCCGCACAAGGAGTTGGATGTCTTATATTTATTGATAGCACCGTTAATGCGGAAAAACACAAAACAATTTTACAAGAATAATAACTCCTGCCGTTCATTGAGATGATTCAACTACCAGAGGGTAATCATATTTCAACAGGATGGCACAGCATGCCATACAGCTAAAACCGTTAAATCATAGTTTGAAGAAATGAATGGTCCTGTTTTAAAATGTGCTTCAAGTAGTCCTGACTTATCTCCAATTGAGACTTTATGGTACCAAATGAAATAAGCACTTCGAGCCTCTCCAGTCCCCACTATTCCCGAATTAAGGCATGAACTTCAGGAAATTTGGAATAATTTTCATCTAGAATACTGCAAAACTGGACACTGAACACTGAGCGATCTTAAACAGAACCTATTGTGAACTATCTTTATCCCGGCTATGACCTACACCACCGATTTCGACATAATTTTGGGATCTGTGTGTACATTAAAAATGACCTTTCATGTCATCGAGAGGAGAAGCTAGAACCAGCGAACCTCGATATCATATGGCTGAAATTCACCTCAAAGTCATCGACCAAGTTCATTTGCTGCCTCTACCGACCGCCAAGTAACACCGAGTATCAAAACTTTTTTGCGACATTATCCGAAAACTGTGATAGTATACAGTCTAACTATCCACATGCGGAAATTGTTTTTTTATGCGATTTCAACGTCCACAATATACCCTGGCTAAAACACCACAACAAAACAGATAATGAAGGCAAGGAAGCAGAAGCTTTTGCCATAAGTTGTGGTCTAACGCAGCTTGTCGATGAACCTACCCGTATCTCAGAAAGGGGTGAATTTGCAGCGCTTTTAGACTTGTTCCTAACTACAAATCCTGACTTGTACACAATTCAAGTAGATCCCCCACTTGGTTCATCCGATCATAAACTTATAAGAACAAAGTGCGAAATGTTCATACCGCCAAGCCAACAATCACTTCCTCGTAAAATGTGGCACTATACATCGGCAAAATGGAATGACCTTAAAAAGTTTTACCTGGATTTTCCATGGCAAGAGGTTTACTTTAAAACAGCTGATCCCACTATTTGCTGTAACGAAATAACAAAAGTAATCTTATCTGGAATGGATGCATATATCCCACATACAATAAAACGCAGAGCTAATGCAAAACCTTGGTTCAACAGCCAGTGTCAAACGGCTGTACAGAAAAAACACAGAGCATATAACCTTTGGAAACGACAACAAACCGCTCAAAACCACACAGAATTTATAGAAGCCCGAAATAGTTGCAAAATTACTATTGACACCGCCAAAGAAACATACAATCAAAGAATAAAAAACAGGTTGCTGAATTGTCCAAGTAGTTCTAGGTCCTTTTGGTCTCTTGCAAAAGCCGTTGGATTAAACTTCACCAAGTCATCCATACCACCACTTACAGATAAAAATACTCACTTAGCCACAACATCAGAGGAAAAAGCCAATATGCTGGCCAAAATCTTTTCCTCCAACTCAAACCTAACAGTGCCAAATGGAAAAACTCCACCGTTCATTGAAAGGGTTTACCACAGTATGCCAGAGGTACCCTTTTGTCACAGAGAAATACGAAAATCCCTTAAAAAGTTGGATACAAACAAAGCAATGGGTCCAGATGGCATTCCCGCGATAGTACTCAAAAATTGTGCTAGCGAACTCACCCCAACTTTCGCAAAATTATTCAATTTATCTTATAGGCAAGGAGTATATCCATCATCATGGAAGTCTGCCGCAGTACAACCCATTCCAAAGAAAGGAAAAAAGACAGATCCATTAAACTATAGACCAATTGCTCTACTTCCGGTGATATCAAAAGTAATGGAAAGAGTTGTGAACAATCCAATCCAAAACCTAACCAAGTACTTGGAAAAGTACAAAATTATCAACGACAAGCAATACGGATTTCGAAAATATAGGTCAACTGGCGATTTACTTACATACGTCACTCACTTATGGCAAAAAACGATTGAGTTGCGAGGTGAAACAAGAACAATTGCCTTAGATATATCTAAAGCATTCGATAAAGTCTGGCATGAAAATCTGCTCAACAAGCTCAAAGCAACGGGATTGTCGCCGAGACTTTGCACTTGGTTTGAAAGTTACCTTAAGGATAGATCCATTTATGTTGCACTGGATGGCCGGAACTCCAACTCTTACCAAATAAATGCTGGTGTGCCACAGGGAGCAATCCTTTCGCCAACACTTTTTCTGCACTTTATTGCTTTGCAGATGATGGCAATGTAGTCTCCTCAGTCATACCACCCACATGTCTCTCCGCACGTGAATTCCATTCCCTTAGACTAACTGAAATATCACAGATAAATAACGACTTGGAGATAATAGAGGACTGGGGCAACAAAAACCTTGTACAGTTCAACGCGCAGAAAACCCAAGCAGCCCTGTTTTCAAAAAAGACCAGCACCGGTGAGCCAAACATCATGCTATCTGGAAGTGCTGTCGCATTGCAGAGCCAGTTGAACATCTTAGGAGTCACTGCAGAGACCAACATGTATTGGCACAGTCACGTGGCAGATATAGCTAAAAGGGCGTCCCAAAAGCTTGGGGTGCTATTTCGTACAAGACATCTGTATACGCCAAGCCAACTGCTGACACTCTACAAAGCCCAGATTCGACCAACTATGGAGTACTGCTCACATATATGGAGTGCGGCACCCAAACATACCTTAATGCTTTTGAACACCGTGCAAAAACGAGCTATCAAGCTGATCAATGACCCCGCACTTACCCGTAGCTTGGATAGTCTCGAACATCGAAAAACTGTGGGCGATCTATCTCTCTTCTACAGGTATTATCACGGAAAATGCTCTGAAGAGGCACGTATGATCCCCCCGGGAGTAGCACCTACTAGGCGAACACGTCAAACAGACGGTAACCATCAATTTATTGTCAAAATAGAGGCACCAAGAACCTCATTATATCAGAATTCATATCTCTGGAGAACAGCATCGCTGTGGAATAAACTCCCTGCGACAGTTTTCCCTGCAGGTTACAACCTGAACCGTTTCAAAACCAACACACACCAACATTTCCGCGCACTTGCCGCTTCTCGAGCGTGATAGGGATCTCCTTGCGAGTGCGCATACCCGTAAAAAAAAAAACAGAAGCTATAACAGTGCTTGATAAAGAAGCCAAAAACTGAGGACTAAAAATAAATGAGTCAAAAACTAAATACAATAACCTCTCAAAAAACAACGAGAGCTATGCTTATAATTTTCAGATACTTGGTTGTAGTTTTGAGCAAGGGGAAAAGTTTGCAACAGGTCATATAACAAATAAGATCAATAAAGAAAGAATGGAAATCGAGGGAAGCATAACGGATGACAACACTTAAAGACAACTGATATGGTACGGTCATGTACAACGGATAAACCACAAAAGATTACCAAAGAAGGTCCTAGAATGGCAACCAATAGGGCGCAGAAAAAGAGGGCGTCCTAAACTGGAATGGCAACAGTCAATCCAAAGATCAATGAGTCAAACAAACCTGATGGAAGATGATTGTCAGGATCGAAGGAGATGAAAAATAGGCGTCGGACAACGTAGAAAAATGTTCTGAACCAACATGGTAGTAGTAGTGCTATTTTTATCTTTTTCAGGTTTTTCTTGTTTGTCACTTCTCAATTACAGTATATACTCGTACTTTCTATTCAGGATTTCAAAGTTGTTAGTTAGAATAAATAACCAGTTTTCCATGCCATTTTTTGTAACTTCAGGCGTAAAGCAAGTTAATGCGATAAATTTAATACTGCTTAATCTGATCCTTGAATCTTGTGTTGTAACGATTGATACAAAAGGACATATTGGCACCAAAGAAACGCAGATAACTGGCTACGCGTATGATATTAGTGTTCATAGTAGAGACGAACGATCTTAAACAGAAGCTATAACTGTATAAAGTGCTTGATAAAGAAGCCAAAAACTGAGGACTGAAAATAAAAGAGTTAAAAACTACATACTTCTCAAAAAATAACGAGAGATATGCTTATAATTTTTGGATACTTTGGTGTAGTTTTGTGCAAGTAGAAAAGTTTGCAATAGATACAATGGATGAACGACGAAAAATTACCAAAGCCGGTCCTAGAATGGCAACCAATAGGGCGCAGAAAAAGAGAGCGTCCTTAACTAGAATGGCAACAATCAATCCAAAGATCAATGAGTTAAAAAAACCTGACAGAAGATAATTATCCGGATCAAAGAAGGTGAACAACGTAGAAAAACATTCTAAACCGACAAAGTAGTAGTAGTAGGAGAAGTTTGCATACATGGGAGCAAATATATATTACACGGAGATAAAACCAAAAAATAATCAATGGAATCAAAGGCTTTTACGCTCATCAAAAACTGCTCAAATATATTAATAAATAATCAGGTTAAGCACATCAACAATGTAGTACTACAACAGTACTCGCTCGAGGAGATCTCAAGAATAACGACACAGGGGCTGTAATGCCTCTTGAAGAGAAAGAAGAACAAGATGAAGATAGAGGGCTTATGCTAAGCACAGCAGAATAGAAATCTGAGTAGCCAGAAGTGTGTACAAAACTTTTACCTCAGAGCACCCTATGTTGTACTCTATACAGCGTTTTTGTAGCGTAATCTAGCCTCGGATTGGAATCTATGTTGATTATTTCCTGTAAAATTTAAAATTAAATTGCGCTTAATCACGGAAATACTCATTTCAGAGCCGAGATTATATTTTTGAGCAGATCACGATAGAGAAACCCAAAACTTATATTTTAACTCCTTTCTATCATGTAGGCCGTTTTTTTGTGGAATTTTTATTTTTGCAAATTTTTTCTTACTATGAAAAGGTAGGTTACGAAAGCCGTATAAAAATCATCTAAATATGCATATTTTTACCTTGTTTTGTTTTAAGTTTAATCATAAATAATATTTTAGTTGTTAACTTTAGTATCATAAACAAAAGATAAATTTTAAGAAATTTCGAAGTCCCGAAATAAACATAACTTTTTTGACAGTTTTAAAATATCTGTGTTTCAAAAAAAAAAAAAATAAAAAGACTTTTTTTTACTTTTTCGGCCGCCATCTTTAAAAAATAAATAAATTATAGTTTTTTTATACATTATAATTAAAAACTAATCAAGAGTAATATAAAACTACATAAACTACATATCTTTGTAAAAAAAAATACGAAACCAACAAGATACTGTTGTTTTTATATTTTGAACGCCGCCATCTTGGATAATAATAGACATATGTCATTTGTTACGAAATATTTAAAATTGGCGACCCCTACTTATGCCGTATTCCATTGGGAAAATTAGTGCAGCACTGGTGGTGCACTGGCACTGAAACGGTGCTGTCAAAAATTTGCACCGAGTGCAGTTTCAATGGAAAACGCGGAAAATGAAAAATTGCACTCGTGTGGTATAAGGTCTCTATATCACGAAGTTCCTAACATCGTGATATAGTGACCTTAGTGTGGTATGCCATTATGAGCTGTAGAACTTCTTTTTTATTCTTGCTTTAAGCAACGTTAATATAACATTTTCTTGCAAATAATTTTTTATAGTATATCCTATATGAATAGGGCAAATTGATTATGCAAAAATCTCATTTTTGAAAAAAATGTCACACAACCTGTAGTTTTATCAGGCCAACGCCAATATCTATTTTTATTTGTTTCAAAGTTACACGCCGATAAATATTATCCTAAGATAAATAAAATTCGTCAAATAAATAAATAATGATTTTATTTAAAAAAAGTTAATAAGAATATTTTAAAAATGCCCACCTCCTTGTTGAATGCAGGCTTGTGTTCGTATACCAACAGATAGAGTAGTTATCTATATTTCGCGCTTGTTTTTCAAAAAACCCTAACCAGAAGTGTACTTTATGCTTCCAAAATTTGAACATAAGTATTCGAAACACCTTGTATACATATATAATATTTCACAAGTTCCTTTCAACTAAACCTAACTTTCCTGCCTTGCGGAATTTGGTCAAAAACATGTTGTTCAAAATCCATTTGTTCGAAAGTAATATTAATACTTCAATAACATTTTCTTGAAAAGGAAAATTATATAAAAACATTTCCTTCAAACAAAAAATTGTTTGAAAACATTTTATTAAATTTTTTTTGTTCAAAAAAATTTTCTTTGAAAGTCATTTTTTACATAAGGAAAATTATTTAAAAAAGTTTTTGAAGAAAATATATTTGAACAAATTTCCATTCAACAAGAACATAACCTAACCTAACAGCTAAACGTAAGGGTGTTTTAGCACAAGGACTGTACACAGCTCTGTGTACAGTCCTTGGTTTTAACATACCATAAAAATGGCAAGACATGTGCCTCAGCGCTAATGAGGTTTCGTCCCTTGTTCTTTTTTTGGACAAAATTGAGGCTACTTGAATTTATTTATGAGAAATTCTGCAGTGCTCATCTCGAGCCGAAAGTGTTTCTTGAATTAAAAAATACATTTATTTTTACTTATAATCATAGCTGCCAGAAAACCCCAACTGTCGGAAAATTAGCTCCAGGGCCCCAGTCAACCAAATCCATACAAATCTACTTACCTGTTTGTTGTTAAATCGGTAAACCACATTTTCAATAAAGATTTTTATTTTTGGGGTTTCCGTTCTCATTGTTTTTATTGCACAGAACTGTTCTTCTTCATCTTCATCGCTGCTACTACTTAGCAGCGAAGAAAATAATAAAAAATCGCTAACAACTTTATTTTCACTCATTTTTACGTCCCACGACAATAATAAGCGTTTAAAATTAATGGCGGGAAAAAGTTTTCGGTGCGGCACGAGCCCTCAGAGCCGGTGTCAAAAAAAACCGCACTCAGTGCAAAACTGAATTCATAAGTTCCTCAATGGAATACGAAAACTGAAAAAGTGCATGTCAATGGAATGCAAACACCGAGCCAGTTGTGCACTAGTGCTGCACTCATTTCCCCAATGGAATACGGCATTAGTATAAATTGATATATTACACGGCAATACTAGTTGTGTCAAACAAGAACAAAAAAATGACTTTTTTATCTGAACTTCGGCCGCCATCTTAAAAAAAAATCTGGCTTACTGTTGATAACATCCAAAAAAAATGTTTTTAAATTTTTATTTGGTCAATAGGTTATAAAGGTCTCTTTTATTTTTGACATATTAAGCGCCATCTTTGTGTCGGCTGGGAAACTTATAATTTTTTTTCAGTACGTTTAAAGAGCTAGTCCGTACCTTTAATATGAGATATCAAAAATGAATATCGCACAAAAAGTAAAGAAAATATCAAACAAAAACGATTTTTTTTAAAATATAGCCGCCATTTTGTTTTGAAGTGAGCGCAATCACACAGAAATTGCCGCAGAATTCGGTACTTAGGGGCGATTTTAGTGGTACAAAACGAAAAGGTAAACGCGCTTCTTCTCCCGCGCAGAATAAAGTTAGGGGTAATAAACCTAATCAAAAGAACCCTAATGAAATACATAGGGTACTCTTACCGTAGTTTTTAGCACGTACACTATGCTGACCGCTTATCATATTACGTACAGAAATTAAATATATGCAAGGGTGCACTTATCACGTTATTTTTCCGTGAATCAAAGTTGAGGGTTAAATTTAAATATAGTTGCAGGTTTGCGTTTTAAACAAACTCTTTTTTGCAAAACTTATTTTGCTGCTTGTATATAGGGTGTCCCAAATTCGATATCTTTAAGGGGTTTCGCAGGGGTTTCCTAGAAAATATAGTAAAAAAAACTGAATAATTAATTAAGTAAATAATTAAAATAATAATATAAAGGGATAAAATCTAAAATTTAAATTGGCAATTGACTTTTAAAATAAATTCCTGGTAACGAAAGGCTTAAGACAGGGATGTTGTATCTCTCCAACTCTTTTTAAAATATATATCGTAGTAGCTCTAAATAACTAGAACCGTAAAGTACACAGCATAGGAATACATCTTAACGACCGATTTACCATATACAAACTACAGTTTGCTGACGACCAAGTAATTGTAGCTTATGATACAGAAGACATGGAGTATATGATAAGAAAGTTAACGGAATAATACCCAAAGTGGGGGTTAACAGTGAACAGTACTTATTTATTGAAAACCAATCAAGTGTGTTAGAATTAGACGATGGACACACAATATCTCCATGCAGTGAGTATGTATACTTAAGTGTCACATATGATAAGACAGGAACAGTCTATAAAGAACTAGAAAAAAGAATAAAAAAAGCAAAAAAGGTTACTGGATGTCTTAGCAGTATTTTATGAAGCAGAGAGATATAAAAGAATATAAAATTTAATATATATGAGACAGTGGTGTAAAACACGCTGTTGTATGGAATAGAGACTTGTCGCGTAACAGCAACATACAAAACAAAAATGGAAATGTGGAAATGGATGCAATAAGAAGATCTAGAACAGATCATATAAGAAATGAGACCATAAAAGAAAGAAAGGGAATCGGGAGAAGCATAACGGATGACATTAATAAAGGGCAGCTGATATGGTACGGCCATGTACAACGGGATGAACGACGAAAGGTTACCAAAGTCCTAGATTGGCAACCAATATGGCGCAGAAAAAGAATGCGTTCTAAACTGGACGGAATCCAAAGATCAATGAGTCAAGAAAACCTGACAGAAGAATGTCAGGATCGAAGGAGCTGGAGAATAGGCGTCGGACAACGTAGAAAATCGCTCTCAGTCGACATAGTAGTCGTAGTGTTAATATAATAATTACGTAAAGTTGTTATTTTTAAATAGAATTTCATTTTATGTAGTTTTCAATCTCAGCCTAAAATATTATTTCAAAATTCACAATACTTATACTTCGAGTTAACATGAAGATGCTTGGACACAATATAAGCATAATAGCAGCCTACGCACCATCAAATGACGAAACGGTAGCTATAAAACAAAAGTTCTTCGACCAACTTGATGAGACTATCAGTAAAATCGGCAATACCAGGGAAATAATTATGCTTGGCGATTTAAATAGTCGAACTGGTAGACAAAGCCAAAGCAAAGTGGTAGGACCATTTGGAGAGGAAGTAACAAATGATAATGGCTTGAGACTGATATATATAATAATCTAAAAATAAATAATGGTTTTTTTAAACATAAGGATATTCATCGGTATACCTGGACTCAGCCAACAAGAAATCTTAGATCAATCATTGATTATGCTATAGGTGGACAACACTCGGAACTAAAGTGGTATGGTATGCACACTTCGTAGTGTTACCTGTGGATCTGACCACCATCTGGTAAAAGCAAAAATATTATTCCCTGCAAGAAAAACAAATAAGGACGAAAGTATTAGAGAAAATGAAAATCTAGAATGCATCGAAGACAATCAAAAATACAACTTTAGAAGTCTAGAAATCGAAAGTACTCAAAGATTGTATCAGAACCGATCAGATGAAAAATTAATAAACACAGATCACTCATTTGAAGAGATGTATACAAATATAGTAAAAAGCTTGAAGGTATATTTTAATTTGTTTAAATAGCTAAAAGTATTTTTTAAAGGAGAAAATTATAAAGTTAATCAAAAACAAAGTGGTAATAAAAAAATTTACATAAAAAAATAAATAAAATATTAAATGTGTTTAAAAGAAATTTTACATTTATATGAAGAGTCGAATAAAATAGAGACCTAAGAAGCTATAACCGACAGATGAAATAATAAAATGTTCATTAAAAAAACTTATAGAGCCCCCTCCTAAAAAAACTTGTCAAAAACCTCGCGTAGCTACAAACGGCCTACTATACATATATCAAAAGGCGATTTTGACTTTTTGCTTCTCTTTAAAATTAAGTTTTATAAACGGGGCTGATTTCCTCTAAAAATATCCGAAACGCCCTAAAGATAAGACATTTGATACATTTTATACAGTCTTCTAAAAAATGTTATTTTTTTCATGTGGGTCAAATCAAATGTAATAATTATAATTAGCTTATTACACTAAAGCTTCAGCAAAATTTAATCTGTATTTAATTTTTTTTCTTTTGACATTTAATAAAACTTAAGCCGGTAGGAAAATCAAAAACTGACAAAATAGTAATGGAGCAATGGACAAAAACTAGTTTTTTTTTAACTTTTAATAAAACTAAAAACGGTTTAACTTTTTTTTTTAATTGCGAAGTTGTTGCTAAGGGTCGTTTTTAATGAGGCAAACAGAGTTCTTTTAAAATGTCTGTGTATACATTCTGGCTTAAAATCTTGTGTTCTAAAAAGCAAAGGACCGAAAAATAAGAAACAAAAAACACACAAAAAATACGGCAGGGGTGTAAATTTCTTGTGAAAATAAGCTCGTTTCACTTATAAGGACACTTCCAGCAAAGAAAACATGAGCACCATAAGCAAAACATTTTTAAATAATTACTACTACTATGTCGGTTTAGAACGTTTTTCTACGTTGTCCGACGCCTATTCTCCACCTCCTTCGATCCTGACAATCATCCTCTGTCAGATTCTTTTCACTCATTGATCTTTGGATTGACTGTTGCCATTCTAGCTTAGGACGCCCTCTTTTTCTGCGCCCTATTGGTTGCCATTCTAGGACCTGCTTTGGTAATCTTTCGTCGTTCATCCGTTGTACATGGCCGTACCATATCAGTTGCCTTTTAGTAATGTCATCCGTTATGCTTCCCTCGATTCCCATTCTTCCTTTTATGATCTCATTTCTTATGTGATCTATTCTAGATATTCTCATTGATCTTCTTATTGCATCCATTTCGACACTTTCCATTTTTGTTTTGTATTTTTCTGTTACGCGACAAGTCTCTATTCCATACAACAGCGTGCTTTTGACCATTGTTTCATATATGTTAAATTTTACATTCTTTTTTATCTCTCTGCTCCATAAAATACTGTTAAGACATCCAATAACTTTTTTTGCTTTTACTATTCTTTTTTCCAGTTCTTTACAGTCTGTTCCTGTCTTATCATATGTGACACCCAAGTATACATACTCATTGCATGGAGATATTGTTTGTCCATTTTCTAGTACTAACTCACTGGATTCGTTTCCAATACATAAGTACTGTGTCTTGTCCACGTTCACTGTTAGTCCCCACTTTTGGTTTTGTTTTGGCAGAAACCGTTTTAGTTTAAAATTAAGGCCTTCATGCCACACTTTGTCAAATGCTTGTGCTACATCTAGAAAAACTGCAGAACAAACTTTTCCCTCTTCTAGTGCTTTTTCTATTATATTAGTAAATGCTTGTCTCGAAAACCAAATTGATGAGATGGAATAATTTCTTGTCTTTCTATGATGGGTTTTATTCTTTTAAGCAATAATTTTTCATAGAGCTTGGATATAATTGGCAGCAAAGATATTGGCCTGTAAGATGACACGTCATGGAGTGGTTTTCCCGGTTTTGGAATCATGATAACTTCTGCAACTTTCCACAGTTTAGGTACATACCTAAGCCTAAAAGACGCATTAATTAGGTCGCATAGTTTTACGATAGCTTTTCTGTGGAGTTGTTTTATGACTACCCCGTTAATAAGATCATACCCTGGGGCTTTTTTCGAATTAATATTTTTGATTTCTGTTAATATTTCTGTTGGTGATGTAAGCCTAATAGGGTCCTCGATTTGATGGGGTTCATTTAAATGAAAGTGTTCATCTGGTGCTTCGTGGGGCTGAAATGTTTTTTCTAAATGACTTGCAAAAATATCTGCTTTTTCTTCGTTACTCCTTGCCCACTGGTTGTTAGATTTTCGTATGGGTGGAATTTGGATAATTGGTCTTTTAAAATCTTTGGTTGCTTTCTAAAGGGAATAGTCGGTATTTTTATTATCTGTAAGTTCATTAAGAAAATGGTTAATAGATTCATTTTTGATTACTAGAATTTCTCGCCTAATGCGGTGCGTCATGTTGTTGAGATTTGTTTTGTCCCGAGGATCACGGCTTTGCTGCCACTTTCTTCTTAGTTTCCTTTTTTCCAATATAAGGTCTCTAATTTCCTTTGGATTGTTTTTTCCCTTAAAAATTCTCTTTGGTTTTGGACTGTTTTCCCAAGCTGCTTGTTGAATATTTGTAACAAAATATTCAACTTCTTTATCGATTTGTTCTGGCGTTTGCAATGGTACTGATAGGTTTATTTTTTCTGACAGACTTTGTTTAAAACTAATCCAGTCAGTCAGTTTATTAACTAGTGAGATATTTGCTTCTTTCTTTATTATGTTTTTACTAAGAGTTAGAATAATAGGTGAATGATCTGAGTGTAAATCAAAACTTTCTTCTATATCTACAAAACTTAAAGATATATTTTTTACTATAATTGGCGAAACAGCTGAATCGCTACCAAGGATTGCCTCGGAAACCAATGAGAGATTTTATGAGACTTGTAATCCGTGGCTAATAGGCTAGCTTGGAAGGTATTTTTAGTTTCTACTTTGTTTTTATAATAAAATGAAAGTTATGATAACCGCCAAATTCTTTTAATTTTATTATTTTTGGGTATGCCTAAAAGATATATTTTTAACAACTTGAAGTTACCTTTATTTTCGGTAACGGTAACCATAAGGGTAACAAAATTACCCGTTAATATTCCTGTCCAAAATCACCCTATTATTTTACAAGAGGGTGCAATTATTTTTTTACGAGTCAGTGACCTTATCGCGTCGAAACGTGCATACTACCCAGCTCGTCTGTAATTTGGGTCAGCCCTATTTGCATTTGCCAGTTTACTTGATACAAAGTTTTGGAAAAGCAATAAAAACAGACGAATGTAGCATTTTAAATGTGGTTTTCTTCATTTTCGTCTAAAACAGTTCTAATTCAATTATTTAAAGTAAAACCAAATTTATTTTATTAATTTCAAGAACCATCTAAATTAAAACTTACCAATTTTTTACCCAACTACATGTATGTATGTAAGTAAATATGTTTGTGTCACGCTACTACTACTACTATGTCGGTTTAGAACGTTTTTCTACGCTGTCCGACGCCTATTCTCCACCTCCTTCGATCCTGACTATCATCTTCCGTCAGGTTTTTTTGACTCATTGATTTTTGGATTGACTGTTGCCATTCCAGTTTAGGACGCCCTCTTTTTCTGCGCCCTATTGGTTGCCATTCTAGGACCTGCTTTAGTAATCTTTCGTCGCTCATCCGTTGTACATGGCCGTACCAGATCAGTTGCCTTTTAGTGATGTCATCCGTTATGCTTCCCTCGATTCCCATTCTTTCTTTTATTATCTCATTTCTTATATGATCTGTTCTAGATATTCTCATTGATCTTCTTATTGCATCCATTTCGACACTTTCCATTTTTGCTTTGTATTTTTCTGTTACGCGACAAGTCTATTCCATACAACAGCGTGCTTTTCACCATTGTTTCATATATGTTAAATTTTACTCTTTTTTATCTCTCTGCTCCATAAAATACTGTTAAGACAACCAATAACCTTTTTTGCTTTTACTATTGTTTTTTCCAGTTCTTTACAGTCTGTTCCCGTCTTATCAAATGTGACACCCAAGTATACATACTCATTATATGGAGATATTGTTTGTCCATTTTCTAGTTCTAATTCACTTGATTCGTTTCCAATATATAAGTACTGTGTCTTGTCCACGTTCACTGTTAACCCCCACTTTTGGTATTCTTCCGTTAACTTTCTTATCATATACTTCATGTCTTCTTTATCATTAGTTACAATTACTTGGTCGTCAGCAAACTGTAGTGTGTATATGGTAAATCGGTCATTAAGTTGTATTCCCATGCCGTGTACTTTGCGTTTCCAGTTTTTTAGGGCTACTGCGATATATATTTTAAAAAGAGTTGGAGAGATACAACATCCCTGTCTTAAGCCTTTCGTTACCAGGAATTCTTTTGAAAGTTGATTTCCAATTTTAATTTTAAATTTTGACCCTTTGTATAGTTCTTTTATCGCTTTTATGTATGTATGATTGATATTAGTCTGCTCTAACACTGTCCATAATTTTTCTACTGGATCGGTATCATATGCTTTTTGTAGGTCCACAAAGGTAACATGAGTCTCTATATTTCTGGTGCTCCTTTTCTCAATTACTTGTTTAAGACAAAAAACATTATCAGTACAAGATCTGCCTGCACGAAACCCACTTTGCTCTTCTTCTTGTTTATGAAAATCATTCTCTATTAGATCTCTAAGAACGTGTCACGCTACAGGCTGAAAAACATCATTTTACTAGTTTCTCCCTCTCTCTTTCTAATCCCCTCCCTCCTTATTAGTAATAGTTGTATCAATACCTTTCACAAACTTAGAGTAAGTTCAAAAATTCTTTCAGCACACGCTTTAAGATTTTGTTCGACACCATTTTACTAGTTCCCTCCTCCCTTTCTCCTCCCCCACCTTCACTCAATGGAAGGTAACACTGTTCGCGTCGGTAGAAAATCTACACGTACTTTTTGGGTAAATCTAAAGTCAGAAATAAAAAAAAATTATATAAAAAAAACACCCAACTGCTAAATTTCCTTGCATTGGCGTAGCTAGGGGGGGCCAGAGGGGGCCTGGCCCCCCTTGAAGTCCCTCAGGCCCCCCCTAAGATATTTTAGGCCTCCCCTACCGACTACTAGTAAAAGGACATGACGCTGAAAATACATACTTTTCTATTATTATTCGGGAAATATTCAAATAAAATAATTCAGATAATGTTTACATTTCAGGAAAAAGCCCTTGTCTTGCGGAATTAGGCTTTTTCTCTTTAAATTATCGGTAACTTTTCTGCACTTATGCAATTTCCCGAAAATATTTTTTAAATTTAAACATAATTATGCATATTGAATATTTCATACATATTGGCGACATCTTGTAAAATATTATAGAAGTGTAAGTTGAATTTCGCATTTAATAAAGACAGCGACCTTTGCCCCTCTGTTTCCGAAATCGGGTTGTAGATGTCGTAAGGTTATAAAAGACCTTTTTAAACTGTTTTTCTAAAATAAATATAATAATCTTTTTAGTTTTTTTGAGGTTAGCGTTTAGTGTCTTATGGAAATTTTCCGATTTTGGTGACAATTTCATAACCATTTTCATATTAAGTTTTCCCACGTTGTTAAATGGAATAAATTCGTCGAGCAATACCGGGAAATTTTTAATATTAATACTTCTGCTCTAAGAGCAGAAATGACCGTTTTAAAGAATTGTATTTTTCGGTTAAATCAAACTGTTGGTCATGATTCTATCAAACAACATATAGCAGAAAACACCTATCCAAACCTCTACCAACTTTTTAAAGTTGCGAGTATTCTTCCAATTTCAAGTGCAACTTGCGACAGGTCTTTCTCTGCCATGAGGAGAGTTTTTAATTGGCTTAGAACAACTATGACTCAAGAGAGACACTCAGGTTTGTCATTGTTATTCATAGAAAAAGATGTTGAGGTCGACTTAGACAGTGTGGTAGACGCTTTCAGTCAGCGACGTAGAAAACTTTCTTTGTAGAATTGCTGAATTACATACTTCCTGTGTATACATATAAATAAGTTGGTAAATGTATTATTAAATTTGTTATATTAAAATATTAGAACATTTAATGCGCGTATTTTTTTTATTCATTGCACACTTTGCACGACTCTTTAAAACCTGTTTGCTTTTTGTTCAAGATAGACCGGGGCCACGGCCCCCCCTGAAAAGCAAGACTAGCTACGCCAATGTTTCCTTGTAACTACTAGTCGCATTTGGGTAAAAAATTACCCAATAACCTGATTCATGAAAATACAAAACTGTATAATTTCGTAAGTGCGCTTTGGGCATCAAAACTAAAAGTTGAAGCATATCCAACATTATAGATCAATTTTGTACTAACTGCATTTATTTTTCCCGCAAAAGTTTTAGATGTTAACTAGCGAAATCATTTGCCTTATTATCTAAACGATTTTTTATACCATTTTGTTTCGAGTTTTACAGAACACAGAATTTCGCTTCGTTTAGTCAAATATATTATGATATACGATATGTTTAATAAAGTGCAACAACAAACCAATAATAAATGGATGGTTTAGTTTTGTGCTTGCAAAACAGCCGAACGCTTTGAAATAAGCCGAAACAAAATTACAAAAGAGACCGATCAAAACTACTGGAAAATACAAGGGCGCTCTAAAAGACCTAAATTAAAACCTGCAGAGACTCCCGATATTAACTTAAAAGCTAGTGAATACATTCTTCGTTGGGTTCCAGGTCAATTGTACAATACCGGTAGCTCCTTTGTCGTTGTACTAAAACAACATCTCTGCTCCGTTTTGTCTTTGTTTAAGTCTTACATTGAGACTAATCCTTCGCAAAGATTTAATCTTAATAAAAACATTTTATGTAAAAAAGCATATCCTCCAATAAAAATTTCAAAATGAAGGGTTCTTACTAGCTTGGAAATGTTTTTCAAAACTTTGTTAATACAGCCAAACGTCTTTATGTTCAATTTAGCACTGTGTCTAAAAGTCATTTTCAGCCGTAATAGCCAAGTTTAGAAAAACATTTCCAAACTAGTAAGAGCCTTTCATTTTGAAATTTGTATTGGAGAACTTGGCTTAAATTTTATCTCAATTCGTTGTACGATATACCATTTTCACGTACTGTAAAAAAAAGCCGTTTTTGTCATGATTTCACTCCTCTTTTAAAGGGTTTGGATACATTTAAGATTTAAAGTGGTAAAATTTTCGTAATATTCCTCAAAACTTTTATAATACCTTATTTAAAATATTGAGGATTTTTAATTTTATCCCATGGTTTTATATCATAGTTTCTATCAGCATTCCCAAGCTCAGCTCTTTAGCGTTTCTGGAAGTGGGCAATGTTACTTTTACATAACTTTACATTTATAGGGGGGGGAAGTAAATTAAAATTTTGGTGTTTTTAAATTTTTTGTATAGTTTTATCATAGTTCCTGTCAGTCCTCCAAAGCTCAGCTTTCTAGCGTTTGTGGAAGGGGTTAATGTTACTTTTACATAATTTTACATTTATAGGGGAGGGAAGTAAATTAAAATTTTAGGTTTTTAATTTTTTTTCTGTAGTTTTATCATAGTTCCTATTGGCCTTCCAAAGCCCAGCTTTCTGGCGTTTTTGAAAGTGGGCAATGTTACTTTTACATAACTATACATTTATAGGTGAGAGAAATAAATTAAAATTTTGAGCATTTTAATTTTTTTCCCATGGTTTTATCATAGTTCCTGTCAGTCTGCCAAAGCTCATCTCTAGCGTTTCTGGAAGTGGACAATGTTACTTTCACATAAATTTACATTTATAGAGGAGGGGAGTAAATTATAATTTTGGGGTTTTTTGATTTTTTCCAAGTGTCTGGTCATAATTTCTATCAGTCTGCCAAATTTTAGCTTTTTTTTTTTTTTATTTGTCAAACACACTGTGTTTTTTTTTTATTACAATCTAGTCAGTAAGACTAATTAGCAATTTTGTTTTAACTTAATTTACTAGAAAAGTCAGATTTAAACTTAGGGTTCACTCAACAGTTCTCCCCGCTTTGTTTAGTCTGTAACTCACAATTGTGTTGTGTTTATAGCATTAGTTTGTTTTATGTGTAATTCACTTAGTTTACTAGCTCAAACGGCTTCACTCTTTTTAGTCGTCGAACTAGCATAGTATTGTCTAGAAGCTGAATTGCTTCCACATTCACATGCCGATGGAGTCTATCTTCATGGCTTTTTGCGTACTTTTTTATAGTCTCTGCTACAGTTTCGATTTTTAGATCTCGATGAAGGTCACTATTTCGAACGTACCAAGGTGCATTCACAATGTTTCTTAATACTTTATTTTGAAATCTCTGTACAACTAGAATGTTACTCTCTTTAGCACAACCCCATAGTTGAATACCATATGTCCATACTGGTTTCAGTATTTGTCTATAAAGCAGTAACTTATTATGAATTGTTAAATTGGACTTCCTTCCAATTAGCCAGTTCATTTTTCTATACCTTATCTCAAGTTCTTCTTTTTTTTTCTTAACATGTGCTTTCCAGCGCAATTTGGTATCAAGTGTCATACCTAGATATTTTGCCTGATTCGAATATGGTACTGGAATGTTGTTAATTGTTATTTGTATGTGATTTATATTTTTGTTTGTAAAATCAACATGAATTGATTTGGTTTCATTTAATTTTATTCGCCACTTTGTGGTCCAACTGTGAATTTGGGTGACTGCATCCTGAAGTTTCTCTATGCATTTTTCAATAGATTTTTCTACCGTCAATAAACCAGTATCATCGGCAAATGTTGCTAAGTGACAATTTTCTGGCTTTGGGATATCACAAGTGAATAATAAGTATTAATAAGGGCCTAGTACGCTACCCTGGGGCACGCCTGCTTGAATTTCTCTTAAATTTGAGTATGAGAATTTTAGCTTTATAGCATTTCTAGAAGTACAGTCATATTTAGATGCGCTATACATGAAATTTCGTAACTACTTTAATACTTTATGAAAGTCCATGAAACTTGTAGGGGCTGTTAATTTTATGAAGATCTACGAATGTGCAAAGTTTAAGTTTTGCAGCTCATTCCGAAGTAGAGTTTTAGATAGGTCAAATATGGGCTGAAATGTTTCAAGTAAAGATGGTACAGCAGTTTTCGCAAACTTGGCGGGGCACTTCCTTCCCCCAGATTTGGATCTTTTCAGCTCACAAAAAGCATGTAAAATATATTTTTTTTAAATTTTGCGTATTAGAAACACATAAAAGAACAGAATATGGGTAAATCTAACAATACATTTTCATTTTATATAAGTTGCTTTCCTTTTGTACTGGAAGACTGTGGCTCTAACGCCCTTATAGGAAAGCTGCCACTGGACTGTTGGAAATGTGCCTAGATTTTTGCCATTAATGCACAGAAGCCGTAACAATTCTGTACGATGCTCTCTTTCAGTCTTTTCATAGGAACAATAAACGAACATTTTAAAAAGATAAAAGCTAAAAGCTGAAAAATTCTTTTACAAAATAAAATACCGACAATGCGGAAATGCGCGTAAAATATTGTCAATAGGATTCACGCAACTCTAAACATAATTGTAATGCAAAGAAGAAAGATGGAAAAAAAAACTTTCGAGTGCTCGAGCCAGTCCGCTAGATGGCGCAACAACTTGTAATTTACTCGCATTGCACCGCCGCGAGTATTTCATATATAGGAGTTGGTTTTGGTTAAAATTGGCTTACCTGGGTTTGCTGTTCTCTACTGATGACGTGAAACACACAGAAACGTACGTCTAGAGATGCAACCGTGTGTAAGTAGGAAAACAACCAAAATCAACTCTTCCCTCTCCTTCTGACACTCGCAAGTTAGGCACACATACCTTTGTGTGAAGTATAAAATTCGTTTTGATCGTTTTGATAATTGTAATGCCATTGCAAATAATAAATTCACGTAGAGAAAAGCAGGGCACTCCCGCTCGTTTAAAACAATCGACTTTTAAAAACCCTTTACATAAATTCTTCTAGCAGAATTATTAATTAAGTTAAAACAAAATTGCTAATTAGTCTTATTGACCAAATTGTACTACAATAAACACAGTGTGTTTGACAAATTAAAAAAATACCACTAAATCTACTTTGGAAAGCGTTGGAAAACACAAACATAAGCGTACAACTAATTAATGCCATCAAAGAGTTATACCGCAATAGTAAGGCAAAAGTTAAAATAAAAGCAAAACTAACCAAAGGCTTTCAAGTAAATAAAGGTCTTAAACAATGTTGCTGTATCTCGTCTACGCTCTTCAAGATATACTTGGAACAAGTCCTTAAAGTATGGAAGAGAAAATGCCAAAACATGGGAATTCCGTTGGACGAAACTACCTTGTATACTTTATGTTTCGCCGATGATCAGATAGAAGTGACTCAGGATTATGACGACCTCGAATATATGACACGTAAACTAATAGAAGAGTACAATAAGTGGGGACTAGAGGTTCATCTCAATAAGACAGAGTATATGTGTATCGGTGGAATGAAACAGGATCTAATCTTAAATACCGGGCAGCGAATTCAGTCCTGTGATGAGTATAAATACTTAGGTCTAAAAATTACAGCTGACGGAACACTAGACAAAGCTATAAAAGTTCGAAACTTACAAGGAAAAAAAGCAATAACTTTATTAAATGGAATAATTTGAGACCAAAGTATATCAAAACATAACAAAAAGCTTATATATAACAACATTGTAAAAAGTATTATTACATACGGCTCAGAAGTATGGCCAATCAAGGATAGAACAGAAAAAATGCTTTCCGCTACGGAGATGGACTATTGGAGAAGAGCAGCAGGGAAATCAAAAAGAGAAAGAGTTACAAATCAAAGAATAAGAGAAATTATGACAGTGGGTGAAAGTACTTTAGTGGACGATATAAGAACAAAACAACAGGTGTGGTACGGACATGTACAAAGAATGAATTAAAAGACTACCTAAACAAATCCTACAATGGAAACCAACTGGCCGAATAAAACGAGGACGGCCAAGAAGAAGCTGGAGAGAAGGAATAGACAGTGAAATAAGAATAAGAGGCCTAGATGATGAATTATGGGCAAACAGAAACGAGTGGAGAATGGGTATCGGAAGACGTAGAACGTTGTGAAACTGATAAATATATATCTTAAAAAAGTCAACTTTTCGCGTAATAATCGTTATTTTCAGCTTTTTAAAAAATCTTTGACTTTTCATATTATTAATCATTAATCGAACTTAAAAAAATTAACATTTTTCCACATAAATAGTTGCCGTCTTTAATAATAAGTTAATAATTTTTGCATTGCTTATAAGAATAATCACTTCTATTCCAGAGTATAAATATCGCATATTGAAAAATATTGTCAAAACTCCATTTTGGCAAAGGTCGCAACATTTTCGGTTTAATCATATAGTGGGCGGATAATCTTTTAACCAGGCATTTGGATAATTTTCAAATTTTGTTTATCTTTATTATTGCCAACTCATGTATACTTTCAAAAATTAATGTTTTGTTCTACATGGATTTCCGAATAGACAAATTTTGAATCCCAACCTCGGTAGCTTAGTTGCAAGAGCATCAGCCTGGTTACACTGGTCTGCAAAAAAAAAATTCTTGTGCCCTGGCATTATTTCCGCTGATTCTTATGTAAGACGACGCCCTGAATGCAAATACCTATAGCTTGCGTTTTCTTCTACCACCCACCATTTTTGAGGGAGCAGCCCTTTTACCTATTTTTATCATTTTTCGAGAATAATTATAATATTATCGACATAAATTTAAATTTTTAAGTATAAACAGAGTTATTTTAGTTTCAAACAATAATAAATGCATGGGCGCACCCAGAGGGGGGCCTTGGGGCCCGGCCCAACACAAGCCTTAGATTTTTTTACATATATTCTACATAATTAATAAAAAAACACAAAAAATAGAGGCGTCGGCGTCGGGCCCCCCAAGACATATTCCTGGGTGCGCCACTGATAAATAAGAACTTTCGTACCTTCACTTGGTGCTTGCTTTCCTTTTATACCCTGAGGTACAAATCTCTCGTTTCAAAAATCAGCAGTACCCCACCAACATGCTTGCACTTCCCTGAAAACCTCTTTTCCAACTTAGCGATGTCTTGATGAAACCGTTCCCCGTATTCGTCCGAGACTGCTCCTAAATTTTCAGGAAAGAAGTCCAGATGCGAGTGAAGGAAGTGCACTTTAAGGGACATGTCACATCCCATGGCTTTGTACGCTAAGAGCAATTCCTCGATCTGAGCGACATAATCATCACATTTATTCCCCAAAAAGGTTCTTACACACGTTTTGGAATGCAAACGAAGCTCGTTTTTCTTTTTGATTCAGGTGTTCAATAAAAGTCGAATCTTAAAAAAGTTGTCTAATCTGGGGCCCACAAAAACACCTTCCTTGATTTTAGTCTCACTAAGACGAGGAAATTTAGTTTTCAAAAATATGAATGCGTCGCCTGTTTTGTCCAGTGCTTTTACAAGCTGCTTGATCAATCCAAGTTTGATGTGCAAAGGCAGCAAGTAATTATCTCGCGGGACTAATAAGGATCGTTGGCGACAGTTTTCTGACCGGGAGTAAATCTTTCTCGCCAAGGCCAGTTCCGTACAATGTAATGTTTGTCCCGTGCTCGGCTGTCCCATTCACAAATAAAGCAACAATATTTTATTTTTTTATTATAGTTTCTGCATGAGCGTATACAAGGGGGGAGGGGGGCTTAGGGACGAAAGCCCCCCTAAGAATCTAAAAATAGATTATATTAAAACTATTTATTTTCCTACTTTTTAATATGTTAATAAAAAAAAGTGGAAAAAGTTTCCAAGACCCTTCAAGGCGATTTTTTGTATACGCTAGTAGTTTCTGTATATATATATACTTTTATATACTAATATGTTGCTTTATACTTTGCTATAACCTTTATTACCTTTATCGTTAAGCTGCTGGCACCTAAAATTTTATAAAAATAATTAGAAAACGCATATAAAATGGTAAAATCGAAAATGTCCATTTACCATTTATGCAAAACACCCCCCCCCCCAAACAAATGGCTTACCACCTTGCTATAAATATTAATGTTCGAGAACACTAAACTCTCCAGTCTCTCCGAAATAATGATGTTAAGGCCAAAATGAAATTCTTTCCGTCCCACCAAACTATCGAAAAGCAGTAAAAGTAGGTAGGGGGGTCACCGGTAATGGAGAAAAACGGAGTTCATATTTGGATTCAGGAGGTCATTTTACATAAGAATCGGCAAGAAAGGTGTCAGGGCCGATTTGCCGACCAGTGTTAGCAGCAGGTCGCTAGTTTTTCTTATACCCGAATTTAATGAAATAAATATAACAAAAATATTAATTTTTTTATTAATTGTAAAAATTTTGACAAACCTGTTCTGCTTAATGCTAAAAAAGTTTTCCTTCAACTTACCTGTTTTCGGGAAAGACTAGATTAATTTTTAAAAATTCCTGGCATTAAATATCCCACGTGACCAACTATAATATTTAGTCACCACGTAAACAACAATCAGAGAGAGAAATTTTTCAAAAATTTTCAAAAATCTATTTTTACGTTTTAATTTGTTTTTGTCATTGGCCAAGCATATAACTATAAAATCTGGAACGCAAAAAAGTTAATAACCAGAACAAGAATGGTTATTTTTGTGGAGCCTTGTGGTTAACTATAAAATAACTGGATAGTGTTTTAGACTTTTAGGGCACCGCCCAACACGCAAATTATTTTTAGGATTAATCAAGGCAACAAAAAGAAATATACAGGCCACAACCCTAAAAAAATCAGCTGTTCTCGGGGGGTTGACTTTTACATTGGGTCTTATGGGAGGTCAGACGTTTTTTTTAAATATTTTTGAAATGGCACTACAGATATCCGCGAAATTTCAGTGAAATATTCTCAGACACATTCCCAATATTTCACCAAACTTTTGTAAGGATGCAAGATAATTAAAGGGTTAAAATCTTCAAGATTTAGCAGTCCTTATTTTGAATTCAAATTACCCGCCATGTACAACATGCCAACTGTTTGACATTGTATTTGACTTTGTCATATGTGATTGACACATTCGCTCTCGCTTTAAACTTAATTTTTGTGTGAGCTAATGAAGCGGCTATGAAAAATTAGGGCTTACTATACATTTAAAAAAAATTGTTCTGCCAGAATAAAGTAAAAACAATCTCAAAATCGGCTTTATTTAAAAAAAATCAAATATCCATGAACCGTGATTCCAACTTCAATATTTTAAAGACAATCAGCTGTGTCGTAACGTGACCATCAAAAAAAAATCATCCCCGGATGTGACGTCAACCAAGTGGAGGATCGTGGCCTGTCCATTTTGATAGCCCTGATTGGACTTCCAAATATCACGTGACATCTGCCATTTAATGTCGCATTTATAAAGGATAAAATTATCTAAAGAGTGCGTTCAAAATGTCCCTGTTCTAAGGTCTGCCTGTATTTTATTTCGTAATTATTTGGTATATTATTGCCTTTACTATTTTTACGATCACAAAATGTATTATATACTTGGCCGGTTTTTTGTGTTCTGGCAGTCAAATTTGTCGTGTTTTTGCATTTTTTAAATTGAAATATTGGAGTACATTTATCAGGCACAAATATTTGTTTAATTTTTCGGATTTACTTGTTTGATTTTCAGTGTTAATCCCAGACTGCTGCGGAAAAATTGTTTGTTTTTATTTGTTTCCAAAGCATAACTTTTCAATTTTTTCCTTGTTGAACAACGGGTCATTATTAATTTTTTGTTTCAAATATTAAACCTATAGACCAAGCAAAACTTTACGATTTCCAAATAATTGTATTGTATAATAATTGTGGTAAAGAACCAAATTGTGTACGCATATACAGTACGCTTTCACGGTTCCAGGAATCTACTTCATTAAGTTTTTTGTTAACTGGTGCAATTTTTCGCGCAGACACAAAAAAATTAGAAAACGGCTAAAAACAGTATATAAAATTTTTTAAATGATGTCAGCGTTGCTTTATAAAGAAGCTCTCCGAAGTAAATTTATTTAATGGCTTGGAAAATGTACCATTTTCCCAACTTCACCGTGTAATATTGTAATAATAATCAATTTTTTTTCAATTTATTCAAAATTTCGTCATTTCCCCCCCCCCCCTCTCTCTTCACCCACCTTGCCCCCGTAGAAGCGCCAATGCGGACAGGTGTTGGTTGTCCTTTTTTAAGACATTTTAAGACATTCATAGAAGGTTAAGCTTCTTGACATTTTGGATAATCAGTGTCACTACAGTATTTTTAAAGAATTTCAGTGTTACCAACAGAAATTGTCACATGAAGGGCTGGCTATTCACTTATCCACATCCGTGGTAATAACTAGTACCTAAACTAATAAAGAATTATTGGAATAAAGCCAGGCTTATAGTGCCAGGCATTATTCTGACAGTTTCACATTGAAACTGACATTTGTACCTTCAAAATTAACAAACCAAAGTCAAACATAAAACTAAGTCGTTTATTTTCCATTAATAAAAGAAGTCAGTATTTATTCCAGTTCATATAGTAAACAAAGGCCGTATATTGAAAGATCACAGCTGATCTTACAATGTGAAGGTGTCAAAATAATGCCTGGCACTATTATAGCCTGGTTTTATTCCCATAATTGCCTAATAATATAAAAAAATTTGCAACGAAGACTGTAAGTTTTTTTAAAATTAATTTTTCGCCGATTTTAGTATGCACGATCAATTTTTCCAGAATTATTTCATTTAATGCTGTATTTTTCTTTGTTTCAGTATGTGGCGATATACACGGTCAGTTTTATGACCTTATGAAATTATTCGAGGTGGGGGGCCCACCTGCTAGTACAAAATACCTTTTTCTCGGCGATTACGTGGATAGAGGATACTTTAGTATAGAGGTAAGTACTTTTAGGTCAAATCAAAGGGTGATTTAATTATTTGACACCGTGACTTGGGTGGTAGAGGGCTACATCATAACTTATTGAATTTTTTGTGTGAAACCAACAGAAACAACTAGTCCGAGGGAAAATACCCCTACTAGCATTGAATTATACTGATGGTTTGATGCTTTCGTTGGGAACTTGTTAAAACTATTTGGTTTTCACTCTCTCCAACGTCGATCACAAGGATACGAATGATCCCTGTTTGGAACACGTCCTGATTGTCAAACTTATGATCTACACGGAGCTATCGCCTGCATTCACCTGAGGATGGCCCAAAGAGGCCGAAACCGGTCGTGGATTAGCATGGATTACTGTTCCTGCAGATTGTCAGGACGTGTTCTAAACAGTGGTGATTCGTATCCTTGTGATCGACGTTGGAGAGAGTGAAAACCAAATAGTTTTATTTAATATTTGTTTAAATTCCATTAAACTATAATGGCCTTTATTTGGGAAAGTATTAAGTCCATATTTTGGTTGGTTGTGAAACATCCATTAGTGCTTTAAATGAAGATATATTTTCCTACATTATTTCAACAAGATCAAAAAATGCTTAAATTCTATGGTGATCTGGAATTGGATAAATCATTTTTTGCCTGAAAAATTTGGTTATAGACAGTTGCAATAACTGTCTAGAACTTTCAGAGCTAAAAATTCCAAGGAAAAAATACATAAATGTATGGCACTTTTTTATTTGTGACTAAATTTAAAATAACTGATATACAAGATGAAAAATTTCTACAAAATATGAGACACTATAAAATATAAAATTATTATTGCTCATTTATTTTCATTTTATCGGGTAGATCGACTTCAGATCATCTCTTTTGTATAACCCAAGTTATTGAAAAGAAACTGGCATACGGACAAGAGCTGCATCTGCTTTACGTCGATTTGCAGAAGGCATATGATAGTATACCACTAAATCTACTTTGGAAAGCGTTGGAAAAAACAAACATAAGCGTACAACTAATTAAGGCCATCAAAGAGTCATACCGCAATAGTAAGGCTAATGTTAAAATAAAAGCAAAACTAACCAAAGGCTTTCAAGTAAATAAAGGTCTTAAACAAGGTTGCTGTATCTCGCCTACGCTCTTCAAGATATACTTGGAACAAGTCCTTAAAGTATGGAAGAGAAAATGCCAAAACATGGGAATTCCGTTGGACGAAATCACCTTGTGTACTTTATGTTTCGCCGATGATCAGATAGTAGTGGCTCAGGATTATGACGACCTCGAATATATGACACGAAAACTAATAGAAGAGTACAATAAGTGGGGACTAGAGGTTAATCTTAATAAGACAGAGTATATGTGTATCGGTGGAATGAAACAGGATCTAATCTTAAATACTGGGCAGCGAATTCAATCCTGTGATGAGTATAAATACTTAGGTCTAAAAATTACAGCTGACGGAACACTAGACAAAGCTATAAAAGATCGAAACGTACAAGGAAGAAAAGCAATAACTTTATTAAATGGAATAATTTGGGACCAAAGTATATCGAAACATAACAAAAAGCTTATATATAACACCATTGTAAAAAGTATTATTACATACGGCTCAGAAGTATGGCCAATCAAGGATAGAACAGAAAAAATGCTTTCCGCTACGGAGATGGACTATTGGAGAAGAGCAGCAGGGAAATTAAAAAGAGAAAGAGTTACAAATCAAAGAATAAGAGAAATTATGACAGTGGGTGAACGTACTTTAGTGGATGATATAAGAACAAAACAACTGGTGTGGTACGGACATGTACAAAGAATGATGAAAGACTACCTAAACAAATACTACAATGGAAACCAACTGGCCGAAGAAAACGAGGAAGGCCAAGGAGAAGCTGGAGAGAAGGAATAGACAGTAAAATAAGAATAAGAGGCCTAGATGATAAATTTTTCAGCACGCGTGAAGATTGGGTATCGGAAGACGTAGAACGTTGTGAAACCGATAAATATATATATATATATATATATATATATATATATATATATATATATATATATATATATATATATATATATATATATATATATTTTTATTTTATTTATAATTTATTACTTAAGTGTATGAATTGAATTGCTGTCAAATACTATAATATGATATGTAAAATATTGTAACATGTTGATTTGAAAATAAACGGAATTGAAAATAAATGGATCCATGACGGATTTGACACCTTCCTAGCTAGCCTATTATCACACTTCAAGTGAAGCCATGATAATATATTAGCCTTGAAATCAGGTTTTTGTAAATATCCCAGAAACTAAAGCTCCTACGAAGTTTTTGGTTATAACACGAATTATTGAGCAAAATATGGTCTACTATATTCCGAAAACAGTGTATTGATACGATGCTCCGTTAAAAAAATTGCATTTTTTAAAGTTTTTAATTGTCAAAAATTTTCATTAGCATTAATGGATTTTGACCAAAATCTAATCAGCTTGTAAGAGTATCGAACACTATTTTACCTGAAAATTTTATGAAAATCGGTTTAGCGGTTTAGGAGCTATCGTGTTACGGACAGAAATAATATACACACACACACACAGAGACAGACATCACGACGATATTGCTAGGATAGGTCAAAATACATCTAAATAACACAGTTTTGGCGTTATCTCAAAAAAACATTTTTCGTCGAAAATAATACCTTCTCTAGCCATTGCTACGCGGGCTAGGAAGGTAAAAAAACAATGGCAAATTGTATATTTTACGACAACTCAATAAGAATAGCATCATAAGCTCTTTTAAAAAACATAGACTTAATTTAAGGTACTTTTGGTTTGAGTGAGTTCTAAAATGATTTGTTGCTTGCCTATTTATGATAGAATATTGTATGATACTTCAAAATTGTCAGAAAAAATCGTAGAATATGAATTTCTATGGTGAAGCAAGGCCAACACAAAAATAGAGGCCACGACCCTGAAAAAATCAGCTGTTCTCCCGGGGCTGAATTTTACATTGGGTCTTATGGGAGGTCAGACGTTTTTTTATGATATTTTCAAAATGGCACTACAGATTTCCGCAAAATTTCAGTAAAATATTCTCAGACACCATCCCGATATTCCACCAAAGATTTGTAAGGAAGCAACATGATTAAAAGGTTAAAATCTTCAAGATTTAGCATTCCTTATTTTGAATTCAAATTACCCGCCATGTACCACATGCCAACTGTTATATTTGACATGTATTTGACTTGTGATTGTCACATTCGCTTTTGCTTTAAACTTAATTTTTGTGTGAGCTAATGAAGCGGCTATGAAAAATTAGGGCTTACTATACATTTTAAAAAAAATTGTTCTGCCACAATAAAGTAAAAACAATCTCAAAAACGGCTTTATTTAAAAAAAAATCAAATATCCATGAACCGTCATTCCAACTTCAATATTTTAAAGATAATCAGCTGTGTCGTAACGTGACCATCAAAGAAAAAATTAGCCCCGGATGTGACGTCAACAAAGTGGAGGATCGTGGCCCGTCCATTTTGATAGCCCTGGGTGAAGATCTGGCCACGATCCTCTACTTTGTTGACGTCACATCCGGGGCTGATTGTTGGCCTTGATCTGGCATATGGTGCGAAACCACTCTGCACCCCCTCCAAGAGGTTGGGGAATGATGTTTTTTTTTAATGAAAACTTGGTTTAGTTTTACTTTGTTTTTTTTTTAACCACTATTTTTCAGCATTTTTGAAAATAATTTAACGACCTAGGGGGGTCAGCAACCCCCAAGTTAGGTCTAAAAACGTGTTTTTTAATTTTTTTTTTAATTTCGGCAAAAAACACCTTTGAGAAATGAATGCTAATAAAACATGGTAGGCGCATTCAATCAGTTATTTCTTTGTATTTTTTTATATTTTTACTTACTACCCACATAGCACAATCACGTGTTTAACACGTAAAAAAGGCGTGAGAAAAAAAAAACGTTAATTTTAAAAGCTGCTAGAAAAAAACGTTTATTTCATATATGAAAACAAGCTTAATAGGTCATTCATTAACGTTATAATAAATAACGTTGCTAAAAACTGCGTTGTAAGAACGCCATTATAAAATTAAAACAGCAATGTTTTTACGTTAGTTTCAAGTGATTTTACGTTAAAATCACATTAGATTCACGCCTTTTCTACACGAATTTTAAAACGCGACTTGCATGGCTTTTCTACTGAATATTTTTGAGATTGTACTAGCAGCAGCCCCACCTATTGTCGGGATTTTTCACTTTGACGAAATCTATCAGGCAGTGCTTTCGCCTCTAAACTCCAAAAACCTGTTAAGGAACTGATCCCTGATCCTTCACGATCACGACGCATCTGTTATTAACCTGATAAAGACACATTAATATTCTGTGAAAGTCTTTACTGTTAAAAAATCTTGTTTAGCTTTTAAAAAAATCATAATGTATATAGATAGATATATAGATATTTTGTCTTGCCTTGAGCGCCATCTTTAAAATTGTCTTGAATGTAGTCTTAAACTAGTGAACTTTTATAACTTCCTTTCGCATCTCTTTTAAGTTAAATAAATGTTATTAAAAAAACGTGACCAAAAAAGACGCAGAAAGTTAGTAGGTTTGAGAAGTCTTAATCTAGTGGCGTTTTAGAACCTGTTGTGGAGGACTTTTCAAGTGTGAATTTGGTACATAAAAATAACGAGGGTAAAAAACACGTTAGATACACAGCACCAGAAACTTCAGCGAAAAGTACATTTTTATAGCTTGATTTCTCCTTGTTATCTTTAAGCATGTAGATTTAACAAAATAAATATTACATGGTATGAGGTTGTTTTCAAGTAAAAAAAAAACGTTTTTATTTTTGTTTACGTTAATTTAACGTTAATGTGATTTTTGTGCTATGTGGGTAGTTAATAACAAAATTTAAAAAATTAAATATTGAGTCTGACACAATATTTTAAAAGAAATTTTACGCTGATTTCAAGAAACGAATGAAAAAGGGGTCATTCCATTGGCGTAGCTAGGGGGGGGGCTGGCCCCCCCTGAAGTCCCTCAGGCCCCCCTAAGATATTTTAGGCCTCCCCTACCGACTACTAGTAAAAGAACATGACGCTGAAAATACATACTTTTCTATTATTATTCGGGAAATATTCAAATAAAATAGGTGCATTAAAATTTAAAATCATTCAGATAATGTTTACATTTCAGGAAAAAGCCCTTGTCTTGCGGAATTAGGCTTTTTCACTTTAAATTATAGGTAACTTTTCTGCACTTATGCAATTTCCCGAAAATATTTTTTAAATTTAAACATAATTATGCATATTGAATATTTCATACATATTGGCGACATCTTGTAAAATATTATAGAAGTGTAAGTTGAATTTCGCATTTAATAAAGACAGCGACCTTTGTCCCGAAATCGGGTTGTAGATGTCGTAAGGTTATAAAAGACCTTTTTAAACTGTTTTTCTAAAATAAATATAATAATCTTTTTAGTTTTTTTAAGGTTAGCGTTTAGTGTCTTATGGAAATTTTCCGATTTTGGTGACAATTTCATAACCATTTTCATATTAAGTTTTCCCACGTCGTTAAATGGAATAAATTCGTCGAGCAATACCGGGACATTTTTAATATTAATACTTTTGCTCTAAGAGCAGAAATGACCGTTTTAAAGAATTGTATTTTTCGGTTAAATCAAACTGTTGGTCATGATTCTATCAAACAACATATAGCAGAAAACACCTATCCAAACCTCTACCAATTTTTTAAAGTTGCGAATATTCTTCCAATTTCAAGTGCAACTTGCGACAGGTCTTTCTCTGCCATGAGGAGAGTTTTTAATTGGCTTAGAACAACTATGACTCAAGAGAGACACTCAGGTTTGTCATTGTTATTCATAGAAAAAGATGTTGAGGTCGACTTAGACAGTGTGGTAGACGCTTTCAGTCAGCGACGTAGAAAACTTTCTTTGTAGAATTGCTGAATTACATACTTCCTGTGTATACATATAAATAAGTTGGTAAATGTATTATTAAATTTGTTATATTAAAATATTAGAACATTTAATGCGCGTATTTTTTTTTATTCATTGCACACTTTGCACGACTCTTTAAAACCTATGTTTGCTTTTTGTTCAAGATAGACCGGGGCCACGCCCCCCCCCCCTGAAAAGCAAGGCTAGCTACGCCAATGGGTCATTCCCTAAGAAAAATACGAACTTTATGTCCTCCCCTAGAAATATCCAAATACACATAAAAACTTCGGATTTACGGCATTCTGTATATACATATTTCAAATTACAATAAAACGTATTAAAAAATTAATCCGGATTATAAGGGTTAAACAGCCCAATAACTCTTATTCATAAACAAATTAATTTAATTTTAATTTTTCCACAGGGATTATTTTCTAAAAGTTTAATTTTAGGTTAACCTTTTAAGCTACCCACGGAAAAATATAAGAGAAACAAAAACTCTTTTTTACTCGATTAGCCCTGAAACTTGTTTGATTTTTAAATTCACGGGTACTAAATTTCACGTTTGTTAGTATTATTTTGATTAAAAATTCCGCTGACTGACGCTTACATGTCTGATGGCGGGTAAAAACGCAATGAGCGTTGATCTGGCTTGAAAGGCAGAAGAGATGTCGTATGTCACGGATTAGTTTGTTTCTTTTTATTTGTAATTGATCTTTTCATTGATCGATATATATAGCAGTTTATTTCGCCTGCTCTTGTTCTGGTTTCTCTCCTATCTCGTTAGATGGCGCTTCTTGCGAGAGTTTTCTCACTATGTATATAGGATTAGAGACAAAACCGTCTAATTAACTTCGAAAGACTGTCACATTGACCAAGCAGGGTTCTGAGGAGTTCCATAAGGACGAAACAGTTAACTGTCAACACTTATTAGGTGTCTATTAGATCTGAAACCCCCGTACGGTTAAGCTTTCAAGCTACCCACGGAAAAATATGAGAGAAACAAAAAATCCTTTTTACCCGATTAGCAATGAAACTTGTTTAATTTTTTAATTTTAGGCTTTTAAACTAAAGTCTATTAAAATGCAGAAAAAGAGTGTAGCAAACAAAAAGTCAATTTGTACATTCCAATAAAAAAAAACTTTAAAATCACAATTTCTATTTTTTTTTTAAATTGTATCCTATAAAATTTTGCTATTTACGTTTGTGTGCATTTTAATTTGAAACGAAATTGAAAAGTTTCGTGCTAGTTCCACCTTAGCAATTTAAAACTCGGTCGGAGTACATACACTGAAAAAAGTTTAACTTTAAACTGGACGTTAATCATTATCATACAGTGAGAATTTTATAAAATATTTTGGATAATAAAAGGTTGTCTTTTGTGTTTTGCATATATAGCTGGAATAAAACAGTAGATAACTTTGAATGACTCTATTGTTTCTCGAAGTATACGAGGTCTGGCTATTAAATAACGAGACTGCGCTTAGATGGCGCCCTAGACGGGTGGGGTAAAAAACGAATAGTGCATTGGGTATCTAGATATCTTGTCTCTGCACGTCCCAAAACACGTTTCTGTCACTATTATAGTATTTGTGCAGTGTAGCGATTTGAAACGAAAGTGTTTTTTTCTCGTGCGGAAAACCATGTGTGACGAAAAACAGGAGCAACGTATCAATCTCAAATTTCTCGTTAAATTGAAAAAACTCCGAATGAGTGCTATAAATTGCTGCAAGAGGCCTATGGGGACAATTCTCTATCTCGTGCGCGTGTTTCTGAGTTTTTGAGTGGTGTAAGCGCTTTAGTGAGGGCCGAGAGACCACTGAAGATAACCAGCGCCCAGGTCTAAATTCAAGTCAATGAATGTTGATCGTTTTTTTCGACATTATCGGTATCGTGATGACTGAATGGGTTCCAGAGGGTCAGACTGTCAACCAGACTTACTATTTGTCAGTTTTGGCAACACTGCGAGAACGGTTTCGTAAAATACGGCTCGAGTTGTGGAAGAACAACTCGTGGATTTTGCACCAGGACAACGCACCTGCCCATAACGCATTATCTGTGGAGCAGTATTTTTCCAGTAAGTGCACTCCAGTGCTCGAACACCCGCAGTACTCACCAGATTTGGCACAGCGACTTTTTTTTGTTTCTGAAGATAAAATCTGCTTTGAAAGAGACCCGATTTGAGTCGATGGAAGCGGTAAAGCAAAAAACGGCAGAGCTCATAAAGGTCCTCAATGGAAAAAAACGTATGGAAAGGTATGTGGCGAGGGGACGGGAGTATATTGAAGGGGAGCATTTAAATGTAGAATAATTTTTATAATAAAACCCTTTTTTGCAACGTTATTTAATAGGCAGACCTCGTATTCTCCACGAAAATGAATGCACTTTTGCTTACGCTCGAACCAGTTGTCAGTGCCTTAATTCTACACGTTTGTTGGTACTGTCAAAATTGCTTTCTCTGGCGACTGAAATCTTTGACCACGCAGTTCATTCTTGATTTTAGGAAAAGTATAGAAATCGTTGGGACTTAGGTCGAGACTGTATGGAGATGTATGGTCCAACAATTCGACGTTTACAATTTTAATGGTTTTTTGTCCTTTGTGCGAACTTGCATTGTCTTGGTGGAGGATGATGCGTCGTTCGGGGTTCGTTTTGCGAAGCTCAGCTATGACTTTCGGCAATCAAATTGTGATGTACTAATCGGCAGTAGCAGTTATTTGATCTTCCAGAAGAATTGTTGGTACATGACCTGCTTTTGAGACAAATGTCGCGTCTTTTTGGAGACACTTTGAGAACGGATGACTTTTGTTGGCTTTTCATCATCTTGGAACACCCAAACAGGGGTTCATATGCGTAAATCCATGATTCATCGCCACTAACAATGCTGTATACGTTTTTCGAGTTTCCTGCCTCATAGTGGTCTAAAGTTTTCTGTCACCAGTTGACCCTTGCTTCTTTCTGTTCGTCGGTTAACAGATGGGGAATCCAACGGGATACTCACTTTTTTACCCCTAATTCTTCATGCAAATTTTTTGAATTGAGGTGTTTTAAATCCACAGTGAAGCCTCAATCTCGCGATGTGTCACATGTCGATCTTGTGTGATGAGCATGTGCACAGCATCGATGTTTTCCTGGGTGACAACCGTTTTTAGTACACCTGGCTTTGGATCGTCACTAAAGCCCGGTCTATACATAACATTTTACCTTACGTCTTGCCTGTCAGTCAAAAGGATCAAGTATGACGGTTGAAAGACTAGCGTACACACTTGATAGTTTTAACATACGTTTTTAGATCAGTTTTTGATACACCATGCAGGAAGCACTGCTTTTGTCTATAATGTTTTTTGTTTTAAATGTCTATGACTTAACCGTTTCAGTAGCTAAACATAGTTTTTTAACCAGTTTTTCAAAATGTTGTGCTGATTTAGTTTGGTAATGTCTCCTGAAGATGTAAGTTTCTGCTTACGAAACATTTCGGGACTATTTGTTTAAAACAAATTAAAAATTAGTGGAGGAAGACAATAACCTGTTTGATTTCCCAAAAAATTATCTTATCTAATGTCGGACGTTTCGTATACCAACTTCTAAGTTGCACTCGAAAGGAATTAAAATTGTATGCACTACCACAAGAAATGCCGCTAAAACTGACGTTTTACCGGAAACAAAGCCTCTACCGATCAGTTCAACAGGTCCGACTTCAGTCCTGTTCCATTTAGGCAAAACGTACTTTTTATTGTCTACACGAAAGGTTTTGCCTGATCCGTTTTACCTGATCAAGTAAAACGTTAGGCAAAACGTTATGTGGCTCTCTGTGCTTTATTACCGAAAACAAAATTCAACTCAGCATGGCATTCTTGTTGAGATAGTGTCCTTCGAAAGTTGTAAAAAATTATAGTCCAAAAATATTCTCGTTTTAATTCCATTTTTCGACTGATTTGTTAACTTAAAAAATTCACTGTAGCTATAAAAGTATATGTATCACACTGACGTTTTAAATTTAGGTTATGTGAAGATTGAGGTTAAGTTTAGTAACAACATTCAAACAGTGTCGCCCTCTATGTTTCTATATGCAAAATATAAAACCCAGCCCTTACAATACTCCATTTGTGCTATAAACCAAAATGTTTTAATTTTAGTTTTTTAATTTATTTTAATCGTGTACAAAATAATAATAATAGATAAGCTTTTGGTTATAGTAATAAAATTTCTGCAAAAGTTATCAATTTTTTTACTGTCAAAAAACTGTCATTAGCTAGCTACAGGGTTAGCATAATTTTAAATGAAGACCTCATGAAAATTGGCCTCTCGGTTCCAGAGCTATTGATGGCCGGGCAGACATACAGACTCAAAAACCGACGTCGTGACCTGATTCCTTAAATCCAAATACACTTAAATAACACATTTTCGGCGTATCTCAAATTTTTTTGCCATCGAAAACAATACCATCTAGGCTAGAGAAGGCTGCTTATTAGAGTGAAATGGGGTGAACTTTTAAGGGTGATTAATGAGTAAATTTACTACTTCCGGCGAGATCAAACCTATCAAAAAAAGTTTCATATAACAGTTATAGGCAATAAAAAGGTTTAAAAAGTTTCATATAACAGTTATAGGCAATAAAAAGGTTTATACCTAATGCATAAGGTTTTTTTTCATATCCTTAATTTTCAGAAAAGAATAATTCGTTTTTGGTTATCTATTATTATTTACAAAATCTTTTTTTTTGCTTTTTAAGAAATTTGGTTCTTACGACGTTGTAATTTTTTAAAATCAAGATAGTCATTTTATTATAAATAAAATAAATAATAGTTTATTTCCAATAACAAATCGTGTGGCTACAATATTCACAATATCTATATACTCATTACTGATTAAAAATATTCACAGAAATAAAGTAGAAACTCTGCAAAGAAATAAACACAAGACACACAAAATTTTCATTGTACGTGAGCTGATTTTAAAGTTAAAAACAGACCTTATTTTCATCCGAAAATGAGCCGCCAAAGTTCTGGAAGCAGTAAAATAAAGTAAAATGTTGTTTTTGTTAAAACGTCTATTTTTAGATGATAAAAACAAGAAACAAAACTATAAAAAATACTCTGGTAACTTATGGGCACCTAAGCTCACACGATTAATGTATAATTTACCCATTTTGGTCCGCGGAAATAACCCCATATCCGCCACCCGGGGACGCGTCCAATTGAAGATTCTCCCCTCCTCCTCCAGTGTACCACCACTAAACAAAACAAAACATAATGTATTTTTTTAACTTCATGCACAGTTACCTTTAATAGAGTACCACAAAAGTCATATTTTTACCAAAACTTTCATTTTTACCTTCCTAGCCCGCGTAGCAATGGCTAGAAAAAGTATTATTTTCGATGAAAAAAATATTTTTGAGATAACGCCGAAAATGTATTATTTCGGTGTATTTTGACCTATCTTAGCAATATCGTTGTGATGTTTGTGTGTATGTGTTTTTTTGTCCGTAACACGATAACTCCTAAACCACTGACCGATTTTCATAAAATTTTCAGGTAATAAATTGGTAAAAAATTTTTTTTCAGTCACAAGCTTTTATAAAATGCACTAAAAATTAAAAAATAATTTTCTAACATTCTAATATTATCATAATAATAAAAGCGATGGCCGACTGATGGAAATCTTGACGATGTTAGCACGATAAGATATCCGTACCAAACCCACCCAACCCGACCTAAGATACCCCAGCATTTCTTTGACATAGGTATGGCAATGGCATAGCATTGCGGCACATCAAAGATATCTTTGATACCCTGCTATGTTGAATATTCTTTAAGTGTTTAGATCACAAATTTAGATTAACTTATGCTTTGATTTGCGGCCATCGCTTTTATTATTATGATAATATAAGAATGTTAGAAAATAATTTTTTAATTTTTAGTGCATTTTATAAAAGCTTGTGATTTAAAAAAAATTTTTTACCAATTTATTTTCTACTTTTTAGTCTCAGCTATCTACTCTATTAAATAAAAATATTTGTTCAATAACAGAACAGAAGAGTTTATGCTAGATTATAATGAAATCGCTGATCGTGAGTTGTTTGGAAACTCATTTTTCTATTGGGGGAAGGAGAGGGTGGGGGTAGAGCTAGAAATATATTTTTTGTTTGGACTGTATTGCCATCGGACCTTTATGCATATACCAAATTTTATAAAAGTCATTTGAAGTGAAGTGTGTCAAAAACGCATTTTTTATGGAAGGGGGTGGGGGGTAGGGGTGGGAGAACATTTTTGCATTATTGTTGTATTGTCATCGGACCACTATATGTATACCAAATTTCATCCAAATCGGATAATTGGGAAGTGTGTCAAAAAACCATTTTTCTATAGATGGGGCTGGGGGTAGAAGTGGTAGGATTTTTTTTTCAATGTTGTATTGTCATCGGACCACTATATGTATACCAAATTTCATCCAAATCGGATAATGGGAAGTGTGTCAAAAATGCATTTTCTATGGAAGGGGGTGGGGGTAGGGGTGGGAGAATATTTTTTCATTATTGTTGTATTGTCATCGGACCACTATGTGAATACCAAATTTCATCCAAATCGGATAATGGGAAGTGTGTCAAAAATTCATTTTTCTATGAAAGGGGGTGGGGGTAGGGGTGGGAGGATATTTTTTTCTTAATATTGTATTGTCATTGGATCACTATATGTATACCAAATTTCGTCCAAATCGGATAACGGGATGTGTGTCAAAAACAAATTTTTCTATGGAAGGGGGTGGGGGTAGGGGTGGGAAGATATTTTTTTCTTATTGTTGTATTATCATCGGACCACTATGTGTGTACCAAATTTCATCCAAATCGGATAATGGGAAGTGTGTCAAAAACGCTTCACAAGATAGTTAGATAGTTAGACAGAACATCTGAAGTTAAAGAAAAGCTTGTAATAATAATAAAAAGCAAATAATATACGTTTTAGAATATCTCACTATTAACTTATTTAGTTTACAATATAAGACATCGTGTCTAAATACACTGATGATAATCAATATTCAAATATCTACGATGAAGTTTTATCTTTTTGTAAATTCGAAAAATAAAGTTGTTTTTCTTTATCTTTTCAAAAATAAATTTTAAAAGGTCTTAAACCAAACTAAGTGTCGCAACGCGTCCCTAATCCTCACAAATAAAGTTTTTAAAAGTTTTCTGTATAGCAACGGTGAGAAGTTTACGTTTTTGCTCGGTACTTTTGAATAAATAAGTGCAAATACTACACACCATAATTTTAAAATTTTATTATGCGGTGTATTTATTTTACAGAAAGTCAATATTTATTTATATCCAAATACATATGTTAATCCTAGACTCAAGTTATAAGTTAAGCACCTGAGTGTGCACTCTTTATGGGCTAATTTCTTTTGGTCAGCCGCATTATCCAGTAAAAGTTTTTTTCCAACACTTTTCACTTATAACCTCAATAGTACTTGAATATGCCCAGAAAATTTTCTAAAAAAACCTGGGGGCACGGCACATTGAATGAATGAAGAAAATTAGTGTTTGTTTAATTGATTTAATGTACCTTTTTCGTTCTCTATGGTATCAATCAATGATCTAACGTTACTTTTTTTTTTTCAGTGCGTACTGTACCTGTGGGCGTTAAAGCTGGTTTACCCAACCACATTATTTCTTCTTCGAGGGAACCACGAGTGCCGGCATTTAACGGAATACTTTACTTTTAAGCAAGAATGTAAGTACCATCAAATTATGTAGAAATTAAGGTTAAGATGTCCGTTTTTAGAACCTAGAATGAGAATTTCATTCATCTGTCTTCAAAATGAAGTAAAAGTAAACAATAAAATGACAAGTTTTAATTGTTGATTTTGACCAATCAGAGCAAAATTTGGCGATAATTTAGCGTTAGTGCAAATTATCGGTAATTTTCACTAGTGGAAATTGTCGCGTCGCATAGCTTAGACCACAGGTCACTACCAATTAAAAATTAAATCGATTTCGTCAGACTCTAACGAAGATATTACCTATTTTAAGAATAAAAATTTTTAATTTAAAGTTGAATAGTGCTTTCTAACGATGTATTACAACAGCCGATTTTTCCACCCGTGATAGTCCTTTCAACCGCTATATCACAACATCCTATCTTGTCACCCGTAATGTAGATATTTCTATATTTCTTAATACCTAAGGACACTTATCGTAAAGCAAATGATGAGGGTCCTTACTAATACCTTTTGTTACTAATTATGACGTTATCGGTGGGTGGGGGATGGTTTCAGCATATGGGAGAAAAATAATTCGGATCGAGTGTCTCCCAGCGTTTTTTTTGTTGCATTAAATCCACGAATTATAATATAGCCCTTATTTGTCCCTACTATCGTATGCAATTTGTAAACTTGGCAAACAGGAACATAGCAAGTTTTACCCACTTTGGCAAATGACAACTTGGCCGGGTGCCAATCTTGATGGACTCACGGATCGCCGTGCGCCGCACCTGGTTTTATTCGAAAAAGTGCATCCACCTCCAAGTTTAGTGTTGGCATTAAATACATAAAATAATAGTGGGTTTACACATGCATGAATTTAGTGGCGCCAGTGTTCGCGCCAGTTCTATTGGCACGCCAGTAAAGGTTTACACTATTGTGCGAAAATTAAAAAGACTGGCACGCCAGTTTCATTTTTAAAGTGTACACGATACGCGATATGTCGGCTGAACTCTCGGAAGCCTGCAAAATAGTCGCTAAACTTTTATTGAAAAAAAATAAAAGAGATTCAGGAAAAGGAACAACGAAAAGGCCGTATCTGCATGGGTTAAAGCATGGATTGCTAGTCGATCTACTTTGGGTGCTTCCGAAAAGCTTTTAGGTGAACTTGCAGCAGAAGATCCTGCGAGCTATAAAAACCATCTTCGAATGACAAAGCAACATTTTGATATTCTTCTAGAGTTTCTCTTATTTAAATAACATTCTTTAAAACTCGGTCTGCTACTTTAAACCATGGTACTTTTGGGGTGTATACTTCATTTGCACCGGCTCCGGAACGTTGGCTTTTTTTAATTTTTGTCAATTCCAAAGCATATGTGTTTCTTATGGATCATATTTTAGCTCACACATATACTATACTATAGTAGTGTGAGCTATGGTGATCCTAATTTTTTCGAGAAAAAAAAAGTTGCTCCGATTTCAAAATTTTTTATATATCTTTGCGTTTCAGATGATTTTGAAACTTTTTTGTTGCGCCGTCTGTCTGTCTGTCTGTCTGTATGTCTGTCTGTCTGTCTGTATGTCTGTCTGTAACGACCAACGCGCATAACTCAAAAACCGCTTGGCCGATTTTAATGAAATTTGGTACCTAGGCTGGGTTTCGGGCCGAGATGGTCCCATTTGAAAATGAACAAAATCCACCGAACCCAAACCAAATAAAAGGGTGGGGGTAGATTTCAAAAATTAGAGTTTATGGGAAAATATGGTGTGTGTGATATCAAACGAAATGTAATTGAGTCTGGAGTTAAACAAAATACATTTTAATTTATTTAAAAAAAAAGGGTGGGGGTATATTCCAAAAATTAGAGTTTAAGTGAAAATATGGCGTGTGTGATATCAAACGAAAGGTAATTGAGTCCGGAGTTTAACAAAATACATTTTAGTTTTTGTTTTTTTTTAAGGGTGGGGGTAGATTTTAAAAATTTGAGTTTAAGTCAAAACATGGCTTGTGTGGTATCAAACAAAAGGTAATTTAGTCTGGAGTTGAATAAAATATATTTTAGTTTTTAGTTATATTAGCTCACACGTACACTATAACTATAGTACCTAGTGTGAGCTTAGGGGCCCATATATTGGCAGAGTATTTGCTTTTACTTCTGCAACTTCAAAGCCTTCAATAGTCATTATTTTACTAATTTTTTGGGAAGCATTATCTCGACTATCTTTGTTTTTATACGAACTACTGTGTACATCCCATAAAGAAGGAAAACATTCATAGCCTTCAAGAAACTGTATGGTCAGTTCTGCTGACCACTTTTTTAGCCATATTAAGCTATATAAACAAAAATAAACAAAATTTTTAAGCTCAAACACAATGAAAATAAAAAATAATGTAAAATAATGAACTTAAAACTGGCGAGCCGACGTGCAAGCACTTGTTTACAAATGAAAATTTTCCTTTTCTGCGCGCATGCGTCACCACTGGCGCCAGCAAATTCAGTCAGCTGCAGACTTTTTTGATACATGCATGCAAAAAAATAACTTGTGTGCAAGTCGGTGTTTATACTTGCAAATTTAACTTACTGGCGCGCCAGTTTTTATTGGCGCCAGCAAATCCATGCATGTGTAAACTCTCCTTAAAAGGTCCACTGGTACTAAATCGTTACGTTTTGATCGGCAAGGTAGGAAGAAGATCATCAGCATTGAGTCGATATGTGGGTAAAAATTTTCGAATTTTACAAACCTCATAGAGCTTTAACTAGTCTGGAAAATTTGGAATTTTAGCGGACTAAACTGCTAAAAAATAATTCCGTTTATTAAATCAAGCGGTGTTCCTACACAAAGCACAGATTCTTTGTATTTAACAAATATGGAAAAAATAAGAAAACATTCAAAAGTGGGTGAGTATATATACCACAAATTCCCGCATAACTTCTAATAAAAGTTCGTTGGGTTCGGTGTAATAAAGCTTCTTTATTTATTTAAAGAAGTTATTTTCGAACGGTCAGTCAGTTTTGCCAAGTCCTTGCTTAGAGTAAACAATCGTGTTCAACACTTAGTTTCTAAATTTAAATAAATATAGAACAGCTTTCAACAATAATGGATGAATCTACCAGAACTGGCTGTCTCTAAAGAGTTTATTAAAAGGACCTTGAAGAAAAAAGCCAGGAACATCATTAGGTGGCCATACACACAGAGGTTGATCCGCCGGTTTGGAACGGCGCGGTTTAAACTGGCGGATTTGTCTTTCAATTAGTGGACATTCCACGCGCCATTTATAGCCGGCACAGATTTATCTGAGTTCAGACTGGCGGGCGAAACTTGTGGGTTCCGCGCTCACAGATATTTTAACCGGCGCAGACTTCTCTGTCGGTTTAATCGCTGTTCAGGCCAACGGCTTCTCTAATTTGGATATCTTGTTTCGTAAGATCCTCTCTTACCAAATTTATTAAAAAATTATACTTGTTACTAGAGAATTATTGAAATAAAGCCAGGCTGGTGCCAGGTACAATTTTGACACCTTTACATTGTAATATCAGCTGTGATCTTTTAACACACGGCCTTTGTTTACTATATGAACCGGAATAAATAGTGCCTTCTTTTATTAATTGAAAATAAACGACGAAAGTTTTAAATTTGACTTTGATATGTCAATTTTGAAGGATCAATAGCCTGGCTGTATTTCAATAATTCTCTGATATCCATTCTTAAATAATTTATAAAATTGTCTGGATCATTTTCTCGTAACTCTTTTAATAGAAGGTCATGGCTAAATAGTTTCCTCTTAAGCAAATAAGTTTTTACCCACTTGGAACGTCTCTCTTTTACACCACTATGCATTATTTTCATATTAATAATCATTCCCATACACAGAGCCTGGTTATATTTAGCACTAAACAATTTACATACGCTATGCTTAAAATACCGTGCCGCATAAAACTTTCGACTTGACGAAATTCCACAGTTTTGGTTAAACCGGCAGATAAATCTTGAGTTTTAGCCCACTAACGCGCGGTTATGTCTGCCACAGACCGATATGAAGGATCGATTCGAAAGATTTTTTTTAGTGTTAGTGGACTGCAGCAGTTTTAAACCGGACTTTTATTGTCTTTATTTATTTTAAACACGACGTTTCGGTTAATAAGTATCTCTAACCGTTTTCAAGTGTAAGCTAAACAATCCAGTCTAAAGGCTACTACTTATACTACTTCGTGTACTACTCTTTTTATTCCTAAAAATATGGTTTTCTTTAAGAAGTGGTTTCCATAAGTTTGGTATGCCTGTGCTAAGTTGGCTGAAAACTTCTTTATTCTACATTATAAACGCAGCTTCAATAAACTTTTGTTTTATCCAAAACTTTAGCTTCTGACCATTGAATCCTGTGATTATTTAATCATGCATGATCCGCTAAACCGAAGAGGGCGTTTCGGTTCACCTACATATGATTTACCACACTCCCACGTGATTTGGTAAATATATTCCTTATTATTTGAGAGATTTTCTGGTTAATTTCAGTAAAAAAACTCCTTACAGTATTTCCCGATAAAAATACTGTTTTTATATTATAGTGTTTGGCTATTCGTCTTATGTTTTCTGAAATCCCTTGAACACATGGAACATTAATTAGACCCATCGGGTTATTACACACACATTTGATTTGTTTTTAATTTTAGAGATCGTTGACCTTATTAATTTCACGGAATAACCATTCTGTTGTAAGTCCTTTATAATGTTGTTAATTTCTGTGGTTGATTTTTATTATTACTACAAATATTTACGGCTCTTAAATACAAACTTCTTTTAACTTCTTGTTTTGAACCAACAGAATGATAGATTGAAAATTTGGGTACTGTCCCATGTGTGTAGGTTTCTTTACAGTGGTTTGAATCTATTTCAATTTCCATTGTGCATTTGATTGTTGGTCGAATACATTGAGATCGTGGAGAAAATTCTGCAGTTTTTCATTTTCCGGCCGCAGATGGATTTAGGAAATCTTATCAAAACTGAGTCAGCTTTTTTGGAGAACTAGGCCAACGGTGGTGACAAATCGCTTAAAAGTAAGCGACAATAGAGCCACTGGTGGTCGCAGTGGAAGGGCTGTATCATCAATCTTTGTTGTAGTCAGCGTCTTCTATATTTTACTAAACAAAATCCTGAGTAAAAATCTGTGTGTTGGATGTATTTTTTGCCGTTTATATACCGAGAATTTTACGCGATTTTTTACGCTTTGCCGATTATTATTCACAGTTTTTCCGACGCCTTCTTGGATACGATTTGCATTTGATTTTCAAAAGAATTGGGGCAAGAAAAAATGGGCCTTTTCCTGACGGAAAAGCAACAGGAACTTTTCAAAGTTTGTCATATTTTAAAAGAGACACGGCAATAAAGATATAATACACATTGTCTTTTTTACATCCCTTGTTCTTAAAAATAACTTTGTTTTTCTTAGTTACAAAATTCGTTTAGAGTATGTCATAAAATTATTATTTTATCTATGCATTGTATATTTTTTGTAAATGTTGTCATTACACTACTATACTAGAAAGGGACGGCATATATAAGGTCGCTATATAACGAACTTCGTTATATAGTGACCTTAGGTAGGGTGACCATAAGTCCGGCTTTTTGGGCAAAATGAAAATGTCCGGCCGGCTTTTTTCTTCGTCCGGCTTTTTGGCGATCCAAGATACCTTAGGAGGGAGAAATCTAGGGGGGTTAGAGCTCCAAGCTTAAAATTAGTTCCCTCAAATGAAATAAACATAATTTATCTTAAACCTCAGGAAAGAACTATTTAAGTTACTTAAAAATTTGCGACGCGGCGTCGGCGTTTATACTTTGGAAACTAACCAAAACTTTTGCACTTTGGTAACATTTTTCAACCAAAAATTTTTTGCAAAAGATACTTAATTTTTCAGCGCTGAAATTTTGACTTTTAAAAAATTTTAGGCGCAATTTAATCTGAAAAATGTAAAATTTTTGCGAAATTTTTGCCTGCAGCTGAGCCTTCATTTTTTTCCCTTCTTCAGTATTTTTTTTTTAATTTTGCAAAAACTGTCTTCTACAGCGGCACTTTTTGATGCTTTTAGAGCTTAATTTTTTTAATTTTTGCATGCGGTGCCATTTTTTTTTTCTAAAAACCTTCGGTCTGGCGTAGTTTTTCCCGCAAAGGTACCTACTTATTTTTATTCAATTTTCTAGTACCTACATAGTTAGATTTTTTCCAGATTGCAATTTTTCAGACCTTTCGGTCCCAAGAGACTTTTTTTTTAGGGAAGGTTTTTTAAAATGACTCGTTTTGTCAGGCTCTTTTATCGAAAATCCGGCTTTTTTGTCTTTGACGGCCTCCTTTTATGCAAAACCAATATGGTCACCCTACCTTAGGCATATAGGGTTAATCCGGCACTGATAATGGGTTGTTAGAATCCGACTTAAAAAAGTGTAAGGTTTACTTTATTTTGGAAAAACTTTCCAATAAGTCCCTAATAACACACAATAAACGCCTAACGTTTTATATTTAATAAATTCTATGACATTTTCCACCATCAATATATAATTTGTCATTATTTTTTCATTCTATTATAATGCTAATATTTATTGAAAAAGACTCACCTATGGTACCAATCCATTAAAGCTATTGTTAAAAAAGATTGATTTGTTGCTACTTAGCTAATTAAAAAAGTAAACAAGCCTAGTGGCATATCGAGTAAGATGACGTAAACCGTTTTCAAGCGAATAACTAGTATTTACCACTGGCGTCCAAGCGACCTTGGTAAATACCACTCCTTGAAGACTGACGTCACGAATGAGCCCTTTGTACGTCATCGATTTTTACCACACTTCCGAGGAAGGTTATTGGGTTTTTTAACCTCACAATCATTTGTTTTGTTTCTTTTCTGGAAAAATTTTTAGTGAAATTTATCGCGTGTGCCTTAATTATGAGGAAAAAGATAATCACATTAGATATAAATGACTTTGATGCCGCTTGTTTGTTAATAAGTACCATCTTTTTTACCCTGACTATGCTGTTTATCGTGGTTTAAGTGCTTTTTTTAGAATGATCGATCATCTGGCTCCCTGAACTCCGTCCTACCTTAACACAGCACTGTACTCATTAAGCTGCTTAATGAAAATGCCGTATCTACTTAGGGATTTCTACGTAGATAGGTACGGTTTTTTTTATTAAGCACAGCAGTATTTGTAAATAAGTTTTATGGTTTATTCATTCCCAGATTTTAAAAAGCATCAACAAACAATAACCGGTTATAAAAAAAAGATATTCAAGCGGTGTTTCTGTGGTAATAACCTAAGGGCCTATACAGCTGGCTTTAAATGTCAACCAAGGGATAACCAGAGGCAATTACTAGTTATTCACTTGAAAACGACTATAGTGGTGTTATTTTACAAACTGGTCAACATCCAGCAATAGTGTAAGCATCGACAGGAAGACAAAAAGCCTTACGCCCGCTTGACATGCAGTTCCGTGCAAAGATTAGTATATCTTGTCATGGACCCTAAACTTGCATGCAACTGCCAGTTTATTGCTCCATATCCAGCAGCCTTTAGGGCTTCTCAAAGCCTATTCCTGTTCAGATGATTAACAAGGATCTGTATACATTTTTAGTAAAATTCATGCCATCTCACTCAACCATTCTTCTGACGCAATGACTCATGGATTTGTAACTTAGGTTCCTACGTTAGTTTTATTAGAGGTTTATAGCATCCTATCTTACTCACAGGGGTTTAAATTTGTTTATTTTTATTTATTTTTTTCTATAGATAATTAACACCTATTTAGAATTTTTATAATCTTTTATTCAAAACGTATGCCGTCTTAGCCAGGTTTCCCCTATTTTTAAATATTATATAAACGCTTGACCTTGGTTGTGTGCGTATGTGGTCGTTTAGTGCATATAAATTTGTGATTTTCTTCGAGGTTATGATTTGTAATTCCATAACCCTCCCTATTTGCCAGACCTAGCTAAATCCCTCGCCTTTATTTGGAAGTTTTTAATTACTTAATTTTAAGGGATGCAGTGAGTTTACCAATAGATTAGCGCAACACCACCCTCCCCCCATTTAAATCATATACACTCATTACATAAAATAAAAATATATTAATATGCCAATAATGTGAGTATGTTATAAACAACTTACCTACATTTTACTTTATTTGTATGTGAGGGAAATTCTTCTATCCTTTAAATTAAGCTATTAATTCATTTATAAGACTTTTTCAAATTGTGGACTGTTCGTTTATTAGTTTTCTTCATTTAAATGCGAAAATCAAACAGAGGGCGCTTCAATACAATAAAATGCAAATTCAATTCTTAAGTTCTAATCAGCTTAAAGTTTGGACCTCGCTAGGTACTGTACGGTTAACTTTTTTAATTAAAATTTTGACATTTGAGTTCTTACCAGTTTTCTTAATAGTTACGCTCCATTAGCCCGTTCAAGAGTCATAAAACCGTCCAAAAAATCTAACTTGTGTTCCAGGTCGACGGTGTACTTTTATCGGTAGTCAGCCCATATAGCACAATCACGTATTTAACACGTAAAAAAGGCGTGAGAAAAAAAAAACATTGATTTTAAAAGCTGCTAGAAAAAAACGTTTATTTCATATATGAAAACAAGCTTAATAGGTCATTCATTAACGTTATAAAAAATAACGTTGCTAAAAACTGCGTTTCGATAACGCCATTATCAAATTAAAACAGCAATGTTTTTACGTTAGTTTCAAGTGATTTTTATAAACGTTAAAATCACATTAGATTCACGCCTTTTTTACACGAATTTTAAAACGCGACTTGCATGGTTTTTCTACCAAATATTTTTTATATTTTACTAGCAGCAGCGCCACCTATTGTCGGGATTTTTCACTTTGACAAAATCTATCAGGCAGTGCTTTGGCCTCTAAACTCCAAAAACCTTTTAAGGAACTGATCCCTGATCCTTCACGATCACGACGCATCTGTTATTAACCTGATATAGACACATTAATATTCTGTGAAAGTGTTTACTATTAAAAAATCTTGTTTAGGTTTTAAAAAAAACATAATGTATATAGCTAGATATATAGATATTTTGTCTTGCCTTGAGCGCCATCTTTAAAATTGTTTTGAAGTGTTGGAGTCTTAAACTAGTGAACTTTTATAACTTCCTTTCGCGTCTCTTTTAAGTTAAAAAAATGTTATTAAAAAACGTGACCAAGAAAGACGCAGAAAGTTAGTAGGTTTGAGAAGTCTTAATCTAGTGGCAGTAGAACATCTTGTGGAGGACTTTTTAAGTGTGAATTTGGTACATGAAAATAATGAGGGTAAAAAACACGTTATATACACAGCACCAAAAACTTCAGCAAAAAGTACATTTTTATAGCTTGATTTCTCCTTGTTTTTAAGTTATCCTTGAGCATGTAGATTTAACAAAAAACAAAGAAAATTCAAAAAACAGTAAATAACCCAAAAAATTTAAATTTTGGCATTTTAGAAAAAATAAATAGAGTTTCGCAACCAATTTTAACACATAAAAAATGCTGGGAAAGCCACGTAAATATACAAATATTCTTTAAATTTCCAAAAAAAAATTGTGCAACATCTGTTGATTTTTTTGCAAGAGCCTCTTAATTTTAATTTCTACGGGACAGCGGCATGTTGTAGGTATACCACATAGAAAAAAGCTATACTGACTATAGGGTAGCCTAGTTAGAAAAAGAAAAACTAGTTTAGCAGGTGATTAGACAGGAATAGAAACATAAGGGTTTACCCTGATCGCAGCAAATCCCGGTGACCTGTGAACTAAAAGTTAAACGAAGAGGGTACCTATACATGTAAAATTATGTGAAAGTAACATTGCCCACTTCCAGAAACGCTAGAGAGCTGAGAGCTCTGATAGACTGATAGGAACTATTATAAAACTATAGGAAAAAATTTTAAAACCCCAAAATTTTAATTTACCTCCCTTGAATATGAAGAACTTTGGCTGTAGTAGCAAAGTTTTAAAAAACATTTCCAAACTAGTAAGAACATTTCATTTTAAAACTTGTATTGGAGAACTTGGTTTTACCTTTATCTCAATTCTTTTTACTTATACGATTTTCGCGTATTTGGCTTTTTTTACATGAAAAAATGTTTTTGTTATGGTTTCTTATTAGCTTGGACCTCGCTACGTACTTTACGGTTAACTCTTTTAAATTTAAATTTTTACTTTTGAATTATTTTCTTTTCTTAGTAAGAATATAAAATCAAAAATTACAAGTTTTGACAAGAGTTTTGTCCCGCTTATTTGCACTGAACGATGCACTGTGTTGCGTGCCCTGTTAATAATAGTCATTATCAAACAGTCTATGTTGCCGTTGTCGGTATTGTGATGATACATTGCGACAGTCGGGCTAACGAGAAGGAATATTTTAGCAACGGGAGCACATAATGAATAGGGTCACTGCATCACGAAGACGTAGTGTCTTCTTTGGGTAGCGACACGACAGCTAAATATTTTTGGTTATATGACGAATCTGACACTGTCAGGAGCGTAGCTTTTTTTGTATTTAAAAAAATAAAATGGTTTACAAATGTTACGTAAATAACTGTCCGTCACACTCGGTATATATATTTAGACTGTCCAAATAAACAAACCATTTAAATAATGCTTTTCAGATTGTCGAATAAAAACGATGTTTTTTATGATTTCAATATTTTTTCACACAGCGCAAAAAAACAAAAATTATTTGACATGTTGTATAAAAATATAGAAAACTATTGTTGGATTTATTCTAGGGCATAAAAGTGTACGTTTAATCCCTTTTTTCATGGACTTAGGTGATTAAAAGTAATTTCTTTAAAACTATAAAGGAAAAATTATAGGTTTTTTGGATCATTTTATTTTATTAATATACAAAAAACAAAAAGCTATCATGATACACGATAACGGTTATTCTGTTGCTTCCAGCTTGGCAAAAGTTTACTGTACTTTGCTGATGACTTGGTTGGTTTCGATTATTATTGTGTCCTTTGGCATAGCTTTCATATAAAGGAAGCATTTAACTTTCTAGACTTCTCCAGGATAAAAAACAGGAATACCTTTTCGGTTAAATTTTTGACATTCTTTTTATTGCATCATTTTCGGTACTCTGAAAGCTTTCTTTGGCGGCCTTTTCAATGTCCATCTCAAAGTAGGAATTATTCTTTGGCCCCTTGTTTGTTCCATCTTTAAGAAATTTAATTCAAACTTGTTCTTATTTAGTTTGTTATGAAATAAATATTATTTTTTGCACATTTTGTTAGCGTCTAACTGACTTTTGTTTAGTATCTACCATAGCAACGCGCCCAAAGCTCACCAAAAAAATGAAAACTATCACTGCCCGCTGTATTATTATATACCGGGGGCTGACATGCTAAAACTAGAGTACCGGAGTAAGTGGTTTAATATTTATTTATTTTATGATTATTATTATTTTTAGTATATAAACATTGGCATTAAAGTCCCTTTTAATCACTTAACAAATTATAGCTTCCGGTCGGGCTTAATCTTGCCGCGGAATTAAAAGTAAACACAGCATATACCTACTATTATTTTCTTACGGTGTCCAAACAAAAGCGGGTGTCGAAGAAAACGTCGAAAGAACAAAATGTCAAAGACACGAAAGGTCGAAAGTACAAAAGGTCGAACACATAAGGTCGAAACTACAAAAGGTCGAAAAACAAAAGGCCAAAACTTCAAAAGGTCAAAAACACACAAGGTCGAAAGTACAAAAGATCGACAGTACAAAAGGTCGAAAGTACAAAAGGTCGAAAATACAAAAGATTGAAAAACAAAAGATTGAAATCAAAAGGTCCAAAATCGAAAGTAGCTATACTGTAATGATTGTAAAAAAAGGCTTTACTATAGACACAGAGGCACACACACACACAAACACATACACGCACATACACAGACACACACACAGGCGTCACGACGATATTGCTAAGATAAGTCAAAATACACCCAAATAAACACATTTTCGGTGTCATCTCAAAAACATTTTTTTTCTTCGAAAGCAATACCTTTTCTAGCCATTATTGCACGGGCTAGGAAGCCACCATCTCTAGGTATTTTTTTTGTGTAGCAACACGACGGGTCGCGGAACTTTGTTCGAAAACATTTTTCTCGGTTTTTTCGAACAGAAATTTCTTTGAAACAAAAATTTGCGATCAATCGGTGTTTTCCTAACCTTTCTCAATTGATCGCAAACGTATTCTAACCGGTACAGACACTCTCTGACCTTTTTCCTCCAAAACATTGTCTTCAAATCACAGGTTTGCTATCAATTGAGAAAGGTTAGAATAACACATTTTTCGAAAATATGTTTCGGTTGGTGCGGTTTGGTTTCACACTCTCTACCCAGACAGCACAAGTACGTACTATGTACGTACATAGTAGGTAACTCTGTGATGTACATAGTACGTACATTTTTGGACGTCCATATATGTGTACGTCGTAGAGACGTAATTTTAGCCATGTACTATGTCCCACATAGCACAATCACGTGTTTAACACGTAAAAAAGGCGTGAGAAAAAAAAAACGTTGATTTTAAAAGCTGCTAGAAAAAAACGTTTATTTCATATATGAAAACAAGCTTAATAGGTCATTCATTAACGTTATAAAAATAACGTTGCTCAAAACTGCGTTGTAATAACGCCATTATCAAATTAAAACAGCACTGTTTTTACGTTAGTTTCAAGTGATTTTTATCAACGTTAAAATCACATTAGATTCACGCTTTTTCTACACCTAAAGGTATCATTAAAAACTATTCTGGCTTCCTGAACATTCCTACTTTAGAGTGATCGTCCAGGTTTACCTTAAGGCTCGAAGTCTCGATAGGTTTAAAGTTTTTTTTTACTTGATTTAATATTTAAGTAATGTAACTCTAACAATGCCGTTAAATGTTATAATTCCAAATCTAAAGAACTTTAAAGACACTGTATGTTATTTTAAAAACAAATAGACTTACTGATCGATGTAAAATACAAAAATAAAAGTTTTGGAATATTTTTCAAAAAATCATGTTTTTGCACAAATTCTACTTGATTCACGGCAGAACCACAGAAATTACTTAAGAAACTATACAAAATTTACAAAAGAGGCAAAATTTAGAGTAACCCCACAGAAATTATATTTTTTATGATTGTAGGTAAGTACTATAACTACTATTATATCTAATAGTAAAAGTGTATGCATTAAATTGTTGTAGTATTTTTTGTATTAATTTATATTATAAAAATAAAAAGTTGGTCAAAAACTTAAAATATAAGTATGGTCTTTAATTTTTTTAAAAATATTTTACATACTGTAGGTACTCTAAAAATTCTGAGATCGCTTTACAAACTTCTACAAAAATTGTAGCTACTCTAAAAATTCCGAGGTTAATTTACCATATTGTATAAAAATTACGTGTAGGTACTCTAATTATTCCGAGGTAAGTTGACGAGTCGCCCATGGAAATTCCGAGGCAGGTCACGTGGGCTTGTCGCTACCCATGGAGACGCCAGGCTTCCAGGATGCAGTGACCCTAATAATGAATGTCGAGTAGTGACATCTTACAAGAGAATCATTAATTAAAAATAATAGGGAAGCATAGAGTCAAAGGTCCAAATTGATTTTCAAGCAATAAGGCGCTGTCTGTGACGTAGTACGGCACCCTAACACAAAATAGGATTCTGGAACGTACTACCATCTAATCAAATCGTGTCATTGACTGAACTTACACATTTAACCGATTATTTACTATTTCTTTTAAAAATAATGTATTATTAAGGGCGCTTAATAATCTTAAACACACATGAGTTTAATAATTATACAGTGGTCCACTCGTTTTATTTACTAAACTCACAACATTGTCATCCAGCTACTTACTCTCTCTTTTTAACTCAAAGTAGTGGGACAAGCACACCCAATCTAAACAGTCTTGGCCCTATTTTGCAAATAGAAGTGTTTATAAAATGTCATTTTGACAATAGTTAATGTCAATCGACTTTCTTCCATCAGCACACAGTGGGCTCGCGGACTTGATTTTTCGGCAAAAAAGGTTAAATTATAAACATAATTAAACTTAGAACACCTTTACTAAAAAAGAGTAAATAGGTTGTCCAGTAGGCCTTGAAAAAACTGATTTGACTAATTTGATCGACAGAACATTCAGTTACTTATAAGTGTCATTTTTCCTTTTAAGGGAATGCGCCAAAGTACCATATTTGTATAGTGATTTGATTCAGATTTAAAGCCATTTTGAGAGAACATTTTATGTTGTATAAAATTCGAAAAAAAAAACTTGTAGAGGGAGGTAAGTATATTTTATACCTGTACATTTTGATTCCAATTTTGATGTGTAGACATCTTAGACAATGGTTTTTGCTTGGGATTTCTGAAATTCTATAAAAATACAGATTTCTTATAAATGTTGGACAAACATTTTGCTCCAGTCATCAACCGTTTTTTTTAAGTTTTATTTTCATAAGGAGTACGTACGTATCTTTTAAAAATTGTACTTGAAATGCTGCTGCCACAAGTTGCCCATATGAAAGATATTATTAGTTTACTGAAAAAGGGATTTTTTCCAGAAAAACGAGTTTTATATTAATCATATACAACAAAGCATGTCAGTCTTAACAAAAGTGCTTGTCTGTTATTTTTAAAGACCTTTAGATTAACTTAAACAAATAAAATAAAAAAAAATATATATTAGTAAAAAATACAAATAATGTAAAGAATAAAAAGTTAAAATAAAAAAATCAGTTGTTCAGTAGGACACGCAATTTTAAAGAGAATTTTATACTAATTTTAAAAATAAAAAAAAAAGGTCACTCCATAAAAAATATCAACTGCAATATCTCAAAAACCAAAAATTACAGATGAAGTTTATGAAAAAAAATAGGTTAAAAAACTTTTAAAGTAAACGGTTCTTTTTTGAATCATCAGCAGTTTTAACAAACTATTATAAAAACGTGGACTCTTTAAAAATGTTTATTTTGTTGGACTCAAAAACACATTTCTCTAGAAAAATCATTCTTATTTGATTATGCAGTCGTTCGCAGGTTCTTATCCGCTACAAAGTTCGTATTATTTTCTAGTTTTTGGTACAGCCATATTTTTAGTTTGGTTTTTAGATTAAATTATTATGCAAACTCCTCATCGTTTCCAACGCAGCTTTGTTATGCATACCACGGTGAGCTCAATTTAACCTTAAACAATCCGAAGTACCAAGTTTGATAGAGATTTTAGGTCCGCCATGCTAGTTTTTGTTTGTTTGAGTACAAAATTATAATAAGCGACGTTAAACACTGCAGAATTCCAGATTTAATACACATCGGTTAATAAATGTAAAAGTTCTTCATTTCGGATCCGCCATGATATTTTAAAACTATATTTTTAGGTTTGAGTCAGAAATCTTAATTATCGTCTTTATACAACCCAAAGGTCCAATTTTGATACATATCGGTTCATAAATAGAAAACTCAGCCCTTTTGAATCTGCCATGTAATTTTTTTAAAGTTTAAGTTTCTAATTATATACAGCGAGTTTAGATACGTCAAAGTTCCAAATTTAAGACCTATTGGTAAATAAGTTTTTTTAATTTAAGTCAAAAATCATATTTAGCGACTATTAACACTCCAAAGTTCTAAATTTTATACTTGTCAGTTCATAAATAGGAAACTGCGCCATTTTTCTTTTCTCATTTTAAAACAAAATATTGTTACGAAACCTATTTTTCTAATTTTGGTCAAAAACTAGGTCCGGGGGACCATTGTGCAGCGCTATGAGTTGGACAGCGATAAAAAATTAGCTGTACTTTAAAAAGGGATGCAAATGAGTATGTTCCAAAATTACAATTTATGTCGGGGCGCAAATTTAAAGCTACGTCACGAGTCAGCGCCTTTATAAGGTGGTGTAAAATGGTTAAATATCTCATGTCTTTTGAGTTTCGGTGTTTCCAGTCCTAGAAAGGTTATGGTGTTTGGGCCATAGTCAATACAGTGAAGGCATGGTATCTAAAATCCAAAGAAGTCAACAATCACAGCAAAGATACAAGCCTTGAAGAGAACTGGAAGAAAATTAAAAACCTTCCTTGTAATGAACAACAAAAAGTCAGAATTCCTTTAGTCAATTTAAATAAATAAAAAATCAAGCGCATCGTTTTATCCCTTTGTAAACCGGGTTAAAATGGATTCTGTTTCAATTGTACTGGGGAGCAAGATAAACAGCACAGTCATCTGACAAAACAGGGCATAAATAAAATCTGCCGTTAGTGGCCTACGCTACATGAAAAAGTGGTATCTGAATTTTGCCGAGGTCGAATGCGGTAGACATTTATAGGATTTTAGTCCACAGTATAGACACGAGTCTAATTTTTAAGTCATGAAGTCATGAGTAACAAGCTGAATTTTCATGAGTAGCTTCATTTTGCTGCCACCTTTTTTTCCCCGTAAAAGCGACAAATTTCGAGCTGGAAACTGACTAAACGAATTACACGATTTTGGGGACAATGCTGCCATTTACTTTGTAGCACTCCGATGGCTCAGATTGGGTTTTGGTAGATACAGTGGACTATAATTAACATTGGCGCAAAAAATTCATTTAACTAGAGAAAGTAACTAATTTAAAAATTGTAGGTTAAATTTGAAAGAGAAATAAAATTGTGATATAGCCTCATGGAGAGGGACTTACCGCTGTTTTGAGGTTCCAAAGTGCAAGGTGTACACCTTTCCATAAGAGCTATGTGACTTGAAGTTCCAACAGGATGATGGCACGATAATTTTAATTATTTGCGGTATTTTAAAGTGAATTTTCACTATTTTTTAAATTTAGATTTTAAGGTTGTCGTTTTCTAGACATGGCGACGCGCAGCACACTTTGTCTGTCACTCTATCCTGCGCTTGCAGTTTTTTCGTACATGCGCACAGCACTTCACCCTCTATAGGAAACCATATCACTATATTTAAAATTTTATGGATATGTGAAAAACACGATAGAGGACGCTTGTAGTGCCAAAGTACATAAAAATAAAGAAATAATAAATAAAATGATAATTCGTAAATTTAGAATAGAAATTACATTTTTTGCGTTTAATTCTCGCATTTTAATGCAATTTTGCTTTAGGTAAATTTTATAATAACTAATAGTTGACCCATTTACTTAGCATTAATATAAATTTAAGACTAATAATTTTATGTTCAAGACAAAATTTTAGTCCATGAAAAAATAGGAAAATTAAAAGTAAAATTCAAAAATAAAAGAAAAATAAAGAGGTTTTTTATGGAAACCGAACATACTTTCAAACACATTTTTTAAGCCACATACAAATAATTCACTAGTTACTAATCACTTTTTCTATCTGATTATTTTGACATGTTGGGGGTGGGGGACAAGGTCGTGAAATTATCTAATTTTGAGGTCAAACTTTTTTTTACATGTATTAATATAAAATCTGTATATTTAAGCAAAAAATTAACTGTTACTAATGAGTTTATTACAGCCACCTGATTGACATGCTTGTGCCAGCGCACTCTCTCAGGAATCACTTACAAGAATTTTTGCAGAGGAGAAAGAGTGGCAACTTGACAAAATGAAGCTACTCACGAAAATTCAGACTATTACTCATCACTTAAAAATTAGACTGGTGTACTGTGGACTATTTCCTGTGGAATATAAAATGTGCTGAATGAGGTCAGATATCTCATGAATCCGGACTTTGTCACACACTTTACTCCAGTCGGTAGGCCATTCTAAGGGACGAAGGGACCGGATAAAAACTACCCGGTCTGGGGTTCTAAAGGTGACCTGTGCAATTAAGCGTTTCGAAATGGCGACCTTAGCCTCAGTCGGTGAAAAAGTCACGGTCATTAAATTCACCATATCAAAAAAAAAATAAAAATACAATAAAAGAGAGACTATATCCCAAAATAAGTAAATAAATTAATAAACTAAACCATCTAGAGGCAGGCTTTGTGGTGAGTTCAAAGCCCCACAAAAAAAAAGTTCATACTCGAGGGTCGCACATATGTATTCCCATGTATTTTTCGACGCTGAATCCGATTCCGAGCTCAGAAATGGCCCTCCACGTTTGGAATTGGCTCCAGGGGCCAAAAATGGCCTCTATATGGCCTGAGAGGTGGATTCTGGGATGAGGCGACGTTAAACCGACCGAACCGAATGAACCAACTGAAATTTCCCGTTTTGGGCCGGGAAAATGGCCCCTTAGGGGCCGGGAAATCGTGTTTCGGGCGCCGCAATGGCATCAGTGGCATTTTTGTGTACTTTTGAATACTGGAATGAATACCGTGCTTGAGAATTTTATGGTCAACTGTAATTCCCGGTTTAGTACGGGAAAATGGCCCCTTAGCGGCCGGAAAATCGTGTTTCGGGCGTCGCCATGGCATCAGTGGTGTTTTTGTGTACTTTTGATCCCAAACGGGGAATTGCAGTTGGCCATAAACTTTTTGAAAACGGTATTCATTCCAGTATTCAAAAGTACACAAAAATAACACTGATACCATTGCGACGACCGAAACCCGATTTTCCGGCCCCTAAGGGGCTATTTTCCCGGTCCTAACCGAGAATTGCGGTTGACCATAATCTTTCCAAGCACGGTATTCGTTCCAGTATTCAAAAGTACACAAAAATACCACTAATGTCATTGCGGCGCCCGAAAAACGATTTTCCGGCCCCTAAGGGGCCATTTTCCCGGCCCAAAATGGGAAATTTCAGTTGACCGTGAACTTTTCGACCACAATATCGACTTTGACTTTAGAATGCACCTTTAACGTCGCCTCATCCCGGAATCCACCTCTCAGGCCATATAGAGGCCATTTTTGGCCCCTGGAGCCAATTCCAGACGTGGAGGGTTATTTCTGAGCTCGGGATCGGATTCAGCGTCGAAAAATACACGGGAATACATATGTCTATAATTATTGTAGATGGAGCAAATTTAAAAGAAAAACACTGCTGATAAAAGTTGTATTAAGTATTTATAAATAAATACTTTATCTTTAAATAAGACAATACACCGAAAAAAAAAATAGCCATTACGACTGTTTATTTCTTCGATAAACACGGGATGCTGCAATGCAGCTTCCTTCAGAGTTCTTAGGAATTAAAGTAAAAATAAGACAGAAATCCCACTAATCTTTTTAATTTGCTATTTATTTTATTTTATGTCTTCTTAGATACATAATACGTGGATGTTGTTTATTTCTTTCCGGAAAAAAATATATGTATACCTATAAAGGTAAATACAGAAAAGAAACATTGCTGGAAGTGTCCTTCCTGATCAAGTACAGTCTGAAGTATCTACAGCAAGAAACATCTTGCGCAAGTTACACGTAGAAACAAAGCTTTACGTTTTGTGGTAAATTAAATATCAACAGTAAAATAATCTAAACTAAATATTTAACATGAATATGTCAAGAACCAGAATATTAAATGGAAAAAATATTTAAAGAAATTCTAAATTTAAAGTAGTCTGAAGTGGTAACGAAAATATAAAGTAACCTGACAAAATATAGACTGGGAAACATATCGACAGAAATATTAAATTTTAAGTCTGAAATAGTAATGAAAGAAAATATTATTTTCATTTTTAAATTTCATTTTTTCTGCTTTTTCTGATTGTTAGAATTTCATATCTTTAAAATGTTTAAAAAGCAATTGTGACTCGTTTTACAAGTGAATTGATTGAGAATGGTACGCATATATAGATCAAAACAAAGCATATGACAGTATTCAACACAGATAAGTTGTTAAATATACTACAAAATATCTGTGGACCAGCAAATGACTGCAACTTATCGCAAACCCATAAAAATATTTCAGAGTTTTATTAGAACAAGGCGAAGTCAATCAAATACCAAGGCGTGATATTATTGTTTAACCTCTAATTTCAAAATATCTTTGAAGAAGCATTGGAAGGTGTAGAGGAGGGTAAACTTGTAAATGACATACTAATAATTATTATTAGAATTGGTAACGATAAGAAAAGCCATATACTTAGATACTATATTGTACAAACAATAAACGCTCCAAATGCAAGTAATAAGAAACAAAAAAACAGTTAAGGTAAAGTTCTTAAATGTTCTACAAGATACAGGCAAAGAATTACAACTTATCACAAACCTATTTATTTAACTGTCAACATAAATATAAATGTGGATATTTCAGAATTTATCAGAACGTGACCTAATTAATCAATTACTATATTATTGTTTAACCTCTATTCTCAAAAAATCTTTGAAGAAGCCTTTGAAGGTGTAGATTAGGGAAAAAAATTGCAAATGGCATACTATAACTATTATTAGAGATGTTAACGATCAGAAAAGCCATATACTTACTATTACAAACAGTAAAAAGTCCAAAGGCAAAAGATAGCAAACCAAAAAACAGTTAAGGTAGTTGCTTTATATGTATGTCTCAAAAGCTTGGTGGATAAACGGAGGAATCACTTTATAAAGATCAATTCTCGAAAAAAAAATATTAATCGGCAATATTTAAAATGACAAACTGTTTCAAAACTAAAAATTCGGCGAGACTTCTGAGATGAGAGTATTAAATCATCATTATCAGAACGTGGCGAAATCAATCAAATACCAAGGCATTATTGTTTAACCTCTATTCTCAAAATATCTTTGAAAAATAATTGAAAGGTGTAGAGGAGGGTAAACTTAATGACATACTAATAAAATATTATTAGAATTGTTAGCGATATACTTAGAAAAAGGTACAACAGTAAACGATCCAAAGGCAAGTAATAGAAAACCAAAAAACAGTTAAGTTAGTTGCTTCGAATGCATGTCTCGAAAGCTTGGTGAATCAACAGAGGGATCATTTCTTAAAGATCAAATTTCAAATAAGAAAAGCTAAATCTACAATGTTTAAAATGATAAACTTTTTCAAAAGCAAAAATTTCTGGAGATTGGTACACATAAGTTTATTTATCCGCGTAGCCTAAATCCTGCTTTTCTGAGTTTGGTTTACCAAGCCAGCAGCTAAAGGACAGCAGCTTTGTGTTATCGAAATGATGGAAGGGGCGTCATTTAGTTCTGCAGGTACTGTTCTTTGTTTGAGTATTGCTCCATGACCTACTTCTAGAGGTGGAAGTTCGGAAGCCTTTTGAGCAGTTGAGCAGGACAATTGCATAGCAGGTGCAACATTCTTCACTTTACCTTTTAGGTGCTAGGAACTGACCCATTTTCTATTTATTTAGTATTTTCATGAGGTGGGTTTTCATTATTCCATACTGCTTTCTCGTTGGCTGTAAGGCTCTGGTGTCTGCTGTTCAAATTAAAAAAACTATATGCTTTTGATATTGGCCATTATCACAAACAAAACGGTATTAAAAATAATTAAAAAACATCAATTAACGTAAAGCATAATAAATGAAATCAGAGAATCTGCAGGATTTTCTGGCATAAACACTAGTTTTTGTGATTATCAGAGCTGCAAATACGATTTAAACCATCTTGACGATCGCTAACATCGGCACTGCAGAAAAGACGAAATCTGTTTCTATTATTCTTTTCTGCCTCCACCATTTTCTAAAATATGTCATTACTTCTTTTTCCACAAAATGCTCTAGAGGAACCATAAACATTAAGGAGTAAATAGCAACTGCTTGATGTTAAAGCGTGACATCAATCTAAATAAAATATATATAGAGAAATTACTTGGTTATATAATGGTGTGGAAATTTAAATGGAATCATTTTCTCTGGAAATTCTTGTATATAAATGAGGCAGAGGGAGCTTTGCAAGGCTTTTTTGTTACGAAAATACGAGAGAATATTAAATTTATGTTTAAGTATGAGAAGTAATTTCTTCGGGAAATTGTCCTGTCCTTTCTCGGTATCTTGCAAGAGTCTTGCATAGCTTGATCTATATGTATCAGTTTGTCTGTCTAATGCGCATGTAGAATTCGAAAGACTGAACGGGTTTTGTTTTTTTTTCTGCTGTGAGCCTATTTATCAGGACATCACGCTGTTTTTGCGCCTTCCTTTGTCTTTTGGCTCTTTGTCTTAGCCTATTCTTCTCTCGCCTCTGCTGCTCTCTGTCGGAGTTCTTCATACCTAGAACTGAAGAAGTGTCAGACCTAGAAAATATATTGGGCAACCTGAGCAGCAGAGCGTCTTTCTGCTAGGCAGGTCTCCCCTTTTGTGGAGGCCATGCTGGCAGTGCTGTTAGGGCTGAAACACCCTATCTCCTTCTCTTTGTCCTCTTGATTCTTTTTTTGCGAATTAACAATTTTTCCTTTGTTGTTGCTCATATGTACGTCCGAGACGCTGTAAAAAAAAGGAATTTGTGCCCGTTTGGCTTGCGCCGTGTTGTGTGTGTGTGTCTTTTTGCGTGGGCATGTTTGTCAGAAGGTATCAGCATTTGTCTTTCCTGGTCCCCCTGGCAATGCAAAGTTCAAGATTTTTCGTTACGACAATGAAGCAGCTACGTTCAACTGGCTAGGAAATCCGCAAGCCCCTCCCAGTCGTGGGGCATGGGCACGCTAAACCAATTTTTCCTAGCTACCTCTCCTTACTCGGCACCTGAGCTGAGGATGTCGTCGGTCCCTGTGAAAGAGTTCCTGCCTCCTCCTCTGCATGCGGTGTAAGTGTAGTGCTTGGTTAGGTGGTGCACAAGGCAAGAGAACTTGATGGTGGCAGACGAGGAGGCAGACGCAGCAGAATATTCCTGTCCCCTTGTCAGATGCAAGTCTGCGTAGGGCATAGCAATATTATCGACCCACACCATTAAAACAAAAACCAAGTGTGACTTTTAGCCCGGTGTCAGGGATGGTCCGACAGTACCTGGGGTAGGTAGGCACATGTCAAGTAAAATGGGAATATAAAAAGAAAAACCGATTGGAATCAATTGAATAATTTTATTAAAAAGAAAATTTACATAATATTTTGATATTAGGCAAGTTTTTTGGCCTTTGCGAAACAAATTTATAATAATTATTGGTTTAAAAAGTTATTTTAAATACTTAAAATCACACTTTTAACTAATGAGACAACCTACCCCAAAACGCATTTTAGAAAAAATTATAAAACGTATCAAGTTATCATAAAAACCCATATACAACAATTGCGCTTAATTTTCTTTTGACATTTTAAAGTTTGAAAGAGAGTTAGGGCCGGTTTATCAATGGAGGGTTACCCCTCGAGTTAGAGATAGCCCTGGGTTAAAGTTGTCAAAAGTGTTTATCCATCCAAGGTTAAATGCAAACTCGAGGGTTAACCCTAGGCTATCTTGACCCGCGCTCGAACGGCAGGGTAGCGTATTATCTCTGGGTTAACGTCAAAATTTTCAATTATTTTGAAGTGTTTTTTTTTATTTTGGTTGATTTTTCTCAAAAGCATAACATTTAACTTGTGTACTTCAATTTTTGTGTTGAATAGGAAATTTTTAAAACACCAGCGGTGATACTTTTTATGGTGTGAGACGGAGATGATGGAATTCCCCACAGACATGGAGATTTTTGCAATGGGAGCAGTCTACCAAGCAAACCAAAAATAAACATATAAATAACATAAAAATAAAATACCTAAATTATTGCGACATGCTAGAGCACTTTTTTAATTTAAAAAAATATGTTACAGAATAAATATTATATCACATCAAGGTTTTTAAACACTTTCTGGTCACCCAGGAAGCCTCTGCTTGCTCTGCACAGGGGGGTGTATGTAAATCAGTCATTCCGGGATAACAGGTTGATGGGTCAGAAACTAGTACCATTATTTCTTGTTGATGTGCCTTATTGATATTTCTTTATTAAAATGTAGAAGTCTGTTGGTTTCCTTGTAAAGACATGACCTGTAACAAAAATAAAATAGGTGTAGTAGTTTAAAAATAAACTTAAAAAATGCAGAATTATGATCCAATATCAAAGATATTAATCCAATACCAAAGATATTAATCCATTTGCTTTTAACTTATTTTATCTCTTAAATTATCTAGCTTTAATAGGTAGATAGGTACCTATAGATGCATTTTTATTTTAGACTAAGTAGTTAAGTACAACAGAAACAATTTACAAAGTTGAAACTACATGCTAATTTTTATGTTGCTAAATTATTTTCATCATACATATAGTAGATACTTACTGGCTAGAGTACAATAACTGAAGAAACTGAATAAGTTTTTTCCAAATAATATTTTTTAACAAAACACCCGACACCAACAATACAAAAAAACATATGATTATAACCACAAAATGTCAAAAATTCCACAGACTATTAAATAAGAAGGGAATACTTAGATGGTCGATTGTTACCAGCATTGCCAACCTGTGAGTTTCGGAGCTCTGGGTTAAAATCGCGTGGATAAACACTTTTCTCTTTAACTCGAGGGTGACTCCAAGGTTAGAGTTGGCCCAGGGCTAGCTAACACGACGAGATACCCCACCATTGATAAACCGGCCCTTAGTGCTGGAGCGATCAGTGGCGGCTGGTGACGTTATAAATTGGGGGGGGGGGGCAGAAATTTATATTTTTATTCGCCCTTCTTTTACATGCGCAAAGTGCTTGGATTAGCACCAGTTTCAGACTCATCATGGCCCCGTAGAGCAACCTCAAACATCCCCCAAGAATTTTAAACAATCTATTAACCTACCTACTTCGGTAATGTTTTGCCTATAGGCACTATTCAATTGGCACCTAATATCAGTCTTGCCTAGCATAGAAAATTCTATGTGGTTGATATCACACATTCCTTTTGCCACCCACGCAGGATCACTTCGTGGATTGTTCATAATAAGACAAATAAAGCAAAAAAAAAGCATTTTGTTTTTCACAACCGCATAACCAGTTTTCAGCATCGTATAACTTTTGATTACTTGCACTAAAATTTTGGGTAATTTTTAGGATTTTTAGGTCCGGTCTATGTGGCCCTAAAGATTTTATTTGTAATCGAAGTTTCAACGTACAGTGAAGTCCGCTTATAACGAACCCGTTTATAGCGAACTTCTAGTTAATACGAACCTTTTTTCTTTATACGAAAAGTCATTCATAAATACTCATGTATTGTCTTACTGGTTATAACGATCCCGCTTATAGCGAACTTCCGGATATAGCGAACCTAATTTTAATAATCTGGAATATGCATTTGTCTTTTAAAACGAACTTTATATAAGCAGACAATGGGCGTTTTCACACTAGACGATACGGCAACGACACGAATGGTTGCAAAGACATGCACAAGACCCAGAATATGATCACGAGTATGAATTCGATAATGATATGCTTGATTTAGTAGAAGAACAAGCTAAGAGAAAAATGTGTGACTTCGATTTTAACGATTATGTGACTATTGATAAAGACATTGTAGCAAGAGAAACGTTGACTGATGAGCAAATTATAATCTCTCCGTAACCTCAAACATGGTTTCAAGTGATAATTAGGAAGATAATGATGATCCTGTTCAAGATAATTCTGTTGAAGTCACTAAGGTTTATGTTCCAACCATTCGTGAAATGGAAAACAAAATTTCGGAAACTCGTAATTTTTTGGAATCACGCCAAGTTCCTGATAAAATATGGGCATCATTTTCTAACCTTGAAAGCTATATAAACAGGGAATATTTTTCAAGTAGAAATGTACAAACAAAAATTATGGATTTCATAAATATTAAAGATTTAGGCTTCTTTTATATATGTATTACATACCACCATATTATGTACTTTACATATTTAGATGTAGAACAATACTAATAAACGTCTTTATTCGTATGTATTGTGCCTTTTTCTAAAAATATAAAAATTTATAGTATTTTTTGTAATATTTTTAGTTTTCCTAATCTTGGATACTATTAAAAAAACAAACACAAAAAATTAAACAAAATTTATTTATTACTGTTTATAACGAACCTCGGATATAACGAACCGTATTTAGTTCATTTTTGAAATTCGTTATATCCGGACTTCACTGTATTTAAATTTGCACAGTTAAATATGTTATCGACGGTATTTATTTCCATTTTATAAACAAACGATAACAAAAACAATGACACGCGACCGGCAATGCTTTTTAATACTGACGAACCCCAAATCAACACAAACTCATACGTCTCACTAAGGATAGAACCGGCATCGTGTAGAAGGGCAACGGACGTTTCCGCACGATGATGATGACCGACTTCAACTCCCTGCCCTGTAGCAGCCGCCACTGGGCGCGATTCTTTAACACCGATCGGTAAGCTCATTCTTTGAGTTAATTTAATGTTTTCGCCGGTGTGACAATCAGCCCTGGTCTCCCCTATATTGTTTTAATTTCGTGTTAATTGTCTCTTTTAAAATTTAAAAGTAAAAGAAAATGAGAAAAAAAAATACTTGGAAAAGTCAATATTTTTCACAGTCTAGACGCCCTTTAGGCTTACAAAGTTAGCATAAAATCAAACAAAATTAAAAGGATTTTTTAATTAAGAGACCCTGTTAAATTAGAGTTTTGTTTTCACTTTATTACCTCCGAATTCAATTAAATGAAATGTTTTTTGTAATGATAATAATAATAAAATACCTTCAAATTTTTAATTGGATGTATAAAAAAAAAACAAATAAAATGTAAATGTTAATTTAATAAACAGTACAGCAGATTATAAACTAATTACTTTTTTGTATTTTCGATAATAATGTCAATAAAAAACACGTTTGATTTAATGTGCTAGAACTTATTTATATCAAGGGTTTGTGTATCGAAAGCATCAAAAGAGAAATCAAATTAACATGTAGGACTAACGTCATTAGAGACTTATTGTCTATCTCTTAGAGGCGGATACACGTAGATCTACCAATATTATTTACCTCATGTATTAGAATAGATGTACAGGGTGATTTTCACTTGAATGATTCTAACCACATGAAAATAGAAAGTTTCAATAACCTAACGAAACCTAATCAGATCTAACCGAACCGAACCAAAGCAAACTAAACCAATATTTTTTTTCAAAAAAAAAACTTTCCTGACTTCCTACCCGGGATCCTAGAGGATGTGAATCCGAACCGGACCGTAACGAACCGAACCTATCCAAACCTAACCCTACCCAACTAAACCTAATTAGCAGTACGTGTTGTAGTTTAGTTTGGTTAGGTTAGGTTTGGTTCAGTTTAGTTAGGTTCGGTTCGGATTCACATCCTCTAGGATCCCGGGCAGGAAGTAAGGAAAGTTTTTTTTTGAAAAAAATTATTGGTTCAGTTTCCTTTGGTTCGGTTCGGTTAGATTTGATTAGGTTTTGTTAGGTTAGGTTTTTGAAACTTTCTATTTTCATGTGGTTAGAATCATTCAAGTAAAAATCACCCTGTATTCATCTATTCTAATACATGAGGTAAATAATATTGGTAGATCTGCGCATGCGAAATCAGGGATTGAAAGTGGACTTGGTAGGGCTAGCGTCTTGTGTATAGAATTAGGACTAACCACTAGCATGGCAGGCCTAATTAGGGAACAAGAGTTGGACGCAACTCTAGGAATGATATCCGACGTCATGCCCAACACGGTGTATAGCAGAAAACTATACAACATTATCCTCCCGGAAAGGGAGAACAGGAGAATAGGATCAATTTTTCAAAAAACGATAGCTTCTGGTATACTGACGGATCCATAATGCCACAACGCGTTAAGTCTGTAGTTGTTACTATCCAAAAAAAAGTCTCGGCCAATTGGCTACAATATTTCAGGCCGAACTCCTAACCATTTAACTGTGTGCCCGGTGGATTACTGACCACGAATGGACCAACAGGACAATGAAAATATTCTTCGACATCCGACTCCGAGCAGCCTGATTCCTATACGGTCTCAGCGATAGATATGAGGAGCTGCAAGGATTCGCTGAATGCGCTTGGTAGCGCTAACAATGTATTAGTATGGATACCAGGGCATTCTGGGCACGAGGAAAATGGGTCCGCAGACCAAGCAGCGAGGAAAGCGGCATCTGCAAGATTTTTCGTGCTCGAAGCAGCCCTGGGGAGATCATGCAATGCTGCTAAATTAGGCATATTGAAATGGATAGAGAACAGCTCCCAACAATTCTGGATAAATATACCCGAAGAACTGGCTTACTCCAAAGAATTCAAGGGAGGCTTACTCCAAAGAATTCAAGGGACCTTGTATAAAAAGAGCCACAGAAAACAGACTTACCAGATAGGTGACTGGACTTTTTATGGGTCACTGTCGACTAAGAGTACCCATGCACAGAATGGGACTAACAGAAGAGACCGATTGTAGACTTTGTATGGAGAATGACGAAATAGTTAGACATGTACTGTGCGAATGTCCGGCAATACGTTTTGAGCCTATGAGAATTCGAGAATCGAGATCTAAAACATACTAAAATTTCATCAAAATCGTGGATTTCTTTAAACCCCATTTATCGTGTACCTGCTCCTTTGTTCATTTTTAAAAAGGTCATAGAATTCAGAAACCTGCCCCTCTTTCTGTTTTTAGTTGCATCCGCCCTGGCACCCTTGCCCAGACCGCCACTGTATATCATTATTCCATGTTCTTTACAACATTCTTAAAACATATCTGTTCTCCTGAACTTGGGACCTTTTTAACAAACTCTGTACGTATATACAGAGTGGCAACGTTAAATCAAACGCTGCTCTTTGTCGTCAATTTGAAATAAAATATTTTTAGCATAATTTTTTTTTTAATTATTTAAAGAAAACATGTTTGGTAACACAAACACATTTTAATGGGCGTATTCAGCGAGGCGCAGGAAATGGCATTTCCCGTCCCCATTAAATGTTATTATTCGAAGCGGATTTTTTTTTCCGTCAAGAAAAACAAAACTGTTCTACATTTTTGTAGGACTCGACAGGACTTGTCGGAACAGGACTCGACAGGACTCCACAGCACTCAAGTCCTGTTGGACGCTGTAAAAATTACGACTTGAACTTAACCCCTTTCCGGGATCTGGCAAAAAAAAAATATGTCAAAATATAGTTGGTTAAAAGGGTGCCGATTAGAAGCATTGTTTGATTTGAAATCATCACCCTGTATGTAGTTCAATGAATAGAGGCCAAAATAGAGGGGTTACCCTACAAAAGGTCCGGTAGTTCTGAATTTTGGATATGTTATTAAGCTGAGGAGGGTAGTTAAAAATCTGAGTTTTCGTCATCCATCCGCCATCTTGAAAAAACCATCAAAAATTGGCACTTTTTTTAGTTTTTTGCCTTTAATTTCGTTCCAGTACACTAAGTCGCAAAAAGAGTTATATGAAATTTAAAAAAAGATTGTTTTAAATTAAGCACACCACTGGAGCGGTAAATATGAAATATTTTTTACCATGTTACACAACGTTTAAAAGGAAATTTTATTATCTACAATCAAGTAAAAAACAATTTTTTTGATAAAGGGTATGGTTTTCAGAAAATCAAATAAAACCTGTGCAAAACATAATTTTTAAAAAAATTTATTATATGGCCCCCATTTACAGACGTCGCTGGCGGGTTCGTTGTAAGTCAAACCCCATCGAGTTATATACCGTTGAAAAGAGAATTTTACTGTCAATAAAGTGCATCATAGCATTTTTTTAAAATTAGGCTTGATTTTTGAAAAAATTAGATAAAACTTGTAACAAAAATATTTTAATTTGTGATTTTTTAAAATTGGTTAAATTTACGGGCGCCTTTGAATTTATAACCATGAAACCAATCCGACTTTCTTGTACAGCATTTTAAAGGAAATTTTATTTGCTATAATAATGTATAACACATTTTGTTCTAGAAAGCTTGGTTTAAAAAAAATCGAATAAATCATGGAAAAAACATGGATATTTTTTGACTTTTTGAAATTACTTGAATTAACGGACGCCGCTGAATTTATAAATAGTTGACCCCCATCGAGTTTTACCTTTTTCAAAAGGAAATTTTATTGTCTACAATAAAGTATATTACACATTTTTCTCTTAGAAGCGTATTTTTTGAGAAAAACCTAAATATGTTAGTTTTTGGGGGGTCTAGGGGGGGTTTTTGAAGAGGTGGTTAGTTTAAGGAGGTGTTTTACCCCTAAGCTCTCTTACCTTTTTGTGCGTCACTAAATTAACCCAAAAATAAAAATAAATAAAAAACGTGCCGTTTAAAGCACTAAATTTAAAAAAATTATTATTTTCTAACTTACTTACTTTAAGTTAAAAGTTACTCCCACTCCATTACAATATTTAAAAATACAATTAAAGAATGGATTTTGTAGCTGATAAAATTCTCTACAAGATATGTTCTTAGAACTTTTACCCTAGAACATAGTATTTCGGAGCTTATGCCGTCTAAAGTAGAAAAAATCAGAAAATTTGCCCAAGCACGTGATTTTAGTAATTTTTGGAAATTACCTAGCTCCGTTACTACTGCTCGCAGAACAACTATAGTACCACACGATTGTAGATAATTATATCCTCTAAAAAATTTCATATAACTCTTTTTGCGATTTAGTGTACTGGAACGAAGTTACAGGCAAAAAACTACAAAAAGTGCAAATTTTTGATGGTTTTTTCAAGATAGCGGAGGAAGCACAGAGGTGGGGGTGACGAAAACTCAGATTTTTAACTATCCTTTCGACCTTAATAACATATCCAAAATTCAGAACTACCGGACCTTTTGTAGGGTAATACTCCTCTATTCATTGTATTATTGTGTGTATATGTATAAAAGTGCATGCACAGGCTCACAGCCAAAAATTCCAGAACTATCTCTTGGCAAAGAAGTATAAGTACTTAAATATACAAACCTTTCACCCCATTTCCTCATTCCCCCGTTTTCTCATTTGGTAGGAAAAATATTATTTAAGTTGGCACAAAGGGAATTACGTTTTCCAGGACGTATTTATGATATTTTATTGCCAAGTTTAGAACAATAAGTAATTTTCAAGTTTTGGCAGGTTTTTTGTACATTTTTATCATCTACGGCCACGTCCACATTTTATAAAAATTTACGTTGCATTAAATTTGAAATTCGGCACAAATTTTCGCGGCTCAAATTTATGCATAAATATTAACGTTGTTTTGGAATATTTTTTGCCGTCATGTGCACAATCAAGTTAATGGATGATGGGTGAAGCAAAAATTTTATTTTTTTTGTATTTTTCTGCAGAATTTATTTATTTGAGATAGCAGACAAGCGCTTTCGTACTTAGTCCATCATCATGCCCCTTTTTACAATCGCCCACTTTTTAAAGTCATCTAAAATTGCTTAAACTCGTTGTAGTACAATGAATAGAGGAGTTTTACCCTACAAAAGGTCCGGTAGTTCTGAATTTTGGATATGTTATTAAGGTCGAAAGGTTAGTTAAAAATCTGAGTTTTTGTCACCCCCACCCCTGTGCTTCCTCCGCCATTTTAAAAAAACCATCAAAAATTAGCACTTTTTGTAGTTTTTTGCCTGTAACTTCGTTCGGAGCTTGGTAATTTCCAAAAATGACTAAAATCACGGGCTTGGGCAAATTTTCAGATTTTTCTACTTTAGACGACATAAGCTCCGAAATACTTTGTTCTAGGGTAAAAGTTCTAAGAACATATCTTGTAGAGAATTTTATCAGCTACAAAATCCATTCTTTAAATGTATTTTTAAATATTGTAATGGAGTGGGAGTAACTTTTAACTTGAAGTAAGTAAGTTAGAAAATAATAATTTTTTTAAATTTAGTGCTTGAAACGGCACGGTTTTTATTTATTTTTATTTTTGTATAAATTTAGTGACGTACAAAAAGGTAAGAGAGCTTAGGGGTCAAACACCTCCTTAAACCAACCACTTCTTCAAAAACCCCCCCAGACCCCCCAAAATCTAAAATATTTAGGTTTTCTCAAATTTTCTCAAAAAATGCGCTTCTAAGAGAAAAATGTGTAATATACTTTATTGTAGACAATGAAATGTGCTTTTGAAAAAGGTACAACTCGATGGGGGTCAACTATTTATAAACTCTTCAGCGGCGTCCGTTAATTGAAGTAATTTAAAAAAGTAAAAAAATATCCATGTTTTTTCCATGGGTTATTCGATTTTTTTTTAAACCAAGGTTAAAAGAACAAAATGTGTTATACATTATTGTAGCAAATAAAATTTCCTTTAAAATGCTGTACAAGAAAGTCGGATTGGTTTCATATGGTTATAAATTCAGAGGTGCCCGTAAATTTAACCAATTTTAAAAAATCACAAATTAAAATATTTTTGTCACAAGTTTTATCTAATTTTTTCAAAAACTAAGCCTAATTAAAAAAAAATGCTATAACGCACTTTATTGACAGTAAAATTCTCTTTTCAACGGTGTATAACTCGATGGGGTTTGACTTACAACGAACCCGCCAGCGACGTCCGTAAATGGGGGCAATTTAATTAATTTTTTTAAAAATTATGTTTTGCACAGGTTTTATTTGATTTTCTGAAAACCATGCCCTTTATCAAAAAATTGTTTTTTACTTCATTGTAGATAATAAAATTTCCATTTAAACGTTGTGTAACCTGGTAAAAAATAATTCATATTTACCGCTCCAGTGGTGTGCTTAATTTAAAACAATTTTTTTTAAATCATATGTTCGATTTTGGGGGGTCTGGGGGGGGTTTTTGAAGAGATGGTTAGTTTAGGGAGGTATTTGACCCCTAAGCTCTCTTACCTTTTTGTAGGTCACTAAATTTACACAAAAAAATAATAATAAATAAAAAACGTGCCGTTTAAAGCACTAAATTTAAAAAAAATGATTATTTTCTAACTTACTTACTTTAAGTTAAAAGTTACTCCCACTCCAATACAATATTTAAAAATACATTTAAAGAATGGATTTTGTAGCCTATAAAATACTCTACAAGATATGTTCTTAGAACTTTTACCCTAGAACAAAGTATTTCGGAGCTTATGCCGTCTAAAGTAGAAAAAATCTGAAAATTTGCCCTAGCACGTGATTTTAGTCATTTTTGGAAATTACCTAGCTCCGTTACTACTGCTCGCTGAACAACCATAGTACCACCCAATTATAGATAGATAGTTATATCCTCTAAAAAATTTTGTATAACTCTTTTTGGGATTTAGTGTACTGGAACGAAATTAAAGGTAAAAAACTAAAAAAAGTGCCAATTTTTGATGGTTTTTTCAAGATGGCGGAGGGAGCACAGGGGTGGGGGTGACGAAAACTCAGATTTTTAACTTCCCTTAACAACATATCCAAAATTCAGAACTACCGGACCTTTTGTAGGGTAACCCCCCTATTTTGGCCTCTATTCATTGAACTATGGGGAAACGCAGGAATTTCAGAAGATTTTAAAATCTACTAACGTTTATTACATCATGATACTTATTTGAAACTATGCGGTGTTGCCAAACAGCGCACTATATCTTTTTATTCTGCAAAATAAGAGGGCATTAAAAAGTGGGTGACTGTACATAAGAGAAGTGTGACTGAAATATCAAATATCCTTACTGTGTTTTTGCTTATGACGCCAGTATTACTAACAAGGAGTGTGGGGAGAAGAGAGGGAGAGGAAGGGGGAAACTAGCGAAATGATGATGAAACTAGAAAAAAAGTCTTAAAGCGTGTGCAGAATGAATTTTTGAAATCGTTCTATATTTGTGAAAGGTATAGCTACAACTATTACTAATAAGGAGAGAGAGGAGTAGAGAGAAAGGGGGAAACTAGTAAAATGATGTTGAAAAAAATCGTTACGCGTGTGCAGAAAGAACTTTGCTATTGGATAGCGAGGAGGGGAGAGGGTAAGGCGGGGGGGGGGGACTAGTAAAATGGTGTTGGAAAAAAAATCTGAAAGCGTATGCAGAAAGAATTTTTGAAATCGCCCTATATTTGATAAAATTATGCAAATATGGTTTTTGAATAGGGTGGGGGAAATGACAGGAGGGGAGATGGGTGGTAACCAAAGGAATTTCAATAAAATCGCCTGAAATTTAGATAATTTGTATGCGTTAAAGCCTACATCATGTGACAAAAAGGCGTTTGAAGACCGCCATGTTAATTTCTGTTAAAAAAAATATAGCCTATAGCACCTTCGGGATTAGTAGCAATTCTACGACACCTTTTCTGTCAAAATATTTACATACATACCCATCCTTTCGACGTGCTGCAGTTTTTATTAAAAAAATGTTATAGCCCAAAATACAGACTTATCAAAAACCATCTGTAGTTTTTATTTTTATGCTTTTCTTGAAAATCGATTCTTGCAAGTGGGGTGTCTTTTTTCCTCCCCTAGAAGTATCCGAAACCCTGTACAGTCGCAGGGGTGGATCTAGGAACTTGATTGGGGGGTGGAAAATATCATAATAAATATTGCATAAAACTATTTTGCATAGTCACCAAGAGGTGTATTTTGTGTGTTAAAACTAAATAAAGTTTGAGATTGGGGGAGGAGAAATTTCCTCTTTTCCCCTCCGATAGATCCACGCCTGACAGTATAGTATTTCTCTGTCCTTCATCCTGAAAACTGGGGTAACGGTTTCGAAGATAGTGTTTTGTAGTCAGATGGGAAGTAGTTTAACATTTCAAATTACTATTAATTATTTTCTTTTAGGTAAAATAAAATATTCAGAACGTGTATATGATGCGTGTATGGAAGCTTTCGACTGTCTCCCTCTGGCGGCGCTGATGAATCAACAATTCTTGTGTGTCCATGGCGGCCTTTCGCCAGAAATTCATAATCTAGACGATATACGAAAGGTAAGTGACTATTTAAGACTACCACTTTTTATCTTAAAATTGATTTTAAATTTAAAATCTTCTAGACCTCCTTAAATAATGCAATGTTGCCGCTTGTCTTCAAGAGTATGATCAAAACAAAAAGATTGTTAGCTACTTGAAAAATAAAACAAAATAAAATTAAAAATTTGACAAAATTTTATAAAAAGAGAATCAAATGTTCTCCGTGAAAAAGACAGTGGCATATGCAAAGTATTAGAAATTTGGTTTGTGTTCTTTTTTTTTTATTCGCAAGGAAAAGATCCACCAGTTCTAGCACTAAATTGTTGTGGCGGCATGCTTCTTTTTAAAATTGTCAGGTAAAAAAGTTAATTTTTCTACATACTCATTGATAATAATTTTTAAGGTAGGTTGCATAAAATTCTGTTGAGAAAAATACATACAAACGTAATGAAGATTATCCTGATAAAGGTCTGTCAAACCTTCTCTAAACTGAAAACCTGTCACAGTTTGAGGCAGCGTTATCCACAAAACCTTTAGTCCAACTAAAACAGATGAATATTCGCCACGGGGCAATTAATGAAGACGCGAATTGATGTGATTGAGTTTATAGAGCCACACACATCCATATATAGAACGGTCTCAAAGGGGCATAGAGCAGCGGTGCAGTTTACTAATTTATGAAGCCGATTCCAATACCACGACAAAGCATGTGTTCCTGAACCGAGATCACTCCATTGGTTATAAAGGTTTTGCTGGGGGAGTAGCCTCAATCGATTTAATCGGACCTGAATCAGTCCAGGACCATATTCTGTGAACTGTCAAATTCTATATTTTATTATTAGAGTCATGCACAAAATATCTTGGAGGTATAGGTGCTGAGACTCCTCGTGTAATCTACAATCTACCCAATCTCTAGATGGCGATTCTTCATCCTCCACATGATAGATTTCAGTTAATGTATGTACACAGTGGCGTATATATGGGGGCCCCCCAGGCCCCCCCCGAAGCTAAGATTTTTTTGGATATTTTCCACATATTTCATGAATACAAACATAAAATAGCATAAAATACAGCCTCATGAGGTCTCGGCCCCCCCCAAAACTGTCTCGGGCCCACCCCGAAACTTTTTTCTATATACGCCACTGTATGTACAGTTTATATAATTATTTTTGAGACAACTTTTTTTCGTTGGCCTATGCTATTTATTATGGTAAACAGCTGATAACTGTCAAAAAGTTATCTCAAAAATTCTAATATAGAGTTTACGACCGGGGCAAAACAGACGAGCCACGGTCTACAACTTTGTTGACGTCACAGCAAATGCTGAATTTCTTTTTGATGGTTACGTCACGCCACAGGTGATTGTGTTTAAAATATTGAAGTTGGAATGACGGTTGATGAATATTTCATTGTTTTTACTATATTCTTGTAAAAAAAATGTTTAATGCATAGTAATCCTTAATTTTTCAAAACCGCTTCATTAGCTTACACAAAAATTAAATTTAAAGCAGAAGCGAATGTGTTCGTTTCTGCGTGGAAAGTAATCGGCTCACTTACACCTATTTGTTTATATTCGGCAAATTTTAAAGCTTATTTAAATATGTTTACAAAAATAACAACATTAAAAAATGATTTTTTTGTAGTGTAGTTTTGTTTTTAAAAGATTACCACTGGTATTTTTAGATTTTAAATGATCTTTATTGTAAAAGATCATTAAAAAATCGAACAAGTTTTACAAAACAAGCAAATAAACAAATGCCATGATAAACACAGATGACAAAGTTAAATCCATGTCAAATATAACAGTTGGCGTACGGTGCATGGCGGGCAATTAAAATTTAAAATAAGAAATGTTAAATCTTGTAGATTTTAACCACCTAATCATCTTTGATTCTTACAAAAGTTTGGTGCAATATCGGAATAGTGTCTAGGATTATTTGACTAAAATCTCGCGAAAATCTGTAGTGTCATTTTGAAAATATCACTAAATTCGCCCATAAAACCCAATGTAAAATTCTGCCCACAACAAGAGCTGATTTTTTCAGGGTCGTGGCTGTATTTTTTGTTGGCCTTAATACGACTTGTGAAAAGCTTTCGCGGCCATCGTCCAATGGTGGGTGTGCTGTCGGGCTGTTCGACCGTCGTCGTTGGAAATTCGTTCTCGACGTTTCGCCATCTCGAGTGGATGGCATCTTCAGGAGATGTTGATTGTTTGTTGGCTTCTCGAAGACTGGTGGTTAGTCTGTCGCGGGCGCAGGTTATATACAAGGTGGGCGGGGCGTATATCAGAGCTGGTCGGTGATTGGTCACTTTCCCGAGATTCAGTTTTGTTGTTATAAGCGAGCCGTTTAGTGTTTCCAGATCTGTTGAAGTTCTGCTGGTGTTTATGAATTTCGATTGCTTCTCTATAGAGTCTTGGATAGTATGAAGAGGATATGGTATTCATTGTTTAGTGTGTGGTCTGCAACTGCGATTTTTCCGTATGTCCGAGTCGACAGTTGGCTTTGTGTTCTTTGATTTTTGTGTTTACGGACCATTTGGTTGTTCCGATGTAGACACTTCCACAGGTACAGGGAATGCGGTATACCCCCGAAGAACTTAGTGGGTTCCTGAGGTGGTTCTAGATCTTCTTAGATGGCTTGAAGATCGTTTTTATGTTGTGTTTTCCCAGAATACGTCCGATCCTATCCGTCACTCTAGGGATGTAAGGCAGAAAGGCTCTTGAAGTAACTTCGCGGCTGCTCAGTCCACCGCTACTGTTACTTCTAGTGCTCGGCTTTGGTCGTATACATTTATCTATGTCGCTTTGAGTGTATCCATTTGCTACGAGGGCGTTTTTAAGATGGTTTAATTTTTTGTCTAGATGTTCTGGTTCGCAGATTCTTTTCGCCCTCTCTACCAATGTTCTTATTACCCCAGATAACAGATCTGAAGACCACCGAATAAAATTCGAAGACACACAAGTTCTCTGCGCCTCCTCTTCATACTATCCAAGACTCTATAGAGAAGCAATCGAAATTCATAAACACACCAGCAGAACTTCAACAGATCTGGAGAAACTCTTAAAATTAACAGAACATGGGTACCGGTTCTTAAAAACACTAAACGTCTCGCTTATAACAACAAAACTGAATCTCGGGAAAGTGACCAATCACCGACCAGCTCTGATATACGCCCCGCCCACCTTGTGTATAACCTGCGCCCGCGACAGACTAACCACCAGTCTTCGAGAAGCCGACAAACAGTCAACATCTCCTGAAGATGCCATCCACTCGAGATGGCGAAACGTCGAGAACGAATTTCCAACGACGACGGCCGAACAAAAGCACACCCACCATTAACACAACTTATTTAAAATATGCCATTCATACCTACAGGGTCTTTAATTGATTACGACGATTTTTAATTCAATACTGCTGAATTTTAAGAATCTTAAGAACATACTTAAAAGTGAACAATGTAAATTTGATTAGGTAAGGTGGCAGGCCGGTAATTAGCAATAGATAGTTTAAGTTGTGCTACGTATTTTTACGTAAGCATGAGATTTGACAGTTACGCAAGCGCACTTCGTCACACCGTCGTCAAGGTCACGTTAGGAGCTTACGTATTTACGTTAGCTTACGGCAGTCTGCGGGCACCTTAACGTTACCAAAGAATAGAATTGGTTGATTGACCAATCGAAAAATGAGGCCTAGACGATAATTTCCGCTTTCAGTACAAACGATTCTTTGCAAATATATTCCTACTGTAGTTGAAAAAACAAAAAACAAAATTGTAACATCAAAAAACCACAGTGCCGAATTCCATATTCTCTGCTATTAGTAGACTTGTTATGGTAACGTAAAAACATTCAACTTAAACTGAAATTTGGAACAAAACATAGAGCGCTTAACGTGCAGTTTAACGTAAAAATACGTAGTACAACTTAAACTATCTAATGTCAGCTGGTTTGACGTAGACCTTCCGGCCATTGTGATAGAACATGTTCATAAAAATAATTTTACGAAAGTAACCTTAACCTAATTTTACGAAAGTAACCTTAACCTAGATCATTATTTATGTTGGATTCGTTTCCTTGGAATGTAATTTTACCGGATTTTATTGGATATAGGGATTGGCAGAAAAAAAAACAATTTTTCTTCAGCAATGTTTCGATTTGTATTAAATCTTTTTCAAGCCCTACGGAGAACCGATAAAATTATTGTAGTTTTTTTATTATAAAAAAGGAAAAAATATAAATATAAATATAATTTATTTGAAAGATAAACAATGTAAGGTTTTTTACTCAGAAAGCCAGTCTCAAGCCATAACTTGTCAATACACATCTTTTTCGTATCCTGTGATTTTTTTCTAAAATCAGCAGTTTTTCTATAAAACGCAAAAAACACAAAAAAAAACATGATGTTAAGGAATATATTATACTTTTTTTGAGACACAAACACACTAAAATGCAAGTGATTAATAGTTTTTATATAAGTGCACTATCAAAGTAAAACGAAAAAAATCGGTTATGAAATAAAAAAGTTGTGAATTTTTTTAATATCTTCTATTATTCATTTTTGAGCCGCCATATTGTATTTGGCATGAATTTGACAGTTGCAGCTTTAAATTAGCTCCGAGCCGTCACGGGCTATGCGAAAAGATCTCCATTGCGCAAGCTTCTTCTACGATCCGATCGAGGATCGTTCAGTCGGTACCGGGGCAGAAGAACAGATTTTACTTTAAACGCGTAAAATTCACTAACTTTGAAGAGCAGGCGACTATGCCATTGGTCGAGACAAGTCATTTCGCACAACACGCGACCGTAAAGAGTTTGCTATTGGTCAAAGCGTTAGAATACATACCCTGGAATCAACTTCGCATTAACACGAAAAGTGCATGAAAGCCTATTAGCAAATAGAGTATAAATACGAGTAAGTACTGCTATCGCAGCCTGACTGTCCACGTAAATTGCGATAGACCTTTACATCCATCAAAGAGTCACTTATGATCGAGGTGTTCCTGTAATGGTTGTGGATTTCTATCTAAACATTTAAAGCATATCCGACATTATGGTTGATCAATCTCAATTAATAGGTGTCCACAATCCGCATACATATGTTTGGTTATGGCTTTTATTTATAGGTTCGAGGAAAGCCTTAATTATTGTGGCCTCTTTTAATTTATTGCTATAATCACTGCACTGTCGGCTTATCTAATATTATTTATGAGCTTTCCCGTGACTTTTATCCTTTATGTTTAATTGTTCAGTGCTAGACAGCTAACTTTTATACGGAAACCTTTTCTGAGACGTGCTTGTTCTTTTGATTGATATCCGTCAAAAATTGTCATACTTTCGTGAAAAGCTTATAAATTACATTAAGGAGTGTTATAGGTCGATAGTTTTTTAGGTCTGCTCTATCGCCTTTCTTGTGTTGAATAATGGTTATGGATTCTTTCCAGTTGTCTGGGATTATTTTTTCTTTTAGTATTTTATTCAGGAGAATACGGAGGTTATTATCTACAGCTTTACCACCGTACTTAAGCATTTCTGCCGATACTCCGTCTTTTCCAGGTGATTTGTTATTTTTCATTTTCTTTAATGCTCTCTTTATTGCCGCTTTGCTTATTTCAGGCTGTAGCTCTAAGTTTATGTTCGTTATTTTTGTTTAGAGTTTCTTCATGGTTTCTCGTGCTGGTTCTCTTTTCGTTTGGTATAATTCTGTATAGAATAGTTGTGTGATATTTATGATATCCTCTTTAACGTTAGTTTATATGCAGTCCATATCCTTTATTTGAATTATTTCATCATCTATCTAGAGTTGGCATTAGACATTTCATATTTCTGTTATTTTCTATAACTCTACCAAATTTCTTGGCTTTTTCCTTTATTTTCTTTTATCAGTCTTCTTATAGGTTTATTTATTTCTGTGTATTCTATAGATGTTATTTTTTCCTCTCTCGAGGTTCTGTCTTTTTTCCATCAGTGTCTTCTAATATTTTTTTTTTAATCTTTTTGTTGTTCATTGTTATTATTAATTTTTCTTTTAATTTCGAAATGGCTATCTGCATATTTATTTCTGACCATCCAGTGATCACTGCCTATTGTAAAGCTGTTTAGGACTGTTGGGTGAACGTACTTTAGTGGATGATATAAGAACAAAACAACTGGTGTGGTACGGACATGTACAAAGAATGAATGATGAAAGACTACCTAAACAAATACTACAATGGAAACCAATTGGCCGAAGAAAACGAGGACGGCCAAGGAGAAGCTGGAGAGAAGGAATAGACAGTGAAATAAGAATAAGAGGCCTAGATGATGAATTATGAGCAAACAGAAACGAGTGGAGATTGGGTATCGGAAGACGTAGAACGTTGTGAAACTGATATATATATATATATACATCTCTATTGATGTTTTTATCACTAGTCAGTATGTAATCAATTTCGTTTTTCGTTATTCCATTAGGGCTGAGCCATGTCCACTTTCGTTGCGGTTTCTTTCTCTAGGACGAGTTCATTACATAAAGGTGTTTTTCCTTTAGATATTTCATTAAGGTTGTAACCCTGTCATTCCTTTCGCCATATCCAACCCTATTTTATTTCAAAAAAATTAGTTAGTAGGTTAAAATTTGGTTAAACGCATCGATTACTTCTAATTTTCCATAATGTGAAGTGACTTTTAAACATACAGCTCTAGCTAGATATGTTTTTTGAAAATGCAAACTGTTTTAGCTTATAATAAATAGGTTATTTTATTCTAAGGGCGGAAAAAGCTGAGGTAATCGAGAAAATTTAAATAAGAAAATTAAATATAAATAACACAGGGACACGGCCATTATAGGCCTGCATTTCTTTTACTGTTTCTAGGTAACTTTATAGTGAAGAATCCGAAATTGCTGACTTTAAAGTGCTATGCTAACGGAGTATTTCCTTGTTTTATAGAATCTAGTTAAAGAGGTTGTAAAGGAACCAAAGAACCTATATTTTCCACAATAGGGTGTTTGACAGTAGTAAAAAATAAATATATATTTATTTTTAGATATCTCTTTAGGTCTTGGGAATGCTAAAAACAAATTTTTTTGTTTAATTTTTTCTCAAATTCATCGTTTTTTTAATTAAATAAATTCATTGCATTAAAACAATTAGCCACGTGATTCAAAACAGGCGGTCTACCAATCAGCTGCGAGTGATGTCACAAAACAGTTAGCGCCTCGAACGAACCTATTTTCTGTGTTATTTTCTTATGGATGATAATGTTTGCTTTGGTTTAAAGTGCGAATTATCGTTCTAAATTAGATTTTATTTTGTGCTTATAAAAAACATTTTCAATGGAAAACAGATTCTCCAAAGCCGATAGCTCCAACTTGCCAATGCTTAATTCCTTTATGATGGCAGGCTTCTTTGCCAACCAGAGTGATTTTTGTTCTGCGGAATTTAGAAACGTTAAAATGTTTTTTTTACGATATTCTTGGCCTACTTTTACTCATTTAGATTTTGAGGTTAGGTTATATGTTTTGCCAATCAATATTATTTTAAGCATTAGAGGTACTCCCTAGTCCTGCCTAATAACTGCCGCCTAAAAATTTGTACACCTTTCTGCCTCTTATAGTTGTTCACCCCTTGTAATAAACATAACCTCAAAATTGTCATCTTACGAAATAGTTATATATATTATAGACAACGTGAGAAAAATTAATAGAAATAATTTAGTTATACTCGCATCAAAGTGATCTTCACAAATGTAAAGTCTCTTCTAGCAAGTTCTAGCCACTTTTTCCGTTCTTTTACTGCTGTAGGCACATGAATAAATAGTTTTCCAGGTGTTTTTATGCTAGTATTCGAACACTGAGGCAGTACACACCACTTATAGGACATTTTTTAAAATAAAAAACAGTAAAAACACAGACCAAAAACAAATAAACACTTGAATGCCGTGTATCTGTCCGCGAGTTTACTGCGCTGTGACGTCATTGCAACGCTATGCTAGAAATGAGCGTTTTAGCGGCAAATTCAAATCGGTAATTAGATAACTTGATTTTAAATGTAGTTATGATAAAATATACTATTTTAATAATTTTGCGTAGCAAATTAGGGATCTATGTATCATTCTAAACTCTTTTCTAAATTTTGTCAAATACCCTGTTCTATGTGATTATCTACTTTATGATTTTCAAGAAACATTTGTAGTAGATAGTTTACCAAATAAACACAAAGCGTTAAATTCAGTCTTGCTCATTGATATTGTTAATTTTATCGAATCAATATTAATAATTTTACATAGCTTTTTTCATTCTGTGCTTATCCTTTTCCGTTTTTATTATTTTATAAATTCATTCATCGACCTAACCACTTTTTCTATATCATGTTTACTAGGGACGTAAACTTAAAAGTGTTTTGCGTTCAACCATAACAAAATTCCTATTTTCCAAGGTAATGGAAAATATGACCCTTTAACCGTAATAATGCGTGAAGCAATATCGTTGACATATTTTGCAACAGGAACGTATACGCATTGGCTCTGTGATTTTCGTGAGATTTTTATCTTAGTTTTTTACCTTCTTAGCCCTAAAATGGTGTTCGACACTGTTACGAGCTGGTTAGATTTTGGTCATAATCCATTAATGCTAATGACATTTTTTCGACAATTAAAAACTTAAAAAAATGCTAAATTTTTAACGGAGCATTGTATCAATACACTGTTATCCAAAAACTTTGTAGAAGCTTTAGTTTTTGAGATATTTACAAAAAAACTGTTTTTAAGGCTAAAATATTATCATGGCTTCACTTGAAGTGTGATAATAGGCTAGCTAGTAAGGTGTCAGACCCGTCATGAATCCATTAATTTTTTAATTAGTTGTATGTACAGCGTGTCCCATTTTCGATGGGATTAAATGGGAAACTCGGTTATTATTAAAGATATCGATTTTCTGATTGCACTTTACCGTGCTCTTTTTTGGAGCCCTTAAAAATGGTGTAATCAGATTTTTGCTGTACCCCGTGGTTTCGCTAATACAGGGAGTTTTTGAAAAAATTGCATTTTAATTAATTCCTTGTATCTCGCTTATTTTGCAAGATATTTTTATTATGTAAAAACCTTTCTATGGCAACTTTTTTAGAGCAAAATAATGACGTTGTCAATTTTTAAAAATATTATTTAGTTTTTGAGATATGGTATTTATCATAAAAAATTAAATACGGAACTGGATTTTTTTTATTACTACTTTGATTAGTTCCATGCTATTATTACCTTAAAATGATAAAACTTTAATATTTTTTTGATTTAAGGTTAAAAAAAGCTATTTAATATTTGAAAAAAAAATTATAGTCCGAACCTGGAAATTTCCAACGTAATTATAAATTAAAAATTGCAAGAGACACTAGCTGAACGATTTTTAGTTTATCTGTTTTGAAATGATAATTAAAAGATTTATAAATAAAGTAAAAAACGTTAAAAAGTTAATTATTTGATAACCAAACAGCAGGTCGTGAAATTTACAAAACAAAAGAGTGGAATTGACATTGTCATTTTACTTGTCATTTTTTTAAATGGCTTACAATTATTTTAAACTGGCTAGAAATCGACCATATCCAGATTTTGAAAAATGTGATATGTTTGATTGCTTCATTTAAGCAACAAAATCCCAATATTTAAATGGCAGAAATATTTTTATGCAAAATGCGTTAAGAAAAATTACTCAAAAATGCCAACAATGTCTTACACATAATGGTAATCAGAAAGATTAGTTATTTTTTATAATTTGTTTTTTTTTGTATTTTTCGTAGACTTTGTTTCAAATAAATCTGTAAATTAACGTAAAACCATTTTAATATGCTAAGTATCAAAACAGTTAAACTAAAAATTGTTTAACTAGCAATTTTTAGTTTATATTTATGTTGGAAATATCCAGGTTCGGACTATTTTTTTTTAAATATTAAATATTTTTTTTTACCTTAAAACAAAAATTTCTTAAATTTTTATTATTTTATGATAATACTAACATGAAACCAATCAAAAAAGTAATAAAAAAATCCAGGTCCGTATTTAATTTTTTTAAGATAAATACCATATCTCAAAAACTAAACAATATTTTAAAAAATTGACAACGTCATTATTTTCTTCTAAAAAAGTTGCCATAAAAATGTTTTTACAGAATAAAAGTATCTCGCAAACTAAGCGAGATACAAGGGTTTATTAAAAATACAATTTTTTCAAAAACTCCCTGTATTAGCGAAACTACGGGGTATAGCAAAAATCTGATTACACCATTTTTAAAGGCTCCAAAAAAGAGCACGGTAATGTGCAATCAGAAAATCGATATCTTTAATAATAACCGAGTTTCCCATTTAATCCCATCGAAAATGGGACACGCTGTACATAAAAAGAAGTAAAATAATGTTGATAACTTTACGTAAATTGTTATTGCTTTTTTTATTTTTCCAAACTATTTTAATTTTCTATGGCGCATCGCAATGTAGATTATAAATGAGTTGTGACTTTTTTAAGCCTAAGGAATACAAAATATACGACGAAATGTCGTCATTGAGTTTTAAATATATGTATTTCTTGACAAAACACTTATATCATAACAAAAACATTTCATGTAATAAAAAGCCAAGTACGCAAAAATGGTATTCCGTAAAAAGAATTAAGATAAAAGTAAAGCCAAGTTCTCCAATACAAATTTCAAAATTAAAAGTTCTTACTAGATTGGAAATGTGTTTTTAAACTTTGCAGTTACTGCCAAACTGTGCCTAAGAGTCATTTGCAGCCGTAATAGCCAAGTTTAGAAAAACATTTCCAAACTAGTAAGAGCCTTTCATTTTGAAATTTGTATTGGAGAACTTAGCTTTACTTTTATCTTAATTCTTTTTACAGAATACCATTTTCACATACTTGGCATTATTTACTTTAAATATTTTTGTTATGATTTCACTCCTTTTTTAAAGAATTTGAATAATATTTAAGTTTTAAAGTAGTAAAATATGCGGAAAATTGTTCAAAACTTTTGCAGCCTTAAAAATTTTGAAATTTTTTTCCATGGTTTTATCAGCCTTCTAAAGTTCAGCTCTGTGGCGTTTCTGGAAGTGGGCAGTGTTACTTTTACATAACTTTACATTTATAGGGGAGGGAAGTTAATTAAATTTTGAAGTTTTTCTTTAGTCTTATCATAGTTTCTATTGGCCTTCCAAATAGGGGTTACCAGACGTCCGGATTAATCCGGACATGTCCGGATTTTTACTACGTCCGGGTAGGTCCGGGCGGATTTTTCATAAACGTCCGGATTTTAAAGTAGCTACATTTATAAACATCAAATAATGCAAAATAAACTAGTTTCAAAAAATGTAATTAAACAATAATCGTAGATAAATTTAGCAGTGTGAATTCACCTTTAAGCGGGGTCTTCACATAACGTTTTACCTTACATCTTGCCTGTTCAGTCAAAACGCATCAAGTAAAACTTTGTGTGTAGACGGAAAAACGGACGTTTTACTTGAACTGATTTAAGATGGAAGACCGCCTAGAGAACTGACCGGATCACGCATTGTTTTCCAATAAAACCATCGTTTTGTATCAAAAACTGATCTAAAAACGTACGTTAAAACTATCGAGTGTCTAAGCTAGTCTTTCAACCGTCATACTTGACCCTTTTGACTGACAGGCAAGACGTAAGGTAAAACGTTATGTGAAGACCCCGCTTAAAGTAGTATTATTAATTTCGCCTTGTTGAAGTTTACACTTCTGCTGTGTGGTCTTAAGCACACACAATTTTTTTGATGAAGTTTGTAATCTAAAAAGTACATATCAGACAATTCTACTTCTGATGACCACAATCTGCCTACCCACATAAAATGGGCAAAATATGTTAATTCTACCCAGTGGACCAAAGAAAGAAATAGGCTGCTTTTATCTTCTGTAAAAGGAATACTTATGACCATACAATTTAAGAAATATGAGCTGCTCAGAATTTTACGATTTTGTACTTCTGCCTAAAAATTCAACGCTATTGAATAAAACACAAAGCAGTGAAAAGTACCTATAAAATAGTAGGTATATTATGTTATTTATTAGTTATTGTTTCAATAATAAAAAAGTTGATTTTTTGTGTGTGGCATCGAAAAAATTTTGACGTCCGGATTTTGTCCGGATTTTCTTGACGGCTAGTCCTGGTTAGAAACGTTTTCATCTGGTAACCCTACTTCCAAAGCTCAGCTCTCTAGACTTTCTAGAAGTGGGCAATGTTTACTGTATAGGGAACGGGAGCAAAATTTTGGAGGATTTTAAATTTTTTCCTATAGTTTTATCACATTTTCTATCAGTCTGCCAAAGCTCAGCTCTCTTGCGTTGCTAGAAGTGGCAATATTATTTTTACATAACTTTACATGTATAGGGGAGGGGAGTAAATTAGAATTTTGCATTTTTTAATTTTTTCCAAGAATTTGGTTATAATTTCTATGAGTCTGCCAAATTTCAGCTTTGTAACATGTCTGGAAGTACAGTAGAAATTTGATGATCTCTACATACATGAGTGAGTGAGTAAGTGAGTAGCAATTTCGACGTTTTTTGAAATTTGAAGGGTTTGTTTTTCCAAACCAAGTACTTAGTTTCTTCTCTTTTCATGTTGTTCATAATTATTGTTCCCGCTTTTTCTATGCGTACTTTAATTTCTTTAGAGGTTTTTTTCAATGCAAGTAACTATAGTTCCAAGATAAGTGTACTTTTGCACTTTTGGATGCGAAATTCAGAAACAAGGTATTAATTTCTAAACAACAGTGTCTGTTATCACAATAGACATACTCCGTTATGGCTCGACCCACTCAACCGTTAGACCGTTATGGAAAATAAATGAAAATGACAAAGCCACTTTTTAAGGTCATATTTAGTTATACATGTTTCCTCATTTTCCTGCTTTGTTGAATTTTCTCGCTTCAGGGTAGCTCCAGCCTTCTGGCTAACTTGGGTGAAAATTAAAATGTGTCGAAAGTAAAAAATATATATCTTTGAAAAATTATTTATTTAGTTAAGATATGTAAAAAAGTACCTACGCAAAAAGCCATAAAGATATACTCAATCCACGAAGCGATTGAGCTTGCAACCAATACTATTTTATCGCCAGTGATTGCGAACTTTTTTATGGAGAAACTAGAAGAGAAGGCGTTGAATAATGCCCCTCATAAACCCAAAGTCTGGTTTCGATATGTAGATGACACTTTTGTCGTTTGGCCTTATGGTAGAGACCGCCTTAATGAATTTCTCAACCACATTAACAGCATACACCCCAGTATACAATTTACAATGGAAACAGAGAACAACAGAGAATTAGCATTCCTTGACGTACTAGTAACGAGGAAAGAGGGACGACTAGGACATACCGTATACAGAAAACCTACTCACACACACCGCTACCTAAACAACACATCTAACCACCACCCGTGGCAACGAAAAGGGGAATAAGAACATTGGTAGAGAGGGCGAAAAGAATCTGCGAACCAGAACATCTAGACAAAGAATTAAACCATCTTAAAAACGCCCTCGTAGCAAATGGATACACTCAAAGCGACATAGATAAATGTATACGACCAAAGCCGAGCACTAGAAGTAACAATAGCGGTGGACTGAGCAGCCGCGAAGTTACTTCAAGAGCCTTTCTGCCCTACATCCCTAGAGTGACAGATAGGATCGGACGTATTCTGGGAAAACACAACATAAAAACGATCTTCAAGCCATCTAAGAAGATCGAGAACCACCTCAGATCTGCGAAGGATATAAGGAACCCACTAAGTTCTTCGGGGGTATACCGCATTCCCTGTACCTGTGGAAGTGTCTACATCGGAACAACCAAACGGTCCGTAAACACAAGAATCAAAGAACACAAAGCCAACTGTCGACTCGGACATACGGAAAAATCCGCAGTTGCAGACCACACACTAAACAATGAAGACCACCGAATAAAATTCGAAGACACACAAGTTCTCTGCGCCTCCTCTTCATACTATCCAAGACTCTATAGAGAAGCAATCGAAATTCATAAACACCAGCAGAACTTCAACAGATCTGAAGAAACTCTTAAAATTAACAGAACATGGGTACCGGTTCTTAAAAACACTAAACGGCTCGCTTACAATAACAAAACTGAATCAAGGGAATGTGACCAATCACCGACCAGCTCTGATATACGCCCCGCCCACCATAGCGTATATAACCTGCGCCCGCGACAGACTAACCACCAGTCTTCGAGAAGCCGACAAACAGTCAACATCTCCTGAAGATACCATCCACTCGAGATGGCGAAACGTCGAGAACGAATTTCCAACGACGACGGCCGAACAGCCCGAAAGCACACCCACCAATACTATGCTAGTTTAAACACTAAATAGAGTATATCCATTTAACTAGTAAACTAAATAAATAAAATAAAATATACTAATGCTTTAAACCCAACGCAGTTATGATTTACAGTTGTAACAAAACGGGTAAAACAGCCTCTGAGTATGATTAAAATTATAGATAATACCCCTGAAAAAGTTCTTTTTGAAACATATTTTACGGTTAAGCCTAGAATTATCCATGACAAGCTTATATTTTGGTAATTATTAACTTTGCCCAAATATTTCTAGAGTATTCTGCTACTTTTGCTATGCCCGTTTGGTTAAGAACCAAAAATTAAAGAAAAACAACTCTAAATGTTATTCGGTTAATGTTTACTGTGCTATTCCTACGGCCTCCTCCATTATACTACTAAAGTTGTTGTAACACTCCATATTACCCAAATTTACCTACGCTACTACTACTACTACTATGTCGGTTTAGAACGTGTTTCTACGTTGTCCGACGCCTATTCTCCACTTCCTTCGATCCTAACAATTAGGATTTTTGACTTATTGATCTTTGGATTGACTGTTGCCATTCCAGTTTACGACGCCCTTTTTTTCTGCGCCCTATTGGTTGCCATTCTAAGACCTGCATTGGTAGTTTTAGTGATGTCATCCGTTATGCTTCTCTCGATTCCCATTCTTTTTTTTATGATCTCATTTCTTATATGATCCGTTTTAGATATTCTCATTTGGTCTTTTTATTGCATCCATTTCGACACTCCATTTTTTCTTGGTATTTTTTTTTGCGACACGTCTCTATTCTATACAATAGCGTGCTTTTCACGATTTTTTCACATATGTTAAGTTTAACATTCTTTTTTATCTCTCTGCTCCATAAAATACTGCTAAGACATCCAATAACCTTTTTTTGCTTTTACTATTCTTTTTTCTAGTTCTTTAGAGTCTGTTCCTGTCTTATCAAATGTGACACCCAAGTATACATACTCAATGCATGGAGATATTGTTTGTCCATTGTCTATTTGTAACTCACTTGATTCATTTCCAATACAAAAGTACTATGTCTTATCCACGTTCACTGTTAACCCCCATTTTTGGTACTCTCCCATTAACTTTCTCATTATCAACTCCATGTCATTAGCAAACTGTAGTGTGTAGATGGTAAATCGGTCGTTAAGTTGTATTCCCATGCCGTGTATTTTAAGCTTCCAGTTTATTTTCCATACAGAGTAAAAGAGATACAACATCCTTCTCTTAAGCCTTTCGTTACCAGGAATGCTTTTGAAAGTCGATTTCCAATTTTAATTTTAGATTTTGACCCTTTGTATAGTTATTTTATCGCTTTAATGTATTTATGATTGATATTAGTTTGTTCTAACTGTCCATAATTTTTCTACTGGAACAGTCTCATATGCTTTTTGTAGGTCCACAAAGATAACATGAGTTTCTATATTTCTGGCACTCCTTTTCTCAATTACTTGTTTAAGACAAAAAATATTATCACTACAAGATTTGCGTGCACGATAACCACTTTGTTCTTGTTCTTCTTGTTAATGAAAATCATTCTCTATTAGATCTCTAAGAATCCTACCGTACAATCTACTTAGAGTACTGCTAACTGAAATTCCTCTTTAATTGTTGCAATCCAGCTTGTTTCCTTTGTTATGTATTGAGGATATGAATGCTATTTTCTAATCATCAGGTACTGGATGTTTGTTTATGCATTGATTGAATGTCGCATTTTCTACTAGTTTCTCTGATCCATATTTAAGCATTTCAGCGTATATTCCCCCAGGTCCGCTAGATTTTCCGGATTTAAGCTTTTTAATACTATTCTTTATCATTTCTTTTTCGATAATTACTTCCTCTCCATGTACTTCTATTTCTCTACTCAAAAAGACTGACAGATATTCGGGTCTCGCTTCCTGCAGCAGTCCCTTGTAGTGTTTTCTCCGTTGTTCTGGTTTGATGATCTGAATGTTTACTTTTTCTTTGGGTTTTTTACCGTAAAAATAAAATACCATACTTTAGAGCTCTGCCTACCTCCTACGTGAGTATTTATATCGTGGCGTTTGCGTATTAAATTTTTTAGCTATTTTAACTACGCTACTTGTTTAAAAGTAGTAGTAGTGGGGGGGGGGTGACCCGCAGGTCTGACAAGTAGGCCAGAGTAGGCCCTTTTTGCCATGCCCCAAGTCTGTCCCTTAACCCACTCTCTGCACTTCCCTTTGATGGTCGGGTAACTCATTGGGCCTTCCTGTTCTCTTTACAAAGTCCAGTAAGTCTGCCCATTTGAGCATGTGCAGTTCTTCCTCGCTCAGAGTTGGCGCTCCGAGTGCCTGTTGTCTCATCCTTGTGTAGGCCTAGCATTCTGCCACGAGATGTCTTGATGTCTCTTCTTCCTGTCCACAGGCTGGGCAGGTAGGGTCATTCTCGACTCCTATACGTGTCATGTGCCTCCTCAACCGGTTATGTCCGGTTAGAGTACCTATCAGCAGTCCGAGGTCTTTTCGTGTCCGTCCCAGCATCCATCTGATTCTGGTCGCTTTTGGATGGTCTACGAATTCTCTGGTCTGTCTGCAACCCGTTCCTGTTTCCCAGGAGGTTAATAGCGCGTCCTGGGTCCATTTGTTGAGTCCGCTTTGCACTTGTCTTTTTGTCACGCCCAAAAGTGGCCCCGGTCCTACATAGGCAGTTTCTGCCCCGAGTCGTGCGAGTTCGTCCGCCTTCTCGTTGCCTGGTACCCCCGTATGTCCCGGAACCCAAACCAGCGTCACCCGTTTGCCATCGCTTAGGGTCTCCAGCGCCTCTGTGCATTCTTCCACCAAGCCGTCAGCAATCTTGGGTGCGTTTAGCGCCTTCAGGGTGGCTTGACTGTCAGAGCATATATATATATATATATATATATATATATATAAGCTCCTCTTCGCTGTTCCGAACCTCTTCTAGGGTTGCCACTTGTTTAAAAACTACCTTTACTGTTTGAGAAGTATACGCAAAAACTATATTTTCTTTTGCTTCTATTTCTGAAAATAAATCATGCAAAAATGGATATAATTGAGTTCGAAAATGGCCGCCCCAGGTAGATGGTTGATTGCCCAGGTTTTGGAGCGGCCCTATCCACTTTTCGGTTAAATATGTTTTACCATCTTTATATTTTTCCCAGAGACGAGTGTATTATAATGCTAAATTTTGCGGAAAATTGGCTATTCAAAAAATTAATTAAATTTTGAAATTCGAGAGAGTTCTGATAAAAGTTTTATGAAAATTAAAAATTAAGAAAAAGTAAGCGTTCAGCAATTAAACTTTCCAAATAACCTCATAAAAAGTCAAGAAATTAAAGAAACTGTTTCGTAAACATAGCTATATCTTAGTTAAATGTAATTATATGTAAACTAAACTAACTGACTAAAAGAACCCAAGCTTTTGACAAAGTTCCGATATTTTAACCTCATACAGATATATCAGAATAAAACAAGAGTAGCTTTTTGTTTGAAACTCGTAGACAATGATTGTGTAGAAATAAAATTTGGGACTTCCATTGTCTTTATTTATTTTAAAACACGACGTTTTGGTTAGTAAGTATCTCTAACCGTTATCAAGTGTAAACTAAACAATCTAGTCTTTAGGCTACTACTTATACTACTTGGTGTGCAGTCAGGTGTGACGGTCCGCCCCCTTTTTTAATCCTAAGACGCCTGTTTTCCTTAAAGAGTGGTTTCCATATGTTTGGTATGTCCGTGCTTGGTTGACTGAAAACTTTATTCTGCATTATAAACGCATCTTCAATAAACTTTCGTTTTCGCCAATGCGACTCCTTATGTAAAACTTTAGCTTCTGACCACTGAATCCTGTGATCATTTGACCATGCATGATCTGATAAACCGGATTTTTCAATATCCCCTAATTGGGTACTTTTTAGATGTTCATTTACTCTAACCTGGAGAGCGCGTTTCGTTTGACCTACATATGATTTACCACACTCACACGGGATTTGGTAAATACATTCCTTATTATTTGAGGAATTGTCTGGTTTTGTTTTAGTTACAAAACTTCTTATCGTATTTCCCGAAGAAAATACTGTTTTTATATTATAGTGTTTAGCTAAGTTGTATAAGTAGTAGCCTAAAGACTAGATTGTTTAGTTTACACTTGATAACGGTTAGAGATACTTACTAACCGAAACGTCGTGTTTTAAAATAAATAAAGACAATGGAAGTCCGAAATTTTATTTCTAAGAGTAGCTTTAATTCACTATAAGAGAAATTAGAGCAAAGTTACCACAGGGAGGTGAGCTGGGCTCTTTCTTATATCTGTGGTACCTATGCCTTCGATATTCCGACACCAAAAAACAACCACATAGCTACTTTCGCAGAAGATTAAAGCTTGGTAACAGTAGGAAAAATTAATGAGGAATATAAGGAGAAACTACAAAATTAAAATCCACGTGAGCAAAAAACTTCGCATTAATCCAAATAAAATAAAATAAATTTAATTGGTTATTAATTTAATACATTCCTTTAGGGATCTGATAGAAGAGGTGAAAGAAAATTCGGAAGTGGGATAAAATAAACGAGATTTTGCGATAATAGCCGCTGTTTATAATAACCGTTTTTGTCGATCTAATTTGATTATTATTCTGGCCCGATTTAGAACACAAAGGCACAACCCAAAATGCCAAAATCTAACCAAAGCTTATGAGACGACAGGAATTAGCCCTTTAATAAATTAACGCAAAGCTTTGTCGATGTCCTTCATACTGTAAACCACAGTTTAGTTTTGGGCATCGATGTAAAAACATAATTATAGATAGGACCATTCTTTTGCAGACATACCGGGTGGGCCAAAAAAACCGGACAATTTTTTCTTTTTATTATAACTTTTGAAATATATTATCAATTTTAATGGGACAAACTGCACTTGCCCGAGAATTAATCAGAGTTTTGACTAAATATATTTTTTGTCCACAATCTGAAAATCCAAGATGGCGGATGAAAATAAATTGTACCCTTCAAAGATGCTGTTTATTCTTATGTTGCGAACATGTTTTAATTATTTATTTAAATCAGCAAAAAGGCTGCAGTCTTGCCACGCGCAACAAGGTACGAATCAGCAAAATCGGTTGGATGGTTCTAAAAAAATATATTTTTGTTTCAACCATTGTTTTGAACATTATACGATTGCCTTTTCAATCATGTCTGCACTAATTATCTTCAAAATGCATTACTACCGAACCGATTTTGATGAAATAAGAAACATCCTGGTGAAAATTGATTGCTTTTTAAAGATCATGATCAAAATTTATCGCCATCTTAAAATTTGGAATGGCGGACAGAATCATACTTGATTCTTTAAAATGGCGTGTTTATTGTTATTTTCTAAAAATGTTTTAGATTTTTTTAAATCTATTAAAAAGCACTACTTTTCTCCCGCTTAACAAGGTATGAAGTATTAAAATCGGTTAACTGGTTCTCACAAAATCTGATTTTGTTTTAATCATTGTTTTACAAATTATACGATTGTATTGTCAATCCTGTCTGCATTCAGTTCTTTATGAATTCATTCACTAGCCGATTTTAGTGAAATAAAAAACATCATGGCGCAAACTGATTGATTCATAAGGTTTGCATCATGATGTTTTTTATTTCACTAAAATCGGTTCAGTAATAATGAATACTTAAAGAAATGAATGCAAACAGGATTGGTAATGCACGTATAATTTTTCTATAAATAAAAAAAAGATAAGAATAAACACGCCATTTTGAAGAATCAAGTATGATTCTATCCGACATCTTAAATTCCAAGATGGCGGAAAATTTCGATAACAATCTTTAAAGAGCAATCAATTCTCACTACGATTTTTTTATTTTACTGAAATAGGTTTAGTAATAACGAATTTATAAGGAAATTAATGCAGACAGGATTGACAAAACAATCGTAGAATCTGTAAAACAATGGTTGAAACAAAAATTAATTTTTTGAGAACTACCACACCGATTTTTCTAATTTGTACGTGGTTGTGTGAGAAAAAAGTAGTGATAAAACATTTTCAGAAAATAAGAATAAACATGCCATTTTGAAGAATGTTGAGTTATGGCGTCAGTCTGGTCATTTTCTAGTCACACCTCTAAGGGGTGCAGAGAATGAGAAAGACCCGGTAATAAAAAGTGGAGTGGCTGGTCTAGTCCTTGTTCATTTTATTGAAGGCTTTAGCTTTCGATTTCAGTATGTTCCAAAAGCACGATTTCTGGTTTTTGTATAAGAGAATTAATCAAGCCAGAGTGAGGGGATAAAATAGATTTGTGAACGTTTTCATTATTCGCATCTCTGGAAAGCCAACAATAAGGAGCTTCTTTGGTGATGATCTAAAATAATTTTGGTAAAAAATCAGATCAGATTTACAATAAGATTTTTTACTGAAACTGCTGTTAAATGAGCATTTGAAACTATTAATAGAAAATGACTTTAAAAAAACTTAGGGGATTATGGAATTAGGGGTAAGGCTTGTAACTAGTTTAAAAATCTAACGGAGATATCTCAATGTACAAAAACTTATCATTTATTTTCGATAAAAATAGTCAACAATATTGGCGTACCACAAGGTAGTAAATTGGGACCATTGTTTTTTATAAATCAAACAAGTTTAATGGCTAATCGGGCAAAAAGGAGTTTTTTGTTTCCCTTATATTTTTCCGTGGGTAGCTTGAAAGCTTAACCTCACGGGGGTCCAAGATCTAATGGACACCTAATAAGTGTTGACAGTTAACCGTTTCGTCCTTATGGGACTCCTCAGAACACTGCTGGTCAAGTGACAAATCTTGCGAAGTTAATCAGACGGTTTTGTCTCTAATTAAATGTAATTAGTGAGCGAACTATAGCAAGAGGCGCCATCTACCGAGATACGAGAGAAACAAAAAACCAAAAGCAGGGAAAACACTGCTATACAATATCGATCAATGAAAAGATCGAATGCAAATAAAAGAAAACAACTATAGTCCGTGACCTACGACAGCTCTTTGTCTTTTCAGGCCGGATCAACGCATTTTGCATTTTTACCCGTCATCAAGACAGTGAGCGTCAATCAACGGAATTTTTAAGCCAAATAATACTAACAAACGTGAAATTTCGTACCCGTTGAATTTAAAAATCAAACAAGTTTAATGGCTAATCGGGCAAAAAGGAGTTTTTTGTTTCCCTTATATTTTTCCGTGGGTAGCTTGAAAGCTTAACCTCACGGGGGTCCAAGATCTAATGGACACCTAATAAGTGTTGACAGTTAACCGTTTTGTCCTTATGGGACTCCTCAGAACACTGCTGGTCAAGTGACAAATCTTGCGAAGTTAATTAGACGGTTTTGTCTCTAATTAAATGTAATTAGTGAGCGAACTATAGCAAGAGGCGCCATCTACCGAGATACGAGAGAAACAAAAAACCAAAAGCAGGGAAAACACTGCTATACAATATCGATCAATGAAAAGCTCGAATGCAAATAAAAGAAAACAACTATAGTTTGCTTATTTATGTATGTGTGTTTAAAAAATAATTGGTTGCCCGAAATGTAAAAAAAAATTGTCCTAACATTTAGATGTTCATGATTATAATACAAGATCTAAAGAAGACATTTATGTTAAAATTTCCTCTAAATTAATTATGCATAAAACTATTTTTAACAAAGAATTAAGCAAACATAATAAATTCAAAACTAATGTTAAAGAACAAAGAAGTTTTAAACAATTAAAAAAGTTATTAAAATATTATATATTTATATTTTAGCGTTTTAAGTTATATCCCTTTTTTTTATTAATGATTGAAATTGTTTAAATAAATTTTGTAGCAATATGGTAAATAAAAGCTCTAAACTAAACTAAACTAATAGTTCAGGCAAGATTCGAGAAAATCCACTTTCTAGAAGCATTTTATATTACTTTTTGGCAAATTGGCAATTCCCCCTATTTTGACCCCGCTGAATCCGAATATCACTGTTGCCAACTCGAAATATTGACAGGGGCTGAGTTTGAGTTTTTTTCAAATTTTCTTAAAAACTAAGCTTCTAAGAGAAAAATGTATTATATACTTTATTGTAGACAATGAAATTCCCTTTTCAACATGGTATAACCTAATAAAGTTAGACTAATAACAAGCTCTCCAGCGGCGTCCGTTAATTGAAGTAATTAAAAAAAGTTGAAAAAATACCTATGTTTTTTCCAAGATTTATTTAATTTTTTTAAAAACTAATATCTACAGAAAACCATGTATTACATTTTGGTATACTCAATAAAATTTCCTTTAAAATGGCGTATAACATGATTAAATCGGTTTTATAAATAAAACTTCAGGGGCATCCGTAAATTAAATTAATTTTGAAAAAACAGAAAATAAACCATTTTTGTTACACGTTTTATCTAATTTTCTCCAAAACTAAGCTTAACATGAAAAAACTTGTTCTACCCTTTTTTAAAGGCAGGGAAATTTCCTTTTTAAAAATGTGAAACTCGGTGGGGCTTGACTTATAGCAAACTCTCCAGCGACGTCCGTCAATGGGGGTGATTTCAACAAATCATTAAAAAAATCATGTTTTTCATACGTTTTATTCAATTTTCTTAGAAACCAAGCTCTTTATCAAAAAATGTGTTCTATATTTCATCATAGCCAATAAAATTTTCTTTCAAACGGTGTATAACAAGGTGGAAGTTATTTCATATTTACCGCTCCAGTGGTGTTCTTAATTTAAAGAAATTATTTAAGATCAATCCAAACTAATCAATTTTGTGTCTTATTAGCTTTTCGGTGGATAATAAAGAGCGGCGGATAAAAGGTCGAAAGTACCAATGGTCAAAAGTACAAAAGGTCGAAAAAATAAGGTCGAAAGTACAAAAGGACGAAAATACAAAAGGTCGAAAGTACAAAAGATCAAAAAACAAAAGGTCGAAAGTTCAAAAGTACAGAAGGTCGAAAGTACAAAAGATTTAAAAAGAAATTGTCTTATCCTCAATAAAGTATAAAGGCACATTTTTTTCTGAAAATCTTAGTTAGAAGAGATATTTAAATATGCAAGAGAAACTGATTATTTCAGTTATTTTTGAAAATAAGTTTATATTAGTACGCCCCTGAAGCCTTAAATATGGTAACAACCCGACATTTTAATAAAGTTTTTAAAAGAAAATGTTATGTTCTACAATAAAGTATACTACATATTTTTTCCTAGAATGTGTAGTTTTTGAGAAAATTTTGAAAAACCTATAATAAACATGTTTTTTCTAAATAATCCCAATTTACGTACGCCACTGAAGAGCTACTTGCTTTTCCTAACCTTATTGACCAATACATCGTTTGGAAAGGAAATTTTATTCTCTACAAAAAACTGTTCTTTGCAATTTTTGATAAAAAGGTTAGTTTTCGAGAAAATTGCATAAAACTGAAAAAAAACAGGTTTTTGGGGGTTTGGGGGGAATTTTTTCCGTCCCTGTCAATTTTTCGAGTTGGCAACAGAGATATTCGGATTCAGCGGGGTCAAATTAGGGGGAAATGGTCTGTTGCCAAAAAGTAATATGATTTGCTTCTAGACCGAAAAGGGAAAGCCATTTAAAATAATATGCTCTGACTATAACTTACGAAACTTAAAAGTTTTTTACCTATCATTATTTTTAAAACCTTTTTATTTTCGTCCAGCTTAAATAGGTTTGGTTACGTTCATTGTTTTACCTATAGCCCTCTTCAGCCCAAGTTTTGACGCTGAGTGCTGACCACGAGAAACAAGCCGTTCGATAAAGCTAGCGTTTGAGTCTGTTTTGCGGAATAGCTAGGCTTTTGGTTTGCCGCTGTAGCAGGGTGTCGGTCAGCCACGGCTACAGCTTATTAGATGGAAAATTTATTAGTTGGTTAAAGTTTCACATGCATTGCTATGGTCAGTCATGTTAAAACGCAGAGTTCGCGGAACGCTGCTTTTACAATTCGCAGGTGTCACTAAACATTGGCGTAGCTATGGGGTGGCCAGGGGGGGCCTGGCCCCCCTAAAATCCCTCAGGCCCCCCTAAGATATTTTAGGCCTCTCCTACCGACTACTAGTAAAAGAACATGACGCTGAAAATACATACTTTTCTATTATTATTCGGGAAATATTCAAATAAAATAGGTGCATTAAAATTTAAAATCATTCAGATAATGTTTACATTTCAAGAAAAACCCCTTGTCTTGCGGAATTATGCTTTTTCTCTTTAAATTATCGGTAACTTTTCTGCACTTAAGCAATTTCCCGAAAATATTTTTTAAATTTAAACATAATTATGCATAATGAATATTTCATACATATAGAAAGAAGTGTAAGTTAAATTTCGCATTTAATAAAGACAGCGACCTTTGCCCCTCTGTTTCCGAAATCGGGTTGTAGATGTCGTAAGGTTATAAAAGACCTTTTTAAACTGTTTTTCTAAAATAAATATAATTATCTTTTCAGTTTTTTTGAGGTTAGCGTTTAGTGTCTTATGAAAATTTTCCGATTTCGGTGACAATTTCATAACCATTTTCATATTAAGTTTTCCCACGTCGTTAAATGGAATAAATTCGTCGAGCAATACCGGGAAATTTTTAATATTAATACTTCTACTCTAAGAGCAGAAATGACCGTTTTAAAGAATTGTATTTTTCGGTTCAATCAAACTGTTGGTCATGATTCTATCAAACAACATATAGCAGAAAACACCTATCCAAACCTCTACCAACTTTTTAAAGTTGCGAGTATTCTTCCAATTTCAAGTGCAACTTGCGAGAGGTCTTTCTCTGCCATGAGGAGAGTTTTTAATTGGCTTAGAACAACTATGACTCAAGAGAGACACTCAGGTTTGTCATTGTTATTCATAGAAAAAGATGTTGAGGTCGACTTAGACAGTGTTGGTAAATGTATTATTAAATTTGTTATATTAAAATATTAGAACATTTAATGCGCGTATTTTTTTTTATTCATTGCACACTTTGCACGACTCTTTAAAACCTATGTTTGCTTTTTGTTCAAGATAGACCGGGGCCACGGCCCCCCCTGAAAAGCAAGGCTAGCTACGCCAATGTCACTAAAGCTGAGTTTCCACTGACGCAAACTAAAATGACAGTAGTACAAAATAGCGCAGGTCATAATAGCGTATGACCATAATAGCGCAGGCCAAAATAGCGCATGTCCAAAATAGCGCTGGCCAAAATGGCGCATGTACAAAATAGGGCATGCCCAAAATAGCGCATGCCCAAAATAGCACATACCCAGAATAGCGCATTCATAAAATTGCTCATCCCCAAAATAGCGCATAGCTTCTTTACCGGGTGAACCGAACCGAACCAAACCGAAACAACATATCGAAGTGGCCATCAAAATCGAATCACAGAATCGAAGAATCGAACTCGGTTCGGTTCGGTTCGGATTCACACCCTCTAGGATCCCAGCAAAGAAGTCAGGAAACTCTTTTAGCTCACACATATACTATACTATAGTAGTGTGAGCTATGGTGATCCTAATTTTTCTGAGAAAAAAAAGTTGCTCCGATTTCAAAAATTTTTATATATCTTTGCGTTTCAGACGAATTTGAAACTTTTTTATTGCGCCGTCTGTCTGTCTGTCTGTCTGTCTGTCTGTCTGTCTGTCTGTCTGTCTGTCTGTCTGTCTGTCTGTCTGTCTGTCTGTCTGTCTGTCTGTCTGTCTGTCTGTCTGTCTGTCTGTCTGTCTGTCTGTCTGTCTGTCTGTCTGTCTGTCTGTCTGTCTGTCTGTCTGTCTGTCTGTCTGTCTGTCTGTCTGTCTGTCTGTCTGTCTGTCTGTCTGTCTGTCTGTCTGTCTGTCTGTCTGTCTGTCTGTCTGTCTGTCTGTCTGTCTGTCTGTCTGTCTGTCTGTCTGTCTGTCTGTCTGTCTGTCTGTCTGTCTGTCTGTCTGTCTGTCTGTCTGTCTGTCTGTCTGTCTGTCTGTCTGTCTGTCTGTCTGTCTGTCTGTCTGTCTGTCTGTCTGTCTGTCTGTCTGTCTGTCTGTCTGTCTGTCTGTCTGTCTGAACGACCAACGCATAACTCAAAAACCGCTTGGTCGATGGTACCTAGGCTGGGTCTTGGGTCAAAATGGTCCCATTTAAAAATTAACAAAATCCACGGAACACAAACCAAATAAAAGGGTGGGGATAGATTTCAAAAATTAGAGTTTATGTGAGAATATGGCGTGTGTGATATCAAACGAAAGGTAATTGAGTCTGCAGTTAAACAAAATACATTTTAATTTATTTAAAAAAAAGGGTGGGGGTATATTTTAAAAATTAGAGTTTAAGTGAAAATATGGCGTGTGTGATATCAAACGAAAGGTAATTGAGTCCGGAGTTTAACAAAATACATTTTAGTTTTTGTTTTTTTTAAGGGTGGGGGTAGATTTCAAAAATTTGAGTTTAAGTCAAAACATGGCTTGTGTGGTATCAAACAAAAGGTAATTTAGTCTGGAGTTGAATAAAATATATTTCAGTTTTTAGTTATATTAGCTCACACGTACACTATAACTATAGTACCTAGTGTGAGCTTAGGGGCCCATATATTGGCAGAGTATTTTTTTAAGTATGTTGGTTCGGTTAGATTCGGTTCGAAACGACACCCTCTAGGATCCCAGGAAAGAAGTCATGCGCTATTCTGGCCTGCGCTATTTTGGCCAGAACAAAATGTTTCCTATTATAACTTTCAAACCATACTATCGATTATAGTGGAGCAAACTGCACTTTGCAGGGAATAAATCAAGCTTTTAAAATTATTATGAAAATCAGTTTGACGCACAAAGTCGGTTATTTACTATTAGAAATCTAAATTTTGTATGTATGCGTTTTTTATGAAAGGAAGAGTATATCAAGTGTAAATTTGATACTACACGGTAAAAAAATTTGTCTACAACGAAAACACGTACTTTTCTTGAATAAATTATTTTACCTTAAAACAATTTGTTTTGACTTTAAATATTTCTTTTTAGTTCAACGCAGCGTTTAGTCTTGAAATGAGACTTTCTTTTTCTTCTTTACTTGTTTTGTTTCAGTATACTTCATTTTCTAACAAAGTTAATTGTCTTCATATAACTAATATTTGGCTTCCAGAGAAAACGGTCCCTTAGATTAATTCAGTTCCAATTTATAATAAAACAATTTCTGTTTCACATTAAAATAGAGGCAAGGCATTTTTTGTGCTATATCAAGAACGTATTCTCGTGGTGAATGGGAAATCACAAATTATTTTACTTCAAAGCAGTTTGCTTTGATATAAGACATTTTTTTTTACCGTGTACTACTAAATAATTTTACCAAATTTGGTATTTCGTACTTGTCGGAGGAGTAAAACGGATAGCGTAGTCGTATGTATAGCTTAGATTAGTTTTGTTTATACGATTTTCTGAGATCTACTGAATCGATTCGATTGTTTCGATGCATCGAACTAAAATGATCGATTCGATAATCAATTCTGGTTAACCCTAAAACTATTTGTGTTCGAAGCTTTACAAATCTTTGCTATCTTAAAATTTTAAACCTCCTCGTACCGTAAAAATCGTAAAGAGGAATTCCGAATTCCGGAACACCGAGAATTTTACGTACGCCACTCTATGCATACTAAATACCCTCAAAGGAAATCAGATGGATACATGGAACCGGAATTTTATCCTGTTTTGTATGCTTCTTGCCCGTTAAATCCCAAAAAAAAGTTAGTTAATTAGTTTAAAGCTTTTATTTAGCATATTGCTACAAAATTTATAAATACACTTTTCAATCTTAAAAAAAAGAATATAACTGATTCAAATATAAATAATCTTTTAACAATTTAAATTTTTAGCTCACACATATACTATACTATAGTAGTGTGAGCTATGGTGATCCTAATTTTTTCGAGAAAAAAAAAGTTGCTCCGATTTCAAAATTTTTTATATATCTTTGCGTTTCAGATGATTTTGAAACTTTTTTGTTGCGCCGTCTGTCTGTCTGTCTGTCTGTCTGTCTGTCTGTCTGTCTGTCTGTCTGTCTGTCTGTATGTCTGTCTGTCTGTGTGTCTGTATGTCTGTCTGTAACGACCAACGCGCATAACTCAAAAACCGCTCGGCCGATTTTAATGAAATTTGGTACCTGGGCTGGGTCTTGGGTCGAGATGGTCCCATTTAAAAATGAACAAAATCCACCGAACACAAACCAAATAAAAGGGTGGGGGTAGATTTCAAAAATTAGAGTTTATGTGAAAATATGGCGTGTGTGATATCAAACGAAAGGTAATTGAGTCTGGAGTTAAACAAAATACATTTTAATTTATTTAAAAAAAAAGGGTGGGGGTATATTTCAAAAATTAGAGTTTAAGTGAAAATATGGCGTGTGTGATATCAAACGAAAGGTAATTAAGTCCGGAGTTCAACAAAATACATTTTAGTTTTTGTTTTTTTTAAGGGTGGGGGTGGATTTCAAAAATTTGAGTTTAAGTCAAAACATGGCTTGTGTGGTATCAAACAAAAGGTAATTTAGTGTGGAGTTGAATAAAATATATTTCAGTTTTTAGTTATATTAGCTCACATAACTATAGTACCTAGTGTGAGCTTAGGGGCCCATATATTGGCAGAGTATTTTTTATAATTTCTTTGTTTTTTAATATTATTTTTCAATTTATTCTAATCACTTAATCTTTTTTTAAATAACAATTTATGTACTATTAATTTAGAGGATATATTTACCTGAAAGTTTTCTTTTAATCTTGTATTATAATCATAATAATTTCAGGCAACAAATTATTCTTTATTTTATATATGAACACACATACGAGTACATAAAAAAATACTCTGCCAATATATGGGCCCCTAAGCTCACACTCGGTACTATAGTTATAGTGTACGTGTGAGCTAATATAACTAAAAACTAAAATATATTTTATTCAACTCCAGACTAAATTACCTTTTGTTTGATACCACACAAGCCATGTTTTGACTTAAACTAAAATTTTTGAAATCTACCCCCACCATTAAAAAAAAACAAAAACTAAAATGTATTTTGTTAAACTCCCGACTCAATTACCTTTCGTTTGATATCACACACGCCATATTTTCACTTAAACTCTAATTTTTGAAATATACCCCCACCCTTTTTTTTAAATAAATTAAAATGTATTTTGTTTAACTCCAGACTCAATTACCTTTCGTTTTATATCACACACGCCATATTTTCACTTAAACTCTAATTTTTGAAATCTACCCCCACCCTTTTATTTGGTTTGTGTTCGGTGGATTTTGTTCATTTTTAAATGGGACCATCTCGGCCCCAAACCCAGCCTAGGTACCAAATTTCATTAAAATCGGCCAATCGGTTTTTGAGTTATGCGCGTTGGTCGTTACAGACAGACAGACAGACAGACAGACAGACATACAGACAGACAGACAGACAGACAGACAGACAGACGGCGCAACAAAAAAGTTTCAAAATCATCTGAAACGCAAAGATATATAAAAATTTTTGAAATCGGAGCAACTTTTTTTTTCTCGAAAAAATTAGGATCACCATAGCTCACACTACTATAGTATAGTATATGTGTGAGCTAATATTAAATTTTTTACATTAAGTCATTTAAGTTTTTTTAGCATACCTATGATTCTTGTGTATTTATTTGAATGCAAAATAATTCGCATAACTTTATTTTGTAAAATTTAAAGGCTTTCAAAATTTTTTTCATTTGCTGTGTATAAAATAGTAGAACAGTATAACTAATGAGGCAAAATGATGGTATTATATATACATTTTTTAGAAGAAAATGATAAATATAAACTGATTCTATTTAGATACCCAGTTTTTCCTGCAATTTTTGAAACAATATAATCAAAATATTTTCCAATGTTTAATTTAGAATCTAAAATTATGCCCAAATATTTAAATGAATCTACAATTTCTAATTTTTCATTATCAATGAAAATGTTAATATTCATAGGATCAATTCTTGAATTAAGTACCATGCATTTAGTTTTTGCCACATTTGGTTTTAATTTATTTACATTAAGCCAATCTAAAACCAATTTTATATCTGAATTTATTTGAACCTTTTATATACAATAATGTATTGTCGGCAAACATTTGAATTTGACAAAATTTTAAAATATTTCAAAGGTCGTTTATATATAAAATAATAAGCGATTGTCCCAATTTCCTACGCCAATATTGTTGTCTATTTTTTTCGAAAATAAATTATTATATTTTGTACATTAAGATCTTTCCGTTAAGTAGTTTTTAAACCAGCTATAAGCTTTACATCTAATTCCATAGTCCTATATTTTTTTTTAAAGTCTTTCTCTATCAATAATTTCGAATGCTCGTTTAAAATCCAAAAATATTCCTACTATAATTTCTCCCTTTTCAAAACTTTGTCTCCAATTTTCTGACATATTGAACAGCAATTTCGGTGGAAAATCCTATTCTAAATCATGCTTGATTTTTTACCAAAATTTTTAGCAATAAATAATAGCAGTGGTAATGCCAGTTAGTGGAATTCGGTTAATGATTAGATTTGTAGTTCCATGAAAAGACAAAAAAAGGGAAAACGTATGCAGAGTAAAATGGATACTTTTAGTTTAGAGGTTTATAGTCAAAAATCATGTCTCGATAGTTGTGAAAGATTTTTTAAAACTGCTTTAGATCGATTAATAATAAATCACACAGTTTTAAGTCACTGGGTGTTTCCAATTTGAGTGTGAGGGCCTGTGTGACGTTACAAATCCAAGATGGCGGCTTTTTTAAATGTTTTTTTCAAACTTTGGCTTATAACTTTCGCTAAATTACTTTGACAGAAAAACTAACGTATTCACAGTTTTTCTGTAAAATTAATTTAGAAAAAATTTATAAGCCAAAGATTGTGAAAAAACATGAAAAAGCCACTATCTTGGATTTATGATGTCACACCAGCCCTATTACCAATCTATCTAGGGGTAGTTTTAAAAAAATCTTCCACAACTATTCTACGGGATACCACAGGCCACTTAACTATTTAGGATAATAAAGAAAAGCTAAAAAGGTACAAACGTTTGGTTTGTGGAATTTTTTGCGCGGAAATAATTTACCTTAGTGTGTGATAAATCTACACCCATATTCTTGATAAAACTTTAAATAGTGAAAAATGATTGTTTTATCACTAAACACTTGAGGTGAGAATTTATAACATAAAACTTTTAACTTAAACATTCGGCTTCCACAACTTCGTTTCTGTTTTAACGTGGTCTGGTTAGAAAATAGATGCCAAATCGTAACTTGCAGAAGAAACGACCGAATCGTTTTAGAGACTTAAAATATGGCAAACACTGTCTGGAGTAGTTTAGGAAATTGCAAAAATACATAGGACGCATTCCTCTTTTGCATATTATTAATACAAAAGTTATTATAAAGAATTGTAGTTAAGGATTTGAAATTAAAAAAAAATTAAATGCACAACACAAATCAACTATAAACAACAAGTGAAATTAAAGAAAGAAAAATAAGAAAAAAGTTTTCTGTCTTTGGCCGGGACTCGAACCCGGAATCTCTTGTTCTGTACGCAAACGCTCTCTATATTAAGCCACAGAAGACTAGACATGAATTTTCGGAAAACTTCCATCTATGCAGGTCTGCGGTGTCTCAATACAAGAACGAGAAACTCTCAGGGTATTAACTCGAGCAAGCCATCCAACTGATCTCTAAAATTCTTCCTTTCCACTGTCCAATTTCAGGAAGGAGATATAATTGTTTAAAAGGCTGTCTGTTATCAGTGGCGCACTCAGAAATATTTCTTGGGGGGGGGGTGCCCGAGGCCTCTTGGGGGGTGGGGGGGCGAAGCCTTATGATGTAGAATTTTAAGTTATTTTTGGTAATTTTTCATGAAATATGTGAAAAATATGTAAACAAATCTAAGGCTTGGTGGGGCCCGGGCCCCGAGGCCTCCCCCCCTGTGGCGCCCATGCTATTATAACTTTTTGTATTTTTTCCAAAAACAGATTTTAATCCACTAGCGAAAGCGTTTTCCACATTCTATGTTATCCACTCATCACCCTGTATATTTGTTTGTAAGTTGGGCTTGTTGATAACAGAATTTTCACTTCGAATTTCGTTTTGATGATACCTAAATTGACAACTTAATGTACTATTCAGCATAGGAAAAAAGCAATTAAATATGTCAATAATAATTTAGGAAAAATACATTAATTTTCGATTCGACAAATAAATAATGATCATCCTGGATATTCGTTGGCACTGAACCATTATTTTGTATTGAAAAAGGATTCGATTTTCTTTATTGGTGACATGTTTATATCGTTAATATTTTTATATTTTTCAGGTGATATTAAACAGTATTCTATACTTTGTGTTGTGAAAATTATAACTTTGTACAGTATACTTTTAAGTATAGCAGTAGGTTTTAGCTCACAGGTATACTATAACTATGGTAGCGTGAGCGATGGTGATCTGTTAAATATTAAAAAATTGGTAAAATTTTTTTTTAAGTCACAAGCTTTTATAAAATGCACTAAAAATTAAAAAATAATTTTCTAAAATTCTAATATTATCATAATAATAAAAGCGATGGCCGACTGATGGAAATTTTGACGATGTTAGCACGATAAGATATCCGTATCAATTAAATATCACTATTCGCAAGAATTAATCTAGCAGAAAAATGCAGAGATACCAAACCCACCCAACCCGACCCAAGATACCCCAACATTTCTCTAACATAGGTATGGTAGGTAAACATATCTTTAATGACCTGCTATGTTGAATATTCTTTAAGTGTTTAGATCACAAATTTAGATTAACTTATGCTTTGATTTGCGGCCATCGCTTTTATTATTATGATAATATTAGAATTTTAGAAAATTATTTTTTAATTTTTAGTGCATTTTATAAAACCTTGTGACTTAAAAAAAAATGTTTACCAATTTATTTTCTACTTTTTAGTCTCAGCTATCTACTCTATTAAATGAAAATATTTGTTCAATAACAGAACAGAAGTGTTTATTCTAGATTATAATGAAATCGCTGATCGTGAGTTGTTTGGATACTCATTTTTCTATTGGGAGAAGGAGAGGGTGGGGGTAGAGGTAGAAATATATTTTTTGTTTGGGCTATATTGCCATCGGACTTTATGCATATACCAAATTTTATAAAAGTCGTTTGAAGTGAAGTGTGTCAAAAACGCATTTTTTTATGGAAGGGGTGGGGGTAGGGGTGGGAGGATATTTTTTTCTTAATGTTGTATTGTCATGGGACCACTATGTGTGTACCAAATTTCATCCAAATCGGATAATGAGAAGTGTGTCAAAAACGCTTCACAAGATTTGATAGATAGTTAGATAGTTAGACAGAACATCTGAAGCTAAATAAAAGCCTGTAAAAAAATGCTCCCATTTTAATTAAAAAAACAAAAAAGATAAAACATTTTTAAAAAATCACAAACATCCATACAGACTTAGACAGGATTCGAACCTAAATAAACAGGTGTTTGTAAAAATATGGGAAAAGGTGGGCAAAATGGTGTACGGGGGTAAAACGGGATACCGCAGTTTTAGCTAACTGCGCAAGAATAAAACCTCTTAATATCAAATATTTTATCCCCATGACTGGTTCAACTCTGGTGCCGGTCGGCTGAGCTTAAGTTGGTTTTTGCTTAACATGTGATGTGCGCTGTTTATTATAAAAATAGCTTGCGAATTTTGTGTCGGTAAGTACATTTTTACAGGCTTTTCAAAACTTTGTTTACATTTAACAGTTAGTGGATTTATGTATTATTCATAATTAAATGCGGTGCCCGTAAAATTAGCCCTTTACTGTGTATGAATTTTGTTTCAATTTAACTGGTGGTTTGGGCCAAAACGGGGTTTTTACATGGGGGCAAAACGGGGTACCTTGTTATACGTAGTAACCTATAACCAATTTTGCCCCAAAATTTAAAAAAAAAATAGTTTGGTATCAATAAAAGTTGTATTTTATGTTGTCTTTGCAAAAAATGGACGCAAAATTCGTATAGGAGAGTCGACAGCGATGACTAGATCGCTGTAATTTTTTATAAATTTTGCAATTAATGTGAATGTATTTTTTATTACAACTTTTTATTTTTTTAAAAAGCATTTTATTTATGGTTAGTATTTTAACAAATAAAACTTGTCTTACAAAAATATTGAATCTGAATCACACACCCCTAAGTTATGGGACACCCTGTATATAATACGGTACGGACAACGTCAGTGGAATAACCCACAGTACACCGGTCTATTTTGACCTATCCTAGCAATATCGTCGTGATGTCTGTCTGTCTGTGTGTGTATGTGTGTGTGTGTGTCTATATTAGTTCTGTCCGTAACACGATAACTCCTAAACTGCTGAACCGATTTTCATAAAATTTTTAGGTAAAATAGTGTTCGACGCTCTTACGAGCTGATTAGATTTTGGTCAAAATCCATTAATGCTAATGACAGTTTTTTGACAATTAAAAACTTTAAAAAATGATTTGTAACGGAGCATCGTATCAATGTACAGTTTTCGGAATATAGTAGACTACATTTTGTTCAATAATTTGCGTAATCAATTATCTCTAAATGTTGATAAAACTAAATTTATATGCTTTAGCTTGAACAAGCGTGGTATGTCACACAGAGACTTTATTTATTTTGCTCCATAATTCCGCATGTAAGGCTGTACTGCTTGTGTTACAAAAATATTATCTTGTAGATCTATTAAATACCTTGGTGCATATTTTGATTCATTTTTAAAATGGAACGTACACGTGGATTATGTTAGCAAAAAAATTAGAAAATTAACTTACAAGTTCTCGCAGCTAAGACATATTCTTCCATTTAAGTTAACAAAGTTGGTCTATTTGGCTTTGGCTGAATCGGTATGTTATGGGATATTGTGCGACTCTATCTTATCGCCTCTTAAAATAGCTTAGAAATATGTACTAAGATACTATTGTTTAAACCGTAGTTATATTCTACAGAGCTTTTATTTTCTGAAATAGAGTTTTTACATTTAAGGCAGTTATATTGTATGAAAGTCCTCCAATTCTCGTTAAATTATAAGATATTTCAAGACTTTGTTTCACATGATATACAAACAAAAGCAGTATTATCTAGGCCAGCGCCGGCTTTTCCATTAGACACTCTAGGCACTTCCTAGGGCCCGGAGCCTCAAGAGGCCCGGAGGGCCACGGTCCAAAACCCCAAGTCAACTTTAAATTTATTGTGAAGTAAAAAAAGGAAGAATAAAATGCCAAAAAAATACGTGTCATTTTATTATAGATAGGTTTTATTCTAAAAAAAATATTATTTAAATCTAGATTTGTAGGTATAACCCATCGCTCAAGTTCTAGACATCACAATACTCGTTAATAAAATGCTCTATTACCACCACTGCGTATTACCTAACAGACGCGGGCGCCCGCGACTTTTCTCAACAATCAAGGACATTCCTTTCTAAGACACCTGTGAAGGGATGCGTGTCCAAGGATATTGACGATAGAGGGTGTATGTCTTTGATAAGCACGTTGAAATTTCTAGACAAAGACGGTGGCTGTGAAAGACTGATTTGTTTATTTTAGCTCACACATATACTATACCATAGAGTAAGTACTGCCATAGGCTATCTTACTCTATGACTATACTATAGTAGTGTGAGCTATGGTGATCCTAATTTTTTCGAGAAAAAAAAAAGTTGATCCGATTTCAAAATTTTTTATATATCTTTGCGTTTCAGATGATTTTGAAACTTTTTTGTTGCGCCGTCTGTCTGTCTGTATGTCTGTCTGTAACGACCAACGCGCATAACTCAAAAACCGTTTGGCCGATTTCAATGAAATTTGGTACCTAGGCTGGGTCTTGGGTCAAGATGGTCCCATTTAAAAATGAACAAAATCCACCTAACGCAAACCAAATAAAAGGGTGGGGATAGATTTCAAAAATTATTGGGGGGTGGGGGGTTGACGAACTTCCCGCGCCCCCCCTTACGCTACGCCACTGGTTAGCTAGGAAGGTGTTAGATCCGTCATGGATTCATTTATTTAAACGATGAGTAACAGTCTGAATTTTTCGTTCCCTTTTCTACGCCTGTTTATCGAAAATTGCGAAAAGTATACGAAAACGAAAATAATTGTTCCGCAACACCCGCTTCCTTTTACCGCCTTGTTTGTTGCGGAAATATTTTTATTTCCAGTAATAGATCAAACATTTTCTATCGTCTCGCTCAATTCAAACATTTGGCTTTAAGCCAAGATGCATTTTTGACGGTTTCGATTTAATTAGGACAATATTGAAGTGAATTAATCTTGCATACAGAAATGACGTCGATAAAGAGGGAGACAAGGGGGCAATATCCCCCCCCCCAAAACCGGTATCTGTACTCGTAACTCGAGCGAGTCGTTTTAATTGAGATTTAAGCTTATCGTAGAATTATAAAATTTGGCAGCCTAATAGGAATTGAGAAACTAAATGAAAATGCATACCTGCATTTTTTCGATTTAAGCCCACCATTTGCAAAAATATGTTGAAACGAAACATTGATGATGTCATCATAAAACTGGAGGGCACAATTTTGACGTAATCTTGAATTATGTAATCTTAACTTAAAAGTAGCACCACTTTTTGTCAAATTTTTTTCCTCATAAACTCAAAAAGTACTAAGCCGATTTTAATTTTTTCGTTCGAGTTTTATAGAACTTACTAAGGCCTACCTACTTAGCTGTACTCAAAAACTGAAAACGAAAAAAAATGCTTTTTTTTTTAAAACACCAATTTGTTGGCTTATTTGAAAACTGGGTAACATTTAAGACCATAAGTTTGATTTTTTCCGAAAAAAATAGAACCAATCCAGATTTGTGACACCATCAAAATGAAAAGCCAAGTTTAGAACGACATTTCCACATCAGTAAGAAACTTTCATTTTGAAATTTGTGTTGGAGAACTTTCCTTTACTTTTATCTCAATTCTTTTTACAGAATACCATTTTGGCGTCCTTGGCTTTTTTTTACATAAAATGTTTTTGTTATTATTTCACTCCTTTTTTAAAAGATTTAGATAATATTTAAGTTTTAAAGTAGTTACTTTTACATAACTTTACATTTATAGGGGAGGGAAGCAAATTAAAATGTTTTCCTATAGTTTTGTTACATTTTCTATTAGTCTGTCACAGCTCAGCTCTCTAGCGTTTCTGGAAGTGTTACTTTTACATAACTTTACATGTATTATAGGGGAAGGGAGTAAATTATAGTTTTGGGGTTTTTTTAATTTTTCGAAGGTTTTCGTCATAATTTCTATCAGTATACCAAATTTCAGCTTTGTAGCATGTCTGGAAGTACAGTACAATTTTGATTATCTATACATTAGTGTGAATGAGTATCAATTTCGACGTGTTTTGAAATGTCGTAACTACTTTCCTACTTTATGGAAGTCCATGAAACTGGGAGGGGTTGGTAACTCTATAAGGATCTACGAATGTGCAAAGCTTGAGTTTCGTAGCTCATTCCGAAGTAGTGTTTTAGATAGGTCAAATATGGGCTGAAATGTTTCAAGAAAAGATGGTACAGCCGTTTACGCGAACTTGGCGGGGTACTGCCGTGCCCCCAGATTGAAATTTTTATACGGTTGTAAAGATCATCAACCAACCTTAAGAAAAAAATATCACTCAATCCAAGTTTACCCCTAGAAGATAGACAAGCCTCATAGGCCTCCCCCAATATCTTCCACTCTTCTCTGTCTGTCGCCGTGTTCATCCATCTAGTTCCCGCGTGTTTCTTCAAATCTTCCGCCCATTTCATTTGGGCCCTTCCCCTACTTCTTTTATTTTCCCAAGGTTTCCAATTTGCAATAAATTTGTTCTATCGATCGTCTTTCTGTCTGATATTATGACCGGCATTTACTTCTCCTCTGACATCCCTTACTTTTGATTTATTTCTTATCCATTCATTCCTTTTTCTATCTGTCAGCTTTACATGTAACATTTGTCTTTCCATTGATCTTTGTCCCCTTATCCATGTTTAATTTTGTAAGTGTCCAGGTCTGGGATCCATAGGTAAGTAGTTCGTTTAGAGGTACTGAGGATATTTTTTTATTTCTAAATATGTAGCTTAATTTACCGAATGCTGCCCAGGCCAATCTTACTCGTCTCTTGATTTCAGCTGTTTGGTTTTCTTTTTTTAGATTAATAATTTGTCCTAGGTATATATTTATATATATTCCTCTACTTGTTCTATTTCATTTTGGTTGATTCTGGCCGTAATATCTTCATCTGTGTTTGTTATGATTTTAGTTTTAGTCTTAGTTTAGTTCATACTTAAGCCTTTATTTTTAGCTGCTGTATCCAGTTCTTCCAGCATTTTTATCAGTTCTTCTTTCTTGTCTGTTATTAAGGCGATATCACCAGCATATCTTAAGACAGGAACAGACTGTAAAGAATTGGAAAAAAGAATAGTAAAAGCAAAAAAAGTTATTGGATGTCTTAACAGTATTTTATGGAGCAGAGAGAGAAAAAAAGTATGTAAAATTTAACATATATGAAACAATGGTCAAAAGCACGCTGTTGTATGGAATAGAGACTTGTCGCGTAACAGAAAAATACAAAACAAAAATGGAAAGTGTCGAAATGGATGCAATAAGAAGATCAATGAGAATATCTAGAATAGATCATATAAGAAATGAGATCATAAAATGGGAATCGAGGGAAGCATAACGGATGACATCACTAAAAGGCAACTGATATGGTACGGCCACGTACAACGGATGAACGACGAAAGATTACCAAAGCAGGTCCTAAAATGGCAACCAATAGGGCGCAGAAAAAGAGGGCGTCCTAAACTAGAATGGCAACAGTCAATCCAAAGATCATTGAGTCAAAAGAATCTGACAGAGGATGATTGTCAGGATCGAAGGAGGTGGAGAATAGGCGTCGGACAACGTAGAAAAACATTCTAAACCAACATAGTAGTAGTATCTTAAGTGGTTCAAGAATTGTCCGTTTATATTGTGTCACCATGTCTGACACCTCTTCTTATTCGGATTGGCTTGGCTCCTTCATGGATTTTGGTTGATATATCTGTAATCTATTCGGCTATTAATTAAAGAAGCTGTTACTACCCAGTGCTCAATGCTATCGAAAGCTTTTTCGAAGTCTATAAACGCAATATATAGTTGAATTTTATATTCGTTGGCTAGAGCCTCTGTAACTTAGAGTAATAAAAAATACTCTGTAACCTTTAAAAAAATCCTGTATTATGCAGGCATATAACCTATCTCAATTTCAATTTTCAGGTTTAATAACAATCAAGACAAAGGAGTTGTAAGTTTTCTCGCGAAGAACGGTATACGTTTTAATTGGTCTACTAAAAGCAAAACATATGCATCGCATGCGGTTGATGTGGTGAATCGTCATATGAACTTTAATCAAATCGAGTTTCAAATTTAATCAAGTTTAACCGAGGGAGCTATTACATATCTAGGGGTTGTTTATTTAACTACTACTACTACTACTATCGGTCGGTTTAGAATGTTTTTCTACGTTGTCCGACGCCTATTCTCCACCTCCTTCGATCCTGACAATCACCTTCTGTCAGATTCTTTTGACTCATTGATCTTTGGGATGACTGTTGCCATTCTAGATTAGGACGTTTTTTTTCTGCGCCCTACTGGTTGCCACTCTAGGACCTGTTTTGGTAATATTTCGTCGTTCATCCGTTGTACATGGCCGTACCATATCAATTGCCTTTTAGTGATGTCATCCGTTATGCTTCCCTCGATTCCCATTCTTTCTTTTATGATCTCATTTCTTATGTGATCTAATCTAGATATTCTCATTGATCTTCTTATTGCATCCATTTCGACACTTTCCATTTTTGTTTTGTATTTTTCTGTTACGCGACAAGTCTCTATTCCATACAACAGCGTGCTTTTTACCATTGTTTCATATATGTTAAATTTTACATTCTTTCTTATCTCTCTGCTCCATAAAATACTGTTAAGACATCCAATAACCTTTTTTGCTTTTACTATTCTTTTTTCCAATTCTTTACAGTCTGTTCCTGTCTTATCAAATGTGACACCCAAGTATACATACTCATTGCATGGAGATATTGTTTGTCCATTGTCTAGTTCTAACTCACTGGATTCGTTTCCAATACATAAGTACTGTGTCTTGTCCACGTTCACTGTTAGTTATTCTTCCGTTAACTTTCTCATCATATACTCCATGTCTTCTTTATCATTAGCTACAATTACTTGGTCGTCAGCAAACTGTAGTGTATATATAGTAAATCGGTCGTTAAGTTGTATTCCCATGCCGTGCACTTTACGTTTCCAGCTTTTTAGAGCCACTGCGATATATATTTTAAAAAGAGTTGGAGAGATACAACATCCCTGTCTTAAGCCTTTTGTTACCAGGAATTCTTTTGAAAGTCGATTTCCAATTTTAATTTTAGATTTTGACCCTTTGTATAGTTCTTTTATCGCTTTTATGTATGTATGATTGATATTAGTTTGTTCCAACACCGTCCATAATTTTTCTACTGGAACGGTATCATATGCTTTTTGTAGGTCCACAAAGGTAACATGAGTCTCTATATTTCTGGCGCTTCTTTTCTCAATTACTTGTTTAAGACAAAAAACACTATCACTACAAGATCTGCCTGCACGAAACCCACTTTGCTCTTCTTCTTCTTGTTCATGAAAATCATTCTCTATTAGATCTCTAAGAATCCTACCGTACAATCTACTCAGAGTGCTGGTGACTGAAATTCCTCTGTAATTGTTACAATCCAGCTTGTTTCCTTTTTTATGTATTGAGGATATGAATGCAATTTTCCAATCATTAGGTACTGGATGTCCGTTTATGCATTGATTGATAATATATGTGTTGTTTATTTAACGCCGCCCTTATATGGGCACACCACCATCTAATTTTAATGACTGACTTTGTTATGTTCTACTACTACAACTAGCCTCTTTGAAGGGTCAGGTTTCATTCTTCTGTCATTTTAAATTTATGGATTAGCGATAATTTAGATTTGAAACTAAAATTAATTTTTTGGGAACCAGTAAGTAAACCGATTTTTATGGTTCGTAACGTGTTGGAGGAACATATTAACCACTCTCTCAAGTTTTTAATTTACGATACTAATTTTATTGCCACATACCGTTTTTTTTTTGCTTTTTACAATAATTGATGATACTACATACTGATCTTGGTTCTTTAGTTTTCTAATTTAATTGTGAGAAGTAACTTTATCCTGATGTTTTATAGTGTGAGAATTCCCCAGGCCATTGCAGTATTTTTCCGTAAGTATACGCGTATCTCAAATGCTTTGTTTAAAGAAGTAATGAACGCAATATAAATATGCTAAACTATTGGTTTTGTAGAGACAACAGAAAATTCAAAATCCTTAATATCAAATGTACCTTCCTAGCTAGCCTATTAGAACACGTGAACAGTGAAGCCATGATAATTATATCAGCCCTAAAAACAGTTTTTTGTAAATATATATAAATTATTGAGCAAAATGTCGTCTACTATATTCCGAAAACTGTCATAAATTGATACGATGCTCCGTTAAAAAGTTTTAAAAGTATTTATTTGTCAAAAAACTGTAATTAGGAAGAATGGATTTTGACCAAAACCTAATCAGCTCGTAAGAGTGTCGATCACTATTTTATTTGAAAATTTTATGAACATCGGTTTAGCGGTTTAGGAGCAATCGTGTTACGGACATAAATAATATATATACACACAAACACACACACACAGACAGACATCACGACGATATTGCTAGAAAAAAAAATTTTCCTCGAAAATAATACCTTCTCTAGCCCTTGCTATGCGGACTAGGAAGGTAAAAAAGTTGCCTAACCATACAGAGTGTTATTTTTGCCCACCCGGTACATGCGATTGGGGACTTTTTTTTGTAAAGTTGACTGATGCTCAGAAAGTCATTTATATTTAAAAAAAAATTTACATCATTTTGCTGTGTACTAAAATTTTTGATAATTTTTATTGATTTTGACATAACTTCAGCTTCAGATATCTTGGAAGTTTCCTAGATTGCATCAATTAAGTTCAAATTTGAGTTATTATGCTAATAAAGTTTCTCCATGAACCGAACCAAACCGTCTTATTTGTTCTAAATTAGTTTCTTCATTAAATCCATACACAAAGTTTAACTAATTTTAGGGCTTTTCACAAAATTTTTAAGATTTCTGAAAACAATTTAAACGTTTTAAAATTAAAATAATGATGGTGGTTATAGAAAAAGTATGTTGATTAAATTATGCGATGAGGCGGCATTTTTACCTCTGTAACGATGTTATAATAGAATTTTATCATGGCCTCTATCTTTGTAAATTTTCTAGTGGTAGATATTTGTCCAGAAGGCATGCAAATAATAATAACAATATTAATAAATAAGACGTTTATTAAAAAAAAATAACTTTTACAATAAAAAATTTTTTTAATAAAAAAACACCCAACTGCAAAATTTACTTGTAACTACTAGTCGCAGTTGATCTCACAGAACACCACTGTTCCTGTACTTCCAGGTCTAAGTCACAGAAGAGTCACCTTCTGTGTCTAAGTTTCCTTCAGTGTTCTCAACTGAGTCGCAGTTGATCTCACAGAACACCACTGTTCCTGTACTTCCAGGTCTAAGTCACAGAAGAGTCACCTTCTGTGTCTAAGTTTCCTTCAGTGTTCTCAACTGAGTCGCAGTTGATCTCACAGAACACCACTGTTCCTGTACTTCCAGGTCTAAGTCACAGAAGAGTCACCTTCTGTGTCTAAGTTTCCTTCAGTGTTCTCAACTGAGTCGCAGTTGATCTCACAGAACACCACTGTTCCTGTACTTCCAGGTCTAAGTCACAGAAGAGTCACCTTCTGTGTCTAAGTTTCCTTCAGTGTTCTCAACTGAGTCGCAGTTGATCTCATAGAACACCACTGTTCCTGTACTTCCAGGTCTAAGTCACAGAAGAGTCACCTTCTGTGTCTAAGTTTCCTTCAGTGTTCTCAACTGCAGGGAATATTTCATATATTCAGACGAGTTTAAAAAAAGTCATAAATAACAAGACGCTAGCCCTACCAAGTCCACTTCCAATCCCAATATTATTTACCTCATGTATTAGAATAGATGTACAGGGTGATTTTCACTTGAATGATTCTAACCACATGAAAATAGAAAGTTTCAAAAACCTAACCTAACGAAACCTAATCAGATCTAACCGAACCAAACCAAAGCAAACTAAACCAATATTTTTTTTTCAAAAAAACCTGACTTCCTACCCGGGATCCTAGAGGATGTGAATCCGAACCGGACCGTACCGAACCGAACCTATCCAAACCTAACCCTACCCAACTAAACCCAATTAGCAGTACGTGTTGTAGTTTAGTTAGGTTAGGTTTGGTTTAGTTTAGTTTAGTTAGGTTCGGTTTGGTTCGGTTCGGATTCACATCCTCTAGGATCCCGGGCAGGAAGTCAGGAAAGTTTTTTTTTGAAAAAAATTATTGGTTCAGTTTCCTTTGGTTCGGTTCGGTTAGATTTGATTAGGTTTTGTTAGGTTAGGTTTTTGAAACTTTCTATTTCATGTGGTTAGAATCATTCAAGTGAAAATCACCCTGTATTCATCTATTCTAATACATGAGGTAAATAATATTGGTAGATCTGCGCATGCGAAGTCAGGGATTGAAAGTGGACTTGGTAGCGCTAGCGTCTTGTGTCATAAATAGATTTGTGTGTGTCTGATGTTCTGATTTGGTCCCAAATGCGTCATATTGCTGACGTCTTGAAAACGTCTAAAAATGACGTCATTTTGGGTGTGTCTTTTGAACGTCAATTAAAGGTCATTTACACGTCAGGTTAGAGACGTCAATGGTCATTAAAAATGACCTGTTTTTGACGTTTAAAAAACGTAACTTTGCTACCTGGGTACATTATATGACAAAATGGCGTCTGAAGACCGCCATCTTAATACCTGTTTAAAAAAATATAGCCTATAGCACCTTCGGGATCAGTAGCAATTCAACGACACCTTTTTTCTCAAAATCGGTTTAGCCGTTCAGACTCTAGCGTGACACAAACATACATATTTTCTTACATACATACAACAGTCGAAAAACATTACCCTTCCTTTCGCATTTCGCCGTGCTCTATAGTTGGGTAAAAAGAAGAAGATGCTAACGAAAGCGAATACGCATTTAGCGGTAACTTATCGGTTAAGTTGGACAGCAAGTCTTAGCAGAGTGCCCCTCATAAAGCTTAATTTGATCATAACTATAATTTATTGAGAAGACCCCTAGCCTGATCCTATAATATCAAATAGCCATTCGAGGGCGACCTTATTTAATGACATAACTACCTCATGATGACAAGACATTGTGTACGGAAATTATGGTAAACTTGAGTCGAACTACCCACGTAACACGAATGTGAGATGGGTTGCCTAATACAGGTCGTTTAGGGTCGTTAGCTTCCAAGTAAACAAGCATGATTAAAATTTAAAATATGTTTCAACAAAAAATTAATTATTTTTCTCCTTTGAAGTTTAGTTCTTTCCGTATGTACAAAATGATCCAAACTGGACACTTTTGGGGCTTAAGCTACTTCCAGTGGGGGAGAGCGGGGCTGGTTATCACAATTTTTATTAATTTACATTTTTAATAGCCAATGTCCTAGCCTAGCAATGATCTGTATACAGCATGGTTAAAAGCTACAGGATTTATAGACTGCTTGCTGTGCTTAATGTGTGTAAGAAAGAAGTGAAAGAGAGAAAAATATATTTTGGGCGGTGTCCTAGAATATATTTCGCTGTTTTAGACCCATATTCGGGCTAAGTGGGAAAGTAGGAGAATACATCGTGACCTCTCGTCTTCACGAAGTTTTTCGTCGGTCCGTCTTGTGCAGCGAAACAGGTGAGAAGTGGGTATTTGATTTTTACGCAAATTCTAGGTCAAGCCATGCCGCGTATTATATTTAGCGTTCAGGAAAAAGTACAGATGGTTCCATGTTATTTCGGCGGAAATATCTGTTAAAATGTGGCAAATTTATTTGTTGTCGCGTTTAAGGGAAGGGATATTCCAAGCCGTAGCACACATGATGTGTCAATATTTGCCATAAATGCAGTGGTGGAGAGGCACCTCCTGTTCGAGAAATGGGAGAGTAAAGGGAACAGCGCGAAACTATGATTTGTGCCGCAGCAGAGGCAAAGCTTCCTGTTTCATTTAAAGTAAAGAATGAAGTTTTGTGACTCTATGATTGAAAAAGCAAATCAGGATGAAAATGTAATTAAAAATATTAGTTTTACAGACAAAAAGTTACTTTACCGCACGCGCACCACTTAGAAACCTTAGCAACGCGTCAATAAGACAGCTTCAATATTTGTTTACATTTCCATTCCATCTAATTTGACATGTTTATTTATAAATTACATTCAATTTTACAAAAAAAAGGATACTTATGGGTAAAATATTGTACTTAACACATGCGGAAAGTGTCTATACCGCCCTTGACGGCTCGACCGCACTCCGCTCCGCGTCGTTCGGCCAACTGCCGTCGCGTGCAGTAAAGTCTAAGTTTCCGCATTTGTTAGGTAAATAACTATTCCAATCTTCTGACAAAATCAATTTGTTGCTCTTTCGTCTCTTTAAATTTCCTAGATAATCCATGATAACTTTTAAAATGTAGCGGAAAGCAGAACAAATCTGTTAACTTGCCTTTAGAATTTCGTTTATCCTTTCCTACTTATTACAGATTATTTCTCTTTTATCTGCAATACCATATTTACATTCCACAAGAGCAGAGAAACATAAAGCAGTTTACTTGACAATATTTTAAATGTTTCGTTTAATACCTTATCTTTTCTTATTTCCGTAAAAAATAAAACGTTTGCCGCGGGCTTTGTTCAAAACAACAACATCAGAAAAAGATCAAAGAACTTATTTAACTTTGTTTTTTACAAGCTTTTATTTAACTTCACCTGTATGTATGTAATCAAATCTTGCAACTCATTTTTGAAGAACTTCCAAACATCCGATTGACTTCAAATTTCGCATAGCGTCTTAGTTCCGATGACAATACAATAATGTTGTTTCATCGGGTACCTACCTCCCCCCTAACGTGGGGGGTGGAGAGGGGGTAAAACTTTAGTTTGTCCGATTTCCACCAAAATTGGTATCTGGGGGTTTTTGTAGGATGAGAATTACGAATTTTTGATCAGATTACAAAAATTCAATATGGCGGATTCAAAATGGACGATTTAATTTCAAGTTTTTCTGATTACTTTCAACTGACTTCCACGTATCCGATTGACTTTAAATTTCGTATACCGTTATAGTTCCGATGACAATCCAATAATGTGGTATCACTGACTGCCTACCTCACCCCTAACCTGGAGGGCGGAGAGGGGGTAAAATTTTAGTTTGTATTTTGTTTAGTATCAAATCATTGGACGGCCTTCTCGTCGAAGACTAAGATATTTCAAAAGTGACAGGAAAGACTCCCTGCAATATCGATGCGCTTTTTTTTTGAAAACAAACTTTTATAAAATGGATTAAAAAGCATAAAATAATTTTTTGAGTGTTCTGCTATCATAATAATAAAAGCGATGGGCGTATTTAATATTAGGTAAATGCCTTTCCATGTGCATTTGGTGGATCGTGCACAACCGATGATCGGCCGACTCTTCTTTTTCAATGTGACAAAATAAATCGCCACACTGCCGATCGCGGATGATCTGCCTAATATGAAGCAGGCGTAATAATGTCCATCCATATCAGAAAAATGTAAGGGTGGTTTGAGTAGGGTTGGGTTGGGTTAAATTATCTACCCTTACATTTCTCTGCTATAATATAATGAATTTGGATTTTCACTAAACTTCGAGTTAACAAGGCGAAAAGAAAAACGGGTAAATTTCCTTTAATACGCCCATCGTTTTTATTATTATGATATCAGAACACTCAAAAAATTATTTTACGCTTTTTAGTCCATTTTATAAAAGCTTGTTTTCAAAAAGTTTTTTTTCTAAATTTATATCTAATAAATATTGTTTTTAGCATCACTTACGTTATAAGTATAGCTAACTACAGTGTACTCCGGTTATAACGTACCTGAGTTATAACGTACTTTCGATTATTACGTATATATTTCATTGGTCCGGCCAAAATACTATTCTTTTTCTACCGATATTACCTACCTTTTATGCCTTCTACTTTGACTAATTTGTACGACTGTACTTTAAAACCGGAATATTACCGGTTATCCCCCAAAAATTCAGGGATTTTTCAATAATCAATTCCGCGGTTGCAGGCGGCAGGCCGTCAGTTTCGACTTTATTCTTATATAGGGTTACCAGACGTCCGGATTAATCCGGACATGTCCGGATTTTTACTACGTCCAGGTGTGTCCGGGCGGATTTTTCATAAACGTCCGGATTTTAAAGTAGCCGCCTTTATAAACATCACATAATGCAAAATAAACTAGTTTCAAAAAATGTAATTAAACAATAATAGTCGATAAATTTAGCAGTGTGAATTCACCTTTAAGCGGGGTCTTCACATAACGTTTTGCCTTACATCTTGCCTGTTCAGTCAAAACGCATCAAGTAAAACTTTGTGTGTAGACGGAAAACCGGACGTTTTACTTGAACTGATTTAAGACGGAAGACCGCCTAGAGAACTGACTGGATCACGCATTGTTTTCCAATAAAACCATTATTTTGTATCAAAAACTGATCTAAAAACGTACGTTAAAACTATCAAGTGTCTACGCTAGTCTTTAAACCGTCATACTTGACCCTTTTGACTGACAGCCAAGACGTAAGGTAAAACGTTATGTTAAGACCCCGCTTAAAGTAGTATTATTAATTTCGCCTTGTTGAATTACACTTCTGCCGTGTGGTCTTAAGCACACACAATTTTTTTGATGAAGTTTGTAATCTAAAAAAGTACATATCAGACAATTCTACTTCTGATGACCACAATCTGCCTACCCACGAAAAATGGGCGAAATATTTTAATGCAAGTATTTCTACCCAGTGGACCAAAGAAAGAAATAGGCTGCTTTTATCTTCTGTAAAAGGAATACTCATGACTTCATACAATTTAAGAAATATGAGCTGCTCAGAATTTTACGATTTTGTACTCGATTTTTTGTGTGTGGCATCGAAAAAATTTTGACTTCCCGATTTTGTCCGGATTTTCTTGACGGCTGGTCCTGGTTAGAGACGTTTTCATCTGGTAACCCTATTCTTATATGGAGAAACGGTCTAGTACGATTTTGTGTGTTTTTGGTTAAAATGGAGAATTGCGGCGCAAATCTAAAACTGTAAAAGAAAAGATAGAGATTATCATAAGTATTGAGAGAGGCATCTGTAAAGCGGAACTGTTAGGCAAAAGAACATGTCAAAAACAACCATTTTATTCCAAATAAAAATGTACGTTCTAACGTTTTAATTGTGTTTTTTTTATAACGTACGTCCGCTTATAAAGACACACCTGAGGGTGCGTTATAACTGGGGTACAGCGTGTCCCATTTTCGATGGGATTAAATGGGAAACTCGGTTATTATTAAAGATATTGATTTTCTGATGGCACCTTACCGTGCTCTTTTTTTGAGCCCTTAAAAATGGTGTAATCAGATTTTTGCTATACCCCGTAGTTTCGCTAATACAGGGAGTTTTTGAAAAAATTGTATTTTTAATAATCCCGTATATCTCGCTTATTTTGCGAGATATTTTTATTCTGTAAAAACCTTTTCATGGCAACTTTTTTAGAAGAAAATAATGGCGTTGTCAACTTTTTAAAATATTGTTTAGTTTTTGAGATATGGTATTTATCATAAAAAAATTAAATACGGACCTGGATTTTTTTTATTACTATTTTGATTGGTTTCATGCTAGTATTATCACAAAATAATAAAAAATTTTGTTTCCAGGTAAAAAAAAATATTTAAATACCATATCTCAAAAACTAAACAATATTTAAAAAAATTGACAACGTCATTATTTTGCCCTAAAAAAGTTGCCATAGAAAGGTTTTTACAGAATAAAAATATCTTGCAAAATAAGCGAGATACAAGGAATTAATTAAAATGCAATTTTTTCAAAAACTCCCTGTATTAGCGAAACCACGGGGTATAGCAAAAATCTGATTACACCATTTTTAAGGGCTCCAAAAAAGAGCACGGTAAGGTGCAATCAGAAAATCGATATTTTTAATAATAACCGAGTTTCCCATTTAATCCCATCGAAAATGGGACACGCTGTACACTGTCTACTAATATATCAACCTTTACTCCAGGACAAATTCTAAAGATTTTGGCGCCCCGGCCAAAACCAATCTTTGTAATCGCCTCTACGCAACCAATTTCGCAGATCCTAATTGAGTTATTCCAATGAATACACAACTCTGTATTCATTGGTTATTCTCAACGAATTTGGCGCCCTCGAGCGGTTGCCCTGTTCGCCCTGACTGAACTCGGCCCTGCTTACTCTCGCCAAATTAAAGTACAGAATTCGGCAGTTATTGGCTAGTTTGTTGGACTTAAAACGTGTTTCTCTTTCTTAAAAAAAAAACATAATTGAAGGTTTTACAGCAGTGTAACTTAACCCGTGTCTTTAATTATAGTTGTCAAGGCATGTTGATGCAATTTATTGCTATGTAATTAAAAAACAATCCAATAAATATATATATATATATATATATATATATATATATATATACCTTATCGAGAAAAAACTCCTAAGGCTTTACTCGCCATCCTTCACATATCTTAAATACACCTTTTCCTATTTTAGTGTCCTTTGACATTCTTTTGAAGCCATTTAAACAAGGAAATAATAATAATAAAACAGCTTTCAACAACGTCAAAAATGGCGGCCAAGACGTTTGAAAGGGTACTAAATTACATATAGAGGGTGGGGGGTACTAATATACGATTAGTGCAATACTGACCAAATTTGATAATAATAAAGGTGTTGAATCCAAAAATATCGATAAAAAAATGTAAGCAAATTTCAATATGGCAGCTGTTTTGTCAAAATATTAGCAAACTTTCACTTATACACCTTTACGATCACTAGATTGTAGATTACACGAAAATACATATCGGCTACTAACTGCTCAGCACCTATACCGTCTAAACATTTTCAACATGACTTGGGATCTTAGTTTGTGTCCAAGATTTACAAGCTTCTGCTAAATTGGGAGGCTGTTGGCCCATTTCTTGAGGCGACAGAGTACCTTCTTCGGAGTATTGGCCCTTTCGAAGTAAGTAAGAGCAGATGCTGTCTCTGATGCATTACTGCGGAACCTGATGTCATCATTTGCTTACCGTCCGATTAGCTGTTGAAATAGGTATTAGTCCTATGTCGTTTATGTTCATTGCTTGGAATTGTTTCAATTCTTTGCTAATAAGTTTACGAGTTGTTTTGATTGTCTCTTTCCTGGAGTTTGTCTCTATTAAGAGGCCAACTGATTCATTTTCCATTTGATCGGTCTTTTGAGGTAGAGGACTTTCACTAGTCCACAGAGGAGTCTACTGCAATAGGGTGCTGTAGCCCCTTTCTTTGAGTCTGAGTTGTCTGCTTCCTCATTTGCCTTAATGCCATATAGGTGTTATTTTTTTATTATTTTGGGCTAGTCGTTTTAAGGTCTGTTTACACTTCGACACAGACAGAGCTTAAAGACAAACTTGAAAGTCTTTATAACCCTTCGCTATCTGAAAATTTATTTATTGCAAACATTTCTGCTTGTACTACGATCCCACTAACTCAAATACAACCCAGTTAAAATGGTCAGCTGATAAAATTTTCGTTCAAAACAACAGAATGATGATTGTAAGTTTTTCAAAATAGTGGCCGGAAATTTTTTAAAGATTAAGGACGTCCGGCGTCCGTCTACAAATAACCTTGAAAACGCCAGGTAGTACAATTTTATTTTAAGTTATGTTTTTTGTTTAAAATGTCAAAAATATATATGTGCACGGGCGGTTTAAAATATCTCTAGCTCTGAAACGCTCATAATAATATTTTATGTCAGCAGTAAATAGTAAAGTATGTTCTCTTTTACTCTCTTGGTATGCAGATTTTCAAAGCAGTTTTTGTTAGATTTTTATTTTTATAAAGAGGTTACGCCACGCTGCTAGTGGTGTCAAGAAACTCAAATTGAGATAACACACGGTAAAAAAAATTGTCTTAGATCAAAGCAAATTGCTTTGAAGTAAAATAATTTGTGCTTTCCTATTCACCAAGAGAATATTTTCTTGATATAGCACAAAAAATGTCTTGCGTCTTTATTGTAATGTGAAACAGAAATTGTTTTATTATTATTTATATAATTGAAACTGAATTAATCAGGCACCGTTTTCTCTGGAAGCATAATATTACTTATATGAAGACAATTTGCTTTGTTATAAAATGGACTATACCGAAACAAAACAATTAAAGAAGAAAAACAAAGTCTCATTTCAACATTAAACGCTAAGTTAAACTAAAAAGAAATTTTAATTCAAAACAAATTGTTTTAATTGTAGACAAAATTTTTTACTGTGCAGCAAAAAAAAATAATATTACTGATTGTACAGTCGGGGACTTTTTAAATTGCCGTTATCTTATTTTTCTATCAAAATTCATCATTCAAAGACATAAAAAAAATGTTTTTAAATATGTATGTATACAGACAGCGGTAAGGTTCACAATTTTTTTGTTTTGGTTCAAACTGCTTTTTCGAATTTCAAATAGGAATATTTTTTTATTTTTGAGAGCGGCAATTTAAAAAGTCCCCGACTGTACATAAGATAGTTAAACTGGAAAATGGGTGAATTTTTATAATATACAGGGTAGGGTACGTTTAAAGATTATTTTAAATAAGCGCAGTGAGTCTTTTCAAACCTCGGGTAAAAAAACTTGACAGTGAAAAATAAATATTTATTTTTAGATATCTCTTTAGGTCTTGGGAATCCTAAAAACAAACTTTTTTGTTTAATTTTTTCTCAAAATCATAGTTCTTTTAATTAACTAAATTGATTGAATTAAAACAAATAGCCACGTGATTCAAAACAGGCGGTCTACCAATCAGCTGCGAGTGACGTCACAAAACAGTAAACGCCTCGAACGAACCTATTTTCTGAGTTAGTTCCTTATGGATGGTAATGTTTGCTTTGGTTTAAAGTGCGAATTATCGTCCTAAATTAGATTTTATTTTGTGTTTTGCTTATAAAAAACATTTTCAATGGAAAACGGATTCTCCAAAGCCGATAGCTCCAACTTGCCAATGCTAAATTCCTTTATGGTGGCAGGCTTCTTTGCCAACAACAGTGATTTTTGTTCTGCGGAATTTAGAAACGTTAAAATGTTGATGTAAAAGCAAAAACTTTTTTACAAAAGTTTTTTCAAAAAGCACTTTTTTTAAAAACTAATTAAAAAAAAACAAAAAAATTTTTTTTACAAAAAGTTATTTTTTTAATATTTCAAAAATATTTAAATATTTAAAAAAAATTCAAAATTCTCGCGTCGAATTGTCTTGCGGAGAATCGGCCAGTGGCGAATTGTCCCCATGGCAAATCGGCCGGGGCTAATTGTCCCATTCCCACTACAAATACAAGTAGTGTTGATAATCACATTTTTCTTACGCACGTAGAAAATAGCTATTTTCCTAACAAGTGTAGAAAAATAGGTTTGTGCACGTGTTAGGGACAATTGTTTTTCTACAAGCGTCAGAAAACCATAAAAAACAGTATATTATGTAACAAGAGAAGAAAGTGACAAATTTCACACGAGCCTGAATGTTGTGAACGAGGCGCTAGCTGAGTGAAACAACACGCGAGTCTAAGAAAGTTACTTTCTATCTCGTTGTGTACGCTATTTTTCCTACAAATACTGTTGAACTATACCAATGGTCTTTAATTTTGCATAAATCAAATAAAACTTTTTATACGACTGTCTTGTAAAAAGGGGTTTTGCGCACGGAGAACACGATCTGAAAATGGCATTTTACGCACGCTGTGTGCAAAACGTTTTGCACACGCTTATCTCATTTTTGCGCACGCCTATGTTATTTCTGCATACGGGTCTCCCGTCATTGTGATTTTTGTTGTTGTCACCCATCAATATAAGTTGGCTTAGTTCCGTAGCAACCGTCACTGCTCGTATGTTTTGTTGATTAGATACGTCAAAAAATTGTTGAATTTTTAAAGTTTTGTTAAATGTCGGAAATAAAAACAAGTTAAATTAAAATTTTATTTTTCTTTCTTTATTAGCAGTCGTATAAAAAATATTGTAAAAAACTCGTTTGACTCAGACTCCCTCGACTTGTAGACCTCGCCTTCGGCTCGGTCTACCAAACTATCTCGATTGTGTGCAAAGAGTCATTTTCAAACCTTGTTGTTTAAATAACTATTGCAACACATTTAAATTCGTATAATTTGCGAAAAAACAATTTCTATGTTTGAAACTTGTGTCCTGAAAACATCCCGTTTTTTTTCCAATTTATTTTTTTTAAACTTTTAGCCTCAAAACCCTACATGACCTTCCACGTGCTTGTCCGCAATATTTTTTAAAACTTTTTAACAAAACGTAACATTTTAAAACACGATATACAAAGTGCAACAAGAAAGAAAGGGAGCAACTATATATAGGTATAGTCCATAATAAAAATACTCTCATGCTTTTATACAAAACTTCCCAGACCCAATCTGCTTTATTGAATATAAATTTTACGATACAATGCCTAGCTCTAACCTAATTGTGCTATATAGAATAGCTGAATATAGGTATAAAATAAAATAGAATACAAGAAAACAACGAACACCAGGATAGTTATGTCAGTTTTAATGTTTGACGGCTTGTAAACGACGTTCACGCGATAAATAAAAGGAAAAAAAGAACTACCGTTACTTTATGATGATATGCACCTAAGCATCTATCTGTCTATCTATTTAGCCTTCTTCGATCCATCGGCTCGCTCATTAAGATTTTTATGGTTAGTAGGTGGTCAACTAAACTGAAACCTTTTCTGAAGCCTGCTTGTTCTTTTCATTGATATCCGTCAAATTTTGTTGTTAGACTATCTGTTAATATTTTCGTGAAAAGCTTATAAATTACATTAAGGATTATAATAGTTTTTTAGGTCTGCTCTATCGCCTTTCTTGTGTAGAATAATAGTTACTAATTCTTTCCAGTTGTTTGGGATTACTTTTTCTTTTAGTATTTTATTGAGGAGAATATGGACGATATTAACTACAGTTTTACCAACGTACTTTAGCATTTCTGCCGTTACTCTGTCTTTTCCAGGTGATTTGTTTATTTTAATTTTTTTTAATGTGCTCTTTATTTCCGCTTTACTTATTTCGGTTGTTGTTCTGAGTTTATGTTCTTTATTTCTGTTTGGAGTTTCTTTATGGGTTCTCGGGATGGTTCCCTTTTTGTTTGGTATAATTCTGTATAGAATAGCTGTGTGATATTTATAATATCCCCTTTAACGTTAGTTTCTATGCCTTTCATATTCTTTATTTTAATTATTTCATATCTACCTTACACATTTCATATTCCTGTTATTTTCTATAACTCTCTCAACTTTTATTTCTTGGCTCTTTCTTTTATTTTCTTTTATCATTTTTCTTATAGTTTTATTTATTTATGTGTATTCTATCGATGTCCTTTTTCCTTCTTTTTGAAGGTTCCGCCTTTTTTCTATGAGTTTCTTTATCTCTTTTGATATAAAATTTTCTCTCTTTTTACGTTTTTGGGCGACATCTTTTCCTACTTGGGTCATAGCTCTTGTCAGCGTATCATTTATTTCATCCATATTTTCATTTTCGCATCTTAAGTTTATTCATGTCAAGTTGTTCATTGTTATTGTTAATTTTTCTTTTTATTTCGAAATTGCTATCAATGCAGATTTTTGTTCTGTGATCACTGCCTGTTGTAAAGCTTTTAGGACTTCTACATCTTTAACGATGTTTTTTTCAGTATTCTGTATGTAATCAATTTCGTTTTTGTTATTGCATTAGGGCTGAGCCATGTCCACTTTCGTTGCGGTTTATTCCTATAGAACGAATTCATTGCATACAGGTGTCTTTCCTTTAGATAGTTCATTAAGGTTGTGCCCCTGTCATTCCTTTCGCCATATCCAAAATTCCCTATTTTAGTTTCCTCTATGTTCATTTTCTCCCATTACTATTGTAAGATGGGTTTTGTGTTCTTCCATAGCTTTCGAGATATGTTCATAGAATGCTTCGATGTGCTCGTCATCGTAGGAAGAAGTATACTTGGATAACTTTAAGTGATGTTCTTTTCCTTTTAAGTGTAAGATAGGCAACGCGTTCTGAGATTTCTTTAATAGTTTAGACGTGTTTACTTATGGCTTTATTTATTATGAATCTTACTCCCAAGTTGTTGATATCTTCATTACCTTTATGGTATAGTAGATTACCGGAGTTCAGTTTTATCCGGTTTTCTGATTTACGCCGGGTTTCTGACAAGCCTACAATGTCTCATTTTATTCTTGTAAGCTCTTCCTCCTGCATAATTCTCCTTAATTCTAAGACTATTTTAGTGCAGGCGTTAGCATAATTATTCTTAACTCTAAGTCTATTTTAGTGAATGCGCTAGAGATAGTTTAGTATGCAAAATATAAGGACCGCAGTTTGACACTGGATTCTAGCTGAGAATAGTTCACAGATTAACAATACTGATGTTGCCAGTTTTTGGTCCAATTTTTTTTTATCCCCCTTCCTCTTATAGTCGTGTTCGAATTTCTGAACATTTATTTTTGAAGCCCTTAAGCTACTATGACGCAAAAGTGCATCAAAATTGTGTAAAATCTAACCTAAAAATAAAATATATTGGTTTTGTAAATTTTAGCTGCAAAAACCACCAAAACCTGAAATTGTTAGTTTTTTTTCCAATGATCTCAAAAACTAAGCTTCTTACGAAAAAATATATAATTATCTTTATTGTAGAGAATAAAATTTACTTTTCAACAGTATATAAGTCAGTAAGAAACTACTAATAACAAACTCTCCAGCGGCGTCCGTTTATTGAGGTAATGTTGTTTTTTCTGCAAATACCTTATAAGTTTTCCAGTCAGCCGCATGCATTATATATTACCATATTCGGAGGGAAATTTATTTTAACGAAAGGTAGAATCAATTCACGTATTTGGCCTTATCCTGAAGTCAGATCTCTTTATATACTTATTTTGAACATATAAAGATAAAATGTTATATCGTCTTGATTTTTGTTACAGCCAACAAGTTTCATCTTAACAGTCAAATAAAGTACCTATCGATCTAAATATAAAACCTATTTTAAAACCTGGTACAGAAGAAAGGTACTGGCATTAGTATAACATTAAAAGAAATACAAATGATGAAACGTATCATTGTGTAAATACAAAAATTGCTTTTTTTTTCGCAAACCCCGATTTGTCCGTACACCATATACCAAACTGATGCAAGTGCTCCTTAGGATGCAAGTTTCCTTTCTTTAAGAGTACTTAATTTTGCCTGGCACCTCTTTGTCGAGGGCAGGGATCTTTATACTGCGTAGAAAGTATACACAGTGGACCCACGCATTTACATCCATTCCGAAAGATGGTCCTGCTAATGCTAGATATGCTTTTATCTGAGATCGATATCGTCCCAGCAGATCTTGGTTATAGACGATAGACTTCTTTCCTTTTCAGCGTGATGAGTTGACTTTTTAGGAGAATAAAGCTGGCGCCATCCTGCTACCTACTATAGCACTTATCGCAGGCTCCTGCAACTTAAATTTTAACCATATAATAGTTAAACTTTTTATATATTTTCTTATAAATATAAAACCTATTTTAAAACTCGGTATAACAAAAGAAGCGTACCGGCATTAGTATACCATTCAAAGAAATACCTCTGATGAAACGTATCAAAATGTAAATGCAAAAATCGGTTTACATCTAGAAATTCAGATCTCAAATAGTAAAAGCCATAGTATGTAATATGTATATACAAGGCATGCATGTCAGAAGATATATTCTTATTTCGAAAGACAAGCATAATAAAATGAGTTTCACTATTAGGTATACAAGTTTGGACGCAGGCGGCGTTGGCCAAACTTTATAACTTGCGATGGCGTATGCTTTATTACACCTTACAACAAATGCCAGGGATTTAGATGGTTCTACGGAGAAATGCAACGTACAGAGAAGATTATCCGATGATGCTTGAATAAACTGAAACGTCACAAACAAAAAAATAGATTTTTATTGACCGATTCCCAGGATCTAAAATATATAAATTACAATTTGAACGGTCAGGAATATTATTCTAAAAACAACAAATGCCAGGGATTCAAGGCATGGATGGTTCTACGACAGAGAAGATTGTCTGATAATGGTTAAATAAACTAACACGTCACAAACAAAAAAATAGATTTTGATTGACCGATTCCCAGGATATCTAAAATATATATTTTACAATATATTTATGGTTAGGAAATATGGGAAATATGTTTATTTCATGTCAAAGGCATAAAAGTGAAACTGTGTATAGCAAGTACTATATCAAACAAGACGCTAGCGCTACCAAGTCCACTTCCACTCCCTGACTTCGCATGCGTAGATCTACCAATTTTATTTACCTCATGTATTAGAATCGATGTACAGGGTGATTTTCACTTGAATGATTCTAACCACATGAAAATAGAAAGTTTCAAAAACCTAACCTAACGAAACCTAATCAGATCTAACCGAACCGAACCGAAGCAAACTAAACCAATATTTAAAAAAAAAAAACTTTCCTGACTTCCTACCCGGGATCCTAGAGGATGTGAATCCGAACCGGACCGTACCGAACCGAACCTATCCAAACCTAACCCTACCCAACTAAACCTAATTAGCAGTACGTGTTGTAGTTTAGTTTGGTTAGGTTAGGTTTGGTTCAGTTTAGTTAGGTTCGGTTTGGTTCGGTTCGGATTCACATCCTCTAGGATCCCGGGCAGGAAGTCAGGAAAGTTTTTTTTTTGAAAAAAATTATTGGTTCAGTTTCCTTTGGTTCGATTCGGTTAGATTTGATTAGGTTTTGTTAGGTTAGCATTTTGAAACTTTCTATTTTCATGTGGTTAGAATCATTCAAGTGAAAATCACCCTGTATTCATCTATTCTAAGACATGAGGTAAATAATATTGGTAGATCTGCGAATGCGAAGTCAGGGATTGAAAGTGGACTTGGTAGCGCTAGCGTCTTGTAAACGCGTTCACTTAGATATCGCCTATGAGTTTTGAATATTATTGAACCTAAAAACATTGACATTGAGATACAGGGGCCATTTAAATAGTAAAAAACAGGTTTTGTTCCGATTGACCCCGCTGTCCCGATCCACCCCGTTGGACGGTATGTTTATTTCATGTCAAAGTCACAAAAGTGTAACTGTGTTTGACTGTGTATGGCAAGGACTATATCAACATCTATCTATACGAGTATTAAATGCCTATAACATTGGTAACCTGTCATCAAATTTTATCGTTTTAAGGCAATAACAAAATAAACACTAAACGGAAACGGACAAAAAAGTAAAGTTTTAAAAAACATTAAAAAACCACAATGTAAAAAGCTTTTTCCATGCAAGTCACGTCAGCCGAGAGAGACAGTTCTTTATGCCACAAACTTTTATTCTTGCAATAAAACCCCATATTATGGTCGGGCCTTATTACTTTCGTTTTAATGTCCATTTTAGTACAACAGATCGCATTAAAATAGTCAGGTTTAGCTAAAATTCAAACGTATTTACTTTAACCGTAACTATTAGTATACGTACGTACGTACACGGCATGGGAATACAACTTAACGACCGATTTACCATATACACTTTTATGGAATTATTTATATTTATGCGAATTTTAATTTGCCATTGCTTTCAAAGCCAGCTATGAGCTTTTTCGATTCTTAGAACATGTATTTAACTTTTTTTTTCATCTTTTTTTGTTACGTTAACTATGATACGTTGTGTCCTCTAAAACAGTGATGACTTTCTCTCTTAAATTGCAGTAGACTTTGTTGTCTCGTGATGTTCCCGTAAGCAAGAATTTAATTTAAAGTATTATTAAAGAGTTTAATTTGTTTCAAATACAACTTTGAGGTTGCCGAGTTCGCTTTTTAATTATTTTTTCTAAAGCCTTGCATATTATAAGCAAGACTCCACGAGGTATTATTATAAAACAACTGGACTAATGCTATTACGTTAGAGGCGTATATTTGTATGAATTCTTTAGGATCGCATGCGCAGTTTGACTGTCACTCTATTTTACACCTTTTCTTCCACCAACACGAACAACACATCAACGACTGCAAGCAAAAAAAAAACTATTTTTTTTTCATATTTTTTTGTTATGTTAACTATGATACGTTGGGTCCTCTAAAACAGTGATGATTTTCTTTCTTGAATTGCATTAGACTTTATTGTCTCGTAGGATTCAAGTTAGGCACACATACCTTTGTGTGAAGTATAAAATTCGTTTTGATTTTTATCGATCCATACACAGCACGTTTTCCATCTTTCTTCTTTGCATATGCTTCGGGCAGCATGGCCTTTTAGTTGCTACGTGATTACGTGGTTTTAATTCCACATCAATGGACGAAACTTGTCATAGATGGCGCTTCTGCGTCTCAGACAAGACGATGCCAGGTGTGCTTAAACTTTCGAGTGCTCGAGCCAGTTCGCTAGATGGTGCTACACCTTGGAGTTTACTCGCATTGCACAGACGCGAGTATTTCATATGTAGGAGTTGGTTTTGGTTAAAATTGGCTTGCCTGGTTTTGCTGTTCTCTACTGATGACGTGAAACACTCAGAAACGTACGTCTAGACATGCAACCTTGTGTAAGTAGGAAAACAACCAAAATCAACTCTTCCTTCTCCTTCTGACACTCGCAAGTTGGGCACACATAACTTTGTGTGAAGTATAAAATTCGTTTTGATTATTATTAAAGAGTTTAATTTGTTTCAAATACAACTTTGAGGTTGCCGAGTTCCCCTTTTAATTATTTTTTCTAAAGCCTTGCATATTCTAAGCAAGACTCCACGAGGTATTATTACAAAACAACTGGACTAATGCTACTACATTAGAGGCGTATCTGTATATGAATTCTTTAAGATCGCATGCGCAGTTTAACGGTCACCCTATTTTACACTGGTGATGCCTCCCTTATCTTGAGATCGTTGGAAAAGCGCGTTGCTCTGGTTGACTCTAGCAGGTTCTCGAGGTAGTCTATGGTAGTGTTCAGATGGAACAAACCATGCAACCTGTGACAGGGCGTAAAACAATCTAAGACGATCAGTGCCCTTAACTGCTGTTCACGTCAAAAACAGATGGTAGTGGCCGCTCGTGGATTTTAATATAGGAGGGTCATTCTCGGTGTTAAGTTTAGGTCCAAATTAAACGCGAGAAACTACGTAATGTCGGATATTTTAAGATGTACTTTCCAGCTTTTTGACCAAAAAAATATTTAACTACTATAGAAGAGGTATTGTTTTTTAACTTGCTTTTAAATAGTTTTAGGTATTTAATTTTTTGCAGCATAGACATCATAAAACTATTTACACATGTGATAATCAGGGATATCTTATTTGTGACCGGGAGTATTGAAAATTTCATGAAGGTTGCCGTTCTCTTGCGTGCTTTATTTCCGGACGATTTTATAAACGGAGAGGGATATATCGAAACCGCAACGGGGCGTGGGTCGGCTATGATCGATAAACACGAATTATGGGTGGCCTATCTAACAATATTTAAGCAAAGCGTCAAGATGCTGCCATAGAAAAAAATCATATATATTTGTTTATTTTGAATACCTATGTAGAAAGTAATAGTTTAACTTTTTTTCAGTCCAAAAAAGCTTTATTGTCTGGAGAATTTATTCTTATTGACTAAACAAGAACTTATGCCTAAAAGTAAATAGTAATAAATCATAGTCATACAATCAGCATACTATAAGATTTATAAGACCACTATAAAGCAGCACCCTTTTAGGCCATTGAGAGTGTTCTAAGTTAGGCGCAATTTTAATGAAATACGAAAGAGCATGTCTAAGTAAAAATAAATTGAAATGCAAGGTACCTAATTAAATTAAAATTTCAGTAAAATATTGATAATTAAGAATATGCTTACATACACAATTATAACAGCACAATCAATAGATTAAAAAATAGTAACCAGTACTACTTAAAAAATAACAATGTTAAGTTAAAATTAAAATTAAAATTCAGGTTACATAATAAAAATATAATCAAAATATAAAGACATATGACCACAAAGTTACTCAAAGTATGTCTCAATCCTATCTGTGTCATAGTCATTACAGCTATAGTAAACTTTTGTTTCAAAGCAGTTACGTACTAACCTTCTAAATACTTTTAAATCTTGAGTTAGTCTAAATGCGATGGGTAAATGATTGTAAAATTTTATACTTTCGTAAGTCAAGGAATGTTTTGTCAAAGCTAGTCTAGGTATTGGAAGTGGTAAGTTCTCAGATCGACAAGTTGTGCAAGAACGAGCAGTTTGAGTATCTAGTTTTTAAAGCTTTTTTTATGAAACAGGCTGACTGTCTCCAAAATAGATTGACAGTAAATAGTTTGCATACTGCTCGCTTTTGTAGAATAAAGACTGACTTAAAAAGGGTGACACAACAAAGTTTATTAAATAATTGATTATTATAGATATTATTTTGGGAGATCATTGACAAAATGTCTTTATGGAAAAGCCGCCACTGACAGATGGAAAGCTTGAACAAATTGGTTCGCGAAAATCCTCTTCTCAGCGGTGCCGGTGTTAATCATGTTAGAGAGCAACTCTCAAACTCCCAATTTATTTCGAATTGCGACAATGCTATAGCAGAAGCCATGGAGCAGAGAGAGAGCTACCACCATGAATCTACTTTCAGGGACTCTTAGAAGAGCACAATTTGATGATAGTCCTCTCAAATAAACAAAGCGTTAAAAGTTAGTGTCGAGAATACTTTTTTAAGATTATTCTCTTGTCCTACTAGGTATTACAAAAGATACAAGCCCTCAACCCTCTTTATTACATAATATGTGACGAAAACTTATTTGCAGTTAGCAAACGAGATAAACGAGATTGGACACGCATTCAGAAACATGTTTCCCCAAAAAGTTTGCGACTCTCTGAAGTTATGTTCCATTACTTTTGAAGAGAAGTTTGCGTTCAGGAGTATGTTCACGTCAATTGTGTTTAGCCGTTTAACTTAACTATATTTGGAATTGGATACAATAAAGGCGTGGGTAAAGGTTTAAAGCAAGTTTTAAACCATGAAGGCAATTGTCTTTAAAATAGAAAAATATTAAACAAGTTTTCGTGGCTAATCGGGTAAACAGAAATTTTGGTGTGTTATATTTTTGCGTGGGTAGCTCGAAAGCTTAACCTCACGGGGGTCCAAAAGCTAATGGACACCTAATAAGTCTTGACAGTTAACTGTTTCGTCCTTATGGGACTCCTCAGAACACTGCTTGGTCAATGTGACACTCTTGCGAAGTTAATTAGATGGTTTTTTCTTTGATCCTACGCCTATAGTGCGAAAACCCCTCGCAAGAAGCGCCATCTACCGAGATACGAGAGAAACTAGAACAAGAGCAGGCGAGTATTAACTCAAAACGAATTTTATACTTCACACAAAGGTATGTGTGCCTAACTTGCGAGTGTCAGAAGAAAAAGGAAGAGTTGATTTTGGTTGTTTTCCTACTTACACAAGGTTGCATCTCTAGACGTACGTTTCTGTGTGTTTCACGTCATCAGTAGAGAACAGCAAACCCAGGTAAGCCAATTTTAACCAAAACCAACTCCTACATATCAGATACTCGCGTCAGTGCAATGCGAGTAAACTCCAAGGTGTAGCGCCATCTAGCGAACTGGCTCGAGCACTCGAAAGTTTAAGCACACTGGCATCGTCTTGTCTGAGACGCAGAAGCGCCATCTATGACAAGTTTCGTCCATTGATGTGGTGGTGGCATATGCTTCGGGCAGTACGGTATGGGATTCTACAGTGCGCAGAATGGGGGTCCACCGTATAGACAAATATTGTTAAAGCGATTTTAGTTTTCCGTTCGCCTATGCCTACTCGATATGCCGTGGGGTGAAGGCGTCCATTGGTTGTCATGACAACGTCGCATGCTTTGTCAGGGCAATGAATCAAAAGTTAAACCTGCGTCCATTATTGAAATAGTGTCTGGTTATTTGCGTACATTCGGTTCAGATTCGGTTTTTATTTTGATTATTTTGTACAATGTTCCCTGGGTACGATGCAGTGTGTGTTTTACTGGAAAACCCGTTTTCGAGGTGGAACGACGATGACAAAAACATATTTTTAGAACTATATATTGAACGTAAATCAACCGGCTAAGATTAAAGACAAAGTGTACATTCGATATTTTAAAGAATTGTGGTTGTATAAAGAGTTTGGGTGGCTGGGCAGTACCACTATTAAACTTTTTTGTGTGCCGTGTTTAATAATTAGTTTTCAGTCAACTGTATGGAGCAAATATGGTTTCAAAGACTTGTGAAATGCGCCATAACGAAGAAATATTTTCAATTAATTGCGGAAATTTCAATGAACTTAGAAGTACTTATATCTATAAGTCCTTAAGACATTCAGCACTACAAATAAAATTGCTTCAGTATTCACAGGCAATTCTAAAACTTTATGTAGTATGAAGGTGGAAGTAGAAAAACGTTCTAAACCTACACTGATGGCTCAAATTGGGTCTAAAATACATTGGCATTTTGGGTTATCAATTTATTAATTTACTTTTTCTCCGATTTTATACACTGAACCACCCTTCGGATTTAACGCTAAAGCTTAGTACTGTTTTACACAAGATTCACGATATTGTTTTATAATATATTTATCGGTTTCACAACGTTCTACGTCTTCCGATACCCAATCTCCACTTGTTTTTGTTTGCCCATAATTCATCATCTAGGCCTCTTATTCTTATTTCACTATCTATTCCTTCTCTCCAGCTTCTCCTTGGCCGTCCTCGTTTTCTTCGGCCAGTTGGTTTCCATTGTAGTATTTGTTTAGGTAGTAGGTAGTCACCATTCATTCTTTACATGTCCGTACCACACTAGTTGTTTTGTTTTTATATCATCCACTAAAGTACGTTCACCTACTGTCATAATTTCTCTTATTCTTTGATTTGTAACTCTTTCTCTTTTTGATTTCCCTGCTGCTCTTCTCCAATAGTCCATCTCCGTAGCGGAAAGCATTTTGTCTGTTCTATCCTTGATTGGCCATACTTCTGAGCCGTATGTAACAATACTTTTTACAATGGTGGTGTTATATATAAGCTTTTTGTTATGTTTTGATATACTTTGGTCCCAAATTATTCCATTTAATAAAGTTATTGCTTTTCTTCCTTGTACGTTTCGATCTTTTATAGCTTTGTCTAGTGTTCTGTCAGCTGTAATTTTTAGACCTTAGTATTTATACTCATCACAGGACTGAATTCGCTGCCCGGTATTTAAGATTAGATCCTGTTTCGTTCCACCGATACACATATACTCTGTCTTATTGTGATTAACCTCTAGTCCCCACTTATTGTACTCTTCTATTAGTTTTCGTGTCATATATTCGAAATCGTCATAATTCTGAGCCACTACTATCTGCTCATCGGCGAAACATAAAGTATACAAGGTCGTTTCGTCCAACGGTATAGTTAAGTTACACTAAATGAAATGACCGATAGGTTTAAAAATACAATTTTATTTTTCACTTATTTTAAACTATAACTGAATTAAAGATATAGGTATAGATACAGATTCATTGTTTTATTTCCGTAACGAATTTTTGTGGTTACTTCATTGCTAGTATGAGCATGTTCTCAAGTGAATCTGGTATTTTGACAGCCATCGGCGATCGGGCCAACAAATATTAGAAGAACGCGATTCTTTAGTGAACTCTGTACATAAATTAGGGCTATGTATACCCAGGAAAATAAAAAAGCATAACATCTACAGTAACATTTTCCAGACGTGCCATTTTTTCTCTTTGCGCATCATCATCCGCATCGGCCGACATTGTTGCTATAATTTTTACAATTTCTTTTTTAAAACAACAACGTTTGAGGTTATTATTTAAATCCATCCATCAACATGGATCGACTCCTCGATCCGAAATTCAATAGAATTGGTTTGATGGCATCGGGCTTTACAAGAACCCGTTTGCTTGCATCGGGTTAGACACTGTGTAATAATTAAAGCTTCAAAGATATGAATGTCTCTCCATATTTGATTAATCTTGTAAAGTCGTATTTAACTGGTCGTTTTCAATATGTAGCACGAAACAAACAAAATACTGTTATGTACAATGTTCAGAATTTTAAAAGACGCTATTAACTGTCCAGTGATTCTTGCTCAGTTACCTCTAAACCTCGTTAACTCTCGTAATGCTAAGATATTTTATTTGTCATATCCCCAAACTAACCTCTATAAGAATTCACCTACTTCTATTTATATAATGTGTAATTTATTTAATTTGTATGCTTCTGAAAGTGATATAGATACTCTCTGTAAATTTAAAAAGATAATGGATGATAAGTTAAGTGCTAATAGTGGTTCTCAGGCTGTGTGTCCATCTGGAAGGGATACTTTCGAGAGTTGCACTGTGTGATCGCCGCTCAAAGTTGTTTGAATGTCTGACAATTGTGTCGATATGCGAGAAATATTTTTTTAAGCAGTTCTTGAGAGTATTTGTAATTGGCAATTAAGCTGTTGATACTTTGGATAAATAAATAAGTAAATAAATAAATTAATTGATGAGTTTAAGAACTCCTATTATGTATAGCAATTTTAAAGCGGGATCTACACATAACGTTTTGCCAGACGTTTTACTGGATCAGGTAAAACGGATCAGGCAAAACCTTTCATGTAGACAATAAAACGTACGTTTTGCCTGAACTGAACAGGACTGAAGTCGGACCTGTTGAACTGATCGGTAGAGGCTTTGTTTCCCGTAAAACGTCAGTTTTAGCGTCATTTCTTGTGGTAGTGCATACAATTTTAATTCCTTTCGAGTGCAACTTAGAAGTTGGCATACGAAACGTCCGACATTAGATAAGATATTTTTTTAGGAAATCAAACAGGTTATTGTCTTCCTCCACTAATTTTTAATTTGTTTTAAACAAATAGTCTCGACCTGTTTCGTAAGCAGAACCTTACATCTTCAGGGGACATTACCAAACTAAATCAGCACAACATTTTGAAAAACTGGTTAAAAAACTATGTTTAGCTACTGAAACGGTTAAGTTATAGACATTTAAAACAAAAAACATTATTGACAACAGCAGTGCTTACTCCATGGTATATTAAAAACTGATCTAAAAACGTACGTTAAAACTATCAAGTGTGTACGCTAGTCTTTCAACCGTCATACTTGACCCTTTTGACTGACAGGCAAGACGTAAGGTAAAATGTTATGTTTAGACCGGGCTTAAGAAGATGGCTTTGATGGTTCAGTGGGCGCTTGCCCGCTTGAAGATCAGAGGGCGGTATTTTCTTGGTGTCCACTGAATTTAATAAAAGCGAATAAGCTAACAAAGCCAATAAGTATAAACGAAATGAAACAAAGGTATTACAGCGGCTTCTAGTAGTAGTAGTAGTAGTAGTGTGGGGTAGGCTCTAGCGCTGGCGACTAGGCACATGAAGCGCCCTTTTCGCCAACCCACGGCATCCCTCCTACTGCGTCCTTCCTTCGCTAAGGAATCTGCCCGTCTTCTGTACAAAGGCCAGAATATCGGACCACCTCAGATTCAGAAGGTCCTCCATCTCAAAGGCTTCCTCTTCGAATAACTCTCTTCTTGCCTCCTTGTATGCTTCACATTATAAGAGGAAATGCGCCGAGGTCTCGTCGTCAGCCCAACATCGCTCGCATGTGGCGTCCTCCTTCACTCTCATCTTTGCCAGGTGTCCCTGTAGGACGCAGTGTCCGGTTAGGACTCCCACTATGCAGCGGCTTCTAAAAAAAATAAGAACTTTATCTCCCAGCGTCAACTTCATTTAGGTGTAAAAACAGTTAATTAACTAATAAGTATATATGCAAATGCGAAACTGCTTAATGGTGCCGTAAATGGCGCCCTAAAAAGCCTCTGCAGCGTAAAGTTAAAACCTACGACCCTTGAAGTTGAGCTCATTATTATTCATTTGTGAAAGTAATTGAGATAAACGTGTCGAACGGGGTTGCAGCTAACCAAAGCTATGATATTTTATGAGGCAAAGTTGTAAGACTAGGGGGAACGAATGATATACATTCTGATAGCAAAATTATGAAAAAAAATAAAAGACAAATTTAAAACACTGATAATGTAACTTTAGAGGTTGGTATCTAAATCAGTGATCTCTATATTTATAACTGGATAGGTCTTTACATATAAATGCAAAAATATTGATATTTTTTGTAGAGATACCACGCTGCGCAGGAGGTGCTAACTTTCCGTTTTTACTTTTACTCTCCGATGATATTCTGTGGTTTTGAAAGTTCGCGTACGTTTGATTTTTAATCTATATCTGGATTTTTACTACGATTAGGTACTAATAAAGTTTTTTAAATAATCAAAGCTACTTACTGCAAAAAGGAAACGGACTATTTACTCCTATAGAACTCGTTTTTACAAGCCACGCATCGTGTTCCCATTTTTTATTTTTGTTCAACAAAAACAATTTCAAAAATATACTGACAACATTGATAAACACTTTAATGACAAATCACAAATGACAATCTCCTTGAAGTATTCACAGAATACCACCGGTGATTAGAACTAGAGAGAGAAAGGTTGCTATGCTTAGCATTCATTGTGTGTTCTCACTCTAAGAAAACTCTTTAAATTTTTGCCTCAGTGTCCCATATACGTAATGTATAGCCGTGGTCGTTCCAGTTACTTCGTATATAATTCATAGGATTTAAATTTTCGGGCAACACTCTAAGTAAAAATCATTGGACTTGGAAGTGTCTATAATTACACATAAAAAACTTATTATTGTTGATTTGATAAACGGGGAAACACGGGTTTTCTTCTATTGGATATAGAGTGTTGTCCAGAGTGTTCCGCCCAGTTATAAAAAACGAACCACTTACGAATCGTGAAATATTTAATTAGGTATTAAATACCTAATTACTTAATTAGATGTTTAAATTTATCGACTCCTGCAGCCTGACAATAATCCAAACGGTAAAATCAATTCTTGTATTGGCTAGAAACTCTGGAGATGTTAATAGGGCTACTTCTAATTTCTTCTTTCTCTTAAAAGTAGTGGTTCAAAAATCAGGTCTAGCTAATAGCTTCACAAAAAAAGTCATTATATTAAAAATAAATTAGGTGATCTCGCAAACTTATCGAAACTCTTAGTAAGACCGGAAGAAATTAATATTATCTCACAACTGTATGGAGGCAAACAGCTGTTGTAAAAATTGAAAACTAGACATTTAAGCTACACTGTATTAAAAAAAATAGACAGGGCTGCATCTTATAGCTATTGCTGTTTAACGTTTATTCCTAAACTACTTTTAGAGAGGGTGTGGATGACATTTTAAAAGATATAAAAGTCAATGGAATAATAAACAACATCCGATATGCAGACGATACCGTAATTCTTGCACATAATATAGAGAACCCACAGTTTATGATGGACCATATAATTTAATACAGCGAGGAACATGGTTCAAGCCAACACAGACAAAATTACTAGTGTTTGCAAAAACAAATACTGTTGCCAACTTAACAGTAAATGGACGTATCTTAGAAAAAGGTAAAACGTTCAAATATTTGGGTACAAACGTCAATGCCAGTGCGATCTCAAAATAGAAATTAGGTCTCGAATTAAACAAGCGACAAAAGCGTTCATAAACATGAAACAATTTTTTACCTCCTGTGACATCAACCTGGACCTCCGACTCCGGATGGTCAGATGCTATGTGTTTTCCATTTTTTTGTACGGGTGTGAAGGATGGAATCTCGACCCAATTACCGAGAAGAAACTTAAGGCGTTTGAGATGTACTTGTATAGACGCCTGCTGAAGATATCGTGGGTACAAAGAATAACAAATGAAACTGTACTTGACCGAATGCGCACACCACTTAAACTTCTCGTTACAATCAAAGAAAGAAAAACCAGATATATTGGGCATGTAATCAGATGTGAGAATATAAGCTGCTTAGGCTGATAATTGAGGGAAAGATACAAGGGAGAAGATCAGTTGGAAGACGACAAAACTCTTGGTTAAAAGACGTGAGAAGAGGATTCGGCTGCACATCTACTGATATTTTCAGAGCAATGGCTTCTAGAATTAAGATTGCCAGATGGATCGCCACCCTTCGGTAAGGAGACGGAGTACTAAGAAGAAGATCTTGCAGGCCGCGGAGTATTTCCAAACATAGACATTACATAGTTTCGACATATCTAGAAACAAAATTTTGGACTTCCATTGTCATTCATATTTTAAGTACGAATTATCATAACAAGTTTTTTCAAAATTTATCAAAATGCTCAACACTAGGGGAAACAGACGGACGGAGTAACTGATTTATTAATTTCGGCGTTCCTTGAGGTGACTATGCAAACCATACCCAATTTCGGGTACTTTTCGTCGGGATAATAGAGGCCACTCTAAAAGGCGGGGTGAAAAAAAACTGATGTTATCTTGGATGTTGGATATCAAATCAAATCAAATCAAAATTAGCTTTATTAGTCAGAATACAATAGCATACATTGACAAAGCCTTGCTTATCTATATCTAAAGTACAAATATCAAACTATGGAGATACATTAATCCCTATCAAAATAACAATAATAGAAAAACTAAATAAAGTTTAAAAATAAATTTAACTAACATTTGATGTACCTACTTTTAATTGCTAGCGCCAAAATTTTATTTAAGTTCAAATACAAAAATTGGCTTTATTAGTCAGTTTACCAAAGTAGACATTGACAAAAGCCTCATTTATCCAATTATAGTCTATTGAACACTAAATAATTATTATTGATTTAAAATTATTTAAAAAATAAAAAAAAGTCACACAGTCAAACTTAAAACTATATAAAAATCGGTTAAAATAAGAAAAATCTAAAATTTGATTAAAACATAACGACGCCAAAATTTAAATTCAATGAAAATTATTGATTTAAAATTATTTAAATAAAAAAAGTAAGTCAAACTTAAAACTATAGATAAAAATTGGTAAACACAATAAAAAGCTAAAACTTGATTAAAACAAAACGACGTCAAAATTTACATTCAATAAAATCAAAACCCCACGATCTGTGTCAGATTTTGTCAGATAAACCTAAATATAAAAATAAATAGTTTCAGTCAGCAAAGTATTCTTCCAAAGTATAGTAAGCTTTGCTCGCTAAAAAATCTTTTGTTTTTCTTCTAAATTTTCCTAGATTTTTTATTTCTCGAAACTCAACTGGCAAATGATTAAAAAGCTTTTTTCCATTGTAAATAAATGAGTTTTTAACCAAAGTTGAGCGAGGTATAGGAAGATTAAGAGTAAAAGTATTACGAGTGTTATACTGTCTAGGTAATGATAATTCATGACGATACTTTTTAAACATTAAACATACAGTTTCTAAAATAAAAATACAACACAAAGTTAAAATTCTATGCCTCAAAAAAAGAGGCCTGCAAGAAACGCGCTTTTTGACTCCACACAAATTCCTTATTGCCCTTTTTTGGAGGACAAAAACTGAATTTATTAAAAACTGCGAACAGGATCCCCAAAAGCAAATGCCATATCGAAGATGCGATTCTACCAACGAGTGATAAACATTTTTGGCAACATCCAAGCCAAGGTTATCACCAATCACTCTCACAGCATAGCAGTTTGAAGCAATTTTACTTTGAAGGTTTGCAATATGCTTATCGAACTTTAGACATCGATCGATTGTTAGGCCTAAAAATCTGTTTATTTCTGGATTTGATAAAACTTCATTTTCTAGTGTGATATCACCTATATCACATTTAAAATTTAAAATGTGTGTTTTTGATATATTAAAGGACAGAAAGTTTGCGTCACACCATTGTTTTATTTTACAAATATCGTTCTGAACATCAATATTTAGTCTGTCTATATCAGTATTGTGCCAAAGAACTGTGTTATCGTCACAAAAAGCTGTTATTTTGCCCGTAATGTCAATGTTTGGTAGGTCATTAACAAAAACCAAAAATAATAATGGGCCCAAAATTGAACCCTGAGGAACACCTGCATCAACTTCTTGTTCAATTGAAGTTTCTTCGTTAAAAAAAACTGATTGAAGTCTCCCAGACAAATATGAGCGAAACCAATCTAAAGCTATGCCTCTGATTCCATATTTTTGCAGTTTTTGCAGCAATATTCTGTGATTCACACAATCAAAGGCTTTCGATAGATCACAAAATATAGCAGCAGCCTTCTCACCAAAGTTAAGCTTAACATAAAGGTCTTCCAAAAAGCCAAAAATAGCGTCGTCGGTACTTTTTGCAGCCTAAAAGCCGAATTGGTGACTATTTAACAGATTATTTTTAGTTAAAAAAGCTGTTAAGCGAATTTGTACCAGTTTCTCGACTATTTTAGCTAATGTAGGCAATAAGGCAATCGGTCGAAAATTTGATGGATTATGTTGGTCTCCCCCCTTAAACAATGGAACCACAACTGCTTTTTTGAGTGTTTCTCAAAATTTACCGGTAGAAAAAGATAAATTAATTGCTTTAGCCAAATTTTCAAGTGCAACGTCCGGCAATGCTTCAAAAATTTTTATTGACATTTTATCCCACCCTGACGCTTTTTTGTTTTTTAATTTTTTAAATATGGTTTTAATTTCCTCAATATAAGTTGGGGCCAAGAAAAAACTATCCTGCACATGGACATTTGTTAGATAGCTCAAAGGGTCGATACTTGGTGCTATTTTACTTGAGAGATTTTGCGCTATATTACAGTAAAATGAATTTAAATCATCAGCTTTAAGACTGCTAGTAAACGATACTGAGTTTTTACCTTTGAGCTTGTTAACTATCTTCCACGATTCTTTGTTTTTATTTGAAGCATTGTCGATTTTCTTTTGATAATAAAGTCTTTTTGCGTCCCTAGTTGTCCGTCTATAAATACCTCGGTAGTTTTTATAATATCTAAGAAAACCTTCATTCTCCCCAGCAAATTTTTTTATAGATTCATACATCAGATTCCTTTCTCGCACTTTAGTAGGACAAGTATATAAGAATTATTTTGGGATAGGCGGTAAAAAATCTGCGGGATTTTTTAAAATGGTGTTCTGCATCTTCATTTTATCATCAAAAGGCAGCCCAAAAACTTAAGACTCTACCTACCGCCGCGCCGTCTTATAAATAAATATTACATGAAGCGTCTTTTGAGAAAATATCATGTGTAAAAGGTGCGGCGCGCCCCTTGCCAAGCATACTTGAATGAAGTAAAGGATAAGGACACTAGCTTTGTGTTGGTATCTTCTTATTTGTTCCATATATTTACCTTCTGTTCTATTCCGGCATATTGTTAAACAAGTATTTTTTTTTTTTTACGGTTAAGCGCACTCGCAAGGAGGTCCCTATCACGCTCGAGAAGCGGCCAGTGCGCGGAAATGTTGGTGTGTGTTGGTTTTGAAACGGTTCAGGTTGTAACCTGCAGGGAAAACTGTCGCAGGGAGTTTATTCCACAGCGATGCTGTTCTCCAGAGATATGAATTCTGATATAATGAGGTTCTTGGTGCCTCTATTTTGACAGTAAATTGATGGTTACCGTCTGTTTGACGTGTTCGCCTAGTAGGTGCTATTCCCGGGGGGATCATACGTGCCAACTCTTCAGAGCATTTTCCGTGATAATACCTGTAGAAGAGAGATAGATCGCCCACAGTTCTTCGATGTTCGAGACTATCCAAACTACGGGTAAGTGCGGGGTCATTGATCAGCTTGATAGCTCGTTTTTGCACGGTGTTCAAAAGCATTAAGGTATGTTTGGGTGCCGCACTCCATATATGTGAGCAGTACTCCATAGTTGGTCGAATCTGGGCTTTGTAGAGTGTCAGCAGTTGGCTTGGTGTATACAGATGTCTTGTACGAAATAGCACCCCAAGCTTTTGGGACGCCCTTTTAGCTATATCTGCCACGTGACTGTGCCAAGACATGTTGGTCTCTGCAGTGACTCCTAAGATGTTCAACTGGCTCTGCAATGTGACAGCACTTCCAGATAGCATGATGTTTGGCTCACCGGTGCTGGTCTTTTTTGAAAACAGGGCTGTTTGGGTTTTCTGCGCGTTGAACTGTACAAGGTTTTTGTTGCCCCAGTCCTCTATTATCTCCAGGTCGTTATTTATCTGCGATATTTGAGTTTGTCTAAGATGATGGAATTCACGTGCGGATAGACACTGAGTGGGTGGTATGACTGAGGAGACTACATTGCCATCATCTGCAAAGTAATAAAGTGGATTTACTGTTTTATCTATGAGGTCATTTATGTAAATCAGAAAAAGTGGTGGCGAAAGGATTGCTCCCTGTGGCACACCAGCATTTATTTGGTAAGAGTTGGAGTTCCGGCCATCCAGTGCAACATAAATGGATCTATCCTTAAGGTAACTTTCAAACCAAGTCCAAAGTTTCGGCGACAATCCCATTGCTTTAAGCTTCTTGAGCAGATTTTCATGCCAGACTCTATCGAATGCTTTTGATATATCTAAGGCAATTGTTCTTGTTTCGCCCCGTAACTCAATCGCTTTTTGCCATAAATGAGTGACGTATGTAAGCAAATCGCCAGTTGACCTATATTTTCGAAATCCGTATTGCTTGTCGTTGATAAGTTTGTACTTTTCCAAGTACTTGGTTAGGTGATTGTTCACAACTCTTTCCATTACTTTTGATATCACCGGAAGTAGAGCAATTGGTCTATAGTTTAACGGATCTGTCTTTTTTCCTTTCTTTGGAATAGGTTGTACTGCGGCAGACTTCCATGATGATGGATATACTCCTTGCCTGTAAGATAAATTGAATAATTTAGCGAAAGTTGGGGTGAGTTCGTTGGCACAATTTTTGAGTACTATCGCGGGAATGCCATCTGGACCCATTGCTTTGTTTGTATCCAACTTTTTAAGGGATTTTCGTATTTCTCTGTGACAAAAGGGTACCTCTGGCATACTGTGGGAAACCCTTTCAATGAACGGTGGAGTTTTTCCATTTGGCACTGTTAGGTTTGAGTTGGAGGAAAAGATTTTGGCCAGCATATTGGCTTTTTCCTCTGATGTTGTGGCTGAGTGAGTATTTTTTTCTGTAAGTGGTGGTATGGATGACTTGGTAAAGTTTGATCCAACGGCTTTTGCATATAATTTGTAAAACAATGGTTCAAACAAAAACAGATTTTGTGAGGACCACTACACCGATTTTACTAATTTGTACCTTGTTATGCGTGGGATAAATACGCCTGGCGGTAAAAAACCACAACATGGCTCAGAACGACGCGGTTGTAAAAGAGCTTACAAAAATCAAGTTAATTCAAATAATTTTAACCAAAAAAGTTCCGACGGATGTAAAGTTAAGTGAAAATGTTCGTATGTTAATAGAATCGGATGAAAATCTCGAGTTTTTTGATAGTTTTATTGATATTGGGGTCAAAAATGTGGACCTAACCTTAAAATTGCAAAACGTCACAGGTGAACTAAAATGCGCCCAAATCAAAATTGAGGGCTTAAAAAGTTGAACCGGTGAGTTGGAACGTTCAATTCACAACTAACAAAAAACAATTTCATCACAGGAATCACTATATATTTCGCTTTATAAAAATAACAACGAAAAACAAACCATATAATGTTGCCAATATTCTAAGTTCATCACAATAAAAGACATAAACGGTACAGGAACACATATACACACAATTCTATACCACTCAAATCGTGTGAGGAATAACGACACACCTTTCGAACTATAAAAAAAACTTCCAAAAGTAACGTTTAAAATAGAGTCAGAGAAGCTCAACGAATTATTTTATCTAATTTCGTGAATAATGTCAGTTTATGCTCAGGGCAACGACAATGGTTGGACAAAGTAACACTAATCACTTATTATGATTTTCGATCCTTTACCAATTAGAAATACTTTTTAACAATTAATTGATTAATTTCCCTCCAGGAAATTTATTGTTCTGCACTTGGATATGTATTTGTCGGCTTTATCCCATCATCGTCGGCAGGTTTTTCATCTCTTTAAATTCTCATTATGTCCAATAGCTTTGAGGGAAATTTTATTCCTCTCCCTCGAATACACTCTCTAATTGGTCCACGCATGAAATTTCTCTCACTTTTAACACTAATAACAACTTTATTAATGAAATTGTTTGTTTTTATTCCTCTTACAAACGACCAGGAACAGCTTTGAAAACATTTGAAAACTACTTCTCTAATAGAACCAAAACCGTAAAATTTAATGAAATATTTGGTGATACAAGAATCATTTCACATGATGTCCCACAAGGCAGTCTTTTAGGACCTTTTTTGTTCTTAATATATATAAATGATATACATTTTCTAAATCTTAATGGCTTACCAATACTATATGCAGATAATATCGCAATTTTTTATTTTGGTAATATAAAGTTTATATTTAAGCAATTATTTGAGGATACAAAAACATTGGAAAATGGACTGATAAAAACAGGAAATTTATTGTTCTGCACTTGGATATGTATTTGTCGGCTTTATCCTATCAGCGTCGGCAGGTTTTTCATCTCTTTAAATTCTCATTATGTCCAATAGCTTTGATGGAAATTTTATTCCTCTCCCTCGAATACACTCTCTAATTGGTCCACGCATGAAATTTCTCTCACTTTTAACACTAATAACAACTTTATTAATGAAATTGTTTGTTTTTATTCCTCTTACAAACGACCAGGAACAGCTTTGAAAACATTTGAAAACTACTTCTCTAATAGAACCAAAACCGTAAAATTTAATGAAATATTTGGTGATACAAGAATTATTTCACATGGTATCCCACAAGGCAGTCTTTTAGGACCCTTTTTGTTCTTAATATATATAAATGACATACATATTCTAAATCTTAATGGCTCACCAATACTATATGCAGATAATATCGCAATTTTTTATTTTGGTAATATAAATTTTATATTTAAGCAATTATTTGAGGATACAAAAACATTGGAAAATGGACTGATAAAAACTTACTATTACTAAATGAGAAAAAATGTCAATACATGATGTTCAATAAAAATAAAACTATCATCAACAACAACACTGAAATCTATTTAAAGAATGAAAAAATAAATAAATGTGAAGTTTTTAAATAGTTAGGTATTACCCTGGACAACAAATTAAACTGATCAGCTCACATAAATAACCTAAGAAGCAAAATCTCAAAATTTACAGGTCTAATTCAAAAAACATCTTATTTTCTCAATCAAAAATTTCAAAAACTAATATATTGTGCCTACGTAAACTCTATCTTATCATATTTATGTCATATAGCTACAGAATGGGAACATAGACTAAATAAATTACAAAACAGACAAAACAAATTTATCAAAACATTATTCAACCTAAATATATACCCCCACAAACGAACTTTTTGACAATAAGCCACAAATTTTGAAAAACAAAGTTAATTTACAAGATATCGATTAAATTAGTTGAAATATATGATTTTAAAATACTGACAAAAAACGAAATATAACACCACACTAGAAATTCAAGTAATCTGCATCTGCATAGAAATAAAAGAAACTCAGGAAAAACTAAATATCATATTCTACGCTTAAGTTATATAATAATTTACCTGATATTGTAATAAATTCAAAAAGTATCAAAATCTTTACCGAAAATTGTAAAAATAAATCTCAATGATCTCACAAGATTTTGCCTAAGGCTGTCTTAGTAATATTAAAGGTATTATGAATTGTAATTTTGTAAGTACCTACTTAAGTATTTTCAAAGTAAGACCTATTATGTTAAGTTGTATTTAAAAAGCATTTATTATAATATTAACTATTTTTGCTCTGTATGAACTTTTGTGTTTTAGTTGGGTGTATTTTCTAATAAAAAAAAATCACCGAAAATAATGTTAATGGCTTCAAACCCCAAAGAAATTAGCTGTGTGTGATTCTCAGATTCGTTATTCGAGGGAGAGGCATACAATATCCCCGGAATTCAAGAACAGCGGTGCATGTGTCCTTATTATGCATTATGAGTCTCGTCACTTGTCTGATTTGTTTCCTGTTTAGCTTAAGGAGCTGACAGTTAAGTAAGATTAAAGGAAATTTCACCATCTCGCGGTGATTTTGCCTTGACATTGAATGCCACGTATGTAGCTTTTTGTTATTCAAAATGCAGTTTTTTACCTGAACCGAAATTGTTTTTTTGTCCTTCTCTTGGCTCGGCACCCTAGTAAGGAAATGTAGGCAGTTCCAAATTACTTTTGAGTTGCCGCATGGCTATTTGAAGGGAGTTTTATACCCTCTTTAGATATTTTCTCAGATTTCTGGATCTGGGAAAATTTGCTTTGCTCTTTACTATTTCTATGGATCTTTTTCCTGTATTTTTTAAATTTCTTACCCAGTTTTTTCATGTACTTTCGTCCAAATTCATAAATGATTATATTTGAACTTAGAGGTTTCAGGTAGAGTATCCTTAGTTGTGCGATATCAATAATTCATTTGTAACAAGCCTGTCTTGGAACGCGTTTCTTGCCCCACAGCTCAGATGTGTAGCTATGAATAAGCTAAAGTGGAATCCTATGTGAGAATATGATGACAGTTACTATAGATTTGGAGTGTTATTCATGTTATTAAAAAATTGCCTATCTAAAGATATTTTTTTAATATTTTTTGAGTAGAACTCAAATGATTTGGCATCGTTTAATAAAATTTCAAGTTTCTTTTGGTTAACCTTTTGAGATTTGAAAATATCTAATTGACTAGTAAGTTACCAGCGAATGCGCATTGCGTTTCTATTGGCTATGAATAGTGTTGTAAAATTTCCAGAAATATATTTTCGGAAATATTTCCGGAAATATTTCCTGAAACATAGGAAATATTAAAAAAATAAGAAAAAAGGGAATATTTATTTATAAAATCATAACAAAACACCGAAAAATGCAGAAGTTATATACATGAACACAAATTAGGAGTTATTCTTTAAACAAATATACAAAAAGAAGGTCAAATTTGTACCACAACAATCTCATTCTTGACAGACTACACTATTCACTAGTCGAGTAAGAGGCATATGGCTGTCATCAAAATCACACTGAATAACATCGTCTTGCCAGTCTACTTCCTCAAAATCTTCAATAGTATCAGAAATAAAAATTGTGCTATAGTAAGTTTAATGCTTATAAGGGCCTACCCTTAAATTACGCAACAGTCAAGGGGGGAGGGAAGGTTTTGGCCTTGCGTTACACTCAATGTTATTTTAATTTGTTACGAGAGAAGGTGGGGGGTCAAAAATCCTGAATTTTTGTGTTGCGTAAGAATGCTCCCCAAGGGTTACAAAATATGAAAAAAATTTTTTTTAAATATTTCCAATATTTCCGAGACACCTTTCCAACGGAAATATTTTCATTTACATCACTAGCTTGAGCAAATGTTATTGATGGCCAATCACTGTAAACGCCAACTTTATTATATTTAGTTGGACGGTCCAAGCTTGAACTGAACCAGCCTAAAAGTTTTGTTTGTTTTACGATTATTTATTTTTAAGAAACAAAACTTTTCAACGCATTTGTTCATCATAATATTTAAAATATAATAACTAATTTTGGTTCGGTTAGGTTAGAGCAAGGCCAAAAATAGAGGCCACGACCCTGAAAAAATCAGCTGTTCTCCCGGGGCTGAATTTTACATTGGGTCTTATGGGAGGTCAGACGTTTTTTTATGATATTTTCAAAATGGCACTACAGATTTCCGGAAAATTTCAGTGGAATATTCTCAGACACCATCCCGATATTCCAAAAAAGGTTTGTAAGGAAGCAACATGATTAAAAGGTTAAAATCTTCAAGATTTAGCATTCCTTATCTTGAATTCAAATTACCCGCCATGTACCACATGCCAACTGTTATATTTGACATGTATTTGACTTTGTCATATGTGATTGTCACATTCGCTTCTGCTTTAAACTTAATTTTTGTGTGAGCTAATGAAGCGGCTATGAAAAATTAGGGCTTACTATACATTAAAAAAAAATTGTTCTGCCAGAATAAAGTAAAAACAATCTCAAAAACGGCTTTATTTAAAAAAAAAAAATATCCATGAACCGTCATTCCAACTTCAATATTTTAAAGACAATCAGCTGCGTCGTAACGTGACCATCAAAAAAAATCAGCCCCGGATGTGACGTCAACAAAGTGGAGGATCGTGGCCCGTCCATTTTGATAGCCCTGGGCCACGATCTACAACTTTGTTGTTTGTTGCGAAGGCTGAATTTTTTTTTGATGGTCACGTCACGTCACAGCTGATTGTATTTAAAATATTGAAGTTCGAATGACGGTTGATAAATATATATTTTTTAATTAAGCCGGTTTTGAGATTGTTTTTACCATATTCTTGTAAATTTCTTTTTTTAATATATAGTAATCCTTAATTTTTCAGAGCCGTTTTATTAGCTTACACAAAAATTAAATTTAAATCAGAAGCGTATGTGTTCATTTCTGCATGGAAAGTAATCGGTTCACCTATATCTATTTGTTTATATTCGGCAACTTTTAAAACTTATTTAGATGTATTGTATTGTTGTAAACAAGGCGGGTCCTAAGGGTACTAAAGGTGAAGTCGTTTTCAGGCCTATTAAATAGGGAGAGTCTCTAAAATAAAGCACAATCGGGTTCCTAAATGCATCGGTGAAACATCATTGAAATCTATCAGGTTTCGGTAGTTCCGATGGATTCCACCGATCCACCAATCGATGCCACCGAAACTCACCGACTCTGGCAGCCGATGAGCAATTCCTGATGAAGGTCATTTGTCTGTCATTTGTCAATCGAATCAGCTGTATATTTTTATATTAGAAAATTTGATTCTCCCTTGCCTTGATGCCCACGACAATAGTTTCCTCCATTTTCATCTTTGTTGTGTAAAAGATAATCATTTCCATATGATTTCATCAGGTTTCTTTTTATATTTCGATGGCTCATCAGCATTCCATCGATGAATAACCGATCGATGTCACTTGTCATTTGTCAACAATCTAGATTCCATCGATAAAAAAACCGGATGAATTTACAGATACATACATACCGGGGGCGGGGCGTCGACTTAACCTTATTTAAAGCAGAGGTACACTATCTATATGTCTATAAACATCTATATTTGACTCTAAGCAATAAATAACAATTCAAAAATACTACCTAAATTTAAAAAAGAAGATCTATCAATATATCTAAATTTACAATTTCCGTCAAATGTGTTGAGGACGTGTCGGGTCTGCTACATAAATAGCGGCGGCCTCAGAAAGAGAGCAATCCCGTGGGACCGATTTTAAATATTAACGCGCTGACTTGAAAACACCATATACCTGGAAATACACGAAGACGACGAACAGGAGCGGCGCACCATAGCAGGATAACTACACTTAAAAGTTAATAAATATTCATTTAGCAAGCTTCTTACAAATTAAAGAGTTTTTATCAAGTGTAATTTTTTTGCTAAAATTTCGTTTCCATTTCATTATTATATTATATAAATAAATAAATATTTGAACTATACCACTAACAGAATACTAAAATGCAAATACTACTTTTTTAATGACAGATGTTGACTTTTATTGCAAATAGTAGTATTATATTTGCCAAAGCATTTGATACAGTTTGTTATTGGAAAAAATTAAGAAGTACGACCTTAGGGGAAAAATATTTGTTCTTATAAAAAGCTATTTGAGTGATAGAATCCAGTACACAAAGATTGGTCCTGTACATAGCAATGCGGATCGTGTTAACTACAGTGTACCTCAGGGGACGGTGTTGGGTCCGCTTCTTTTCGTCCTTTACACAAATGGACTGTTGAGGATGGAGACAACTGAAGGGGTATTGTCCTTTGCTGAACGTAGGACGATGTTCTATTACAGCCACAGCAGGAATTTGACAAAATAAAAAAGTGGTTTGACCATAACCTCCTTACTGTAAATTTTGAGAAAACTAAATGCATGTCGTTTGAGAGTCAGGAGCAAACTACTAAAACGATTCAAGGTATAACAGTTGACACTTTTTTATACCCGCTACGAAGTCTAATAAGTATTTAGGTATAATAATAAATTCTAGTCTTCGTTGGGATTTACATATTAACTATATCGTTCAGAAAGTGAGAGGCATCTTGCCAAAATTTAGGTATTTGAGGGATTTTCTGTCTACAAGCCAATTGAAAACTTTATATTTTGCATTGGTACACAGTCCTTTTATTTATGGAATCATTGGTTGGGGGGGGGGGGGGGTGTTAAATAGACACCTTAAAACCCTAGAAGTTATTCAAAAGTGGTTTTTAAAGCTGATTCTTTATATCGTTTAAGTGGCGTGAGGAATATAAGTCTTTATATCGTTTAAGTGGCGTGATGAATATAAGACAGCTTTTATGTTACAGAATGATTCTAAGATCTTTTAAACACCCACATGAATGTCTAACCCCGAATGCAACAAAATATACTTTAAGATTACTTTATAAAATTGCAGTTCCAAAATCTCAAAAAACATGTGTGTAGAGAAGCTTTCTATACCTGACTTCAAGACTTTTTAACATTGTCCCACAGGACATAAAATCATCTAGAAGTTTTGCTAGTTTTAAGAAAAAAATATCAGACTGGCTACTGGCTTTTAAAAAGGTTTTTCTCATGAAGATGTAGAACAATTTTGTAAATCAAAAGCATAGTAGATATTAGTAAAAGCGAACGCGAAAAAAAATAGAGCAAAAACTGCTATACAAATAGGTACACTTTTGTACATATTTCGGCAACAGCAAAGAAAGTTTATTTTGTGTTATCTTATATTAAATTACTACTTAAAACTGTATCAAATATTGTGCTAAATAAACGTCTAATTTAAATAGTAGCAGTGTGCTAGGTAGGCTCTTAAACCTTCATATAACGGCCAGAATAACAAGCCACCATGTAGCCAGAAGATTCTCCGTCTCAAACGATTTCTCTTCAAATATCTCCCTTCTTACCTCTTTAACTGCTCCACATGATCTTAGTAAATTCGCCAAGGTTTCGTTCTTAGTTCTATAAATCTCGCGCGTTGCTTCATGCTTTACTTTCATTCTTACCTTGTAGCAAGCAGTATCCTCTTTTTCTGCTCTGCCAATTAGCTACTCTGTATGTACGAGAATTACTATATGAATATCCGGTCACATACTCCTTGGCCTGTATGACGTTTCCTGTTTAGTGTAACTAGAACTCCGCCTCGCCACACTTTGCTAGGATCGACTTAATCTTCCCCGCTGTAAGCTCCAGAAAAGGGCTCTGTCTTTTCATGTTTTTAAAAACATCTATAGTTTAGGTAAAATAGTCAAGGCTTCGGCCAGACTTAGAGTCAGTTTTAGTGATGAATCTTTACCTGGTTCAAATTTAAATGTTTTTCTAGATACCACTTTTTAGCTTTGGATGGTGTACAAGGTCTGCTAATAAAATCTTTAAGGTTAAGATATTTTTGTCATTACCAAAATTTATTGAGTAGCATTTTTGAGCAAACCTTAGAGTAAAGTTATGTATGCAGTTTGTATTTCCTAATTGTCTTTATCATTGTTGGTTTGATAGTAACGCTTCTGAATTTTAGCTTTTCCTTACTAAACTACAAGTTAAGTTTTGTTAATTTCCAAACTAAAATTCTCAGCAACTTTATCTTTATTGGGTTTATCAATTTTTAAATACACCTTTAAAAAATCACAGGCAGCTCTTTAGTTTAATTTCTATGTTAACATAAAAGAGACAACTAAGTTATTTCAAAAGTTTTATTGACGACCTAACTGCTAACGAACCAGGACATTTATACAGTTTGTTTAGGAGTTCGAATAAACTTTTCCAATTGAGCGATTCATTTATTACTCAAGTTTTTATTGAGTATTTTAATTTATTTAGTATTCATACACAACTACACTACACATCAGTTTAATTAGTTTATGTGAAATTGTATCTATTATCAGACATTTTTCCACGATAATACTGCCAACAATAAAAATAAAAACTTAAACATAAGTATTTCTTGTTAAGTTATTTTGTTGATTATAAGAAAGCTTACATTTGTAAATTTATAAGTTATTGCGAACGTAATTAAAAAGATATTTTTTTACTAAAATCTAATTTCACACCGAGATACCAGCCAAGTTGGTTTTTGTAATTTATTTCTTTCATTACTATAACATCGCGATAAGACAGATTGACAAAATGATTTCCTTCCCTATTTAAACTCCCTAAGAACTTCTTAAAATCCCGAAGGAGAGATATATTAACTCCCCTTCCGCGATCTCTTAAATTCGCATCGCAATTTCATTTCTTCGCAATATTTTGGCCTTTCAAAAACTAGAGAACGTAGATAAGTTTTATTTCGTACGATTGAAAATATATAATAGGAAAAAGAAACTTGAGTTTAAATACAGAAAAATATCTTGGTTGACAGAAAAATTGGTCATATATTATAAAACACCCAGACTGGTTTGGACTTACAGTATTTAGCTTTCATAATCTTAACCGTAAAGACATAGAAATAATCAAAAGATTTGCAAAAGGTCATGGATAAAGGGTCCATAAACATGTTAAAAATGAAATCAACCTATCAATACATATTCTAAATAATATTCAGCTAATACGAATGCTAAAACGAGTAAGGCATCACATCAAAATTGTCATATTTTAATAGATAAGTACAAGGAGTGTTAGAGTGATAAAACAACATTCATATTTAGTCTACTCTGAGTAGATTAATAACTTTCAGTCATTCATAGTCTTAACAGAGATCGAATCATAAATGAATAATGCTTAAAATTCCTTCTAAATATAAAATATAAAGAAGAAAAATCGAGCTTATAGCCAGAGAACTTCTTGTATAAAATTAATCTGACCTCACTGGATATCTATTGAACAAACTCATAAAACTCAGATATTTCATGGCCAGAGCTACCTCATTTTAAATGCAAGTCAAGCCAAATTCAAATTTATAATCTTTTCCATGGCTTGTAAGAGACCTCCTTTTCTCCACTTTACTCAGCAGCAGGATTTAAAGGAATGGATGTTCAAAAAAAAGGTCGATATTTTGCTTTATGGATATGCATATTTTAAAATAATGGAAAAAAATGTTTGGAGCTATCATAGCTTGCCCTAAAAACAATGAAAAATTCCCGCAGAGTATGTTTTGGAGTGTGCATGCATTTGTTTAGGGGCAAAGGACAGTTTTGTGGATATTATTAATTTTGATTGTTAACATCTAGCATCTTAAATTGTCAGGGAAAGTAAATAAAACCTCCTTAGGGTTTTAAATCTTCTCGACCATACTATTGAAGTAGTTTTTGCAGTCAGGCTTAGCAAAAATCAAGCTTATATGCCTACTTAACTTAACTCAAACGTAGCATATTACTTATTTAGACACTCATTTTCTAGTCCTAAAGTAACATACCTGTTAAGATGTGCACCTTGTTGGTCGTTTCCGGAAAGTCTTCAAAATTTTGATTTAATGTTAAGGGAATAAGCAATGATACATGGAATCAGTGCTCATTAGTCTTTGTTTTTCTTCATTTCTCAGTTGCATAAATAACGTTTCACCTTTATTAAAATGAATTCTTCCTTCATATATATTATCTGTAGATAAGGCTTTGAATTTATATAAAAATATAGGAAACTTTTCTGAAATTAATTGCAAACCTGCCTAAAAAAAATTAGATTCAACTCTCTGTAAACCTCTTGTTGATTTTATTTTAAATTCTAAATCAGTGTTAATGAAAGCGCGCCCCTTGGCTTTGAAAGAACCGAAAGTTCCGCATGGTTAAAAGCTTTACCATCATCTACTTTAGGCAATCTTCTTGATGATCTTCCATTTCGAATTTCTGTATCACTGCGAATTGGAGAACCTGTGGTTGAACCACACAATTGCATTTGCGGCAAAAAAGTTGATAAATATGGTCTGCATGGACTATGCTGTATAGATGGTCTGTATTTCTAATCTATTAGGTATATGAATTCTTATAACAAAATATGCACTAAAAGTTAGCCTTTTGTTAGTTAGAATGAAGCTAGATATACACGGCAGATTTTTAATCCGTGGTTTTGCAATGTTTTAAACGATAAGCCCCAATATTTAAAATTACAATGGCGTTTGTTCTAACTTCTAATTGTAATTGATCAATTCTCTATTATAAGCTCAAAATGGACATGGTTTATACAACTCAGCTTCGAAACAATAGAGTTGTTCGATATCTCGACAATTAAACAGCGTGGCTGTTCGAACACTCGGCATTAGCCGATTATGCAGTTCGATGGATAGCTGTAAGCTCGGCTCCATGCAGCTATTTGGAACAATAAAATGAAATAGAATACTATATCAAGACTTTGGCTACGATATTTCAGGCTGAACTTGTATTCATTGACCTGTGTGCCCGGTCAGTTACTGACCACGAATGGACCACCAGGACCATAAAAATCCCCGACAGTCAATGAGGCTTAAGAGCGCTTGATCCCTATAAGGTCTCATCGAGAACCGTGAGGAGCTGCAGGGAAATGAGGCCGCAGACCATGAAGCGGCATCTGCCGAATTTGTCGGCCCCCAATCAGCCCTGGGAATATCATACAATGCTGCTAAATCAACCATATTAAAATTGATGGAGAGAGCTTCCAACAATACTGGATAAATATACCAGAGCTGCCTCACTCTAAAGAGTTTATTAAAGGACCTTGTAGAAAGAGAGCCAGAAACATCATTGTACTTACCAGACAGGAGATACGTATAGTGAGTGGTCTTTTTATGGGTCAGTGTTGACTTAGAGTACCCATGCACAGAATGAGACTAACACAAGAGACCGAATGTAGACTCTGTATGAAGAATGACGAAACAGTCAGAAATGTACTGTGTGAATGTCCGGCTATTGCACGTTTCTCATCTTTTATTATGCCGACATTGTATACTTTCCATGTTTGGATGTTTTGACCCGGAATAGAATTGCAAAAATTGATTAAGACCTATACTAGATTCGTATTCAAATTGCGTCAATACGATTACGTATCCGAAAAGTTGACAGAACTTAAATGGCTGAGAGTTGACGGGCTGTATAAATTTCATTTGGCCAACTGACTACTTACTTCAATACTCACAATCGTGATTTGCGGTATTCAATTAGACTCCTGCCCCCAAAATATAAATTAACTATTTTTAAAATATCATAACTTATAACTCTACTATGTTGTATAATTATTTAAGTGAAGGAGTTAAAAAAACTTCCAAAATTCAAAACAGAAATTAAAAAACTTTCTAAAATAAATATAGGCACAATATTGGATTTTAAATAGCGTGTGTGCGTGTGTCTGTGTGTGTGTGAGTAAAATTATCTGTTTTAATTTTATATATTTTTCTTGGTTTTTGTTATTTTTCCACTGCAAATCTATAGGTTAAGTAGAGTACCCCCTTATTATTTTTATTATTATTATTACATTGAGAAACTTTGCTTGATTTAAATATGGTACGGGAATGTTGTTTGTCATTCACATTTTTGTTTGTAAAGTTGATTGATTTGGTTTCAGTTATTTTTATTTGCCATTTGTTTATAAATGCATCCTGAAGTTTTTATATTGATCCTTTATTGTATTTTTCTACTGTTGGTAAACAAGTATCATTAGCAATCTTGATTGGACTCAAGTAATTTGTTTTTTAAAGAGTTAACGACTGAATTTAAAATAATCTCTAAACCAGCTATTCTAAATCGCTTATTTATCATTTCATTATAGTTAAGCTTATACTGAGCCTGCGCGGTAACAACTTGTCATTTCTTTATTTTTATTAAGTATAACAAACTCGTTAAAAATATTTATCTTTTTTATCCAAGAAATTTTTCATCGCTTCGACCAGCTTTTAACCAAATTTAAAGGTATGTCATTTACAAAAGCATTTTGAAAACGGTCTAACGTATATATTGTCTAATTCGACTTTATCACACAATCTGGGGTAAGTTTATTCGAGGATTAAATGCTTCTATCATTTTGATAATTTATGATTCCAGACAGATTTGAATAAATGGAGATCTGGCCATGGAAAAGCGGTAATTGAGTATCCATGAGGAAATTTAATTGGCCGTATTAAATCTTGGAAATTGTCGACGCGCCACTGTGCAGCAGGGCATAGCGGAGACGTGCCTTACTCGCATGAGTTAGTTGCTCTGGCTTGGATCCTAGCTTTCGAGAGAGTATAATCTATCTATTTAGCCTTCTTCGATCCATCTTTGGACATAGGCTTCCCACAATATCTTCCACTCTTCCCTGTCTGTTGCCGTGTTCATCTATCTAGTTTTCGTATGTTTCTTCAAATCGTCCGCTCATTTGATGTCTTCCCCTACTTCCTTTTTTATATTTATTTCATTTTTTATTTTCTCAAAATCTCCAGTTTACAATAAATTTTTTTCATCGATCGTCTTTCTGTCTGATATTATGACCAGCAAATTTCCCTTTTAATTCTGCTAGTTCTCCTCTGACATTCCTTACTTTTACTTTATTTCTTATCAATTCATTTCTTTTTCTATCTGTTAGCTTTACATGTAACATTTGTCTTTGCATTGATCTTTAGACTTTTGTGACCTTATCCGTGTTGATTTTGTAAGTCTCTAAGTCTCAGATCTATAGGTAAGTACAGGAAGGATACATTGGTTGTACACTTTCGTTTTGAGGTACTGAGGATATTTTTTATTTTTTAATATGTAACCTTACTCGTCTCTTGATTTCAGCTGTTTGGTTTTCTTTTTTTAGTTTAATAATTTGTCTCAGGTATATATATATATTCCTCTACTTGTTTCAATTTTCTCTTAGTTTATTTTGATTGAGATATCTTCATCTGTGTTTGTTATGATTTTAGTTTTAGTGTAGTTCATACTCAAGTCTATATTTTTAGCTGCTGTATCCAGTTATTTCCGCATTTTTATTAGTTCTACTTTCTTATCTGTTATTAACGTGCTATCAGCATATCTTAGGTGGTTCAAGTATTGTCCGTTTACTTTGATGCCTATTTCTTCCCAATCTAAGTTTTTAAAAACATCTAGGATCTGGTTAAATAGGAGATATTGTGTCTCTGGCTTGGTTCCTTCTTACATTTTGATTGATATTGTTGCTTTGTTATATACATATTGGGTATTAAATCTGTGTATTTGTGATCTATTCGGCTATTAATTAAAAATGCTTTTACTGCCCCTACGGAAAGCTTTTTCAAAGTCTATAAACGCAATATATAGTGGAATGTTGTATTCGTTGGCCCGTTCTATTAGGATTTTTATGGTGAGGTGGTCAACTGTACTGAAACCTTTTCTGACGGCTTGTTCTTTTGATTAATATCCGTCAAATTTTTTTGTTAGTCTATCTGTTAATATTTTCGTGAAAAGCTTATAAATTAGAACCCCAGAAGAGCAAACACGTGCTCTTCTCGGGTTATAGATCGATAGTTTTTAGTTTTGTTATTAAAAATAATATCATTACAAAATAACGATGATTTTGAATGTATTTTAAGCCGCAGTCTAACGGTATGGGATTTACCAAACATGATTTGATGTTTCACATACCACAGGTTATCGGAATCTCCGGCAAACCACACCGGACTTTAGATTAATTCGTTTTTAATAGTAAACAAAAACCTAGTGTACAATGTACGGATGTTAAAATGAAAGGCATTAATATTTTAATCTAACTCAACATTGTCTCTAAAAGTCATGTCCGATGCCAATAAAATTTGGCCGATAAAATTTAATATTAGGGTGAAGACTCTTCAAATTACTATGAATTGACTAATACATATTTTATTATTATCTAAAATGGTGTCAAATAGGTTTAAAACATGACACGGATAATAATAGAACAGGTTTTGAGCTACAACCTCTGTAGAACTACCATATTACTTTCTTTAGTCCAACCCATAGACGAATGACAGAGATAGACCAGACACTTACACGGTGGGAGTTTTATTACTCAATTGGCGCAGTATACCGGGGTGCCGTGGAAAAACCAGCGCTTCTCTAACTTTGTATTCCGTACTAAACATTTACAGGGAGATTTGAAACAATATAACGCTTGCGCAGATTGTCTCTAAGCTACAGGGTGGCTTTTCAATTTATTGTATACCGGATGCTCATAGCCATCAATGCAATTGTTCTCCAATCAAGCTACATCTTATAATATGGTGTTTTGGAAAGTTTTTATCAAATTGAATTTTAACACCAAAAAATCCATTCTACTCGTCAATTAAATACATAGTGTTAAATTTAAACTTTGCGCGCTGATAAGAATCAGTTATTTTGTGTCAACGCTCAATGTGCCTAAAAACACTCTATAAACACCAATTAGTAAGGATGCTCAATCAAAGAATTTTTTATTAACGGCTACTAGCAACAATAAAAACGAAGGTTGAATTTTTTTAAATTAAATCTAAGGTTTAGAAGTTTGTTTTCCATTGATTTAGGTACATAAATTTCCTTGAGAGGATAATTTTCTAGTAAAAAAAGGCTCTTTGACGAATATTCTGCAGTAAATTCCTTTTTATTAGTGCATAGAATACATTAACTTAATTATTACAATGCTTTACACATAATATAATGCAAATATAGGTTATTTTTCTATCAACGGAAACTTTTTTAATTGTTTTTTAATGAAAAATATAAACTTATGCAATGCACTTATGATTTCCGTACTCCGTCAAACTTCACGAAATTTTGGTTTGTTGTAGACTGAACCTTTCTTATCAAAAGTTCTCAGGGGCCCAATTCAACTGATAATTAATTTAGGTTGGGCCCATAAGAACTTTTGATAGATAAAGTTCAACCTAAAACAAAATAACGCTTGTTTCTCATTAACACTTTCGAATAATATTTACTTAAACACCCTATACGGTTTTAAAGATATAGATTAAAATAAATTAATAAATCGTAAATACATGAAATAGTAACATTGCGCATATGTTTGGAAAAGCCGTCTAAAGAGCCATTATGCTTCTTGGACATTATCAGTTTCAACACCCTGTATTTCAAAAACTGGTCATTAATTTGAGTTGGGCCTCTGAGAACTTTTGATAAGAAAGGTTCAGTCTACAACATACCAAAACTTCATGGAGTTTGACGGATTACAGAAATCCCATTAGAGGTGTGCCTGATGTATGTATTTAAATTAAACATTATTATATTATATTTGGGTGTTAAAAAAATGTTACGTAAGCTTTTTAAATTAAAGTAAAGTATATCGCTTTTAAGCTACTGTACGAGTGAAACTTTCAGAAATGAGAAAAAAATGGCCGCCACATGGACTCTGTAAATTTCAAAACTTAATAGTAAATTTCAAAACTTAATAGTATAGAATAGAGTTTTAGTAAAAAAAAAATCTAAATAGCATTTACAATGGCGTTTTTAATGTGGGAGATCATTATGCCGGATCTGTATATAAATATAGTGAAATAAACTATGTTTTTCCAAGCGCGGATTCGAGGTGGGGTAACGTGGTAATTACTCCCCTAGAATAAAAAATGTGCACGTTTTGTTAATAATTAAAGGGAAAACAGGAAAATTACCGCCTCCCCCCTTGAAAAAAAGTTTAATAAAAAAATATCGTCGATTATAACCCTTCCCCCCCCTTGATTTTGACCTAGATCCGCGCTTGTTTTCTAAATATTAAAATTTTAAACTAAACATTTTAAACTCTGTCCTGGTTCAAATCACACACTATATATTTAACGTAAATTTCGTCTTTCGTCAAAGTTAGCCAGTTTTTAGGGCGAAATATTTTTAGCCACTCATCCAATGGCTTCGTTTGGGAAGGCAATGGCGCTTGCTAACATAGTCTTCGCACCCACCAACACAACATTGTTTTCTTTTCAATTTCTTAAGCGATGGATCGCCCCCATCAAAACGCGCAAAATACCGATTGGTCATAATTTAGCAAAACACACCATAAAAATTAAGGTAAAAAGTCGAAAAATAACGAAAAACTGCATCCACAAACGAAAAATGTAAAATGAAATTACATATTTTTATCTATTTTGCTAAAGTCAATGTCAGTCATAATCAAAAACAAATTGTCAAAATATACCAAGAGTAGCGGTTATATATATTGCGAGAGCAAAGAACTCTGTCCATAATATTTTTATACAAGGGGTGACGGTCTGTAATCAGCGCCTCTCGAACTTTGTATTCCGAACTAATGTATACAGGGGATATGTATAACAGTATTATGAAAAGACCGGGGTGCTTTCCTTACTATAAATAATTAGTTTACTGTGGTCCAACCCTAGGTAAACTTAGATGCCTGCTGAAGTTTTTCTATTGATTCTTTAACATAAATATTTTTCCACAATTAATAAACCAGTTAAATCGGCAAATATTGCAAAGTGACAATTTTCGAGGTTTATGATATCGTAAGTGAATATACTTTCCTGAGGCACGCCTGCTTTTTTACTCTGAAGTGTAAAAATATCGTAATATTGTTTTGGCTAATAGTAGTTTTTGTTTAAAATGAAGGCTTTTTATGTCACACTTTGTCAAATATTTGTACTGCAGACCAAGTTTTCCCTGTTCTAATGTTTTTTCTATAATATATAAGTAATTCTGTGTACTTGGTCTATCGTGAAATTCTTGTTTCACTTAGCTACACTGACACAGATTCGAATAAATATTATTCCTACAGAGGACAATTTTGTTGTTCTTGAACTTGGAATTTTGTCTGGAATTTATAGTAAAGTAAATTTACAAAAAGGGTACTGTGACTGACCTATGACCCACAAGACCTATGACCCACAACTCGAGGATCCCCGATTTACCGGCTTCAAAATCCAAAATGGCGGCTGCCAATGTTAAGAAAAATAATGAATTTTAGGAGAAATAAAATTAGTTTTGATGGATTCACTTTAAGCGGGACTTACTCAATTCAAACTTTAAATAATTTGACACCTGTCACTTCAAAGCAAAATGGTGGCTATAATTCAAAAGATTCGTTTTTTTCATTGTTCACTTTGATTTTTGTGCGATATTTCTTTTTAATACTTCATATTAAAGCTAACAACCATTTCTTTAAACATACTGAAAAAATTTTTTTTTGCTCCCCAGCCGATAGAAAGACGGGGCTTAATATGTCAAAAATAAAAGAGATCTTCATAACCTATAAACCAAATTTGATTTTTACAAAACAAATTCAGGATTTTATCAAAAGTGATGCAAATTTTGTATTTATAAAAATTAAAATTTGACATTTAACATTCAAAATGGCGGCCGAAATTTAGATAAAAAAGTTATTTTTATTATTTTTTTATCAATTTTTACTAAATAATGATCGTTGATTTTAAGAATTCCATAATAAATGACAAGTGTCTAATATAATCCAATATGGCGGCGTTTAAATTATAAAAACATCAGTATTTTTTTGGTTTGGTATAATTTTTTACCGAAAAATTTAATTCTGCATTACTCTAAGCTAGTTTTAAAATATAATTTTCAATTCATTTGCTTTTTAAAGATGGCGGCGGAAAAAGTAAAGAAAAAGCATTTTTGTTTTTTTTTCCGGAGGTTAACGAAGAAAACCGGACAAAACAAGACATCTAGTTAAAAAACGCAGATTTTTTTAAAATGTCAAAAAAGTTGACATACGTCACGTACCATATTTTACTTAAGGCGACAAATTCGATTCAGCTAATTTTTTACGCAAATGACAACAAGGCAAAATATTTAAATATCAGTCAATAGGTGGCACTACATATTAGAGTCCTAGGACACCTATTCGGTTTCTAAATTGTGGGCCTTACTAAAATTTTAGGGATGACAAAAAACAAGACATTTTGAGTTTGACACTGACGTTAATTTTTGCCCAAAAACACAAGTGGGCGGCTAGTTTTCCAATAGCAACAGAAAAAATAAAAGAATAGAGTAAATAACAAAGCCTATTTTTTTGTCAAATACCAGGGGATGACATTTCATCTTATAAATAAAAATAGAAAAAAGTGTTTATTTACTGTGATAGAAAATACTAATAATCCCGAAGAAGACTTAGCCACAATAGGATGGAACACATAATGTTCCTATGAGTCTGCCTCCAAATACATCTAGCAAAATATATTTAAAGACCTTCCGATATCATTGATCCAGAAGATGAAAACGAAAATCTCCTGATCCACAGATGCTTCACAGGATAAGAAGTAAAGTTTTCGGCAATCATTGTAAATTAAATATAATAAATGAGTTGTTTTTATTGTAGTACTTTACTTTTGTTTCCACAACCTCGTAGAAAAAATATTGTACCTACATACTTAACGAATGTGTTTAGTCTGGTTAGGTAAATTACTATTTCCTGCGACCACATATAAAAATGTTGGATTTTACACGACTTGCATCCTCAGAAAACATTAAATTTCATCAATAATATATATTATAATCTATAATCTTTGATTTCATCCGTGTGCAGAAATTTTTTCGCACATGTGTGACAAGTACGTTCAGTACTTCGGCACATGTATGGAAAGTGTTTAACTGTCACAATACTTTTTCGCACATGTGTTACAAACTAACTTTCCCATACATGTGCGGAAAAGCAGTTTCATTTGATTTACGCAAAATTAAACACCAATTTTTACAAAAATTAGTATAGTTCAACAGTGTCCGTGTGAAAAATAGCTCCATAACTCGACAGAAAGTAACTTTCTCACGCTCGTGTGAAATTTGTCACTTTCTTCTCTTGCTATGTAATAAATAAATAAATAAATGAAAAGGGCTTTATTTTCAGCGAAGTTAAGCACAAGCTTCTGTTAACTGAGCAATATACTTATTATCAAAAACTATCTTATAAATTGGTTCGTAATCCCATGATTTTGTTTGTTACGCTATGGCCAGCCCTTAAAAAACGTGTTGTAAATAGAAAAAATTGTGTCTTTAAATACCTTCTTATAATCATTTAACTTATATTAAACGACATTTTATTTATTCAAAATATCTGAAAATAATGTGAAAATCCGGGTCACGTGATCTTAGTTAAATTTTCTCAATCGAATTGACTTGCCCCCGGTATATGGGGGTGGCGCTTCAGTCAGGAGGTTGATGGTTCTTGTCTGATTTGGTGTCCTGCAGCAAATATAAAATTGAGCACGCTTTTGTAAATCCTAATACATCTCTTCTATAAAAAACTAGTTGAAACATTATTTCTGTTCATATGCAAGATTTTTTAAAAATCTTCAAATGTATCTTGTTAGATTTTTGATTTTCTTTTGTACATTTCCAAAAAATACAAAAATCGAAACAATTTCGCTACAGTTTTCTATAATACAACTAGGCTACGGAAATGCCAAACATTGTTTTGAAATATTTGTTGTGTTTTAGTCATAACTTTTTTTTTATTTTTTGATTAAAATGATTTTGCAAAAAACTGCTAAGATACGGTTGTTAAAAATGCTATAAAAGACTACCCCTCAAAATATTGACGCGTTCCGCTTTCTCGTTTTCTATTTCTATTAGAACAAAGATTTGGCCAAAAAATGCGATATCAGTGTTGTCAAATGGTAAGTTTTCGGTCGAAGTTTGTCCCCTTAATAGCTATCTCCGTTTATATTGATCTGGCAGTAACGGTTAAAAAAGCAAAAATACAATATGTCAAACAATTGCCAATTTTTTGACATATGGTTTATTTTTTTTAAACACCCTGTATTTAATTTCCAGTCGATAAAGCTACTTTATATGTTAACATTTAGTTATGTCGTTGTTGAAATATTTGCATTTTAAAAACCTTGAATAAAAATTTAATTTTGGGTGTTAGGTATTGCAGCTTTTTCTTAAAATGCCCTACTAATTTACTCAACTATTAATAGTGGCTGCCGTTTTGGCCTTGTAATGTCGACTTTAGTGGTTAGAATTCTTAAATAGATAGCCTGGTTGGCCTTAATTTCTTGCCACAAGTGGAATTAAATTAAAATGAAGCCGGGTATTTTAAAATCAAACTGTTTTAGGGCTCTAATGAATTACAAAATTAATTTATTAGAGTATAGTTTAAAAGAATGCGTATTTATTGAGCAAGCGCAAACGAGACAATTTTTATTTATTTTTTTTTAATTTCATACTAGATACGTTTTTTACCAAATTACAATTTTAGTTGGATTTGTTTTCCTGAGGTTTAATGGCTTGTCGGAAGGCTAATTAGATCAATGCGTTCGGTAAAAAATTGTCTTTGTGCTGATACATCTCTGAAGGATTTTTTGCATGTTTATTATCTCGGATATTGCCAAAACACTTTCTGCATATAACTAACAATTAAACTTTCTGGTTAAATATGAATATGCATATTTGGTATCGGAGGAAGACTTAATAGTTGTTGCGGCTTTATATTATAATTAGTAGCAGTAAACAGCCAATAACCAAATACTGTTTATAAGCGATCACACTTAAAATTGATTAAAATAATTATTTTCGAATTTCCTTTCAAAAACTGAGCGGTAGCAAATGCGAACAAAATCCTTTGCTTGTACAGGGTGTCCCAAATTGGGCACTTTTAGGGGATTTAAGGTACTTCCAGAGGAGACAGAGAAAAACTGACCACGCATTGAGAGGCTCAAATTTCAAGAGAAGACTTACAGTGAAAACCGCATTTTGAAATATCGTCTCGTCGTTGAGCTACGGGGGCTTTTTGAAAAGTCTGCATTTTGGAAGGGGGTCTATAACTTCGTTATTAGTGGAAATTTTGATTTAGAGTAAATTGCAATTTTATAGACTTTGTCACGAGGAATTCACCCGCAAAATTAAATTTTAACTGTCACTTTTGTTTTTTGAGATATGTCATAAAGTTGCATTTTTTCTTATGGAATGGCGTATATTTTAATTAATTTTCGAATTCGTCATTGAATTCTTATCAAAATGATGTATCATATGTCATAGTTTTATTGAGCGGTTTCGGAGATAATTAAAGATTTTTATTTTTGTCTAGTATGCGTTGAATGACGTCATGCGGCATTGACATGAAAGCCTTGCGGTCAAATCCTACTTCAATGCTCCTATAGTTTTGTTGTCTGATACTATGCAAATCAAGTTGGCCTTGCGTCTTGGCGTTTTGTCATTGTTTTCAATGGTTTAAACAATTTGACATTACGCTTTGATATCAAATTGTTTTGCACAAAAGCGTTTTTAATTTAATTTTGAAATATGTATCAAAACGATGAAAAGTATGACATGTTAAAATGTTACTAGGAAAGTAATGATAATCAACAGGGAGCTGGAAACTTATATCTTCAAAAGTATCCCGAACGAAGACAACCGTGTATGGATATATTTCCAAAGTTGAAAAGGAACCTTGTTCAGTATGGCTCTTTTTCAAAACCACGGGCCAAAATATATGACGTTAGGAGGGACCGTGAGTTAAATAATTCGCGATCATTGAGACAATTAGAAGCTGCCACAGGCATACCGAGAACTTCAATCAACCGAACACTTAATAATTATAAGCTTTGAGGGCCGTCAGCTGAATTATAATTTTTTCAAACCAGGCTTACTATATTTTTGACTGTGTAAAATAATAAAAATACTGGAGTGCCTTGACCTGCCTCAGCAGGAAATCATAGCGCACTAGAAATAGGTGAAAAAGCTGAATATCTCCTAAACCGCTCATTCAAACTATGACATATCATACATCATTTTAAAAAGAATTCAATAGCGAATTCAAAAATTAATTAAAATATAGGCCATTCCATAAGAAAAAATGCAACTTTATGTCATATCTCAAAAACTAAAAGTGACAGTTAAAATTGAATTTAGCGGGTGAATTCCTCGTGACAAAGTCTATAAAATTGCAATTTACACAAAATCAAAATTTTCACTAGTAACGAAGTTATAGACCCCCTTCCAAAATGCAGACTTTTCAAGAAGCCCCCGTAGCTCAAAGACGAGACGATATTTCAAAATGCGGTTTTTACTATAAGTCTTCTCTTGAAATTTGAGCCTTGCAATGCGTGGTCAGTTTTTCTCTGTCTCCCCTAGAAGTACCTTAAACCCCCTAAAAGTGCCCAATTTGGGACACCCTGTATTTGGTTATACCTGTACGTAAACACTACTCAAACTAATTCGTTTAGTAGCGTTATGTCTGCGTGACACGTACCTTGATAAGACTCCTGAATCTCAGTTCTTCAAAATCTCTTCTATTAAGGTGTAAGGCATTTGACTTTTATAGATTATTCCGAGCCTGTTAGAACTGCAACAAGTATTTATCTACGCCTCTATTTCACACTTTATTGCCGAAAGAAATTGCAACCAGTGTTGCCAGATGAAGTGCGGAGAAAATAGTGTAATTCGGCTACCAAAAATCTTGTAGTCATGAAAATGTTGAACTTTTTCAAAAATACATAAAAACAAGTTAAAAAAACTTTATTGCGATATCAACATAATACATAATTTTTTTATAAATGCTAATACAACAGTATTATTTTTAAGACAACAAATAAAATAAATATAAAGCAACATACGAACATAACTATAGGTACCCATATTTTAAAACTATCTTATGAATATAACTCGGAATCGCTGGAGTCTTTACTTTCTGTTTCACCTAAATATAGTAATTACTACTACCGAGTTTTTTGGTAACATTTTTATTCAAAGTAAATTCGTAGCATCTCTTGTTTTCCATAAAACTTTGTGTACAAAATACTTTCTGTGTTTTAATCAGATTGATTTGGGAGAATATCCTCTCCACAGCCGCGCTAGAATAAGGCAAACAAAGAACTTGAAAAACAAACTTAGTCAAATCTGGAAATTTTAGCGAATCTCCTATCTTTCTCCCCTACATTGGCAATTTCTATCCAAAATGGTACATCATTTTCAGTATCATCTAGTGAATAATTTTTTAGCAATGTCTTCAGATTTTTATTAGTGACGATTTCTGTATCAGAATTTAAGAATCTTGAGAAGTGGCCTTTGATTCGTGTAATCTGGCAACACTGATTGCAACTACTTGTTGCATCGTAGAAAACGATTTCATCTTCTGTTTTTAATTTATGTTATAACCTTGAACTTAAGGACTAGAATTTTTACAGTAAATTTGATCAACTATTATTAAATATACCTACTTGATTTAAAACAACCGCCTAGAGCGTCCCTATTACAAGTGAGAGTTGGTTCCCGCTACAGTAGAGCAGCGCTCTTTGTGTTGTGGCGGTTGAAATTAGGTTTTACTAGATTAAGTTGAGCACAATGTCTACTTATAATTTTAAAGGGGTTGTAAACAAGAGTTTGAATAAATTTGACTCACTAACTGTATCTCATATACACAATAAATTCTAGAAAGGTTTCATTATATTCAATTTGTTCATTGCTCTATATTTCGCTTTAATATTTTAGAAACTATAATTGGTTCGACATCTTCATATATATATTTACTTTTCTTTTTATGTATTGTTTTTATAAACGAGGTTATCCATTCCTCGGGTGTATTATCTTTATTTAGGCATTATTGGAAAAGACTGGAGAATCGATTCTAAATTAGTTTAGTGCTGTATTTCAGTGAAGAATTTAATGTTTTCAGGTTTTTTGTATCCAGGTCAGAGGTATTACAAATATTTAGCCAAATACTTTGTCTCCTCTTAGTAGAAGAGGTCATCCAGCATCCATTTGCTTTCTGCATAATGCTTTTATGTTTGAAGCTTTCGAAAGTATATTTACCACTTTCGTCGTTATTTGTTTTTACTTTTCTGTGTTCTCTTTCCTCTTGGTTAGGGAAAGGTGGAGGATTTTGACTCTAAAAAAATGTTCTTCATTTTTACATGTAGTTTTTCTATAAACATCTTTTACAGTTTGGCATAGTTTCGTCTCTTGCCAGTCAATTATATACTTTAGAATGGATTTCGGTTTTTTCTTTGTTGCTCTCAGGTGTTTAGTGTAGATTTTGCAGTGTTGAAAAATGGGAATTTAATATTTTTGTTTCGTTCTCATTATTGCTACTCTGTCTAGCATTTTCTTTCAAATGATCTTATATATTGTCCTAAAATCTTTTCTCTTCCTGGACTTTTGGACCCTCAACAAAATTAAATCTCATAGTTTGTAGGATGAGAGTTATTTCATGGCTCTCATGATAATTTATTTGTAGTAGTATTTTATTAGGCACACTGTCCTTTAACCACCATAACCGAACCGAACCAAACTAATGCACGTGCCCCTTAGGGTACAAGCTTTCTTTCTCTAACAGGAATTAATTTTGCCTGTCACCGGTTTGTCGAGGGCATGGATCTTTAGTATACACAGTAGACCCAGGGTTTTATACCCCTTCTGAAAGGATGTCCTGCTACATGTTAGTCTTATCTAACATCGCTGTCGTCCCAGCAGAACTTGGTTATAGACGATAGACTTCTTTACTTTTTAGCGCAAGAGTCGTTGTCGTCATGAGTTGACTTTAAGAGATTTTTTCTGGCGCCATCCTGGTTCCACTAAGCAGGCTCCTGGGTTATTAATCCTGGCTTCTCGACTGCGTGTTGGCTCCTGGACTACACCTGCATATATTCTTGATGTAAAAGGTCAACTTATGTTTTTGTGTGCATCGCGCACGCTATTTAGATGACGAATGTTGAGCACAGACAAGGAAGTGGGTATGTCGTTGTTCGAGACGCGGACCTGGTACCTTCTGCATGTGAAGCCGACGACGACACCATGGGACTACCCTGCTAGGTGACAGTACACCGGTCTATTTTTTAAGTGATGAGTAACATACACTCAACTTTTTTCTTTGCGAAAATTCTTGAGAGTGATTCCTAATAGAGTGCGCGGCCGAAGAAATATTCGGACAGAATAAACCGAGCATTTGAGTTGATTTTGGGGACATCACTTAAAAAATAGACCGATGTATTGCAGACTATGCCGCCTACGATAATGTATTTAGCCGTTTTCAAAAGAATAACTAGTAATTACTGGTCGTTCAAGGGCCTTGGTAAATACCACTCCTTGAAGAGTGACGTCACGAATGAGCCCTTTGTACGTCATCGGTTATTACCGGTAATTTTCGAGAAAGGTTACTGGGTTTTTTAACCTCACAATCATTTGTTTCTTTTTCGGAAAAATTTTTCGTCAGTTTTTGCAATGAGGAAAATTTATCGTGTGTGCCTCATATGAGGGAAAATTGTACAATGTGATGGCCTCCTCTATATTATCTTACCAAAATTTTGATGTAGACTTGAATACACGAAATATTTAAAAAAAAAACAGTGTCATTGTACTCCTCTAACGACTATTTATTATACAAGTATTTTTTCCAAATTATGCCCATTTCGAATCAAATATGCCAGTATTTCAGTCGGTCAAGAAAAACTCAAATTCAATAATGGCAAGAAGATTATTATTCATCTACACTAAAACCAACTAAAATTATTTAAAAAATCGCAAAAAGCAACAACAAACAATAACCGAGTAATAGGCTAAGGGCCTAAACAGCTAATTTTAATGTCAACCAAGGGATAACCAGTGGTAATGACTAGTTATTCGCATGAAAACGGCTTTTGCTTCTATATGAATGCAAAATCTTCAAAAGAATCTAATGTCTGTAGCAAGAGCCCCTTTAAAACCTTGCTTGCAGGTAACCAGCCACAGCCTCTTGAATAATTCACCTTAGTAAAACTAAGTGCTTTATATAAAGCACTTGGGCCGGCATGCAGGCCTCCATCCTAAGTGAGAGGTTATTAAAATTTAGTGCAACGCGGCGTATTTTGAGCACCCGCCTGCGCCTCCCACACATGCCAGATGTCTAGGCACATACAAATAAATACATAAATAAATAGTTCTTTATTTCCAAGAGCTAAAAAAAAACCTTACTGGAAATATTGTCGGGTACGATTTTATTTTAAATCGAATCCTTAAACGAGGGTACCGTAGTAGATCTCTTGTGTGTATAAAATAAATATAAAACAGTTTTAAAAACGTTACAAACTTTAATGAATACAAAATAAAACTCTTGTTACAAGACTTTTCTTATGACCTATAAAACCAACAAGACCCAAAATATTAAAATAAAAACTTTAACTTACCAAAATAACAAACTACAAAATGTTCTTCAACTAGACAAATCTTATGTTTCTTTACTGAACATTTATTTTAGAGGTTTTAGTTTAAGTTCAACAAAACTTAGAATGTGACTACCCACTTGCCTTCTCAAAGTTTGAATTTTATTAACCATAGGTTGGACTTAAGTAATTCATTATCCCCTGTTTGAAGAGCTTAAAAGAACCAAGTCAGTGTCGTTTCTAATAATCCTAAAGTTTACTTTACATTCTAGCTAATGGACTAAACAAGAAAACCTAAACAAAAACAGAGATACAATGACATTTTATAGACAACACTTTCTAATCTCACAGTTTTTTCATAGCCAATAACTTTGAAGGGAAAGCCCTCTCTCTACTTGATGTATTCCCACGCTTAACCATTGTAACTCCCACTCTTCACCTGCTGAGTAGGTAGGCGGCAACCAACTGTTTACCAATGTAGAGGGAGGCGGAACCACTTTCTTATCTCATCAGAACCATATTTTGCGTTTTTTGTTTTTTCAAGATGGATTCTTGCAGTGGCACAGTCAGGGGTAATTCTTATATCTAGAAGTTTTACAAAAGAAATGTCTAACTAATTGTTAGTAATTTTAAGCAATTTCTTTCTAATGGTCTCTAGTGAATCTGCAAAAATATCAATATTATTTCCAACACTGTTAAATATATTGCTCACATAAAAGATTGGACATCTTATAAGCATGTTGGTATTAGGACGCTCACAGTAGAAAGTGACTGAGTTTGAGTTTTGCCTAGGAATATTAAAAGTAAGTTGATTTAGCAAATTAATACAGTCAATTTTGTTATATAACAGTTTATAAAGAACTGATACTGCAATACATTTTCTACGTTTTTCCAAGCAATTCATCTCAAACCTTTGTAATAGCAAGTGCTGTGAAGTTCCTCTTGGTGGACATATACCATCCTGCAATACTTTAAAAACTTTCTTTGTACCGATTCAAGAGAGTCGGTATATACTTGATAAATTGGATGCCAGATAATTATTGCATATTCTAATTTTGATCTTACATATGAGTTATATAAAATCTCTAATATTTTAGAATTCTCAAATGCTCTGCAATTTCTAATAATAAATCCTAAGGATTTACATGCTGAAGATGTTGTTACTTGCAAGTGATTATTAAAGCTGAATACTTGGTCGAAAGTTACGCCAAGATCTTTGATTTTGTCACACTTAGTCAGCACTTGAGATTTAATTTCGTATGGATAATAGATTATTGATTTTTTTAGTAGTGTATGAAACTACAAAGCATTTAGAGACATTCAAATTCAGTTCTTTGTTTGAAACTCGTAGACAATGATTGTGTAGACATAAAATTTCGGACTTCCATTGTCTTTATTTATTTTAAAACACGACGTTTCGGTTAGTAAGTATCTCTAACCGTTATCAAGTGTGAACTAAACAATCTAGTCTCTAGGCTACTACTTATACTACTTGGTGTGCAGTCAGGTGTGACGGCCCGCCCCCTTTTTTAATCCTAAGACGCCTGTTTTCCTTAAGGAGTGGTTTCCATATGTTTGGTATGTGCGTGCTTGGTTGACTGAAAACTTCTATATTCTGCATTATATACGCAGCTTCAATAAACTTTCGTTTTCGCCAATGCGACTCCTTATGTAAAACTTTAGCTTCTGACCACTGAATCCTGTGATCATTTGACCAAGCATGATCTGCTAAACCGGATTTTTCAATATCCCCTAATTGGGTACTTTTTAGATGTTCATTTACTCTAACCTGAAGAGGGCGTTTCGTTTCACCTACATATGATTTACCACACTCACACGGGATTTGGTAAATACATTCCTTATTATTTGAGGGATTGTCTGGTTTTGTTTTAGTTACAAAACTTCTTATCGTATTTCCCGAAGAAAATACTGTTTTTATATTATAGTGTTTAGCTATTCGTCTTATGTTTTCTGAAATCCCTTGAACATATGGAATGTTAATAACACCTAACGGATTATTATTTTGAGAATTTGGTACATTTAGTTTGTTTTTAATTTTAAATATCGTTGAGTTTATTAATTTCTCGGAATAACCATTCTGTTGTAAGTCCTTTTTAATGTTGTTAATTTCTGTGGTTAATTCTTCATTATTACTACAAATATTTACGGCTCTTAAATACAAACTTCTTATAACTCCTTGTTTTGTTGCAACAGAATGATTAGACTTAAAATTTAGGTACTGTCCCGTGTGTGTAGGTTTCCTATATACAGTGGTTTGAATGTTTCTGTCTAACCGTTTGACAAGAACATCCAAAAAAGGTAAGGCCAAATCTTTTTCAATTTCCATGGTGCACTTGATTGTTGGTCGAATACCGTTTAAATGGTGTAGAAATTTTTTTTTGTAGTTCGTCATCATTTTCCGGCCATATAATAAATGTGTCATCCATGTATCGTAGCCATAGTTTTGGTTTGACTCTTGCTGTGTTGATCGCATGGCCCTCGAACCACTCCATGTAGATGTTTGCTACCACTGGCGAAAGAGATGAACCCATTGGGAGTCCATCATTTTGCGCGTAAAACTTATCTTTCACTTGAAAGTAAGAATTACGGAGACAGAGCTCCAAAAGATCCATCACCCCCTCTACCGATAGCGTTGTTCTCTCGTGAAGTGTATCATCAGTTTGTAATTTGTTTTTAATGATACTGAGTGACTCATTTATTGGCACGTTGGTGTAGAGACTTTCTACATCAAAACTTTTTGCACATCTACATCACACGCTTTGACCAATAGCAAGCCGTCCTCCGAGCCATCACGTGCTATGCGAAAAGACCTCCATTGCGCAAGCTTCTCCTAAGATCCGAGCGAGGATCGTTCAGTCAGTACCGGGGCAGGAGAACATATTTCAATTCAAACGCGTAAAATTCACTAACTCTGAAGAGCGGGCGACTATGCCATTGGTCGAGACAAGTAATTTCAGAACACGCGACCGTTTAGAGTTTGCTATTGATCAAAGCGTGTGATGTGGTGGTCACATCTTTAAGACCCAGAATAGATAGACTGGTCGTCAGCAAATAAGAGTTTTAGGCATTCCAGACAATCAGCAAGATCGTTAATAAATAATAAAAACAGTAATGGACCTAAATTCGAGCCTTGAGGGACTCCTGACCTGATATCAATTCAGCAGATTTAAAACCCTCACTTTCGACAAACTGACATCTGTCTCCTAGTAAATAAGACTTTAGGAGTTTTAGAAGAGACCTAGAGAAGCCCTGTTTTTCCAACTTATCCAATAAAATATACACGTTAATTTTGTTAAAGGCTTTCTGAAACTCGGTATAAATTACATCAATTTGGCCTTGTTTATCAAGGATAGAGCATATGAATTGAGTAAAGCACCCCAAATTGGTAACAACTGACCTTTTTTCATATCAAGACATACATAATAAATATCTATGCCTGCTTTACCGATTAAAAAAAACCTTTGAATAAGTCGTTTATGATCAAGTAATGGCAGAACACTAAACTATATTTTACAATGTAAAAACTTAGACTTTTATGATAATAAAAGTGACATTGCAGGAGTATAGATACATTGTGTTTGTATAGTTGTTTTAAGATAGCCAAGTTTAGAAGAAATTTCCAAACTAGTAAGAACATTTCATTTTAAATTTTGTATTGGAGAATTTTACTATACTTTTATCTCAATTCTTTTTTTGTTCAATGTTAAAATCATTAAATCAATTAATAAGTTCATTAGATTATTGTTTTTGTACATTGAATACATATATAGACTGTTATTTTATATTTATATAGTCAAATGTATCCAGTGCTTCAACACAGAAGACGAAATGTACAGTGTACATTAATTTTTAGCCGATGAACGAAAAAAAATTGATTGGGACTTTAATTTCCTGTATCTAGTTTCTCTAGTATTTTCAATTGTACCTTCAACCTAAAAGCTTTAGTGACTTCACTTTATCCTACTTGCTTTATGTTATCAAAGCACTTAAAGTAAAAGGTGGTTTCAGCAAGCAAGATATTCTGTTTAAAGTTCGGAATTGATGTTATGCAATATGAAAGGAAAAGTTTTAAGTTTATCAGACAGGTAAAACATTTCACACAAACTCTATCTTGGATAAAACTCATATAAAGTTTTTCTAGACAAAAAACTTTTTTATTCCAGACCTTTGGCTGTACAGTAGTCTCTGACTATCATTGGCCGTAAATGTGTGTTTTTGTCTCTCTTTCACCCTGTGATTGAATTTTTTATTGTAACAGTCTGTGAGATTCATCCCCTCAAGAAAGATTATTTTCATACTATGGGAAAGCCCAGCGGTCCTTAGGGCCATAAAGGCTTTTAAGTGTTTGTCACAGCTAGTTTGGAAGTGTAAATAGACCTTAAAACGACTACCTCAAAACAACGAAATTGTTCCAATGTGGGTACCCGGACTTCAGGGCATTAAAGAAAATGAAGAAAAAGTTAGCCTTAAAAATAAAGGGCTACAATACCCTAATATTGCAAACCAAAACCTTCTTCATTTGGAAGAAGATTGGAGACAAAATGAGACGCAGAGTCATGTAAAAAATATATTTTAAGCCATTGGAGCTGAGGAGCTTAGTAGCCGATAAGACTCCTCGTATAATTTACAATCTAAAAGCCTCAGATACACCGTGATTAGGTCCTTGTTGCTCACATACCAAACAACAAAGAGGAAGAATGGATTAGCCAAACCTTTTCACGGTGCATCAAAGGGTTAGATACTTGTATTGGGCGTGTGCCTCCATTTTTATACCGTATTAACGGTTTTATCCCCACGGTGCCTAGAATAGACCAGTGTTCGGATCTTATATACGAGGGTGGATCAAATATAAACAAGCCTTTGTTTATAAATTAGTTATTTAGAAACATGAAAAAAAAATAGAAACTTTTTCTACTTTGCTACACATCCCTCTTCTCTGTTAATACACTTTTCCCAACGGCCTTACAGTTTCTTAATCCCGTTTTCACAAAAGGAAGCTGGGCGGGTATCTAACCAGTTGCGCACGAATGCCTCCACCTCTTCATTGGTCTGAAATTGCTCGCCTCTCAGTGAATCTTTGACAAAACTCCTCTCCAGTCCCAGAAAACGGCCGCTAAAACTTCCTGCAGAAATGATGGTACGCGGACGACGTGGGTGACTCACGTTGTCGACATACTCACGGCCGTCGTTAATTTCTTTGCACCAAGCTTTTACAGGTACCCACGGAAGCGTTTTATTTCCGAACTGTGCTCGCAATCTGTGTCGAATTTGAGCAGGTTTCACGTTTGCGCGTGTAAGAAATTTAATGTATTCTTTGCGCAACACTGTTGTGTACCTTCTTCTCGCTTATTGCGATTGCTCGTGGCAAAATGAGCATCGCGGCACTACCAGCCAATCAATAAAGTCGTTGGCCAGATGGCCCTGTCAGCAAAGGCCATTATAAAAATAAGAGCAACAACCCCTAATAAAGCTCATTTTCAATATAAAGCCCCATTGTGTAAATGTCAATATTACGCCCGTAAATGTCAATTAAGCTTTGCGTAATTAGATACACTTTAAACCTCCTGTTGCGACACGTGATTTTAAAGGAGACTTTATTATTTTCTGGTGGTAATAAATATTGTAAAGTTAAACGCCTTTTATATGAGTTTTTTTTAATATTGTTTTTTTTTTTGTTTCAGTTGGATCGGTTTAAAGAACCGCCGGCCTTCGGCCCAATGTGCGACCTGCTGTGGTCGGACCCCCTCGAAGACTTTGGCAACGAGAATAACGCCGAGCACTTTTCACACAACTCCGTCAGGGGCTGCTCATATTTTTACAGGTAAGTCCCTTTTCTAATGGCGTATTCGATTGGGAAAATGAGTGCAGCACTGGCACTGACACTGGATCGGTGCTGTCAAAAATTTGCACTGAGTGCAATTTCAATGGAACACGCGGAAAATGAAAAATCGCACTCGTGTGGTATGCAAGCCAATAACCTCACATTTTTTGTTTTAGTATAAAATGTGAAAATATTTTAAAAATACCCACGTCCTTGTTGAATGCAGGCTTGTGCTCGTATACCAACAAATAGAGTAGTTATCTGTATTTCGCGCTTGTTTTTCAAAGAAACCTAAACAGAAGTGTACTTTATGCTCCCAAAATTTGAACATAAGGATTCGAAACACCTTGTATACATATATAATATTTTACAAGTTTCTTTCAACTAAACCTAACTTTCCTGCCTTGCGGAATTTGGTCAAAAACATGTTGTTCAAAAACCATTTGTTCGAAAGCAATATTAATACTTCAATAACATTTTCTTGAAAAGGAAAATTATTGAAAAACATTTTCTTCAAGCAAAAAATTGTTTTAAAAACATTTTCTTAAAATTTTTTTCTTCAAAAACATTTTCTTTGAAGGTAATTTTTTTTTCATAAGGAAAATTGTTGAAAAATGCTTTTGAAGAAAATATTTTTTAATATCATTCAACAAGAACATAACCTAACCTAACTAGGTAAGGGTGTTTAAACATACCATAAACACATGTGCCTCAGCGCTAATGGGGTTTCGTCCCCCGTGTTCTTTTTTTCGACAGAATTGGGACCCTTTGAACTTGTGTATGATGAATTCTGCAGTGCACAAATCGAGCCGAAAGTGTTTCTTGAATTAAAAAATATATTTATTTTTACTTATAATCATAGCTGCCAGAAAACCTCAACTGTCGGAAAATTAGCCCCAGGGCTCCAGTTTGTTGTTAAATCTGTAAACCACATTTTCAATAAAGTTTTTGATTTTTGGGGTTTCCGTTCTTATTATTTGTATTGCACAAAACTGTTCCTCTTCATAGCTGCTACTACTTAGCAGCGAAGAAAAATAAAAAATCGCTCACTACTTGATTTGTACATATTTTTACGTCCCACGACAATAATAAGCGTTTAAATTAATTGCGGGAAAAAGCTTTCGGTGCGGCACGAGCCCTCAGAGCCGGTGTCAAAAAAGCCGTACTTAGTGCAAAAACTAAAAAAGTGCATGTCAATGGAATACAAACACCGAGCCAGTTGTGCACCAGTGCTGCACTCATTTTCCCAATGGAATACGCCATAAAGCAGGCTAGAAACGGTACCCCCGGAAAAAAGGCCTAATAGCAACTGCCATTTTGACTTGTGACGGCTCAGATTTACACGGTTCGTAAAGGAACGGTTGTCTGGTTCGGTTCGGCCAATCAGAACTCGGCAGCCTATGACGCGGCAGTTATCCTGCTCCAAGGTTTGTAGAGGATAGGTTGCCTGGTAACTCTATGGTCAAAGCGGCGTGAGAGGTGACAACGCGTCATTTGGAGTGCCACGATTTGATTAGAGCGCTATGTTTACAAGTGTTTTTTAAGTATTTCTAATCTTCGATGGTTTATTGTTTTATTTGTGGTGTTTTTTCAGACTATATTTATTTAAAAACTGTAAATACTTGTTCTATTTTAGTTAGACTTTCTACTTGTAGTTATTTTAACGAACTTAAGAAACTAAAAGCTTTCCAAGACATTGTGCATTTGGGATATTTGGTATAAGGCAAGTTTTATAATTTAGTTAATACATCAATTTTATGAAAATTGTTATTATAGACACTTTAAGAAAAATAACAAAACATATTTATATTTAGTTCAATAAAGGAACACAAGAAACTTGACAACTTCCTACTATTTTAAATGTTTAACAGCTGGTTCTGATTGGCCAAAAAGTTACCAGGTAACCTATCCTCTACAAACCTTGATCCTGCTCCACGATCAATAAAGAGACACAAATATAGTCCAAATTATACGCATTTGTAATGACGTCATTTTTCTTTATCTTTGTTTAGTATATGATAAACAACGGTGACAATAAACTTTTAAAAAAAAGTAGTGTCTATGATTAATTAATTTTTTAAATAGGTAGGTAATTGGTTATGTGAAGTATCCGTGCCTGTTAATCAAAAACATCAGTTTGTCAACTTGTCGGAAATTATTTTAAAAAGTTGTAAAATGCCGAGAAACAAATATAATAGGTATAATGAACAATCACAGCTGATAATTTTAAATATATTGGCTTTTTTTTGAACTGGAAAGGATACAAGTCCGAAATGGAATTGCACTTCAATTTGAGAATGTGATACAGCGAGCCGCAGATGCAACAAAATTGAGCCCAACAACGATAGAAAATATAAAAATATCTACGCCATACGTTTTTTGCTCACCTGGTGACGTCATTACAAATGCGTATAATTTAGACTATACATCACATTATGAAAGAAATAAAAATAGATCTATTTCAAAGTTGGAAAAACACAAATATATATTAAAAAATTAAATAATTCAAAAATTTATGATGAAAATTCCAATAATTATATAAATATTAAATTAAGAAAACCATTATAAATACATTTTCTAACTTAAATAGACCCTCTCTTTCAAACTTTTTAGCAGCCCTTTACTTCTATTGAAAAAAAATATATTTGTTCTTAGTGTATGTTGTACGTAAAAAATAAAATCAGTGTTTTTGAAAAAAAAAGAATAGGATCAAAGCTTTTTATCCACACGTCAGTTAGAGATATACATGCGCTTTATCAACCTATAATCATAAAGAAGTTTTAACATATCTACAGCCCGTACAAAATGTTTGTTTAGACATTAAATTTAAAAAAATACAAAAATAATAAAACCCGGTTTGCTGGCACTGCAGAACACTTAATAAAAATGTTTCTATTTAAATAAATAATTTTAGAACAACCTGGTTTTGAGTGATTGAGTGACAGACCAGCTTATCAGCGTTGCCACCTCTACCGATTTTTTGGTAGATCTACCGATTTATACGATATACCGAATTACCATAGTTTTCTACCGATTTTATACACTAAAAAGATTCAAGACTAGTAATAATATGGAATTATTTTGGCAATCGATTGGGGAAATAATGTCAGAGGATAATACTCAGGTATTTAAAACCCTTCACAATTTTGTAGTAAACCTTTTATGTTTGCCACATTCATCTGCAAATTGTGAGAGATTGTTCTCTTCCTATAATTTATTAAAGACCAAACAGAGGAATCGCCTTGAGACAAATACAATTTTCACAGTTTTCCAATTAAAAACAATCTTCTTTCTAAAATTACAGATGTAAATTTAAAGGGAAAAATTAAAAATGAGAATTAAACTAAAACATTTTGTATTTCCCTACTTTTTTCTTTTATTTTAACTATTATAATAAGTTTATTTATTACTGTAATAAATATACAGATTGATAAAAAGTTATTTAAGGCTTGTTTTTTTTTTAATAATATTATCTACCTAATATGTACCTAATTTTTTTATTAATTCTTAATTTTGGTATTTTGTCAGTAAAAACAAATCGTAGAAATACAATTTACCTACTAAATCAATCCAAACTATCGATAGTTCTCCAGCACTGCTTGCTAAGATGATTAAAAAATGTACCGAAATCTACCGATTTTTCTCGAAGCCTTCTACCGAAAACCTCAGGGTTGAGGGTGGCAACGCTGCAGCTTATTATATAGGGTGGCGACTTTGAATGAAACGCTGATTCTGGCGGGTTAATAACTGGCTTTTTAGAAATAAGCAAAAACATGTCAGCAAAAAATTTTTGGTCGGACCTTTGGTACAGGATTTACTCACATACAACTTTTTTTGTCACAGAGGATGACCCCCCCACATGTGATGATATAATGAAATTTTATGAAAAAGTATAAACAACGGTTGAGTTATAGGGTATATCAAAAATATCGTTGTTTTTCTTTTTTCTTAAGCTTTCGAATGAGGTACTGTAAGTTGGTGGACAAAAAAAGGTGTAGGTCATCAATAGACCTTTTTCGGGGGTCCGACCAAAAAATTTTTGTATCAAGGAGAAAGCCCGTGAAAAAACTTAGTTAACAAACAAATATTAATCCTTTAACGCCGCCGGCTGTATAAAGGGATTTCATTTTTTTAAATTTATTATTTTATATTATTAATTATTGTATGAGGCATATAATAAAAAATAATGCATGCATAAGTACCTTACCATATTGCAATGGAGCCATTGTTTAGTTTTGGTTGTAGTTTAAAAGAAAAACAAATAAAAAATAAGTACACATGTTAAATTTTAATTTATTAAATGTCGTGTAAGCACAGAACCCTTATTAAAACAATTAGAACAAAGCCAAAATATATAAAAATTCTCATGAAATGTTTAAATCCACTATAAAATAAAATGCAACTGCTGAATATTTAGATAACTGTGACGTAGCACTGACGTAACGGCCGCCATGAAACCCGAGTTACCAAGCAACCGTTTCTTTACGAACCGTGGAGATTTAATAATAACAAACTATAGTGTATAAGAGAGATGATTATATAAGAGATAGAGATATTCAAATGTTAATGTGCCTTTAGACTTCAGCTCGCACTTATAATTCAACTTCAAATGCTCGTCTGATCGCAGCTTCGTAATCAATCTTGCATGGTCATCACGTCTGGGTTATAGCCTGGCATTATCGCTAGTTACTCCTAAACGGTCAATTATTTTGACCAAAAGAATATCTTAATAGATAAGTAACTTAATCGATTGATTAACGCATGGTTGATCAATATCTTCTGACTGGATTGGCGAATAAAAAAAAATTAAAAGTTTTTCGTTTAATGGTCAACAAAACAGAGATTTATTTCTCCAATTACAATAATTAGCGGCCATAGACATGGCGGCATTAATGCATGGTGTAGTGTCTCCGATAACGGCCGTCTTGGTACTAGTTAAGAGACCTTAGTGCCATGAGTAATTGGTATTGAATTGATCGTCTCTGAACCCGTTTGATGAGCCAAGCAGTTACGGTGATTAGTAAACTGTTTAATTAATAGGTTATTATTATTCTAGCGATTGTAGAAGGCGCGTTTAGCCGTCTAGGTTTTTGAAAAATCTTCCCGTCAAATACGCACTCGACAATAAATATCGCACACCCGCTGAAAAAGAGTCACAACTCAAAAATCGCCGTTATTGAGATAAACCTGCCGCCATCATCGAAATAACTTGTACTTTCTTCCATAAAAGCGTCACATTTATGTTTCTACAATTCACCGCGAGATGGCGATGGGACTCTTTTAATTTGTCCAGTTTAGCTTAGGATGCGTCCCTTTACAGTGTCACTTCTGACTTTATAACAGCGTGAACGTGGAGTTTCATCCTGAAAAGAGTCACATTTCGAGTTGTGAAAGTTTTCGTGTGAACTATTGGTTAAATCTGACCCATATAACAAGTAATATAATGTTCTGCTTTGTCTTGTGACTGTTTTTTCGAATTGTTCAGTGTACTAAGAATTAAGGAGAATAAGAAAAAATCTTTTGAATTTATTAGAGAATAATCACATTCCCAGTTGTTATTCAGCATTTTACAACTCGTTGTAAAAATAAATACAAAGTTTCTTCTTTATTTGTTTTCTTTTTTTATATTATTCACCATCCTGCGTGACATCCTGATTTACAACGTCATGATGCCTTGTTCTAAAAAAGTGTCACAATATCTGGTTTTTGTCTTTTTTTTACTAAAAACGACAAAAATAATTTTTTCTGAGAAACGTACTGCACCAATTACATTGAGTTAATAGGTTCCTGTTGATATAAAATAACATGTTAACTCATAATTTGTCATGTAAGTGAAAAACGAATCTCTCTAATGAACTAAATTCTTCAACAGCGATTTTCTCAAAACAATGTTTTTTGAGTTGTGACTATTTTTAGCGGGGGTGCGATATAAAGAAGTAGGTCAAAGATGTCCAAAGTATTATGTTTTGATTTTCGATATTTTTGTGTGTTAATTTGCATTTTTTTATTTTAGCTATGCTGCCTGTTGTGACTTCCTACAAAACAATAATCTATTGTCGATAATTAGGGCACACGAAGCACAAGACGCAGGGTAAGTTTTTTTATTCTAATTTCGTTTCTGTATAAAATTAATTTAAATTCAAACAATTTTAATTAATTATTTCTAGCCAAGTTGATGGTACAACTGGCATATTCCAACACAGTTTGCAAACTATATATTATTCAAAATTTAGAGTTGACGGAAATAACATAGTAAAAAAACACAAGCTTGGCGTACGCATATACATAATATTCCAATATCAACGGTAACTGCCCATTCATGATGCAAACATGAGGGCCTTGGGATCTTTAAGCAAAGAAGATCTGATTGGTTGCTTTCAAAGCATATGCATATTATTTCCATATAGTACGTATTATTGCAATACCTACGGTACCTTACGATGCAGAATGCAAACATATTTGAAATAGCAATATCAATGGGTATAAGTCTATCCTCTTTGCGGTCCTTAAGATAAAATGTCCTGATTGGTTATACTTTTACGCATGAATACTATTTTATTCTTGTATTCGTTACGTCAAATCATCGGCGTACAGTTAACAAAAACTCTACCTATGTAAATTTGGTATCTGTGCATTTTTCGTACCTTTATTTTTGAATGTTTGCATTAAACGCCAACCATTGTGCAGTGGCGGTTTCTCCATAAGTGCACATGTGCACGTGCACTCCCAAATTATACTTAAAAAAATATTAAACTTTAATCATTGCTTAATTTAGTTAATAATTACCCCAAAAGGAATTTACTAAAGACTGGTATATTATCTAGAAATTAATACCCGGTATGTATGTGTTTGTATTCGTGTTCAAACCAAGCTCGAATCTAATTCTTTAGGGTAATTTACTGGAACGAAATTCTATGCACCGTGGATGTTATGTCGCATGCTAATTACAAAATATAGAAAGAGAGGACGACATGTCCCAATAAAATTTTACAGTACATAGAATCTGAACCTTCCTTCGGCACCGCGCTTATACCAAAAACTGGGCTCGATGCCGCCCGCACCCCCGTGATGCCTCCCGCGTCCATGGTTCGCGTTGCATTTTAGAGCAGTTCACGCGCACTTTTCAGTCGTGCGCGCTTAAGCCGATCACACACAAAAATGCATAGCGCATGGCAGGGCGCATAGAAGTTCAACCTTATGGACTTTTCTTACGCAAATCCAATATGGCCGCTGCTATTCGATCGCTGATTGGCTTTGCACCACTATGTGCCATGCTATGCGCTTATGCATTTTTGTGTGTGATGGGCTTTAGACTGTAGACATCTTCCTATTATCGATCGGGCGCTGGCGGTTTGTTTTGATTTCGACGATTTGATATTTACGACAATGGCAGAAGTTTCTAATTCTGATAGCATTAGCGTGCAATATTTAAAAGCAATTAAATTTTCATCTTTCCCATTAGAAGAGAAAATATATGTTAACTAGGTATAATACATTTATTATTTTTAATAGGTAGGTAACTAATATCTAACTAAATATCTAATTTTTTATTTATTTGCTCTAAATTATGTTATACCTCAAAAAGTTAGCGTGGCACTGAAAAAGAGAGAGAAGACCCACTTCTCTTGTCATCTCAACTATTCCTTGACTTAAAAACTTCTCAACAACCTCTCTTCTGATGATTTCTAAAATTTCTTCCGACATTGGAGAAAAACGAATGCAACGCTGCGTCGATACAGAAGGGGACAACATTGATGGGGAACATCATTAAGTTGTACTAGTATTTAAATGTAGATTTTTTACAACGTCTTATAATTTTATTGTCACACCCCGTATATATCCCCTCGTCGCAAGGACGTCACAGAGAAAAAGTAATAACAATTTCTGCTTATTGCATAAAAGGCCCCATAAAGCTAAAAAATGTAATGCACTTGTAGTTATATAGATAGAGCCGTTGTAGCTGTGTACCGACTTTATTGCACTTTTGGACGTTAAAAATGCATAATCAAGCTCTTAGCTCCCTAAAAATTTGCCACGTTTTACTGCGTTTCGGGGACATAAAGCTGTTATAGCTAAAATAAGGAGTAATAAAACTATACAGGGGGCCCACAGTGGAACGTTTGACTAATCTAGGTGGACATGGTTAAGTACTATAAATTAACATTTCAGCTACCTACAATTAAAGAGCATATTCCATACATCCTAGATCCAAAATATTATTTTTTTATCCCCTCTGGTTGTCAAGATATTTGCATTGAAAGTTACATCTTAAAAATTTTCTGCTTAGACATTTTAATCTTATGTATGGGCAATGCTTTAAAACAATATTGTTTTTTCCCGCGTAGTAGGCGCTGGAGTAAAACAAGTGCCAGGCATTTTTAGAGTGACATGTCCTTAAGACTAGGGAAGCATTTTGACTGTCATTGTTGCAGTATTTTACTTGCTATGATTTTATGAATTCGCTGGTGTTTTGGTAAGGAAAATTTTATTTTCATATAGTTTTCGTTGGACAGAAACTTTAGTTTGTTAGAATTTGTTGATGTTAGTTTTATTATTTTCTAATTAACCGAAATCTCTACTTTCTGACGCATTATTAAAATTTTGTCCTTTTTTTGCGGTAAACTTGTACTTAATTATTTTGTTAGCTGGCAACTCTAAAAATTGAAAACGTATTATTTGTGTTTAATGACATTTTCTTTTTGATACCTTCACAAATGTGCCCTTTGGCGATTTTTAAACCTAAATTAGTTAATCTTTGTGCATTTTTCTATATCACGATGAGTCAATGTGTCTGTTTGTCTACAGGGTATCCAGATAAAAGTAAGTACATTAGGGCTTTGTGGGATTTTCAGAAACGGTAACACTTACGATATTCGTTCAAAAGGAAAAAAGTGGCGCTATTGCGAGCTTAATCGGATGCAGTGTCGAAGTTAAAAATATCTACAGGGGGTTTCAAAATAATGCTTAAAAACTTAAATTGTGTTATTCGAAAAATTAAAATATTGTCGCCTTCTTTTAAACAAATTTAATAAAACTATATAAATATGACTAGGCCAATAAAATGACGTTAACAATTTTTTAGGACTTTATTTTTTTTTTAAAGTCACAATTTTTAGTTTTTGCCTTCCTAGCCCGCATAGCAATGGTACTATTAATAGGTATTATTTTCGACGAAATTTTTTTTTTTGATAACGCCGAAAATGTGTTATTTGGATGTATTTTGACCTATCCTAGCAATATCGTCGGGATGTCTGTCTGTGTGTGTGTATATTATTTCTTTCCGTAACACTATAGCTCCTAAACCGCTAAACCGATTTTCATAAAATTTTCAGGTAAAATAGTGCTCGACACTCTTACGAGCTGATTAGATCAAAATCTATTAATGCTAATGACAGTTTTTCGATAATTAAATCTTAAATCATCTTATCAATAAACAGTTTTTGTAATATAGTAGACTATATTTTGCTCAATAATTCGTGTTGTAAATAAAAACTTCGTAAGAGCTTCAGTTTCTCAGACATATACAAAAAACTTTTCAAAGCTGATATATTATCATGGCTTCACTTGAAGTGTGCTAATAGGCTAGCTAGGAAGGTATCAGATCCCTCATGGATCCATTTTTTTCTCAATATTTTGAAAACGCATATAAATGTTTTCTTTGATACAGCTCGGAATAGCGCCACTTTTTTACCAAAATTGGTATGTATGTCTTACCGTCTCCTAAATCCTCATAACCTATGTGTATGGGCCGATTCCTAAAGTACGTAACGCTCCAGGGGGGAAGGAGGGTTATTAGCCTTGCGTTACACTGTCATGATTCTTGAATATATTTTTTCTTAAAAATGCATTACGGAGGGGTTACGTAATTTAAGAATATGCTCTATGTATGTCTATAGGATGGGTTTTTGAAACTCTCGACTTTCACGAATTTTTGTAAACAGTAACTTTTCACTCTGTCACAAGCTTAACCAAGCTTAATAAAAATGCATCTGCACCAAACCCCAAGGGAAGTTTTTTAAGGTTAGAAAAATCCAAAAAATTAAGTTTTAAACGGAGCGAGTTAATATTATGCGGTTTTAGAAATATGATAATATATTTTTCTTGTCTTTTTTGTGTCATATTGAGAAATTATTTAACACAGTTTAGTTGCAAGATAATAATAACATGGACTTGTGTTAGTTAATTATTCTATTATTTTTTATGTTAAGTAATGATATTTTTCAAATAAAAATGGAATTTTCCAATTTAATAAATATTTTTTAAACTTTCTTAGTCCTATATAAAATTACAATCCAAATATCTCTTAAATTTTCTCACATTAAACCCCTTTAAAGAAAATGCCATCCGATGAACATTTTCCATTATAATTTTAGGGGTTGGTTTCACCCCGGGCAAGGGGTGAGAGGTTTAAAATTTTTAATGCATTTATTTTTCATATAGTGACAGATGAGAGCGAAATTTTTTTCTTGATCGTCCCTTACCGCCTAAAACTTCTTTATTTAAATTTTTCTGAAACACCTTGTATATTGCAAAACTGTTTTATTTAAATTCCTTCTTGCAAAAACTAAAAAAAATAGATACTGTTACTTCATTGTTATAAAATTTGTTGCAACAATTTTCGTTAAAAACGTACAGTATGACTACAAATCTTAAAATCGTTAAAAACTGAATCACCCTATATAAGAGGTAGGTAATATTGCAAATACTAAATGCTGTTAAATATTTTATGTTATTTTAGCTACAAAAATCAAGCATTAAAGAGTGTTAATGTTGCTCAGGGGTTGTCCACCTAGATCTGACTCCCTGTGAGATCGTGTCCGCTTGTGTAGTGGTCCTGCTTCGGATATATTGTTGCAATGCTGGCAGCATATATTCGAGCGGACTGCCTCGATTACAGCGTTTCGCGAGCTTGTGGGTTCGAGTCCCACTTAACGCATGGTTGTGTTGTTTTGTTATGTCTAAAAAGCTATTTTTCGACGCAAGAACTTTGGCAAAAACTGGGCGATTGATCCTAGTCTGGATGGAAAAGTCCCAGTATAAAAAAAATACAGGGGGTTTTTCGAGACTATTAGCCAAATCAAAATGTTGAAAAATTGTGATTTACTGTAAAGTTCAAAATAATAGTAACAATTTAAAAAATTGTAAATTTCTTAATGTTTAATTTACAAAGAACATTTTCACTTCTTCTGCATTGAAGTTTTTAAGTTAAAGTAATTCTTTTAAACAAATTATTAAGAAACATTCTAATATAAAATATTTTGTAACCCTATGTGCAAATACTAAATAGAAATATGGCATAAATTAGACGAAAAGGAAATGCCCAGCTTCAAAGTTATCCTGGAAACAAGCCTCCTCACCTCTATCTCTTTACATAATTAGAAAGTAGAAGGTCTTAGGCAATCTTATAAATTTTGACTCCATCCGACCTTTTGGACCCTTTAACCTTTAGAATACTTTTATACACTTTATATATTATTTTATTTTAGTAATGTAATCGCCAAGAGCTTTTTTGCCCTACTCTCGCTGCCGCATCGCTGATATATAATGACTTATATTACTTGTAGCGTTTCAGTCTTTATGGCTTTTTTGAACTCCAGCTGGGCGAGTTAACTTATAGGGTAGAGCGGAACCAGTAAGAAAACAAGGCCTGTGGACGTGTTAAGAGGAGGGAGGCGGCTAACGGGGCGTAGACTATCGATCGGCATCAGCTGTGTTTGGGTTTTTTTTAGAATTTTTGAATTTTTCGGGGGATCTTTATTGCTTTTTATGTTGTGATCGACCAATTCAAGTGTTTAGTGAAGTACTGTAATGGGAATTAAAACACACAAGGCCCAAAGTTTCCGTGTTTTCTTTGCCCAAACAATCTAAAGTTGGGTTTATAGACTACAACAATCAAATAGTAGCATCTATTGGGTTGGTCAGTTTGATGTTTGTTGGCGGGTAATAATGGTGATCGACTAGGCTATAGAATACCATTGGAGTGTTTATTTGGTAAAAAATTGCAAAGGAAATCACAACATAGCCCGTAGTTTGTTTGGGCAAAACCATAACGTAGAGACGCACATTACTACACTACAAGACATAAATTAGGATTTTCAGATAATAATAACAAATAACTCGAGCGTAAGTAAATAGCGAAAAGTACTGTCTTTGTGGTTATTGCGTCCTATCTTTTTTGCACTTTTTCAAGGAGTTTCACTTACCTTAATCTAAAGCTAGGTTTTAAATGAGGCATAAATTTGCTTTATTTTGGATGTTAATAATGGTTATGGTGAAGATATTATATCCTGGTAAATGTTATGGTACTATATTGTGGGGTACGATTTTGATTTAAACCGAGCTCTTAAATTGTGGGGTACCGTAGTAGATCTCTTGTATGTATAAAATAAATATAAAACAGTTTTAAAAACGTTTCAAACTTTAATGAATACAAAATAAAATTTGTTACAAGACTTTTTTTATGACCTATAAAACAAAGACCCAAAATATTAAAATAAAAACTTTAACTTTAAAATAATAAACTGCAAAATATTCATCAAATAGAGAAATCTTTTGTTTCTTTACTGACAATTAATTTAGAGGTTTTAGTTTAAGTTCAACAAAACTTAGAATGTGACTACCGACTTGTCTCCTCAAAGTTTGGGTGTTTATTGACGGTAGGTTGGACTCAAATAATCCATTATCCCCTCTTTAAAGAGCTTGGAAAAACCAAGTCAGTAGCGTTGCTAATAATCCTTACGTTTACTTTACATTCTAGCTAATGAGCTAAACAAGAAAACCCAAACGAAAACAGAGATAAAATGACATTTTATAGACAACATTTTCTTATCTCACAGTTTTTCCATAGCCAATCACGTTGAAGGGAAAGTCCTCCCTCTACTTGAGGTTTCCTCTTGCTTAACCATTACAACTCCTACTCTTAACTTTTCAGCAGTTTTTCTCGCATCAACCACCTGCTGTGTGGTAGGCGACACCTAGACGTTTACTATTGTGGAAGGAGGCGGAACCACTTTCTTATCTCTGCGGATGTTTTGCGCTTTCGTTTTTTCAAGCTGGTTTCGTACAGTTGCACAGTCAACGGTAATTTACATTCCTGATAATAAATCAGTAGTACTGCTTTATTACAGTAAGGGGTATATTGCATGACGAGGTCGTAAAGCGAGATATCGGGAGAATTTATAAAAGTGTATAAATAAAACAAATAAGTTTCTATGTATATCAATATCTTCTTTTGTTTATGGAAATTTGTTATCAAATAATTGTAAACAAATGAGAAATTTCCTTTTATAAATAAACATTATTAAAAATTATTATTTATTTGCTTGAAACTTTTAATTTGCTGCATTTATATCCAAAACCATATGGTTAGCATGCTATCGTCAGGTTCTTTCCCCCTGCCCCCTCAATGCGTTGGTAGGCCTTGTTTTCTCGAAGGTAATGGCAGAGGCCTCAGAGAACACAAAAGTATATATAGGATAACTCTATCAGTGTCACTTAAAAAGTCACTTTAAGTGGCAGTCCGCACAAGGCGCTGCATTGAAATTGTCCATTATTATTTGCAGGGAGCTAATTCTTGAGTTTCGAGGGAAAGATCCCACGGAAACTTACCTTTGGCCAATCTATCTATCTATTTGGCCTTCTTCAATCCATCTTTGGACATAGGCCTCCCCCAATATCTTCCACTCTTCTTTGTCGCCGTGTTCATCCATCTAGTTCCCGCGTGTTTCTTCAAATCATCCGCTCATCTCATTTGGGGTCTTCCCCTACTTCTTTTCTAATATAATGACCGGCATATTTCCATTTTAATTTTGCCATTTTTCCTCTGAAATCTCTTACTTTTGTTTTATTTCTTATCCATTCATCCCTTTTTCTATCTGTTAGCTTTACATGTAACATTTGTCTTTCCTTTGATCTTTGAGTTTTTGTTACCTTATCCATCTTTGATTTTTTAAGTGTCCAGGCCTGGGTGAATAGGTAAGTACAAGAAGGGTACATTGGTTATACACTTTCGTTTTGAGGAACTGGGGATATTTTTTAATTCTTAATATGTAGCTTAGTTTACCGAATGCTGCCCAGGCCAATCTTACTTGTCGGTTGATTTCAGCTGTTTGGTTTTCTTTTTTCAGTTTAATAATTTGAAAATAGAACAAGTAGAGGAATATATATATATATATATATATATATATATATATATATATACAGTGTGTCCACGTAAGTTGGCGGCATATGGGAAACTTTTTTATTATTAGCTTTACGAAAAGAAGTTATTCTTTATAAAAAGTTCTGCATGGTCCAAAACCTAAAATGCAACCATCAGATGTTAAATTTTTTCAGTCATATTACGAGGTTTGTCAAAAAAATGTGATTTTTGCTCTAGAGTAAAGTACCTTTCTTTTTGACAATATCGAAAATTGTTATAAAAAAAGATGTTTAGAATTAAAAATAGCTTTCAAATATTCAACATTGTTTATTTACATTAAAAAAATATTTTTTTCTACATTTTCTCGGCGATTACGTTAGAAATTTAAGTTTGCACATTAAGGCATAATTAATCTAGGATGCAAATAATAATAATGTAAATAAACAATGTTGAATATTTAAAAGCTATTTTTAATTCTAAACATCTTTTCTTTATAACAATTTTCGATATTGTCAAAACGAAAGGTACTTTACTCTAGAGCAAAAATCACATTTTTTGACAAACCTCGTAATATGACTGAAAAAATATAACATCTGATGGTTGCATTTTAGGTTTTGGACCATGCAGAACTTTTTATGAAGAATAACTTTTTTTCGTAAAGCTAATAATAAAAAAGTTTCCCATATGCCGCCAACTTACGTGGACACACTGTATATATATATATATATATATATATATATATATATATATATATATATTCCTATACTTGTTCTATTTTCTTTTGATTTATTCTGAGCGTAATCTGTCTTTGTTATGATTTTAGTTTTAGTGTAAATCATACTTAGGCCTATATTTTTACTTACTGTATAGTTCTTCTTTCTTGTCTGTTATTAAGGCGATATCATCAGGTGGTTCAAGAGTTGTCCGTGTACTTTGATGCCTATTTCTTCCCAATCTAAGCCTTTAAAAACATCTTCTAGGGCCTGGTTAAATAATTCATGGGATATTGTGTCACCCTGACTGACACCTCTTCTTATGCGGATTGGATTGGTTCCTTCGTGGATTTTGATTGATGTTGTTGCTTCGCTATATATATATTAGCTATTAAGTCTGTATATCTGTGATCTATTCGGCTATTAATCAACGATGCTTTTACTGCCCAGTGCTCAATGCTATCGAAAGCTTTTTCATAGTCTATAAACGCAATATATAGTAGAATGTTATATTCGTTGGCTCGTTCTATAAGGATTTTCATTGTTAATAAGTGGTCAATTGTACTAAAACCTTTTCTAAAGCCTGCTTGTTCCTTTGATTGATATCCGTCAAATTTTATTGTTAGTCTATCTGTTAATATTTTTGTCAAAAGCTTATAAATTACATTGAGGATTATAGGGTGTTATAGGTCGAGAACTTTTTAATTCTGCTCTATCGCCTTTCTTGTGTAAAATAATGGTTATGGATTCTTTCTAGTTGTTTAGGATTTTCTTTTCTTTTAGTATTTTATTTAGGAGAATATGGAGGGTATTAACTACAGCTTTACCACCGTACTTGAGCATTTAGCGTGCGCCGCCTAGTATCATATTCAAATGAAACAACTGTACTATCATGATACATTTTAATTCAAGAAAACATATAAGATTATCTGCAGGTCATATCATTTTTACATGTAAAACCTATATAACAATATTATTATTATGTTCGTTATGTAATACCTATACTACTAAAAATATTGGTATTTCCCAGATAAAACTAGCTATGTAAAAATTTCGGAAAAAAAGTAGAAGACCTCGAAAAAACTCATTATTGATTGGCCATATTCGCTAGTACAAAACTACCAAATTTTACTAAATTTGTTTACAAGAAGGTAAATATATTTAATTTATTGAAAAAAAAAATTAGTTTTTCTTTGATATTTTAAAACCTCCTCTAGATAATTTTGATTCAACAGAAACTAGTATTTATACCAGTTTCTGAATATAGCATCTAATTAGGCTCGAAAAACGCTACTAGTTGCTCCTTAAATTAAAATTGTATGTCTTAATTTTCCGAAATCCCCATAAAGCCCCGAAACGATAAAACATACAAGGTTTATTCTTTTGAAAACCATACAAGTCGTTGCTCATATATCACGGGTTTTTTTTAGTTTTGGTATTTTTGTTGTACTGTATCCCCTTGCCTCAAAAATGTATTCCAAATAAATTAAATTAAATATTTTTAAGTTTAAAAAATCTGTGATATACTAGCAACGACTCACAGTGTGCCTGAATGAAGTATAGGTTACATAAAAATGGTACCAAAAACTAATTGCACATTTTGAATATAATTGACTTCAGAGCCATATTCATATAAATCCTAGTTGATCCTGTTCTCGAACTTTTTGACATTTTTCTAGTTGGTCTAGACACTGGCTCCTGTCACTTGTGACCTAATATATGCGCTGAGTTTGACTGCGGGGCTTTATTAGGCACCCATAGCAGTATAAAAAAAAGTTTAGTCATGTTCGTTTGGCCGCCATCTTTGAAAATGTTTTGTTTAAGCGTATCTCCCTATTTAGTAGTCCGATTTTAATTTTTTAAAGCTTGTTTTATTCCTTTTTTCGAGGCAAACAAATTTTGTTAATTGCAATACAACAATTTGTAATAAATCAAGTAGTTTTGGAGATATAACAAGATTATGAGTATTTCTGCTCCCAAAAGAATTAAAATAATATTCATGCTCATTTTATTGTAGCTACAATAGTATTGAAATTTGTTTCTTTTTGTTACATAGACTTTAAACCTTTCACAGAAGAGAATATTGACATTATGTTCATTGTTTCTAAAACTGTTCACAAGATAATAAAAAAAGTGAATTTGCAGCGAAATGATGCATCCTAGCAAAAAACGTATCCCCTTCTTTTGATGTATCACTTAGTATTCTAGCTTTAGTAGTTAAATATTTTACAATTTTTAGGAAAAAATCGATTTTGGAGCTAAAACATTGGAATTTTTACAAAATTGTATATTCTTGCTGGCTTGTACTACTAAAGCTAGGATGCTAGGTAATACACCAAAAGAAGCAGAATTAAAAACACTATAAATCATCGTTTCGCTGCAAATTCACTTTTTCTATAATCTTGTGAACAGTTTTAGAAACCACCCTCTTTAAGGCAGTTTTTAGAGGTACCATCCAACTTTAAAAACATAAAGTCAATATCCTCGTCTGTAAAAGGTTTAAAGCCTTCTATGTAACAAAAAAAAAACAAATGTGTAGCTACAATAAAATGAGCATGGGTTTTATTTTAAATATTTTGCTACTAATCTTGGTATATCTCACAAATTACTTGATTTCTCAAAAAATGTGTAATGACCAAATGTGTTTGCCTTTAAAGTGGGAGTAAAACAAGCTTTAAAAAATTAAACTCGGACCACTGGGTAGAGAGATACGCTTAAACAAAAAAGACTATCAGTTTGGCGGGTATTTTCAAAGATAGCGGTCAAATGACTATGAGTTCGACCACGTGACCAAACTTTTTTAATATATCTATAGGTGCTTAACGAAGCCTTGTAGTCAAACTGAGCGCACATATTAGGTCACACAGGACAGGAGCCAGCGCCTAGACTAACTAGAAAAATATCAAAAATTTCGAGATCAGCTAGGATTTATGTGAATATGGATCTGAAGACAGGAAATAGTTCATATTCTACATGTGCAGTTAGTTTTTGGAACCATTTTTATGTAACCTATACCTCATTTAGGCACAGTGTGTACTCTAAGGCCAATTAAAAACTGTTTTTGTCAAAATCTCGGCCAAATTATAAACACATTTATTAAGGCTTTGCAATTCGAATGACTTTAACGGTTTTTTTTCTATCCCTTTTACTTTGTTTAAGTCACCGATTCCGAAATCCCCCTGTAGTTTCTTTTATTTGGGATATCTAGTATAAGTCAATAGTCTGCTGTTTTGTTGTTATAGCCATTTTGTTGTTCCACGCGATATAGAATAATATTAAAAATAAACTCGTTGTATTTTGTGTGATATGAAACAATATTAAAAATAAACTAGTTGTTTTTTGTATAAAAGTTTTTAAAATGCAGTTCCGCAAAGTATACTGGAAATATTTTCGCGATAAAACGGCGGGGAATGAAATAATTATACAGGCACACTTACGGGCCACTTATAACATGAAAATGTGCAAAAAATAAAAAGAAAAACGAACTGGGTCACGAAACACACACAACGTTGCGCTTTGTAGTCATAGATCTGTAGTTAAGGCATGGCACTTACCGGTGGCGTATATAAGGGGGGGGGGGGCGGGCCTCCCCGAAGCTAAGATTTTTTTAGATATTTTCCACATATTTCATGAATACAAACATAAAATAGCATAAAATACGACCTCATGCCCAACAAACAATTAAAGTTGTAACGACGAAACCCCAACTAGAAAGAATTTCTTAAAAGTAACCGCAACGTACTCCCGCTACGTCTCAGTATACCATACAGCGACGTTATAATTCCCTAAGTGGGGAACCAATTTCTGGTTATAACTACTTGGCCAAGTGTTTAAAGTCACTGTAGTAACAACTACACTACTACGTCGTAGCCAGGTATCTACTACGTCGTAGAGGCTGTTTTTTCCGTAATGGCATAAAAGTTGCGATGTAGTTGCAAATAATATAATCGTTTCTTTTTGGTAGAATTGTTACACAATATGGTGGACACAACAGTAAACAGACTCGCTTAGTTTTTTGTTTGGTTATGGTTATAATATGAACTATGTTATCCAAAAGTGTGAGAATTTACGAGCAGAGGATCAAAATTCGAGTGCGACGCAAAGTTTTTTGTATAACATGCATTATATATATTGCAAAAAACCGGTGCGCCCGTAAAATTGGGCCGTTTTCTGGTAGCTGATGGAATTTTTGTGTTGTGATTTTGGAGGTTATGTTTTCATAATCGACAGTTAACTCCAACAAATGGTGCTTAAGAAGAGCATTTTTGGTAAGCTTCAACTAATTTGTTTATAAAATAGTATGGCTCTTTAATATGAGCTCATAAAACGACAACAAAAATATTAAATTTTCTTTCTTACATAAAAACATGGCGTCCCAAACTATATTCCCTGATAGTCGAAAAGGTTACTTGAAAGTAGTTGCGGCTTTAAAGTTGATCCAAAAAGTTATTTTGTCTACATTGTTACATCAGATGTTACTATGATGACACAAACTTTTGTGGTAAAAATTAAAGTTATAATGTAGTTGTCGGATACACTTGTCTGGGACTCCAATGAAGCTTAACTTTCTAGTGGTAATTAAGTAGGATATAAAAGTCAGGGCGACTACGAAATAACGACTAAAAAGAAAGTAAAACTTTAGCAACGTCCTATTGTGGTAGAGAAGACTATCAGAATCGACTATCAAGAAACAATCCTATGAAGTAGTTTAGAGGGTCGTTTTTACGAAACATCTACTATTTCCTGATACTAAATAGTAGTTAGAACTAAAAAGTAACAAATTTTGGTTGGGATCACCACATTTCTACTATAAGAAAGTAGCAAAGCCTTTAGAACATGTAGCCGCTACTATAAATGTTAGTTGGGTGAGGTCTTATATTGTGGCCGACATTTTTTTAAATACAATTTACATACAATAAGCAAACTGTCAAATGGCCTTGAAAGTAACCGTCGATAGTCCCCATCCCACGACCTGTGACTTGTCAGGTCTGATGTGGCAAGCCACTGTCAAAGTTTACACAATTAAAATATAAGTTGCTGCACTTGAGCCGGCGGCGGCCGACATCAAACGCCGAATCGCACACCTATTTTGCAGCGGGTTGTGGCTGGTGGATCTTTGAGCCGGCGGCCGACATCAAACGTCGAATCGCAAACCTGTTTTGCAGCGGGTTACTGGCTGGTGGACCTTTGAGCCGGCCACCGACATCAAATACCATCAAATACGACTAGCGACAACCTACGTCGGCACGCGTTTGATCTCTATATATTCATTGATTTTTGACAGTGCAGCAACTTATATTTTAATTGTGTAAACTTGGCCATGGTTGACTAGACTACGAATATTACATATAAGATATGGATTTGCTATTGTCTTGGAAAAATCAACCCTTTTTACGCTTTTCTTTATTTAAAATCTATATGTTTGTGGCGGATTCATTTTACAAACACAACTTTTTCTGGGTATTACGCCACTAGTAAGGAAAAATTATTTTAAAAAAGTAAAAAACCACTGCGTTTCTCCTAGAAAAATAAAAATCACTAATTTGTCAGTGGTTTTCTATAAAAATAAATAATTGCCTAGTAAAACCTAAACCACTTATCTTTTAATTGAATTTGAATACGCTACGTTTCGATTGCCAATCTACAATCGTTTTCAAGCTCTTTATTTATATTTTCTCTCAAAATCTTAAATGTTTCTTGTTCAAATATATTTTTTTTTATTATTATATCGTTGACAAATTGTCAATATTCTGAAGTTTAGATTGGTCAATTGTTTTTGATAAACTTCAGAATATTGACAATTTGTCAACGATATAATAATAAAAAAAAATATATTTGAACAAGAAACATTTAAGATTTTGAGAGAAAATATAAATAAAGAGCTTGAAAACGATTGTAGATTGGCAATCGAAACGTAGCGTATTCAAATTCAATTAAAAGATAAGTGGTTTAGGTTTTACTAGGCAATTATTTATTTTTATAGAAAACCACTGACAAATTAGTGATTTTTATTTTTCTAGGAAAAACGCAGTGGTTTTTTAATTTTTTTAAATAATTTTTCCTTACTAGTGGCGTAATACCCAGAAAAAGTTGTGCTTTTCTTTATTTGCCTATTATTTCATAAAGAAAAGCGGCGGCTTGTTAACTGTACTAGATCTAAAGTATGATAATGAGGTAAAGTTCATTTAAAAGCAAATAATGAGCCTCTTAAAAAGAGCCTTGGAATTTAAATATTGATTTTGCCTTTAACTACCACTTCGGTCTACGAGAAGTATATACCCTGGAGCCGAGAAAACTTTAAAATTTTATGGCTTTTGTAATATAAATCGTAAACTAAAATCGTGTCAAGATAGAAAAATAAGCCAGCACTGTAAGAATTGAATTGGAACATTAAAAATAACAAACAGATTGCATTTTTCATTTTTCATTTTTTATTTTTCATTTTTCATTTTTCATTTTTCATTTTTCATTTTTCATTTTTCATTTTTCATTTTTCATTTTTCATTTTTCATTTTTCATTTTTCATTTTTCATTTTTCATTTTTCATTTTTCATTTTTTATTTTTTATTTTTTATTTTTTATTTTTTATTTTTTATTTTTTATTTTTTATTTTTTATTTTTTATTTTTTATTTTTCATTTTTCATTTTCCCCGTTTGCCCGTTTGCCGTTTCCCCGTTTACCCATTTCCCCGTTTGCCCGTATGCCCGTTTCCCCGTTTCTCCGTCTGCCCGTTTCCCCGTTTGCCCGTTTCATCGTTTCCCCGTTTTTCGTTTTCCTTTTTCCATTTACAACAATTCAAATCTTAAAGTAAAGCCGTCATCACAAGTGTTTTCAAATCGCCCTTAGTCAAATAACCAATTTTTGCTTGTATTTATTTTCTTTAGCTTTACACTTTAAAAACTTACCATTTTAAAAATAGCTAAAAATACAAACATGTTGCATTTGTGTTTCTCTATGTAAGTATGTAATAAAAAACATAACAATAAATTAAAACCGAACATTCAAACGGACTTCAGACCAAAGCTAATTTTTTCCGCAATTATGTGTATTTTTTTAACCGAACATTTAAACGGAATACAGACCGAAGAGAAATCTTTCATGATTGAATTTAACCCAGGAATGCGAATAAATAATATGTGTTGAACGACGCGCCACGAAATCCGGCCGGTATTGGGATTCTTATCCAAGCTCTTCTGAAAATGGCAGCGGCCATTTATTAAGTTCCCGACTGTACCTGAAAAGTTTTATGAAAATCGGTTTAGCGGTTTATGAGCTATCGTGTTACGGACAGAAAAAAATACACACACACACAGACAGACATCATGACGATATTGCTAGGGTACAATACACTCCTCCTTAAAGAAGATTTTTCTAAAATTAAAAGAATGTAATATAATATATGAAAAACTCGGTACACTTTTGGAAAACATAATCTTAATTTTTTAGTTTTCCTGTCCTTATTTTACGCTTTTCCTTATAACTATGATAATGTGGTGAAATTCATTTGAAAAGCAAATAATGAGCATTCTGTCCCATTAGCCTTCAAGACGTCTGTGCGAAAGGTGTGAAAGCCGAACCATCTTTATTGCTTTAATTTTATAAATCATGAAATAGTTTAGCTTAAGGAAAATATTGGATCAGTATCAGAAAACCAGAAATCGGTGTCGTGAGCCTTAAATGTTTTTATTATTAAAACAAACTTATCATTAACAACTCAAATTAAAACAGATTATTTTTCGCCACTACCAAAGCTCCAAGTAATCTGCCTAACTTTTTCCATAAACGTAACAAAACTACGTTATCTCCTCGGTTATCGGGCATCCCGTTAAACAACCACGTATCTTCATCAATAAAAACAACCTGAAATGTACCGAATGAAAAATTACACTAGTCAACAAATTTTAACATTTTTACCTTCCTGGACCGCACAGCAATGGCTACAAAAGTAATGTTTATGACGAAAAATTTTTTTTCAGATAACGCTAAAAATGTGTTATTTGGATGTATTTTGACCTAGCGTCGTGATGTCTGTGTGTGTGTGTATTTAACACGATAGCTCCTAAACCGCTTAACCAATTTTCATAAAATTTTCAGGCAAAATAGTGTTGGAAAAAAATCCATTAATGCTATTGACAGTTTTTTGATAATTAAAAATTTTTAAAAATGCTAACTTTTTAACGGAGCATCGCATCAGTATGCGGTTTTTGGAATATATATATAATACAAATAAAAGAAAACAAACTATAGTCCGTGATCCTGCCTGAAAGACAGAAGAGCTGTCGTAGGTCACGGACTATAGTTTGTTTTCTTTTATTTGTATTCGATCTTTTCATTGATCGATATGTCTAGCAGTTTTTCGCCTGCTTTTGTTTTTTGTTTCTCTCGTATCTCGGTAGATGGCACTTCTTGCGATAGTTTTCTCACTATTTACTTATGATTAGAGACAAAACTATCTAATTAACTTCGCAAGAATTGTCACATCGACCTAGCAGTGTTCTGAGGAGTCCCATAAGGACGAAACAGTTAACTGTCAACACTTATTAGGTGTCCATTAGATCTTGGACCCCCGTGAGGTTAAGCTTTTAAGCTACCCACGGAAAAATATGAGAGAAACAAAAAATAATTTTTTGCCCGATTAGCCACGAAACTTGTTTGATTTTTAAATTCACGGGTACGAAATTCCACGTTTGCTAATAGGCTAGCTAGGAAGATATCAGATCCGTCATGGATCCATTAATTTTAATAGGTTCTGGATAGTGTCCCTTAATAATTTGACCCCCTGCCCTGGGTCAAAATAGAATGTTTTGATCGTTTATGACAGAAATAGACCCAAAATGTTTTCTGAGGTCATAAATAAAATACTCTGCCAATATATAGGCACCTAAGCTCAAACTAGGTACTAAAGTTATAGTGTACGTGTGAGCTAATATAACTACAAACTAAAATATATTTTATTCAACTCCAGACTTAATTACCTTTCGTTTGATACCACATAAGACAATTTTAAAAATCTACCCTCACACTTTTTTTTAAACTAAAATGTATTTTGTTCGATTCCAGAGTCAATTACTTTTCGTTTGATATCATACACGCCATATTTTTACTTAAAATCTAATTTTTGAAATCTACCCCCACCCTTTTTTTAAAATAAACTAAAATGTTCTTTGTTTAATTCCAGACTCAATTACATTTCGTTTGATATCACCCCCAGCCTTTTATTTGGCTTGTGTTCGGTGGATTTTGTTCAAATGGGACCATCTCGACCTAAGACCCAGCCTAGGTACCAAATTTCATTCAAATCGGGCAAGCGGTTTTTGAGTTATGCAGGTTGGTCGTTACAGACAGACAGACGGCGCAGAAAAAAGTTTTAAAATCATCTGAAACGCCAAGATATATAAAAATTTTTAAAATCGGAACTTTTTTTTCTCGAAAAAATTAGGATCAGCATAGCTCACACTACTATAGTATAGTAGTAGTGTGAGCTAATACTATAGTATAGTAGTAGTGTGAGCTAATACTATAGTATAGTAGTAGTGTGGGCTAGACACTACTATAGTATAGTAGTAGTGTGAGCTAACACACTACTATAGTATAGCAGAAGTCTGAGCTAAAAATAACAGCACAAATGAGAACCATAGGCCAAACTAAACCAAACCAAAATACTTGTTTCTAAAAAACGGTTAAAGGGTAACGGAAATCAAATATATCCGTGGAATACTCTTGTGAATTTCTCAAAACTGTTTAGTCAATAGATTGTGTTTTATTTTGACTTCTGCTGTAGGAATTTAATAGAGATCAATGTTTAAGGTCAATCGCTGTTTCTTGAACATACAAAGCTAAACCTCTATTTTCGCAAGATAAGTAATAGGCCATACTCCAGGCTTTATCCTCATTTTGTGTCCTCTCCTATTATTCGCGAAGCTGAGCTTTCTTATATCGCCTTAAAGCCAGCTCTACGGGCCACAGGTTGCCGAAAAATATGACCTTGGACTAACATATGCAGTGTTATATTTAACATTAAAAGATACTGGATTATTCCAAAGCCAAAATCCTCCCGAGACATCACGGGTATTAGATTTTAAATTAGGTCGTATGCCGTCGCCAGCGCGAAATATAGCGTAAAAGCGACGGGGACTTTACGCTAATTTTAACAGCCTCAAAATATAGGAGTTAGCTTTTCCTTTGGTGTTGCCCATTGTAAGGGCGTCGCTGCGTTATTTTTTTTTGTTATGTTTCAACCCGTTCCCAAAAAAACCCAACACTTAATATTTCTATAATGTTGGATCAAGAGGGAGGCGATGGGGACCTACCGACGTCTAAGGGACACGGGTCAGTGGAATGGAAGGGGGGAAACAGCTGGTCATCTAGCTATAGAAGAGCTGACCATTAGAGAAATCTCCCTCACGTCAATGACGGTCAGCAGAGCACACGCACCTTGGAGGCTCGAGAAGACGTACAAAATCCACATCCCAGACAGGAAAGCGTGGCAGAGAGACGAAATGATGTTTGAGGAGAGCGCTTTAGTTTGCTACACTGATGGATCCAAACTATCAGAGAGGCAAACCACAGGAGCGGGAGTATACGTGGAAAAACTAGAAGTTCAGAAGAGCTACTCGCTCGGTGTGCAGGCTACTGTTTTCAACCCTAGAAGAGGTTCGGAACAGCGAAGAGGAGATAAATATATGCTCTGACAGTCAAGCCACCCTGAAGGTGCTAAACGCACCCAAGATTGCTGACGGCTTGGTGGAAGAATGCGCAGAGGCGCTGGAGACCCCAAGCGATGGCTAACGGGTGACGCTGGTTTGGGTTCCGGGACATACGGGGGTACCAGGCAACGAGAAGGCGGACAAACTCGCACGTCTCGGGGCAGGAACCGCCTATGTAGGACCGGAGCCACTTTTGGGCTTGACAAAAAGACAAGTGCAAAGCGGACTCAACAAATGGGCCCAGGACGCGCTATTAAACTCCTGGGAAACAGGAACGGGTTGCAGACAGACCAGAGAATTCGTAGACCGTCCAAAAGCGACCAGAATTAGATGGATGCTGGGACGTACACGAAAAGACCTCGGACTGCTGATAGGTACTCTAACCGGACATAACCGGTTGAGGAGGCACATGACACGTATAGGAGTCGAGAATGACCCTACCTGCCCAGCCTGTGGACAGGAAGAAGAGACATCAAGACACCTCGTGGCAGAATGCGAGGCCTACGCAAGGATGAGACAACAGGCACTCGGAGCGCTAACTCTGAGCGAGGAAGAACTGCACATGCTCAAATGGGCAGACTTACTGGACTTTGTAAAGAGAACAGGAAGGCCCAATGAGTTACCCGACCATCAAAGGGAAGTGCAGAGAGGGGGTTAAGGGACATACTTGGGGCATGGCAAAAAGGGCCTACTCTGGCCTACTTGTCAGACCTGCGGGTCAACCCCCCCACTACTACTACTACTACTTTCTATAATGTACATAAACATCTGCAAAATATTCTAAGAAATTTTAGAAAACCATCCTGTAATATGTATTTTTTTATTTAACGATACTATACGATATAGTTTTGTACGTGCTATATTTTGCTGTTTTCCTAAAATCTTTCTGTCCAATATTCCAACACTTTTTACCTCAGAAAAACAGAAAACGAAGATACGCTTATGTGTGTGGAACTGGCAGCCCCCCAAAATTGGATCTTATTTATCTGAAGTTTAAGATAAAACACAATTGCCGGCGGGATATTACTTTGTTATCCTCTTCTAAATTATTCGTAAGTTTTCATTAGAATTTCGTACAATTTCCTTGCATTTTATTTGATTATCTGTAAGTTCATTGTTTGTTAAATTTGAAAGAATTTTGACTAAGTTAACTAGCGCATGATCTGGCGGCGCTTTTGGTATTTTTTTCTTATTATAACTTTTGAACTAAGTATAAGATCTATATCAAAATCCAAGATGGCGGACGAAATTAAAATGTACCCTTCAAAGATGCTCGTTTATTCTTGTGGTGCGAAATTATTTTTTTAAATTAGTGAAAAAACTGCATTCTTGCTACGCACAATAAGGGACGAGTTAGCAAAATCGGTTCAGTGGTAAACAACGGTAAAAACAAAATCAGATGTTGGTAGGACCACTTATCCAATTTACCTTGTCGGGGACTTAATATTTATTAAGCTGCCGTTTTCAGAAGAGCTTGGATAAGAATCCCAATACCGGCCGGATTTCGTGGCGCGTCGTTCAACACATATAATTTATTCGCATTCCTGGGTTAAATTCAATCATGAAAAATTTCTCTTCGGTCTGTATTTCGTTTGAATGTTCGGTTAAAAAAAATACTCTGCCAATATATGGGCCCCTAAGCTCACACTAGGTACTATAGTTATAGTGTACGTGTGAGCTAATATAACTAAAAACTGAAATATATTTTATTCAACTCCAGACTAAATTACCTTTTGTTTGATACCACACAAGCCATGTTTTATTATAAACTCAAATTTTTGAAATCTACCCCTACCTATAAAAAAAAACAAAAACTAAAATGTATTTTGTTAAACTCCGGACTCAATTACCTTTCGTTTGATATCACACACGCCATATTTTCACTTAAACTCTAATTTTTAAAATATACCCCCACCCTTTTTTTTTAAATAAATTAAAATGTATTTTGTTTAACTGCAGACTCAATTACCTTTCGTTTGATATCACACATGCCATATTTTCACATAAACTCTAATTTTTGAAATCTTCCCCCACCCTTTTATTTGGTTTGTGTTCGGTGGATTTTGTTCATTTTTAAATGGGACCATCTCGACCCAAGACCCAGCCTAGGTACCAAATTTCATTAAAATCGGCCAAGCGGTTTTTGAGTTATGCGCGTTGGTCGTTACAGACAGACATACAGACACACAGACAGACAGACAGACAGACAGACAGACAGACAGACAGACAGACAGACAGACAGACAGACAGACAGACGGCGCAACAAAAAAGTTTCAAAATCATCTGAAACGCAAAGATATATAAAAATTTTTGAAATCGGAGCAACTTTTTTTTTCTCGAAAAAATTAGGATCACCATAGCTCACACTACTATAGTATAGTATATGTGTGAGCTAATACACATAATAGTGATTTTTCAGGATTTTAATTTATTGTTATGTTTTTTATTACATACTTACATAGAGAAACACAAATGCAACATGTTTGTATTTTTAGCCATTTTTAAAATGGTAAGTTTTTAAAGTGTAAAGCTAAAAAAATGAATACAAGCAAAAATTGGTTATTTGACTAAGGGCGATTCGAAAACAGCTGTGATGAGGGCCTTTACTTTAAGATTTGAATTGTTGTAAATGTGTAACTACCCCGACTTCTAGACGCACAAGAACACTATTTTTGGGGGTGGCTAAATAGTCCAGTCATTATAGAATTTTAGCAAAAATAAACTCGAGTTTTCGACCTTGGAGGCGGCCGGCTCCCCCCGCCATCTTGGATTTAGTGTGCATAAAAAAGGTATTTTTAAAATTACTTGGTTACTGTACGTTTTAGAAAAAAAGTTTTAAACAAAAGTTGAAGACAAAAAATTTCCTACAAAAACACTTTTGCATGTTTATTTGTCAGACGAATGGTTTTTGAGTTATGACGCTAAATATTTCGCCGCAATTTTGGATTTTGACCAATTTTGATTTTTAATGGCCTATAACTTCAAAACTGCTTATTTTTGAGAAAATCTGTAACAACATAAAATAAAGAACAACTAATAGCCTTAAAACGAGACATCACTAAGTTCTCTGGGTAGTACTTTTGCTGAGATACTAACCGTGAAGTATTAGCAGTACACCCGTTTCCTATGTATTTCCATAATAAATGCAAAATAAACCGAAATTATTCAGTTTTATGTCATTTTCTCAAAAGCTAAGCATTTTACAGAAATTGTTTAATTAACTTTAGAAAATTAAATTATCTTTTAAACGATGTATAACCTAAGTGGGCCAAGTCCACGGTTACCTTGCCCATGGGCACACTCCAAGTCAACCCCACGCTATATCAGCATTAAAAACAGTTTTTTATAAATACATTACAATACAAAGTTACAGTGTCGAACACCAAAATGAAAAATGAAAAATTAAAAATTAAAAATTAAAAATTAAAAATTAAAAATTAAAAATTAAAAATTAAAAATTAAAAATTAAAAATTAAAAATTAAAAATTAAAAATTAAAAATTAAAAATTAAAAATTAAAAATTAAAAATTAAAAATTAAAAATTAAAAATTAAAAATTAAAAATTAAAAATTAAAAATTAAAAATTAAAAATTAAAAATTAAAAATTAAAAATTAAAAATTAAAAATTAAAAATTAAAAATCGAAAATCGAAAATCGAAAATCGAAAATCGAAAATCGAAAATCGAAAATCGAAAATCGAAAATCGAAAATCGAAAATCGAAAATCGAAAATCGAAAATCGAAAATCGAAAATCGAAAATCGAAAATCGAAAATCGAAAATCGAAAATCGAAAATCGAAAATCGAAAATTGAAAATCGAAAATCGAAAAGCGAAAATCGAAAATCGAAAATCGAAAATCGAAAATCGAAAATCGAAAATCGAAAATCGAAAATCGAAAATCGAAAATCGAAAATCGAAAATCGAAAATCGAAAATCGAAAATCGAAAATTGAAAATTTAAAATTGAAAATCGAAAATCGAAAATCAAAAATCAAAAATCAAAAATCAAAAATCAAAAATCAAAAATCAAAAATCAAAAATCAAAAATCAAAAATCAAAAATCAAAAATCAAAAATCAAAAATCAAAAATCAAAAATCAAAAATCAAAAATCAAAAATCAAAATTCAGCGACCTGAAACACCCCAAAGTTCCGATTTTGATGCATATCGGTTTATTAATGGGAAAATTTGCCATTTTGGATCCGCCATTTTCATGTTTTTAAATTCAAGTCAAAGATTATATTTTATTTTTATTTTATTTTTATTTTTATTTACCATATCATTACGGGCGAACCCAATTACAATGACAGGAATAAATGAGAGTTACATAAATATACAATAAAAGTAGCATACAAGTAAAGGTAGTCTTAAGCATTAATTAGATGTACAAGAATAGGTTGGACTTTTAGGCATTATTTTGCAAGTGCGTATTTCTGAGCTGTTTTAAATTGGTATTAAATATATCGATAGCTGGAGTATTGTTACAAATGTCGCACATTGTATAAAGCGGTGAATACTTTAAAACATTCAGTCTAGGCGTTGGCATATTGAGATACCTTAAGCGCCGTCATGTTTCAAGTTTTAGGAAAATCAGTTTCGCCATTTTATTTTTTTAAAGCGACCTAAAACACCCAAAAGTTCCGAATCGGATGCATATTGGTTCATCAATGGGAAAGTCCGCCATTTTGTATCCGCCATTTTACATTTTTATTTTAAGTTCAAAATAATAATCAGCGACCTAAAAGGTCCCACAGTTCCAAGTTTGTTGCATATCGCTTCATAAATGGGAAAATCCGCCATTTCGGATCCCCCATTTTATTTATTTTTCTGATAAAAAAAATGTTGGATTGTATACTAACCACCAAATACCTAGTTGAAAAAGTTTGAAAAACATACAAATAAACAAATATATTATATTAAATAAAACTGTTTAAACAATTGCCAATGGTAATTTCATCAAACAAAAAATCTCGCGGCGAATTGTCTCCGCGGCGAATTGTCCCGCAACAAATTGGCAACGGCGAATTGTCCCATCCTCAAAAATTTGCCCCCGACAAACAAACTTTTGTTTTTGGATTTTTTCGAAAAGTAATACCTTATGTTTTCGGTGGGCCATTCTTTATGTTAAACAATTAAAAAAGCAGGTATTAAATAAAAATATCTCTGTCTGTATTAATCCCGCCAAAATACACACATCCTATGCTAATAAACAAGAAATCAGCTAAAAAAAGAAATGTATGTATCCAAAAAACATGTATGGCTTCGCCCGTTTATCGGCCAATATTCCAAATAGTTATTAATTTCAATAGCAAAAATTGCATTGCACAAAAGTGCACAGCGACAGCCGATCGACGTGGAGTCGGTCCGGTATTGGAATTCTCATCCAAGCTCTTCTGAAAACGGCAACGGCCATTTATTAAGTCCCCGACTGTACCTTGTTAAGCGAAAGAAAAGTAGTGCTCTTCTATAGATTAAAAAAACTGAAACATTTTTGGAAAATAAAGAATAAACGTGCCTCTTTGAAGGGTCATATATGACTCTGTCCGACATCTTAACTTTTAAGATGACGACAAATTTCGATTATAATCTAAAGAACAATCAATTCTCACCATGATTTTTTTTTATTTCAATAAGATCGGTTCAGTAATAATGAGTTTATATGGAAATTAATGCAGACAGGATTGAAAATTCAATCGTATAATCTTTACAATGGGTTATAAATAGTTTTTTTGAGAACTACAACACCGATTTTACTAACTTGTACCTCGTTATGCGGGGGAAAAGTAGTATTTTTCTATAAATTAAAAAAAACTAAAATATTTTTAGAAAATAATAATAAAGACGCCATTTTAAAGAATCAAGTATGATTCTGTCCGCCATCCTAAATTGTAAGATGGCGATAAATTTTGATCATGATCTTTAAAAAGCAATTAACCCTCACCTGTTTTTTATTTCATCAAAATCGGTTCAGCAGTAATGAATTTATAAGAAAATAAGTGCCGACATAATTGGCAAGGGAATCGTATAATGTTCAAAACAATGGTTGAAACAAAAATATTTTTTTTAGAACCACCGACACAGTTGTGCAGGTGCAATAGTTTAGAAGATATAAAGCATAATCTAAAAACACATTTTGCCCCCTTACATCCCCTAAAGACAAAATATATATTTTTTATAAAAAATTAGAATGCGAAGGCCGATGCACAGAGTAAGGAAAGCACCCCGGTCTTGTCATAATACTGTTATACATACCCCCTGTATACATTAGTTTGGAATACAAAGTTCGAAAGGCGCTTATTACAGACCATCACCCCTGGTATAAAAATATTATGTACAGACTTCTGTGCTGTCGCCATGGACATTAACCGCTACTCTCGGTATATGTTTTTGATTATGACTGACATTGGCAAAACAGATAAAAATATGACGTAAATGTAATTCGGCATTTTTCATTTGTGGTTGCAGTTTTTCGTGATTTTTCGACTTTTTACCTTATTTTAAAAAGTGTTTTTTGCTAAATTGTGGCCTATCGGTAATTAAGAAATTTAAAAGAAAACAATTTTGTGTTCGTGGGTGCGAAGACTATGTTAGCAAGCGCTATTCCCAAACGGAACATAAAAAAAATACTTCGGCAAAAAAACTAACTTTGACGAAAGACGAAATTCACAAATATATAGTGTGTGATGGACACGTTGAACCTGGACGGAGTTTTAAATGTTTAGTTTTAAATGTTAATATTTGGAAAAACATAGATTATTTCACTATGCTTATATACAGGGTCCGGCAGAATGATCTCCCACAATAAAAACGCTATTGTAAATGCTATTTATATTTCATTTTTTTCGGTACACAGTCGAAGCTGATTTCAGAAAGTTTCACTCGTGCAGTAACTCTAAAGCGATATTCCTGTAATTTCTTGGTGTATTGCTGCTTTCAATTCGTCAATGGTTCGGGAATAGTGTTCAGATATTTCCAAAGTATCTGGAACTAAAACATGTCTACCAAGTGCGAAGTGAGTACGAAAAGTTCTTTGTGTCGTAATCACAGAATCGTTACCTACTTTTGCTTAATGTCTCGATAACGAAGGCACGATGGCAAGGTAATGGCAAGCCGTGAGCTACCAACCAACTACGCTAAGCTTCCCCTCTCTTCAGTGATTCAGGCACAGTGGCAGTGCAAAATGTGGGAGATCATTATGCCGGATCCTGGTTAATTAAATGAATAACTGGCAATATTCACTTTACTTTATAAGGCTTACGTTACATTTTTTTATTTTTCATGAAAAGACAATTAAAAAAGTTTCCGTTTATAGAAACCTATATTTGCAACATTATTATGTATGAAGCATTGTAAAAGTATACATTATTAATTTAAGTTATTGTAGAATGTGTAAATATTTTCTATGCACTAATAAAAAGGAAATTACTGTAGAATATTCGTCAAAAAGCCTTTTTTTAACTAGAAAATTAGCCTCTCAAGGAAATTTATGTACCTAAATGAATGGGAAACAAACTTTTAAACCTTATAGATTGAATAAAAATTTAACTTTCCTTTTTTTTATTGCTAGTAGTCATTAATTTAAACATTCTTTGATTAAGCTTCCTTATTGATTGGTGTTTATAGAGTTTTTTAAGCAAATTGAGCTTTGACACAAAATAACTCATTCTTATCAGCGCGCATCGTTTAAATTTAAATGTATGTAATTGACGAGTAGAATGAGTTTTTTAGTGTTAAAATTTAATTTGGTAAAAACTGTTCAAAATACTATATTAAAAGATGTAGCTTGATTGGAGAACGATTTCATTGATGGCTACGAGCATCCGGTATACAATAATTTGAAAAGCCATCCTGTAGCTTAGAGACAAACTGCGCCAGCGTTATATTGTTTCAAATCCCCCTGTAAATGTTTAGTACGGTGCACGAAGTTGGAGAGGCGCTGATTCGTGCACGACACCCCGGTATACTGGGCCGACTTAGTAATACAACTTCCACCGTGTAAGTGTCTGGTCTATCTCTGTCATTCGTCTATGGGCCGATGCGAATTCCAAGTTTAGCTTAAACCGTTCAGAATTGAAAAAATATTTTGACACGCTAACCTTACTTTTTGACGAAGACACTGTTGGTGGGATCATTAGTAATCATAAACAGGTGTTGTAAAATCTTCATCAAAAAGTCCAGTAAGGCAAAATTTTGAAGCTATGGCCCACGGTCCTTAAATAAACCGGTTGTCTGATAACTCGGTATCATGACGGTCGTGACGTCAGAGCTACGTCAGAGTTTTCCCAGCAATCAACAGTCAAACGCTGTTTATAGCGTAATTTGGTCTTTTGCCAGGAAACTTTGTACATTTTGGGTTTTGTCGTCTTGTACGTAGTGTTTATACCTCTTCCGTGCTTGCTATAAATGTATTATACCCTGTTTCAACCAATGCATGCCCACCCCGATTCAAAAATCGCACGTGATGGGCCATGGATTTGCACCGGTTTTAAATGCAGCGTCACCTGATGCGTTTTTTGAATCGGGGTGGGCATGCATTGGTGGAAACAGGGTATTTAAGACTAACTAAAATAAATTTTAGCAAAAGATGGTTTAGTTTATATTGCAGGATTTTAGCGCGAAAGCATCACAATGAGTTCCCTGAACTTGGTTGCTATACATATGAAAATGAACAAATCAACATGCATTCATATGCCATGCCATCTTGGGTGCAAAGCCTTTCTTTTGGAGGCTTAACTGAGCCTTCACCATCATCGAAAGAAGATGTTAACAAATGGACAAATAGTTCTTAAAATTGCATGGTGCCAATTTTAAATTTGTTAAAACAAATATTGTAAAGCGATCCACTAAATTTATATTTGAAAAAGTTTCTATTCCATATAAATTGGTAAATTTATTTCTATTAAGTATAAGAATCAAATTTATAAATACCAAAAAGCAAAATGAATCCACAATGAAACGAAAGCTTGATGATACAGGGACCGGTGAGAGTCGAAAAACAGTAAAAAAGTTAAAGAAAATTATTTTGTAACTATTCTATAATTAGATAGGTTTAGTTTTTTGTTACTTGCAATATGATTTAAAAACAAAACTGATGAGGACCACTCTTAAATTATATACTAGGTGTTCCAAGTTAAAAGTCCACCGTGTTCCAAGTTAAAAGTCCACCATATTGCTAAGTTTGTTATTATTAAAAATAGAAAAAAAATTTTATTGGCAAACTGGTAGAATTTTTTAAAATTATATTTTTGTTTTTTGAAAAAACTCGCAAACTCAATGTTCGATTTTTTTTACTAGTTTGCCAATTTAAACTTTTTTCTATCTTTAATAATAAAAAAGTTAGCAATGGTGGACACTCAACTTGGAACACCCTGTATAATGCTCAAGTAGGAAGGAAGAAATATTAGCGTTACAGTCAATGTATTTTTATTATAATTTTTCTTGAAATGCGTTAAGAAGGGGCGATCAAAAATCCTTGTGTTATGTAATTTATGAATGTCCCCTTACTGCCATTGACTTAAAGTCATTTCAATTTTCTTTTTTTTAATTTTTTTGATAAAATTTCTCAAAAAAAACTCATTTTAATTACCTCCTATCCACAAAAAAAATCAATATTGCAGTGTTCGGCGAAAAAAGTTAAATTAATATGAACAAGAGTGTCGAATTAACTTAGGAAAAGTATTTATAATCGTGTCCTGAATCTGATATTTATAAAACTCTTGGAATTTTTATCATAAACTTTTTAATTATTTGATTTTTTTATACATTTTGGTATTTTTACGGCATCTATTTTTATTTCTCTCATAATATAACGTATAGGTCTCTCTTTATTGCATATTGCCGCGTCATAGGCTGCCGAGTTCTTATTGGCTGGGAGTTACCAGACAACCGGTTTATTTACAGACCATGGCTATGGCCGCGGACCAAAATCGCAAATACATTATAGTCGGTTTACACATGCATGAATTTGGTGGCGCCAGTGTTCGCGCCAGTTCTATTGGCACGCCAGTAAAGGTTTACACTATTGTGCGAAAATTAAAAAGACTGGCACGCCAGTTTCATTTTTAAAGTGTACACGATACGCGATATGTCGGCTGAACTCTCGGAAGCCTGCAAAATAGTCGCTAAACTTTTATTGAAAAAAAAAATAATAAAGAGATTCAGGAAAAGGAACAACGAAAAGGCCGTATCTGCATGGGTTAAAGCATGGATTGCTAGTCGATCTACTTTGGGTGCTTCCGAAAAGCTTTTAGGAGAACTTGCAGCAGAAGATCCTGCGAGCTATAAAAACCATCTTCGAATGACAAAGCAACATTTTGATATTCTTCTAGAGTTTCTCTTATTTAAACAACATTCTTTAAAACTCGGTCTGCTACTTTAAACCATGGTACTTTTGGGGAGTATACTTCATTTGCACCGGCTCCGGAACGTTGGTTTTTTTTAATTTTTGTCAATTCCAAAGCATATGTGTTTCTTATGGATCATATTTTTGCTTTTACTTCTGCAACTTCAAAGCCTTCAATAGTCATTATTTTACTAATTTTTTGGGAAGCATTATCTCGACTATCTTTGTTTTTATACGAACTACTGTGTACATCCCATAAACAAGGAAAACATTCATAGCCTTCAAGAAACTGTATGGTCAGTTCTGCTGACCACTTTTTTTAGCCATATTAAGCTATAAAAACAAAAATAAACAAAATTTTTAAGCTCAAACACAATGAAAATAAAAAATAATGTAAAATAATGAACTTAAAACTGGCGAGACGTGCAAGCACTTGTTTACACATGAAAATTTTCCTTTTCTGCGCGCATGCGTCACCACTGGCGCCAGCAAATTCAGTCAGCTGCAGACTTTTTTGATACATGCATGCAAAAAAATAACTTGTGTGCAAGTTACACTTGCAAATTTAACTTACTGGCGCGCCAGTTTTTATTGGCGCCAGCAAATCCATGCATGTGTAAACTCTCCTTTAGGTTACACTGATAGGGATAATGACCAGACAGAACAAGCTGAACAAGCATATGACCCGAGAGCAGAATCCTATAATATACCCTTCATGCGGGCGCTGTGAGGAAACGATACAACATATTATAAGAGAGTGAGACGCATAGATATACCGGAACGAGGCAACAGACGTTGAAGACACCAATAATGTAGAAGTTTTAAGGTGGTGATCGTTAACTAGTCAAGAAGACATATAGACTACAAAAGCTTGATCAAAACAAGTGAAGGAATAAGGGTTAAGAGTTGAAACGTGCCAGAAAAGGCCCATTAACAGTATACTTGCCCGACTTTAGGTCCGACCTTACATTTTAGCGCAAAAACATTAGAGAACACTATTAGTGATAATGACTGGATAGAGAAAGCAGACCAAGCTTATGCCCCGGATAGAAGTTAAAAGGGATCCTATGCCTTACATGGGGTGCTATGAGGATATGGTACAACATCTTATAAGATAGTGAGAGGCATAGATGTACTCGAAAGAGACGACAGCCGTTGGTAACGTCGATAATGTAGAAGAATTTTAAGTTGATGATCGAATAAGTGGAGAAATGAGGGTTAGGACTTGGAACGTGACAGAAAAGACCCATTAGCGGTCTACCTGTCCGGCTTTGGGGCCGACCTTACATTCTACAAGACTATGAAACGACTGACAGAGAGTTTCAAAGGCAAAAAACAAACAAAAATAATACTTTTTTTATTTTAAAATTTTTGTTTCGGTTCGTAAAAAAAACACTTTGAAAATACTCAAAAACAACATCAACTTAATTAATCATGTTTGCTACATTTACTCAGAAAAAGCCAAACTACATTTAAGCCCTGTGGCTACAGCACGTCCTAGTTTGTTATATTCAGATTGTTTTTTAAAAGCGTGGGTCCGTTAATCATTTCTAGTCCAGTTAAACTGATTTTATCCAGAAATAGCACAAACAACCATAGAATTAAAGAGTGGGTAGAAAATACAACATAACAAAGACGAAGCAGACATAAGAAATATTCATAATTATTTGTACAAAGCAAATCTGTTGATTGCCTGGGAAAAAATTGGCCAAACTTACCTTTTTAACCACTTTTGACACTCTCCAAAAATGCTCTAAACTCTTCCCCAAAAGGAAATGAGCCTTTTGGTCCCTATAATTCTCTAAGGACTCATAATAATTCCAACTTAAATTTAAAAAAAAACTCTTTAAGTATATCACAATGGATCAAAGCTATGTTTAAACCAAATGGCATTCTATTAAAATGAACAAGACCTCACCTCGGGACTGCGAATGTGGTGAGCAGTTTTGATTCTTTAGAAATAGATATTTTAAAATAGGCATACTTTATGTCTAAAATGCTAATATATTTGACATTTCTTGACTGCTTTAATATGGTGCTTAAGTATGGCAGTGGGTATGCGTAAGCTAATGTTGCTTTGTTTAAATATCTTAAATCAATACAGAATCGCCACAGCCATGATTTCTTTTTGAACATAACTATTATTAGTGGTGATGAAATTAAATCAGATGGTTCCACAATGCCCTGTTTTAATATTTCATTCAGTTCCGCAATGACTCTCTTATAAAGTTTCAGTGATAATTGTAATAACAAGACTTTATTTGTGTAAAATCTGTTATAACGACCAATTTTCCCAAACTGATACACCTTAATCCAGGTTATCTTTCATCAGTATCTAATATTTGATTTTGTTCTCCATTTATGATGTATTTTGTCTCAATTAATGGTATTTCCTGACTTATCTTTTTTAAACTACAAAAAGGCCACTTTCTTAGTCGAAAATTGATATTCTTCTTATTTGAGGCCAAAAATCAAACCTAAAAAGAGTGAGGTAAGCTAGGAATGAGAAACACCTCCAAAAGCAAAACTCTTTCTGAATACTTGAACCATATACATCTAAGTACTCAAGAACAAAAAATTTAAGCTAGACAAAATTGTAGAAATATAAAAATGTATATAGTTTTACTGGAAACATTTTCCCGCAATACCGAAATATTTATATTATGGAAGAAGTTATAGGGATGCATCATAGAAGAGCCCTTTTACTCTTATCTGGTTGCATTCCAACTCCAATTGATCAGGTATAATAAAAAACCATTGTTTTACCTTTTCTTTATTTTATATTTCAGATATAGAATGTACAGAAAAAGTCAAACCACAGGATTCCCATCGTTAATCACAATATTTTCAGCACCAAATTATCTGGATGTTTATAATAATAAAGTAAGTAAAATATTGACACAGTTAAATGATTTTTTGATTCATTGTAATAAAAAAAACGTTATCTTTTTCTTCGGGTGGCCCATCGTAGATCAAGATGAGTGTAGGTCAGGTGTTTCGTTTAGTCCCCTACCCTGACTCTCTGCCAGTGGCGGCTCCTAGCCACAGGCGAGGTACACACTAGTACACTAGTTTATTCCTCTTACACATCGTACTGTCATAGGACATGTTACACTATATAGGAAAAAGCAGCATATTTACAGGAAAAAAGTTGCATTTATAATGTCGTTTTTCTGTTTCAACTAACGTACGCTCTAAGAGTTCGAGGGCGCAACGATTTTTAAAAGACCTTTTGTACTGGTGTGTATATTGTCATCTAGCGGCACAAATCGCCACTTCTCTCCACCAAACCCAAGGTTAGAAGAAACACAAGACGCTAGCCCTACCAAGTCCACTTCCAATCCCTGACTTCGCATGCGTAGATCTACCAATATTATTTACCTCATGTATTAGAATAGATGTACAGGGTGATTTTCACTTGAATGATTCTAACCACATGAAAATAGAAAGTTTCAAAAACCTAACCTAACGAAACCCAATCAGATCTAACCGAACCGAACAAAGCAAACTAAACCAAAATTTAAAAAAAAAAACTTTCCTGACTTCCTACCCGGGATCCTAGAGGATGTGAATCCGAACCGGACCGTACCGAACCGAACCTATCCACACCTAACCCTACCCAAATAAACCTACGTGTTGTAGTTTAGTTTGGTTAGGTTAGGTTTGGTTCAGTTTACTTAGGTTCGGTTTGGTTCGGTTCGGTTCGGATTCACATCCTCTAAGATCCCGGGCAGGAAGTCAGGAAAGTTTTTTTTTGAAAAAAATTATTGGTTCAGTTTCTTTTGGTTCGGTTCGGTTAGAATTGATTAGGTTTTGTTAGGTTAGGTTTTTGAAACTTTCTATTTTCATGTGGTTAGAATCATTCAAGTGAAAATCACCCTGTATTCATCTATTCTAATACATGAGGTAAATAATATTGGTAGATCTGCGCATGCAAAGTCAGGGATTGAAAGTGGACTTGGTAGCGCTAGCGTCTTGTTAGAAGAAACTAAGGTCTCGAGAGTACTTAGTGGTCAACCTACACTCGTCAGTGATTGATCACTGGGTCTCCCCAAGGCACAAGAAATGGTTTACTATTATTATTAATTAATCATTGTCAAAGAGGAACTATCTTCCTATGGGACTGTACTTAAATTACGTAACGCACAAGGCGGGAGGGGAGGTTAAGCCTTGCGTTGCAAGCATGGTTTTTTTAACGTGTTTTTTCTTGAAAATGTGTTACAAAGGGGGATGGGGTAAAAAAATCATTAACTTTTGCGTTAGGTAATTTAAGAAAGTTCCCTATTACAGAATTTATTTGCAAATTCATATTTTTATATTTTCCTTTTAGTGATACAAATAGTTTTAAGTTTTTATGTTTCTAACTAGAAAAATGAGAAACAATATAAAATGCTTCAAATTAAAAATGTATAATACTAATACCCTTGAATGTCTGCTTTCCTGCAGGAAAATTTTAATATCAAGCAGGTTAAAAGTAGGTACAGGCCTGTTTATTAGAGTAGATATAGCCTATGTGGTTCAAGGGCTGCAAGTGAATTTTATATCATGGTATCGACATTTATATTTTTGGTTGTTATGGGTTCCTAGGTTTAGATTTTACTTGTTTACCCTTTGACAGTTACAGCGTTTATTCCGCGAAGAATGGTAAACCCAATCCAATCATAATTTATCAAATAAAAAATAGGTAAGTAAGACAATTTGTTCTTTCAAAATACATAACTTCTAAAAAAACTCGGTTACCCAATCCTCAAAATATTAGCGTTTCTTTCTACTTTTGTTGGTGTTGTTGATTAAGGATAAGTTTTGGCTTTCATTTGTCAATCACCAACGATCCGTGATCCCTATTTAAGGCTCTGCAGTAGTCAAAGCTTCTATATTTTTTCCAGCATTACTATCAGCTAATTCTTAAAGGTTACAGGACAATAATTCAAGTAGGTTATGAAAAAAACTGAAAAAACAGGCAAAAAAATAAGTGGAGCCTGGCGAGTATCCGACTTTTTTATTATTAATTTTTTTCTTCTGTGAATACTAATTAGGTTTCTTTAGTAATATGGTTTTTTAAAAAAAACTCTGTTACATCGATATTAAAATCCATATATAGTCCTTGCAATACCCCAAGTCCCTTTGCTATCCTTTTTTATTTTTCTGCTATAAAGAAGACAGAAAATAGCTTCGAAAATCATTGTTGGCCCCAGATTGCAGTTGGCAGTTGCAAGCCTGTCTGTCTATCAAAGCTTAAATTGACAATGAAAGTAAACTTTCAAAACAAAAAATTTTTGTCAAGTAGTCAAAATATTTTGTAAAGTAGATATTTAAAAGTATTCACATATTCTCAGAAAAATAGTCAAGAAAATTGGCGACACAGATAAACTGTTCATTCGAAAATTCCACGCTTTTTTCGATCTTCAGTCCCATCCGTGATAACTATAGAGCAGAATTTCAAGAAACACAGTAATGAAAAAAAGTATGAAGACTCTTTGATGCCCTTCAAAACAACGCCTTTAAAAAACTAATTCAAAAAGTTTGTAAAACTACTGTTAAAAAAGATTTATAAAACAAGAAGACTGAGGAAATGAGCTAAATTGGTGTCGTTCCTCTCGCCATAACTGAAGATGGCAGTTCACGAGATGGAGTTTTTTGGACGATGAGAATAAATTGTTTTTGCGTAGTTAGTTTTTTAGTTAGATTTTTAGTTTTTCGATTGGTTTTATTTTATTTTAAGAAAATAAGTTTACAAAATCAAAAAAATAAAGCTTAGTAGGTATAATAATTTTCATCTTTTGATTTGAACTTAATCCTATGAGCAGTTCTACTGCAACATTTTAAACTTAGTTATTAGTAATACCCTCAATATAGCTATTTCTAGTTTAAATATTGTGTCTAAAATATATTTTTTAATTCACTCACAAAGAGTCTGTCTCAATACTGTTTTTGTTGAAATTCCCAAAGCCTCTGCGGTTAAATCAGTTAGGAACTTTATATTTTTTAGAAGATCTATGTGTCCACCATAAAAAATGTGAGATTTTCATATGAACAACTTTTTTATTAAAAAGTATAATATAATACTGTTTTAATTTCAAAAAATATTGATGCTTATATACTTATTGTAACAAAGAAATGAGTATGTACTACATTAATATGAGTCGAGATAAAGTTCATTTGTGGAAACTACAAATAATATTAATTTAACTTTTATTAAGTCATTTTGCTTAGGTAATTTAAAAACTTCAATTTACAAAAAATATAATATAAACAGGGCCTAATCCTATTTTTAAATAATAATTTTTACCACAACAAATTGCAAAGCTTAGCTCAAATCCAACTCAAAATACATTGTAGAAAATAACATTTTTGAAAAAATTAAATAATCACTAATTTATCGTTTGTTCATGGTTTGTAGTTCTTTGGTCAGTCGCACTGAAAATCTTCCAATGTAGAAACTTTGGCGGCAGGGCACCCCAATTGTTCATAAATTTTTCACTACATAAAATCATTTTGGGACAGAAACTTTTCTCAAAAAACTATTCCAAATCAGAATCAGAATTTAAATATAAAATAAGCGATAATGTTTCAAAGTCAGAAATTTCAAAACAATTGACAGTTTAAACACCGATCCATCACCCTTATTATAAAGGGTGGTGACCGATTATATCAACCTAAAGGTAACTGATAATTAGTTTTGCAGCGTCAATTATCAGTTACCTTAAGAACCTATGGTTTAAAACTGAATTAAGAATACACGTGCGTTTTGTTACCAGAATTACGGGGTGATTAAACAAAAGGACTAGCCTTATTGCAAAGAGTATAGTGCTTCTTTAGTTTCTTCTAGTGTAAATAATGCTTAATACTCGCAGCTTTTTAGGTCTTGATGATATTCCTTTTAAATTATGTTATAAAGAATTAGACTAGACTATATCAGTTTAGAGCGTTTTTCTACGTTATATAACGCCTATTCTCCACCTCCTTCCATCCTGACAATCATCTTTTGTCAGGTTCTTTTGACTCATTGGCCTTCTCTTTCGTCGTTCATCCGTTGTACATGACGGTACCATATCAGTTGTCTTTTAGTGATGTCATCCGCTATGCTATGCTATTCACATTCTTTATTTTATGATCTCATTTCTTATATGATATGTTCTAGATATTCTTATTGATTTTTTAAATTTTGTTTTGTATTTTTCTGTTACGCTAGTCTCTATTCCATACTTTTTACATTCTTTTTTATCTCTCTGACATCCAAAAACCTTCTTTGCTTTTACTATTCTTTTTTCCAGTTTTCAGTCTGTTCCTGTCTTAGTAAATGTGACACCCAAGTATACACACTATCTAGTTCTGACTCACTTGATTCGTTTCCAATACAAAAGTACACTTTTGGTAATCTTCCGGTAACTTTCCCATCATATACTCCATGTCTTCTTTATCATTAGCTACAATTACGTGGGCGTCAGTAAACTGTAGTGAGTATATGGTAAATCAGTCGTTATAATGTAATCCCATGCCGTGCACTTTACGTTTCCAGTTTTTTAGAGCTGTTGCGATATGTATTTTAAAAAGAGTTGGAGATATACAACATCCCAGTCTTAAGCCTTTCGTTACCAAGAATTCGTTTGAAAGTCGATTTCCAATTTTGATTTTAGATTTTGACCATTTGTATAGTTCTTTTATTGCTTGTATTTGTGTATGATCGATATTAGTTTGCTCTAACACTGTTCATATTTTTTGTACTGGAACGGTATCATATGCTTTTTGTAGGTCCACAAAGGTAACAACAAATTATGTTATAAAGAATTTTTTTTGTATTTACTGAAAAAATCGCGCACTTATCTATAAATAGACTATGGATGTTCATTAAAACCCTGAATAATTGTCCAAATTTTCAGGCGGCAGTTCTAAAATACGAAAACAACGTGATGAACATCCGTCAGTTCAACTACTCGCAACATCCCTACTGGTTGCCAAATTTCATGGACGTGTTCACGTGGTCGCTGCCCTTCGTGGGTGAAAAGGTGACCGAGATGCTCGTCAATGTGCTGAACATCTGTTCAGATGACGAGCTCGTCTCGGATGGAGATGACGCCCTCGAGGAAGGTGGGTATCTCATATTTTTTAGTTATTTGACAGCTTTACCAAGTGACTTATACGTGGCTTTACTGACACACGCCATAAAAGTATTTCAGTTCCGGTTACCAGTTTAAAATTTAACAAGATGCTTGTCCATATACTAAGACACAAAAAAAGTCGGGAGAGAATATTTCCATTACGGGTGGTAGCATACATGGATGTTCTGATATATTGTTTGAAACCTCTTAAAAATGCTAAAAAAAATGTTGTTACAACTTTTTTCTTACACAGGTCTCCGCCGTCTGACGACGCACAGTGCGGACTCCTGTGGGCAATATTCGAAAAACTGAGGTTACATTTTAAACGTTTTAATGTTGCAAAAGTATAGATAAATGTCCAGTTTATCTGTAATCATAACCTATTTTTTAGTCACACTTGCGAAAGTCAACAAAATAAATAGTTAAAGTCGTTATTTTAAAACAGGTACAAAAAAATCGTATAAAATACCTATCAGAAAATTAATTTTACTGGTTCTGCATTTAAATATAAAAAAAATTTTCTTTAAGTATTACAGTGATATATTTTTACGCTATTTGTTTAAATAAAATTTTGTCAAATTGACGTCTCGCTTTTAAAATAATTTAATTAAAACTGTTATGCTTACAAAAAAAAATATTTTTTAAATTTTATTAAGGTTATAAAAAATTGCAAAGATTTGCAAGGTCTGGCATATATCCCAAATATTAGTTCAATGAATTAGCAAAAAGGTAGCATAAATATTTTTTGCTACTGGCTGCTACTAAGGCTGCTGTATTTTTTTAAATAATATATTTAAATCCTAATAATTTATAACACATTGGTTACCACCCCGGTTGAGAGGCCTCACATCATCTCCTGTTTAGGTTTACCCTTAAAACCAATCTTGCCGCCATTTGGACAAATATAAAATTGTGACAGCTCTCATCAACGTCAAAAATGGCGGCAGCAGGGTGTCAAAAATGGCACTAAATCTGGAGAAGATATGAGGCTTATTATTCGGTGATGACGAGTGGTTATAGGTGATAATAAATTTTAAAAAAATTCCCAAAATATTTATGGTACTAAGTCACCTTATACTACTGTGAGGAAAATGGAAAATTAAATATTTTAGAATCGCATATCGTATTGGCCGTTTTTTGTCAATGGGAACGCACAAAAACAATAATTTGAAGTAGTCAATAAAATTATAAAAATACTGCTATCACTCTTAAAATATATATGCCAAAAATTATTCTGGTGTTTGTGTGGGCGAATATGTAAAAAAAATCGTTTTCGCACTTTGGAGATCAAAAGTGCGCTTTTTATAACAAATTTTAGGGTAAAGTATCATTTTTTAGGGATAAAGTATCACTTTTTATCCCGTGGCCTCTCACAAAAATCTGAAGGTGTTAAATATTTTCAAAAAAATTCAACGCTTGTTGGGTTTAGAAGAATATTCTGACAAAAATAACCAAATTCTAAATAAGGCGTCATTAAATTTTTGTAAAAGTCTCAGTTTTAAATAGAAGCTATTGGGACAAAACAAAATTTATTTTCAAAACCGTTATTTCGAATGGTTAAATAAAGATATTATATCTGAGAAATTTTGTTATAAAACGGATTCAGAAAAATCAAAAAATACAGATTCGGAAACAGAGGCCGTACCCGGACCGAGTCGTGGATGGCCTAAAACGGAGTCATCTTTAAGAACCAAGAAACTGAGGGTGCAATGTGTATTTTGAGGTTGCTAATTTAATTTTTCTGGAAGGGACTTAGCCCCCCAAGCCTTCCTAACTACGCCCATGAATTCGAATAAAAAAAAATAATTTTAGTTTAATTTTTGACACAAAAGTAAATTGATTTTTATTTTTAACGTAACTGTAGGTTAAACTGAATGCACTTTAATTTATTTTTTTAATATTTTAAATAAAATGACATATATATATTTTTAAAAGTTTTACTTATTTTAACCTTTAGACTACACTTTATCACATACCCTATAAAAAAATTAACTTTTTTGAAAAACAACAAAGATATTGATTATTGTCCAAAAACCCTATTTTTGTCCGCACTGTGCGACGTCGCAAATCGCAATACCTCTATTACAGGTGGCAATATTGGTTAATATGGTACATCGTTGGAAACCTCTTGAAAAATGCTACAAACATTATCCTAACCATTTTTCCCCCACCCCTGAAGACTTTATTACTGTAAAAATGGTATATTTTAAGAAAAATACAAAATATCTCCATTACAAAATGTTGGATCTTGTGATACATCATTGGATAGTCCTCAAAAAAAATCTAAAAAGCTTTCCACAACATTCTTAATGCATACCGTTTGCACATTGATGCAGTCATTAGAGGGGATCGACTCGTATAAGAAAAAAATGGTTCGAAGAATGTTTGTAGCTTTTTTCAAGAGCTTTCCAACGATGTATAATATTATCAAATATTGCTACCTGCAATGGAGATATTTCGGTTTTTTTAAGTGCATATCGTTTGAACATTGATGACGTTATCAGGGGGCGGGGACCTGTCTGAGAAAAAAGTTGTGAAAACATTGTTTTTAGGATTTTTTGAGATCTTTTTAACGACGAACATACCTGTAAAATCATGACGTAATTCATCACGGCGTTTTTTTGTGTTTTTTAATATCTGAATAAGCATGGTGCATAATTTTAAACTGGTAAACGGAAGTAAAATGTTTTTAGATTAAATCAAGGGACTATGCGCGTTGTTCCGCTCGAATTAGTTTTTACACCGTTGCAGAACATCAGATTATTTTGTGAAATCCTAGTGTTAACATAGTGCAACCCTCATGCTTTTTTTGCTTTTTGATTTTAAAAATCGTTTGGAATATTGTGCGTTTAGTATTACTGATCGCGTATGGTCAAACCACATTTTAGTTTTACAGCAACACCACACTGTGAAAAAAGACAGGCTTAATCTTTTTTCTTTTTATCCCTTTCTCCAATGGCGGAAGATTTAAAAATTTTTGATGGCGGGAAATTTGAATTTTTTGCTTTTGAAGGGTTTGTTTGAGAAAATCGAAAGCCTGGTCGCCACTTCTTTGTCTGTTCGTCAAACTCTCTTACTTTTAAAATAGTTGAACATGACATGAAATCTTGTCAGATAGTACACTATAGGTCAATATTTCTGTCGTTAAAAAATAATTATGACACCCAGCGCCATACCCCGGCACTCCCCACAACTAAAATACTGTTTTGGCGACTTAGCCGAGCCGTTTACTGTGGGTCAAACACAAGCACTGATAGCAGTGTTGCCAGGTCAAATTTTGCAGTATCCCCAGATTATATTTCAAAAATCCCTAGAAAATCACTATACCTACGTTAATTCGTATACCGCAAGCGCCAAGCATTGCACTCTGCATTCTGCAAATAAAATAAGACAAAACCATAATTTAGAAATATTTAATTTTCACCATTAAAAATGCTAATAATAGTTCAAAAATACAATACAAAAATGCATTAAAATGTTTTTTGGTAGCTAAATTATTAAAGGTAGTTATGTTTTTTTATACATTTTATTATTAGTTTGCTAATCCCCAGGTAGCAAGGGGTCATCAAATGACGTCTTTTTTTCATCTAAAAGTGGTCATTTGGATGACCAGCAGGTCATCTACCAAAAAATTTTGTCTTTAAGGCGTCAGTTATTTGACGTCTTTTCATAGTGTAGTTTTTGACGTTTGAAACACGTCATATATTGGACACTAGCCACACTGCACACTTTGTCCAAGGGACATACACTCATACTTACATAGATGGTGCCCCAGTCAGTACTTGACCGGATTTATACGGAATGTGGGAGTAATAAATTAAATATTAAATCAAGACAAACTTCGAGGCTTCTTTCGCTTCAAGGTGGAGATGTGTAAGTCTAGGTTTAGGTCTATTTTGATCTGTACCTCACAGAACACCGCTGTACCTGTTACAGTACTTCCAGGTCTAAGTCACAGAGGAGTCACCTTCTGTGTCTAAGTTTCCTTCAGTGTTTTCAACCGCAGGGAATATTTCATATATTCAGACGACTTTAAAAAAAGTCATAAATAGGTTTGTGTTTGTGTGTGTGTCTGATGTTCTGATTTGGTCCCAAATACGTGATATTGCTGACGTCTTTAAAACGTCTAAAAATGACGTCATTTTGGGTGTGTCTTTTGAACGTCATTTAAAGGTCATTTACACGTCAGGTTAGAGACTTCAATGGTCATTAAAAATGACTTGTTTTTGACGTTTAAAACGTAACCTTGCTGCCTGGGTCAAGACTTGATTAATATTAAAGCTAAAACAATCTTGATTTTTACCAGTGTTTTGGTATTTAGGATTCCAAACAAAGTTTCTGTTGAAAGCTTGTTTCTTATTTTCATTTTAACTAATGGTTGAAAAAATTCTTTCAACGGTGGCACTTGAATGTGACAAACTCACGATATCAAATATACAATTACAGAGTGTGGGCGACATTAAAGATTTATCAGCATATTTCATTTTTGACATTTTTGTCCAGATTGTTTGATTCATTTCATTTCTCAAAATTCATTAAAGTAATATAAAATATATTTGGTATTTATTAAATAATTGAATTAAATTGTTTTTGTTAAATTTTCAATAGATTTTGAAACAAAATCTCTTTATCCCTACCATACATCGAAAATCCCTAGGTTTGGGATAAATCACTAGACCTGGCAACACTGAGTGATAGACTGTCATGAATGACTGATGCGATTTTCGGGATCCTGAAAGACGTCGCTTAACCTCAACATTTTTGGACCCATAGGATATGGTTAAAATATTTGGATAAATAGGAAACTATACGCATGAAAAAACTTATCCGCTCCCAATGATGAATGATTTGAGAAAATATTGACGTCACAAAATGTAATATTGTTTGAATGAGGTGTCAAAACTAATTCGACCGAGAACAGTTTGAAAACTTTATAATCAGCGATAACCTGGTTGAGTGTAATGCCTGTATGCACCATTTTTGTGTTCTATCATACCTAATTTATTCACGGTTTCAGAGTTAATTTTATGCACTAAAACATTTGTCATTCATATATTCCCCGAGTAACCCCATAAATTCATTTTCATGGAACTTTTTGTAAAGGAAGTTAAATTCCACTGATCGACATCCTTATAAATCTATAGGACTGATCAATATATTATATTATTTCTCTGAAGAGCAAAAGAAACTTGAAACTGAAGCACTTTGGGATCCATTTAAGTTAGCTCGGCTCAATCATGGTGCATACTCGCATTTTATTGTAGCAATTCTCTTAAAAAGCAGGCAGATCAATCACTCAAAATCAAAACCTGTAAAAGTACATAAATAACAGTGGCAATTTAATTTAATAAAAAATAACCACTTTTTCGGAGAACTGCAAAAATACAAAAAGGGAAACATTTATCTTGCAAATTTTCTTATCGTGGACAATCTTTCCCCTTTCGAGAAACCACATAACCAGTAAAATAAAAGAAATTAAGAACACAAGGTTCATTTTGCTACTCTGGTTTGCGGCCGGATGGGGATGGAGTTTGTCACAATAGAAACCTTAACAAAATTTCACAGAAACCATAAATATTTTATAATTACAGCAAATTTAGTAAAACCAGAGAATATACACCACACAGACGCGACAAAACTGCATTACACTGGACGCACGATTCACACTGAAATAATTTTTTTAAAAAACGTCATAGTGATAATTTTTTACGTGTTATTGTGTGTATTTTTTGTGACAAGCTGTAATACGCCACACCCGGCTAATAGGCCTTACATATTTTCCTATTTTAGTATCCTTAGAACTAGTCTCGCCGCCATTTGTATAAATAGTTTGACAGCTTTCATGAACGTCAAAAATGGCAGCAAGGTAGGTCACAAAGGGCACTGAATCAGGAAAGGATGAGAGGTCTATTAATTATTAGGGTAAAAAAGCATCTCTTTATTTGCCTGTATCAGTATCAGTATTAAACTGTACATGTGCAGCATCTTTACGGGACATGCAATACCCTACGTGGAACAGATAGCTGCGGTACCCATAGGGTATCGCTGGCTCTAACGTATCCAAACCAATTTCTGTGTTCTTTGGTTTTCGAAGGTCAAGTTCTGCCATCCAAAACGAAAGGGTTGTAACTGCATTTTACCCGAAACTAAAGAATTCTGGAGTTGCACTTAAATGTAACACTGCGATTTTGATAGTTACAATAAATCAGTATGGTTTTTTAATTTGAGGAGACAAATTGATCAACTAGAAGCCCAAAATGCCAATAACTCACGTCTCTCAATTTTCAGTTTTTTGCATTCCCATTTTGTTTTGGACTGCAGAGTTTGTTTCCGGTGTTCGTTCCGTAACGTTTAATACCTTTGCTTTTTGACTTTTTTTAATGTAATCACTTATTAGAATTTGTTACAGATAATAATACGTGTGCAAAAGTGTAGGGCTGCTTTTTTACCCTGCTGCACAGCCCCCTCAATTTAAAAATAACGGGGGCTGTGCCTGTTGCTATCAAGTGATAATTAAAACCATGATCTATATGTCAAAATGTCATAACATTTAACTGCCTTGTCCACATTAACATTGTAAATACACTGAATACATAATTAAAAATACAATAGGTGTGAAGGATTTTAACTTAAATCTAATGAACCCTTTTAAACCTTTTTTTTTTGTCTTTAATGCAATGCTACTTGGATTTTTCAGATGGTAAGCATCCTTCCTTTCATTTTATTTAATATTAAATCTTATTGAACACTTTAATTATTGACACCCCACTGTAAAGAAAGAAAGGTCAAGTATATAAGAATCTCCTTACCGTAAAGCCAGCCGCGTTATCGTCAGATTGATGACATATGCGCAAATCAAACGTCGTCGCTGTGACTGGCACTATTCGTATTGCAGTGTTGCCTGATTTACGGTATAGGAATTATTATGTGCGTGACTTTTCTACGTTTGTTTCAAAAATTAATTTCTGTGAGGGTTTACTCCCTAATCTTTAAAGAAATTTTGTTTTATAAAAAGTATTTTTTTAAAATCATTTTTAGCAAGGGCGCCTTTTCTTTAACATAACCCTTGGCAACATTTTTCAATGTCTATTACGATGTACAAAATTAAAAAAAAAACATGCGATATTTGTTATGTAGGTAGTGGCTATAATTGAGATATTACCACATACGTTTTAAAAATCTAACTACGAAAATACGTATCCTCTAGATACGCTCGACTTCTGACTACTACTTGTCTTCACTGTTACTTGTACGTGGAGGACGTTACGTTCTCAGCTTACAACTAACTGCTAAACTCTTTTGGAGATGCTTTTATTCAAAACCGTTTGCCATTTAGATAGGATATCGAGATGTCTTTTGTTTCCGGTCAGTCGCTTTTGGTTTTTATTCCGTATACAGTTTATTACACGTTTTAATATAAATTGAACTAAATACAGAAGTTCATTTCCTTAGATTGTGTAGTATTAATGTGCACTTGCTTATAAACGTAACTTGTGCCATTTAGTTAATAGCACATTATTTTCAATCCTGACAATATAAACCATGAGATTTTGGAAAAATAATTTTAATAAAAATAAACAGATGTCGCTCTCTAAAATGCGGTGTCACACATAAATATGTGTGAACATATAAATAAATTTTCTTGAAAAGATTTATAACAGACGGTTGCTTCCTACATTACAATTATCGTTTTTTTTAAATGATCTGTAATTATGATATTTCAAAATACCGAAAAAAACAACTATATTTAGTTGCTTGTATAAAAAAAAAATTAAGAAATTTTAAAATATCGTTAATAGCGGAAACAAAAAATTATTTTATTAGCAAAAAAAAATAATAAGAAATTATGATATTTTTAATTTTTTGTCTCTGTTTTATTGCTCAAAATTATATCATAAAATACCCTGCTAATATCTAAGTCGTAGATTCATTTAGAATGCCTGTAAAATCATTTTATTTTTATTGCTAAGTTTTGTTTTATTAATATATTTTTTTATTCTGTTTCGGTTTCTTTTTGATTTATCATATTAAAATAAAACAATTTTGCTTATCATTTACCAAATATACATATAAAGTTAAAGATCAGCCAATAAAAGTTATAGGTTATTTTTCTATTTTTACCCCAAAATTATATATATGTCATGGTTTGTAAAAAAATTAAGTTTGTCATTACCCAAGTAGCATTTTAATAGGAATGTTTTTTATGTAAATATTTTTTAATTTATTTTGACCTTTAGATTATTTTTTAAAAAGCACTGCATAATTTATTTGGCACATTTTTACAAATTTATGTTACTTCATTTTAAAAAAAATCATTTGGCATCAAAATGGCTAAGGAAAAACTGTCGGTAGTGGTTATGCTCTAAGTTTTTAACAAATGGGCAGTTATAAAAGTGAGTTGACAGGGATTTATTTTATAAAAATTAAAATTTGGTCTATTTTAAGGTTTCAGTTTTAAATAGCAATAGGGCTCAAATATACATTTAATTGTTGATTTACTTGATATCATTTTCCAATTTCAATTTTTCGTCGATTACATTTTCAAAATTTAATTGGTTTAATCAAAAATTTATAATTAGTACAAACGATTATATTTAAATTTTACATTTTAGTGCCTCCGATATTTTGTTGGAATAATTGGAAAACAATATTAATGGCTGAAAAATTATGAAGTAGATAAACTTCAACCTAGATGAGAAAACTAAAAATATATATTTTTTATTCAAAAACTACTTCTCATATTCTTGTTGATAAATAAATCGCTACACGTAGATTTAGTAGGAATAAGGACACTGCTGTTCTCGTAAATATACGCCTTAATCTAACAGACTCTTCATCAGACCATTGTCGAAACGTTACTGATGGATTAGAGCGTATATTTACCAGAAAAACAGTGTCCTTATTCCCACCAAATCTACGTGTCGTTGAATTGCAAGGACGTTATCATTTTACCAAATAAATCGCTATTTTTTTAAGTATAGACCAGTCAAATTACACTTTGAGAAAAAAATAATATTAACAGGACTTGCAGCATTGGAAATTGTAGAGCAGCGAAAAACGAAGTTAAAAAAACAAATGCGTGAGCAGGGGGTTAGGTTTAGGGGGTAAAAAGGGGCTGGGAATCAAATTATTGCGATTTCTGGTGAAAGTTGACGTCGGAGAAAAAAATGACATACAGAAAAGTCATAGGCCATAAAAATGTCTAAAACCATTATAAATGTCAATTTTTACATAACCTCAAAATGTTCGAGAAAAAAAACCGTAATTTTTTTTATATTTTGTTTTTTATTTTTGCAAAAATAATGTCAGTTTAACTAAACTTAGTAAGAGTAGAGCCCTTTGGGTGCTAAATCTCTACAATATTTTACAAACAAAAAATTAAGAAGTTTTTAAGCTATTTGTGTTTTCCGCTCAAAAACACTTTTTTCTAAATGAAATTTCTCCTTCATCTCACATCATCGTATCTAGTTCTGCTGGTACTCAGCTTTTGACAATTAGATATTTTTGGCGAAATAAAAAAAAATATGAGTCGTCATTTAAAAACATGCCCGAAAAAAGAAAAAGCTAAAAAAAAATTGTCACAATATTCTTTTCAGTTATTGTAGTTATTTTATGAGTTTTAAAATATTTGTTAAAACTGCCTATGTTACTTAATTCTATGAAAAAAAATGGTTATTATTATAGCTAAAAAATTAGTTGACGTCGGTCGTAGATAAAAATGACATGCAGAAAAGTCATAGGCCATAAAAATGTCAAAAACTTTTATAAATGTCATTTTTTACATAACCTCAAAATGTTCGAGGAAAATTAAAAAACCGTAATTTTTTTATTTTTTGTTTTTTATTTTTGCAAAAATAATATCAGTTTAACAAAGCTGGGAATCAAATTATTGCGATTTCTGGTGAAAGTTGACGTCGGAGAAAAAAATGACATACAGAAAAGTCATAGGCCATAAAAATGTCTAAAACCATTATAAATGTCAATTTTTACATAACCTCAAAATGTTCGAGAAAAAAAACCGTAATTTTTTTTATATTTTGTTTTTTATTTTTGCAAAAATAATGTCAGTTTAACAAAACTTAGTAAGAGTAGAGCCCTTTGGGTGCTAAATCTCTACAATATTTTACAAACAAAAAATTAAGAAGTTTCTAAGTTATTTGTTATTTTCGCTCAAAAACACTTTTTTTTAAGGGAAATTTCTCCTTCGGAAAATCATCGTTTCTAGTTCTGCTGGTACTCAGTTTTTGGCACTGAGATATTTTTTTTGGCGAAATAAAAAAAAACAATAGTCTCTCTAACTCTTACCAAGTTTTGTTAAACTGACCTTATCTTTGGAAAAATAAAAAACAAAAAATAAAAAAATTACGGTTTTTAAAATTTTTCTCGAACATTTTGATGTTATGTAAAAAATGACATTTACAAAAGTTTTAGACATTTTTATGGCCTATGAGTTTTCTGTATGTCACTTTTTTCTCCGACGTCAACTTTCGCCGAAAATCCCAATAATACGATTCCCTGCCCCTGCCCACCTCCCCCTCCCCCCAAACTTAACCCGCAACGCCCCTGCTTACGCATTTATTTTTTTTACTTTGCTTTTTGCAGCTGTACAATTTGAATGCTTCAACTCCCGTTAATAGTTTTCTTGTTTTTACCTTAAAATATGGTAATTCCACTGGCCTATTAGGTTTGGGGCTCAGTTAGGTCAGGAAAACTTTTTTAGATAAAAATCGAATTTTGTAGAGCAACATTCCTTAGTCTTTTGAGTGCATTTATTGTATGTATTACCTTCCCACCAAGCACCTTCACTGTAAAACAATCTGTGTGCATCACCCTGTGTCGCTTTGGTTACGTATACATATTTTCCTCCTATTTATTATTGACACTTCTATTTTTTCACTTTATTTTTCTCTCACTCCGTCTCTCTTGGAATCGCGCTCCCCACTCTTCCCACCTTCTTCCACGAAAACTCGAATACAGTGAAACAGCCTAAAATTGTCAATAAAAAACCGGGTAAGTTATCACCAGAACTATGCAGAGAGCTTGTGAATACAGAGAGGACTTTCGAAATAACACTGCATTTTTAATCGATTCATTTCGAGTTTTTATTCGCGTCCCGGAAAAGGTCATTTTCTTTTTTGATGCCTATCTATTCGATGGTTTTCAGTCAACTTTTAAAATACTTGGCAATTTTTTTATAACTAACTAGGAATCGCTCTATACAGAGTGTAGATGATATGAGTGCATTTATTTTAATCGGTTAAAGAAGAGGTCAAATCGAGAAAAAAGTTCTTATGTAACATATAGCTCATTGTTTTGGAGAATTCGGCAACGCTGGCTGTAAGTGAAGCATGATATGACTGATGTGTGAGTTCGGAGGCGAATTCTCTTGCTGTATGTTTCGAAACAGTGTGGTGCAATAAATACGTCATCAATTGGTGACGTTTCATATCTATATTTTCGAATTTATGGGCGTTATACGATGAAATACCGTTTACAGAGGTGTAAATTGTGAATTTATTGTCAATATTTTGGTAAAAACTAAATAAAATTAAGAAACAATGTCTCAATTAAAAAAACAAAATTTAAACAATGATTTTTTTATATTGATCTTTCAGATAAACGTCAAAAAATGACATAACATATGTCAGTTTTGAAACGAGGTAAAAGCTTGTTTTGAAACTGACAAATGGTATGTCATTTTTTGACGTTTAGCTGAAAAATCAATGTTAAAATTTTGTTTTGTTAATTGAGACATTGTTTCTTCATTTTATTTAGTTTTTACTAAAATATTGACAATAAATTCACAATTTACACTTCTCTTAATGGTATTTCATCGTATATCGCCCATAAATTCGAAAATATAGATATGAAACGTCACCAATTGATGACGTATTGATTGAACCACAATGTTTCGAAACATACAGCAAGAGAATTCGCCTCGGATCTTATATGTCGTATTTTTTACGTCACTGGTGGTCCGGCTGATTTTTGTAAACAAAAGTTAGATATAATATGAACAACTAATATTTTTTGAATTTTTTGAAAACTAAGGCAATTTTCGTACTATTTTTTAGTACATCCTTATAAAATATACATTTTTAGACCTATTGTCGTTATTTTTTTTAGGCCGCTTTATTTTTTATTACATAAAACTTAAAATACAAGTCAAACTGAATATGATCGTTTAGTATCAAAGGTAAACCGAGGACTTGGGAAGTAGACAAATATGTAGGTTAGCGGATTACTTTTAAAGCTGAAACGAACACATTATTTTTTTCGAACTTTTATTTTTTGTGTAAAGAAAAATGAAGCCTGTGTTTTCAAAAAATTCAATTATTTGGTCATATCATATCTAACTTTTGTTTACAAAAATCAGCTGGACCACGAGTGACGTAAAAATATGACACATATTTAAAAGATTCGTACACAGGTGTATTCTAGGGACCGTGGGACTATTAGTACATTCCACTGACGGCCTTTATTGTGGCGCCACGTCAGGCTGTGTGCCCTAGTGGTTGCCAAGTTTAATTTAGCAAGCAACTTTTGATAGTTTTGTTAAAAAACTGAAATAGGTGTTACGGTATTTTTCTTTTAAATGCAAGGTTATTTCATAAAAAATAATTTTTTATTTAATTGATTACGTATATTAAATTTTAAAGTCACTAGACATAAGACTATTGATTTTTTACCCACATATAATATGAATTTTTATTCTTATTTTGACCTCTTCTATAACAACATAGTAAATTATGTATTATATATACAGGGTGTACAATTTAAAATAATCCACTTGGATTTTATCAAAAACTATTAGAAAATGTGAAAAACGCCAAACTTTTAAAATAATATATTACCAGACCCACTTTCCCGATTCAAAATGTAAAGGTGAAGTTTATCCCTCAAAAGGAATTCCTGCTATGAAAATTTCAATACAGCCAAAATGTCTCTCCCTTGCTAAAAAAATCAACTTGTTTTGGCGTTTTTAAATTATCTAATAGTTTTTAAAAAAATCCAGGTGGATCCTTTATAATGTTACACCCTATATATGCATTTACATCAATAAAATAAAATCTAATTTTTTAGGCTTTAATTTTCCAAATTCCATTAACACTAGTAAATACTAAAGTGTGTTTAGTGATATTATGGATAGGTGCTTGTTAGTCCAAATTTAAATTCTAATACTTGGAAAAAAAACATGTTTTACTTTTTTTATAGTTTTAGAGAGAAGAGAACCCTGACCACCTAAAAAAGACAGGGATCTTTTACATAACAGGGCTGCCAAATGTCAAGTTTTTTAGTTAAATGTTTTTCCCACCCTAGATAGGTAACTAATTTATTATCCGAATTAATTATAAACAGTCTCATTAATTATAAATATCGTTCAAAACTATAATTCGAATTCGAATCATTTCAGTTTAATGGCCTAAATTCACCATAAAATTAAATGATTAAATAAAGAATAATATTATACAGGGGGTCCCAGATAAACAAATATCTACTAGATAAGAAAAATATCTACAGGGGATTTTAAAATATCGATCAAAATCTAAAAATTGTGATTTTAGAAAAATTAAAATATTGTCGAATTACGCCATCTTGATATTCTGGTTTTATAGAAGGCCTAAAAGAAATCGCTAAGTATGTTCGATTGGCCGTAGTCGCTTTTACAAGACTAACAAATTTAAAAAAATATTTTAAAAGACCGCGGAGCTATTTCAATTTTTCGAAAACTTAATTTCTAGTTTTTAATCGATATTCTGAAAACCCCTGTTGATATTTTTAATTCCAATACAGCATAGATAGCGTAATTTTTTCTCATCAACCAAAATTGTGTTCCTTACCATTCTGATTTCATAAAATTTTATAGGAGATAAACGGATTTTTTTTTGCAAAAATATATTTCAAAGCTCAACGAATTTTAATATTCTTTAGTTTTTAGGATACAAAAACCTCCCAACCCTATACAAATAACCAAAAAAAAACAAAATTCTTTTAGACTTAAGTGTATATGGTGTCCCATGTTAGGGGGGTTTTAGTGTTTCAAGTGGAGAGAGACAAAAAGTAACCCCCTCGCAAGTAGGGACTCGATTTTCATGAAATAATTAAAGGTGACAACTGCATTTTGATATGATGATGGGGTGCGTATAACTTTTTTATTCATCAAAATTTAAATTCAGTGTAAAATCCTTTTTTATATATTTTTTTATAAGAAATCCCTGTTAAACTGAATTTTATCTGTCAAATATATCACAAAAAACCTAATTTAGGTTTTCTGTGCTTTAAGTTAAGAGATTATACATAAAATTGTTATTTCTTTATGGAATGACCCACGTACATCTTAAATATATCTGTACTAGGAAAGGGCCTCGAAAAACAGCTGCTACAAGCGTGCCGGCATGTTGGATTTCACATGAACCCAAACGGATGGCTTGGATAAATTTAGGCTACTGATAATGGGTGCTCTCCTCTCAGCGCCATCTTTTTTCTAAGCCTGAAAACCCCCAGTTACCTTAGGGTACCTTTTAATTTGTTTCAAAAAATACCAACTAAGCGACTACGTCAACTCAAGAAAATGGCTTTGTCTTCTAAAAGTTCCAAAATCCAAAGAATTTTCTTAAATTTTATTTAAAATAACAGTTTACGACTTTTTGACGTCAAATCCTCGCATTGACAAATTGTCAATGTCATTTAAAAGCAGTCCCTTTCAAATTTTATTAAAAGCGTTTACTTTTTTAATCCAAGCCATACGTTTGGGTTTATTTGAATCTAATATGGCGGAACGCTTGTTGCAGTCATTTTCCATTCATGGTTTTAATACGCTTTAGAAGTACAGATATATTGAAGACGTACGTGCTTTATTTCCTTATGATTTTTATGTTGTTTTTGTTAATATTATAATTTAAATTCCTTTCTTGGTTTAAAATATTTTAAATTGAAAACGTTAGGAAATCAATCAAAAATAAAGAGGTAACTAAAAACCAAAAATATTGAAAACAAAAAAAAATCAATATTGAGTGTTTTTACAGAAAATTTTCCGCTGATTCCAATAATTGAATAAAAAAACGGTAATTCCGTAATAAACTTGATGTAATATATCAAAAACTAAAAGTGGCAGATAAAATTTAATCTGATAGTTGGATTCTGTATAAAAAAACCAATTGACACCAAAATGAAATGTTGATAAATAAAAAAGTTAAAGGCCTCTTCCCAGAATGTAAGAAATTCTACTATAAAAATAAAAAAGCGTTTATTTATAAAAAAAACATTGCCAAGTATTTATTAAAGTTGACTGTACACCTATGATAATAATAAAATGCTTTGCATAAAATTGCAGCACATTAGCATCAATTTTTAAAAATGTTCTGCAAAAATTAACTAAAACATTATAAAAACTAAAATAAAATAAAGGGTAAATTTCCGTCCCTTTCTCCAAAAAAAAATTGTTTTTATTTCTTTGTTTTTTTTTTAATCCATCCCATTATGTAGATGTTGGATTTTTTCTCAATTTTTATGTTTAGAGTTTTTCTAATTATTGTAGTGGCATGATGCATAACAATTAATAATATTTGTCCATTCTTTTAATGAAGAAGTTAAATATATTTTATATTTTGCATCGTATCATATTACCCAGTCCCGTTATATTTGATTATTGTAATAGGAGAAAATGTGCTTAAAATTAATTTTTTATAAAAAAAATTACAAGACCATAAAATCTGTTTTTAAAATTTGAATTTGTATTCCTCGTTGCTTTTTGTTTTCATTTTCGAAATTTTTAACCATTTTTTAGGCAATTCTTTTGCTTTTTTTGTGGTATAAGTGCTTCTTCATCATCATTATCATCATTTGGCTGATTTTTTTTCAGTGATTTTTTTATTGTTTTGATTTTAATTTTATATTTTTTTTAGGTATTTTTATTTGTTAAGTTTTAGTAGTTTTAATAAAAAATATATAGTATTAAAATTCCGTGTTAATCAATTAAGTAAATTCAAATTCTTCACATTTTCTGGTACAGAAATATGATTTTACAAACTCCGTAAAGTGGAGGCATATATAAATGTTTTTCTGCGATATTTTCATGATTTAGTTTTGAAACAACGATAAAAATTGTAAAAATATCGCAAAAAAATGTTAGATATTTTTTATTTTCATTAATTTCTATCTTTAAACATATATCGAAGCGTAATCGAGTTCAAATAAAAAATTAATGGTTTACAATATTTTTCTGTGTCATTTTACTAAAACTTAACATATTTAGCGTCGTTATATTGTTTTGAACCATATTATTGACATCATTTATTTTTTCTCATATACGTAGCAGACAAATATCGGTCACTAGTTCAGATATATTGGACAAAATTTCAATAATATCAAAAACTAAAAACCTTACCAACCTGACCTAATGTTCTTTATTTCAATTTTCGAGGTGCATTGTCCCTGAATTTAAAATAAGGAACCTGGCTAAACTGATACTTTGTTAAAAAATTATTGCTTTGGTTTTTTAATAGCCCTAACACTACTGTAATATTTTTTTAAACCAATATGTTTTTGAGATATCCTTTAAAACGGTTTTTTAAAATAATATTAGCACTGTAAAGACAATTGAAATCCGTTTTTAGAGAGGTACTAATACATTCCCGTTAAAAATTCTTTTAGGGGTCGTTATTGCCACCCCGTTTAGAAAAATCACCCCACATATAAGAGTTTACAATATTAAGATGTCGTTACTCAACATTATTAGGGAAAAAAGTGACCGGTATTTAACTAGTGCGTATGTGATATTTTTCCATACCATGACTGTTTGGAGAATTGCTGTAATTTTCTACATGCACCGTTTTTTTGTTTGTTTTTTTCTATACTCTCTGCCGCTACTCGCCTACTCACTTTATACGCCGCCGCAACGCTACTGTTGTCAAATTCCTGCTGTCAAAATGGCGTCCGTTCTGTCAATTCGGCCGGTCTAAACCTGCCACTTTTTATTTGGTAAGTCTTACTGATGGATGTGTAGTCAGTCGTAGATAAAGTACCATGTAGAGTTACAAATACTGCTCTTTATTTTTTAGAAATTGAGTTTATCAAACACAACAAAAAATCGGGAATAAAGAAGAAACCACAGCTTTTTATGTCTATATAAACATGTCATCAAAATTGTAAAATATTAACAAAGTATTGCAAAAATTAGTCCTAACTGAACAATAAAACTGTAACTTGTATATTTTTTAGCATTTGCAATCTTGCAACGCTGTACAAGTATATAAACCGAAGCGTTCAAGGTCACACAAAACTATTATCGGACCTTGTGTAACTGTTACCGTTCAAGTTCGATATTGGTTGGAATATTCACCAAGGTTAGGATGGGTTAATGTCAATGATTACAGAACAAGGAGATAGGCAGCGCAACACACAAATGCCAAGCCCCGCGCATATTAGCAGCAGGTAGATGGGTCTGCTGTACCTACTCTATGGCTAGCACGAAATATCAGCGGAGAGAGAGCGCTGTTGTTAAAGATTTCCGGCGGCCTCTCTCCGTGAAATCCCAGAACTAATTTTGTAGGCGCACTGTTCTGTAGTCTATGTTAATGTCAACATTGACCCATAAAGCAGTGTGGATTATGTTGATATTCACCGGTAAATGTCCAACCAGGGTTCGAACTTTTATAGTAACAAAACGATTGGTTTAATCGCAACCTATTTAAAAATAAAAAATGCATGTTTGCCAAATATGTTTTAATTTTTTGGGCAGTATTTGTTGTAAACATTAGTAGATTAGGTATATTATATTTATATAGAAAAAAGTATCGGTGCTTCTAGCCCAGCTAGCTTTTGCTGCTTTAGCAATTATTTCGCATGTTTCGTTTTTTTATTATTCGTTTACAATATTTAAACGTAAAAGCTTTTTGAAATGTTTTTATTTTAGAACGTAAAGGACCAGACACACTTTAAATGGGATTTCGAACAATCTGAGATTTTGATAAAATTTTAGTATTCTGTTCATTGCGCCTTGGGTGGGGGCTTAGAAATTGTTCAATGGCTTTTGAGGGCACTGACTAGTGTTAATAAGGGGGGACCAGTATTATTATTAACTTTTTGTTGTTTTTTTTTATATTTTTTATAGAGGTAAATATCTATTTGTTTATTACTATTTTATATATTGGTCAACTATTCAAAGATTTAAATTTGTATTTTCGAAATCCCCCTACCCGCCACGGGTCAATTCAGAGCTTTTTATAAAATTTTATATAAATCCCAGATTTTTCGAAATTCTATTCAATGTTTTTAAAAACCGTGCTCTTGTTTTGTTTTTATTTTTATAAGAAATAATAAAAACAATCAATGATTAAATAAACAGGTTAGACTACACCAAAAATTCAAATTTCCAAAATTTATATTCGAAATTAACTTTTTTATTTGTAAAAAAGCTTTTTACAGGGTGTTCTGGCCTTTTTTGCGTTTTTCTTTTTAATGTTCGTCACAGCACAAAAGTGCTATTAAATTAACATTTGTAGGACAAAAATCAGCGCGTTATATAAAAAAAAAACATTTAAAATTTCAAACAAACAATGTTTTTTTAGCCTATCATGTAGATTTTTTAAAATATCGATATTTTTTTCTGAATCCAACCATACCATACTTTATATCTAGTTTTTAGAGGTTTCGAGAAGTTAACAAAAAATGTACTGTTATTAATAGGCAATAAAATTAAATATTTGGCATTGCAAGATTCAGAAAAAAATAATTATTTAAATTAATATTAACTAATAAACTAATTAATTAAATTTAATATTTGGAAATATTTCTGGCACACCAAAAATTTTAAGAAGACAAATAGGTGCTGATTTTTTTCAGGCAAATGTTAGTTTAACACTTTTGCTCTATAACGAATAGAATCGGGACACCAGCCTGTATGTACAAAATAGCAAATTATTTTTTCAATTTTTTTTAAATAAATTTATCAATTTGTCCACTTATTTTTCGCCCCGAGGTCACTTTTTTGCCCCCAAATTTGATATGGGGGTTCGTCAACTGAATTTTTTATTTTTGTCGATTTTACCACTTGCTGTATGCATATCTCAAAAAAAAAGGATCTGTTTCTCGAAAAAAATATTTATTGATAAAAATAAGTCAAAAGTACAAAAAATAGATAAACTAACGTAGTTTTTCTGATTTTTGAAGCATTTTCATAGAAAATAACCGGCACATGATAAAGTTGTAGAAAACTAAATTAACAACAATTTTTGCATAATGAAAGTGCAAATCGGCAAAAACATAAAATCCAAGATGGCCAAAGGCGTATGCAGGGGTACAAGGGTGGGAAGCTGCTACCCCTTTCTAACCAGATTTTTTTAAATCAGGTATGAAATTCAAATAGAGTATTCATTTACCTCTTCTTAAGTTAAAAGAAGGCCATGGGATTGAAAAACTTGCTCCCCTTCTGTTTTGGACTAAATACGCCCTTAAAAATGGCGGACACTTTCCATATGAAAATTGGGGGCATAAAAGTGATTTCATAATCTACTTACACCTCTTTGATAATTAATGACGTAGAAGCGTTTCTTTTGCAATTTATTTCTTTTCTCACATCAAAGTAAATCTAAAAAGGCATTGGCCTAATTTTTTAAAGTGAATCCCTATTGTAGAGTGTGAATCAATGTTAGTTTTATTTTTTATTAAAATAGTAAGATTTATATTTTGTTGTGTTTTTATTAGGCGCTGCAGCTAACTTACGGAAAGAGGTTATCCGCAACAAGATCAGAGCCATTGGGAAAATGGCTCGCGTATTCTCTGTATTAAGGTAAGAAAACAATAATTGGGACTAATAGACACGACACGTATCTTGACGTATCATAAATTATGGTCAAGTTTTGTACATGTGCAGTGCAAGGCATACGATACGCACAAATACGTTTTAACATAAATACATATTCAAAGAATCGAAAAGTGAAGCCCTCATAGCTGGCTTTGGAAACAATTGCAAATTTAAATTCGCGGACGCGAATTTTCAACTGCGTATGCGTGTGTCTTGTCATGTAGACACACAGCTGCCGTGTGGATGGAGGCTATTTGTGTTGCTTATTTACATTTTGCGGTGTTTTGCGTTTGTCGTGTAAAATTATGTTTTTTTTTTCGTAAAAAATGGGAAATAATTCATGTAAAACATGCGCGGTTTGTGGAACGATGTCCGGAAGAAGTAAAGGAGTTCCATTTCATAGGTAACTACGTATATTTTTCTTTATAATTTGTTAATAAAGTTAAGAGTGGTTTATAGATGCCATTAAACACTCTTCATGGTGTCCACAATAAATCTGCACAATTAGTTTTAGGAAAACTACAATTTTAATCCACAATTTGATAAATTTTCACCCAATCAACTAGTTTTTAGAAAAAACTAATAGACATAACCCTAAAACATTTGACAATTATCAAATAATGTAGTGACGTAACGGAGTATGTTCCAAAACCACCAAAACTGACGCATGCGCAGTAACCGAAATCCTGTCTACCCGAAAAAGGAACATTAAGAATTAAAAAGGGGTTCTGGCTTCAAGTATCACGTGTGAGAATGCATGGGTATGCCCCATATTTATGCTCTAACGTATTCGGATACGCATTACACGAGGTGTATTAACAGACCAGCTAGCGTCGCGTCCTAGAGAATTTCAACCCAATTTGATTCTAAGGGTTGTATTTGATCACTCTCACCCAGTGGCTGCGCGTGGTAAAAAGCTTTCGGAGTGCACGCCAAAAAAAAATAAAAAATTGCGGTGCAGGCGGAATTTTTTTTTGAAAATAATTTAAAAATGAGATAGTTAGATACCTATTTTTATTGAAATTATAAATAAATAATAAATGTATCATACCTAGTCTACATATTTTCTCTTCTAATGGCAAAGATGAAAATTTAATTGTTTTTAAATATTGCACGCTAATGCTATCAGAATTAGAAACTTCCGCCATTGTCGTAAATACCAAATCGTTGAAATCAAAACAAACCGCCAGCGCCCGACCGATAATGCCAAATTAGTGGTGTGCAAATACTATCTACTCGATACTTTAATATCTGATACATGGGCGGATTCGAAGTAATCGAATATCTTTCGACGCCAAATACTCGTTACTCGAATCCCGAATGGGACCGAAGCCGAAGTGTTACTTTCGTATCAATTGTATCGGCATGGGCCGTATAAGTAACGAGTTTGGAGTTTATATGTTGGATTTACCGATAATATAATATAAATAATAATAAAATCTAATACTCGAATAGGAAGTATCAGTATCTACTCAAGACTTGGAAAAGTAATCGTTCACATCACTATGCCAAATTGTCTAAGGGCACTAATTAAAAGTGCCCTTGAGCTCTTCTAACATGCAACGCGAACCATGGGTGCGGGGGGCGTCACGGGGGTGCGGGCGGCATCGAGGCTAGTTTTTGCACAGATTTTGTCCTAGGCACTGCCGCAGGAAGGTTCAGATTCTATGTACTGTAAAATTCTATTGGGACATGTCGTCCTCTCTTTCTATATATCGTAATTAGAATGCGACACAACATCTACGGAGCAAATAAAAGTGAATAATTAGATTCGAACTAACTATATAGCGCATCCGCCAGCATGCACCATAGGTGGTTTGAACACGAATACAAACACATACATACCGGGTATTAATTTGTAGGTTATATTCCAGTCTTTAGTAAATTCCGTTTGGGGTAATTACTAATTAAATTTTAGTATTTTTTTAAGTAAAATTTGGGAGTGCACGTGCACATATGCACTTATGGAGAAACCGCTACTGCTCTCACCCAAGGTTTTTATACTTTTATACAGGCTGCCTACAGAATTTGACCAGTCATGTGAACTTAACTGGACGACTACAAAGCTGCGTCATCGGGTTTCAATAAAACAAATGGTTTAAGGCAACCCGGTGACGTAGATTTTTTTAATCAGATTACAGTTGGCCAGTCAGGTTCAATGACCTTTCAAATTCTGTAGATAACCTGTGTAAAAGTACCAAAACCTTGACACTAACCCTATTTTTTAAATGCTTGATTTATTTAAAAATATCGACAATCCAAGCCAAAAGAGTTTACTTTTTAGAAAACGATGTTAATTGGTAGGCCAATGCTATGTTAGACTCTTTAATTTTAAGATAGCGGCAAATTTTGATAATTATTCGTAAAGGGTAGGTGATCCTTATCACAATGTTTCTTTTAAATCCATTCAGTAAAAATTATTTTATGGGGAAATGAATGCAGACAAAATTGAAAAAGCAATCGTATAATTGGTAAAAAATGGTTTTAAAAAATCGGGAACCACTAAACCGATTTTAATTATTTAGACTTCTTAATGCGTGGCCTTTTTACCAATTTAAAAACCTTTCGAAAAAAATTCCGGAACATAAAAATAAACGAGCTTTAGAGCATAAATATTGTTGTAATCTGCAGAGTTTTTTTATGTACTGGGTGGAAAAAAAAAATATGCCACTTTAGTCAAACTCAGTATGTAGGTATGTACGTGGGCACAATAGATCCATTTGTGGTCGCAGTGCATGGAGGTCCAGTAGGGCCTGCCACCACTTTCGAATACATACAATACAAACATAGAGCATTAATATGGGGCATACCGATGCATTCACACACGCGATGCTTGAAGCCAGGACCCCCATTTAATTCTTAATGTTTCTTTTTCGAGTAGACAGGATTTCAGTTACTGCGCTTGTGTCAGTTTTGGTGGTTTTGGAACATACCCCTTTACGTCACTACATTATTTGACAAACTGTTAAAATTTAGGGTTATGTCTATTATTTTTTTCTAAAACCTAGTTGATTCGTTGAAAATGTATCAAATTGTGGATTAAAATTGTAGGTTTTTTAAAATTAATTGTGCAGATTTATTATGGACACCATGAAGAGGGTTTAATGATATCTATAAACCTCTCTTAACTTTACTAACAAATTATAAAGAAAAATACAAGTACTTACCTATGGAATAGCACTCCTTTGCTTCTCCTGGATATTTTTTCACAAACCATAAATGTCTTATGTGAATTATTTTCCATTTTTGACAGAAAAAAAAAACATAATTTTCCACGACAAACGCAAAACTCCGCAGAATGTAAATAAACAATAAATATGGCGTCTACCCATACATCAGCTGGATGCCTACGTGACAAAACACATGCATGCGCCCTTGACAATTCGCGTCCGCGAATTTAAATTTCCCATTGTTTCCAAAGCAAGCTATGAGTTCTTTATTTTTGAACATGGATTTATACTCTAAAGTATTTGGCTCAAATATACCGGCGCATAATAGGGAACTCTGCAAAAACAGCTGATTGATTTTAAAATGGCCGCTGAAGAACCCACTATGCATTTTTCTATAAGACGTAATGCTAAAACAATTCAGATTTGTACCTAAATGTGATAATATACTAATTAAACAATGCAAACAAAATAAGTATTTTTTCTATAAGCGTGCGGAAAAGTCCACTTTTCCGCACTAGTGCGGAAAAATATTTTTTCCGCACTAGTGCGGAAAAGTAAATTTGTTACGATTTTGAGGTGTTCTATAACATTTAGACCGTTCAAAATACATTTGTATCTTTCCTAGCACACGAAATATCCTAAAAATATTCAAATTGACTAAAATTCTGCTATATTTTCAATATTTTCGATAAAATAAAGTTTTCAGTAAAATAGGTTCAAATTATAAGTTTTAAACCTCCCCGGTATAAATATCGTCATTGTCAATGTCAAACAACAATGAACACTAGTGGTTTTAGATTTGGCATCTTAAATCACCATAGCAACAAAGTACAAACAAACTGTCAAAACAAAGCCAATTTTGCAGATACAAGCGTCTTTTGAATTTTTCAAACAAAAAAATCAGATTTTCAATGGATTTTTCGGACGAAGATCTACCCCAGTCAGTTCTAGAAGCCGCTAGAATGTGAATAATAATAATTGATTTGATTAAAACGTTTTGAATATAAATAATTTTCTGATTAATTTTTAGTTTTTTCCTCACGCTTATAGAAAAAATAGTGTACCTAACTCGTGCGTAAAGTGTCTTTTCCGCACTTGATTGCTGGCCAAACTCCGCTATCGCGTCGTTTGGCCATCTGCAATCGCGTGCGGAAAAGAGGCACTTTCCGCACTAGTTAGGTAAACTACTATATCCTATTCAATACTTAAAAATACACCGGTGTACTGTGCACTATAGGATTTAGATAGGAAACAATAATATTTGTCCGTCGGTTCACGGTGATGTATAACGGGAGTCAGTTTTAGAACTTTGTGTAAAACTCTTTTTAAGAGGGTCAACTCGTTTGAAAGATTGAAAAAAGTATAACAAATTGACACACATTTTTAACCTAACTACAACCGGGATACCTACATAAATTAATTATTTTACGCAGCACTTTTCAATATTCATAAAGCAATAATTTTAAATACATGGATTGGCACACCTAACCACCCCCGTTTATTTTTGCGTTCCAGTAAATCATTCTTAAAATACCGTGGAGTAATCATAAATATAAATAGAACCCTCTACTACACAAAAAACAAAAATAAATAAGTATTTTTTTTAATGCATTGAAAAGAGCCAAAACTGTGTCATTAGCTGGCCATACATACAGAGGTTGATCCGTCGGTTTGGAACGGCACATATAAGTCTGACCGTTTTGTCCGCAACGGTTTAAAACTGTTACAGTCCACTAACACAAAAAAAATCTTTCGAATCGATCCTTCATATCGGTCTGTGGCAGACATAACCGCGCGTTAGTGGGCGAAAACTCAAGATTTATCTGCCGGTTAAACCAAAACTGTGGAATTTCGTCAAGTCGAAAGTTTTAAGCGGTACGGTATTTTAAGCATAGTGTATGTAAAATGTTTCGTGCTAAAAAGAAGCAAGCTCTGTGTATGGGAATGATTATTAATATGGAAATAATGCATAGTGGTGTAAAAAAGAGACGTTCCAAGTGGGTTAAAAGTTATTTGCTTAAGAGGAAACTATTTAGCCATGACCTTCTATTAAAAGAGTTAAGAGAAAATGATGCAGACGATTTTAAAAATTATTTAAGAATGAATATTAACACGTATGACCTTTTATTAAATTTGGTAAGAGAGAATCTTACGAAACAAGATACCCAAATGAGAGAAGCCATTGGTCCAGAACAGCGATTAAATGCTGCCCTTTGTTTCCTTGCCACGGGAAGATCATAATATGAAGATCTGAAATTTTCAGTGGGAATTTCTGCACTTGGTTATATCATTCCGGAAACATGTGCCATAATATTCAATAAATTAAAGAGAGACTATATGAACGGTCTGTTATCCCTGGCACAGTGTAAACCGACAGACAAGTCTGCGCTGGTTAAAATATCGAGCGCGGAACCCACAAGTTTCGCCCGCCGGTCTGAACTCACAGATAAATCTATATCGGCTATAACTGGCGCGTGGAATGTCCACTAATTTGAAAGACAAATCCGCCAGTTTGAACCGCGCCGTTCCAACCCGGCGGATCAACCTCTGTGTGTATGGCCAGCTATTAGGAATCTTCTTTTTGTTTCTGTCCTATACGCTTGTGCGCATATTGGAATCAGTTTCTAAGTGTCCTTTTTTTTCTGTGAGACATGTTCCATAATCTATTAAAATGGTGGTTTCTATGAAGTCTACCTGCAAATACTTTTGTGTTCGCTGCAGTGGTGTATATAAGGGGGGGCCTGGGGGGCCCGGGCCCCCCCCCCCGAAGCCAAGATTTTTTTTAGATATTTTCCACATATTTCATGAATACAAACATAAAATAGCATAAAATATGGCCTCATGAGGTCTCGGCACCCCCTTCCCCTCGAAACTGTCTCGGCCCCCCCCAAAACTTTTTTCTATATACGCCACTGGTTCGCTGTTAATATACGTACATATCGTGGTCCTTTAGATCATCTAAATTATTTGCTATACTCACTGTTTTGTCAGCATTTCCAATATTGGGGGCCTTTCACTGAATTTTATTGTTTATTTCATTTGTTACATTCGCCGGTGCTACACAAATGTTGAAAGGACAAAATGCATCTTATTTCAATGCCTTAAACAGTTGAGTTAATAGATTGTGTTTGATTCTGACTTCTGCTGTTTGATAGTACGCTGGGACAAAGCAAAGACATTCTGACAGACAATTTGGTAGTCACAAATATTTATTGTTCCGATTTACAAATCCTAAAATTATTTCAATTCCCTGTAAGCGTTCAATATCGCGTGTAAGGGGCCATTTTAGCATAACAGTAATTTCAATTTTGTTTTGTTTCACAAATACAACAGCTAGAAACTGGAATATAGTCGATAATTATTATTACTGTTTAACAGGTACATTGTTGTGCCTTTAAATCCATTCTAAGGCCCTTCACAAGGTCAACAACCAATTTTTTTTTGATTTTATGACAAATAAATAACAAATTTTAAAAAAATATCTAGGATATTTTAAAATGCATAAATTAGTCAACTTCAACTTGTTTTTCAACAACTGTTGTTTGTCTAGTTTGTGATTTCCTTCGATTAAAAGCTTTGGTGCTAATCTTGAATCGCTTTCTTTAATTACAGTATCTGCCTCTGTAACTGTAAGTTTTTTTTCAGTCCTTATTCCCATCTCAATTTTCTCTTTTTCAACTTTACTTTCAATAGCCTGTATAATTTTCTCTAAATTCATTATATTTTGAGTCAAAGGATTGAACAACCTGAATTACTTTGGCTGTTATGGAAAATTCACAACATCTACGACAGTTTAAGTGTCTTGCACCACTCTCAGAGTTACAATTATCTCTTCTGAGAGATCTTTTCTGTTAGAAGTCTGGGAAGAATTAATGCTCAAATCCATAAAATAATTTTGGCCAATATTGCCAGATAATCCAAAAATTTTTATATGACTCCATTAATATTGACAATCTCCTCAAGTAAAAATAAACGCAATTGGTTTATCAAGATGTCAGATAATAGATCCTCTAAAAAAACTTCCTTCAAGCTCTTTTACGAAGTCACTTGTTTAACTGCTTGTGCTACTACTATGAGGAAAAAATATGTTTTTTTTTTTAATTCAAATCAAAAGAATTCTGGGATGAAGCTGTTCTAAAAAAATCAATCGAGAAACACCAAAACCACTCTCTCACTCACTAGTTCCACGTAAATAATCAAGTTCATTTAGTATCTAAGACACACATTCGCGCGAAATTAAAGTTTCGTTATATTTGTCACAAAAGAAAACATAAGGAAATCGGAAAATCAAAAAGAAATATTATAATAATATTTGCATCACGTGCGCTGGCATCAAACACTACCCTCATTTTTAGAGAAACCTGGCAATCAATAACCTGTTATATAGCTTAGGTTAGGTAATGTAGTCCTACCAGCAAAGTATTATTTAAAGATGTGCTGTAAACATCACGTGCGCCGGCATCAAAAACTACCCTGCTTTTTGGAGACATCTGGTAATAAAAACAGTCGCAGTACCTTTTATGCATTTCTGGATTTTTAGCAAAATAATCAACTTCTTATCGAAGAAACTACCTATATTATATACACTGTCTTATTTTTTATTTAAAGAATCTGCTTGGATTTTACACAGTCCTGTTCTTACTGTAAAAAATATTTTTGTTTCAGGGAGGAGAGCGAATCTGTACTGCAACTCAAAGGTCTGACGCCGACAGGGGCACTGCCACTGGGCGCCCTCTCAGGAGGCAAAAATAGTCTGAGAAATGGTAAGCTTTAAGTATACTTATAACCTGTCCACGTCCTCTTTGTTTCTTTTTTTTCACTCATTACCCCTATGGACCGATTACTCATAAACGCTTCGACCTAGAACGATAAAACTTGGTACAGTAATTTAGAACTTATAGGGGACCAAAAATGTAGATTTTGGAAAAAATCGGAAAATTTTAAGTAGGGGAAAGCAGGGAAAAACCGTAAAAATTGGCCTTTTTGGATGTAGCTTCGTTTGCACACCATAAGTGTTCAAAAGATTATTCTATAAACTTGAGATTTTCTAAAAACATTATGCGTGGTCAAAAACCCTATTGTTTTTCAGCCAGATCGGAAAAAGACAAGTGCTGCATTTTAATCTTTTTACATAAAATTCAATTTATACTTTTAGCTTTAATAAAGATTAATAACACTTAACATTTGTCAAAACGTTCTAAAATTAATAAAAAAAAAATTTAAATTATTTCAGAGTCGAAAAAATCTAATGACGGCAAATTTTAAGTTCCTTGCTTTATTTTTGATCATTTACCGTGAAAATTATTGCCAAAGCGTTAACAAAATCGAATATTATACACAAATTGGTTATAATTGAAACCTTTTTGAAGGCATTGAGTCTATAGCATGAGCGGAGCGAGAGCTACAATTTGTTAAATAATAAATAATGTATCTAGGACCTATTATTTTGGAGGTTTAGCACAAAATATTTACAAAGCCTCAAAAGTGTTATGTAGTTTTATACTAAAATTATGATATCTTTAAAACCGAACGTCGGATTTGAGATATGTATTGAAGAAAAATGATTTTTTTCTGGGGCAATAGCTTTTTAGCATGAGCGAAGCCAAAGCTAAAATTTAGAGGGATCGTTAAAGTGATAACATCAGTTGTAAGGGCCTGACCTATTCAAATATTAATGCTAAAATTCATTGAAAACGACTACAACTTTGTTTAGTACCTAATTAATAACGTACTTTTACTTCATACAAGATAAAATATTAAACTTTTACAGAAAATTAATAAAATTCCAAACGTTATTGCACAACACACCCACATCTGAAGAGCTTTTTGATGATTTTGGAGTTAATGTTTGTTCCTTTATTCCAATATAAGTGTACTTATCCAATTGCTCGAGGGGTTTGCCAACACATTTTTACCTTGCTAGCCCACGCATCAATGGCTAAAGAAAGTATTATACTGTAGGAAATTTTTTTTTTGAGATAACGCTGAAAATGTTTTATTTGAGATCTTATCAATACCGTCGTGACTTCTGTTCGTGTATGTGTGTGTATGTATGTGGGTTGTTCTTGAAAAATGGTCACATTGCATGTAATTTGATGGTATATTTAAAACCACTTAATAAGTGTATAGTTGTGTACCCAAAGGCTAACATTTTCCAGCCGCAATGAACTCTCCACAAAATGTCTCCATGGAAGTAAAACTGTTCACACTATGTGACATGTCACGTGGTGTGATCTGTAATTTACAAAGTTCATAAATTTGAATAGTACAAAAAAATATTTCGAGATAATAAAATTGATTTTAAGGATTATTAAAGTGGGCTAAAACTCAAAAACTTTTCGCGTGCTCTTGTTCTGGTTTCTCTCGCTTCTTGCAAGAGTTTTATCACTATTTACATAGGATTTGAGACAAAACCGTCTAATTAACTTCTCAAGAGTGTCACATTGACCAAGCAGTGTTCTGAGAAGTCCCATAAGGACGAAACAGTTAACTGTCAACACTTATTAGGTGTCCATTAGATCTTGGACCCCCGTGAGGTTAAGCTTTCAAGCTACCCACGGAAAAATATGAGAGAAACAAAAACTCCTTTTTACCCGATTAGCCACGAAACTTGTTTGAATATTAATCTTTACTTCACCTATTTTAACCTTTTCCAAAATTTTTTAGAGTAGGCGTTAAATAAAATTGGTGAAAAATACAACCTCGGCATACATATCTCCTGGTTTCGCTGTGACAGAACTTGTTGAACCCTCTGTATTTTAATATATCTTGTTTTTAGCACTGCAAGGCTTCTCACCTAACCACAAAATTACGAGTTTCGCGGAGGCGAAGGGTCTGGACGCGATTAACGAGCGCATGCCCCCCAGGGCGGACGCGCCCCCCTCTCCAGCCGAAGAGTCCACGCAAGCGGCAGCAGCGGCGGCGGCGCAAGCGCAGAAGACAAAGAAAGAGGTAAGACAATGTTAATTATACAGGGTACCCCGGCCTTCCATAAGTTTATTATTTGTTATAGATTCAATTCAATTCAAGTAAGCTTTATTGTCCAAATTTTCTACAAAAATCATTGACAAAGCAAACATCCTAATTACATATTTAAACAATTTAGGTTTCATAAAATTAAAATATCGAAACTAGCAATAAATCCAGAATTAGGAAAAGTAATAATAAATAAAATTTAAACAGTTTTAAAACTATCCGATACGATAAAACACATAATACACAGTTAGTAAGAAATAAATTAATCCGAGCAAGTAAAATAACTAAATTATCGAATAAAAAACAGATAAAAGGTCAAAAACTAAATATAGCAAAAGTATTAGGTTAACATTTGTTGAAACGCCCATATTTTGGTTATTATGAATAATTAAGTGAATATTGAAATTTCGACATTTACAAATGACAAAAACGAACAAAAACTTTTTGAAGTGTAAACTTCTTTAGGCGCGTTTAGCAGTTTTTGTGGGTAGTGAATTGAACTCATTCGTCAGGCTCGGCTATGTAACGCTCATTCGGGTGAAGTCGGCTCGAGTCGACTAACTGTGGGTGGAACATTCAGCGAGCGATATGATGATGCAGATGAAGGCCAGTATTATTAATTTCGCCTTGCTGAAGTATACACTTCTGCCGTGTGGTCTTAAGCACACACATTTTTTTTAGTTTTTAGAATAATCCCACATGTTTAACACGTAAATAAGGCGTGAGAAAAAAAAACGTTGATTTTAAAAGCTGCTAGAAAAAAACGTTTATTTCATATATGAAAACAAGCTTCATAGGTCATTCATTAACGTTATAAAAATAACGTTCCTAAAAACTGCGTTGTAATAACGCCATTATAAAATTAAAACAGCAATGTTTTTACGTTAGTTTCAAGTAATTTTTACGTTAAAATCACATTAGATTCACGCCTTTTCTACACGAATTTTAAAACGCGACTTGCATGGCTTTTCTACTGAATATTTTTGAGATTTTACAAGTAGCAGCGCCACCTATTGTCGGGATTTTTCACTTTGACGAATCTATCAGGCAGTGCTTTGGCCTCTAAACTACAAAAACCTTTTAAGGAACTGATCCCTGATCCTTTACGATCACGACGCATCTGTTATTAACCTGATCAAGACACATTAATATTCTGTGAAAGTGTTTACTGTTAAAAAATCTTGTTTAGCTTTAAAAAAAACATAATGTATATAGATAGATATATAGATATTTTGTCTTGCCTTGAGCGCCATCTTTAAAATTGTCTTGAAGTGTTGTAGTCTTAAACTAGTGAACTTTTATGACTTCCTCTCGCGTCTCTTTTAAGTTATAAAAATGTTATTAAAAAAAAGTGACCAAAAAAGACGCAGAAAGTTAGTAGATTTGAGAAGTCTTAATCTAGTGGCGTTTTAGAACATGTTGTGGATGACTTTTCAAGTGTGCAAAAAGTACATTTTTATAGCTTGGTTTCTCCTTGTTTTTAAGTTATCTTTAAGCATGTAGATTTAACGAAATACATATTACATGGTATAAGGTTGTTTTCAAGTAAAAAAAAATTTTGTTACTTTTGTCCACGTTAATTTAACGTTGATGTGATTTTTGTGCTATGTGGGATATTGGACTTTTTTTTAAATCCAGCAATACTACAAACTTTATGTCTTGAAGTAACCATTTTCTTCAAGTTTTTGGCGTAATATTTTGTTACTTCATACACACAGGCTCATTCTCTACTAGGTACATATAAAATGTAGGCTTACGTAATTTGCGTTATTTTTTGCAAATAGGCGTACATCCAACACGCATCGTTAATGTAGGCAGACTGAAAAGCAACGCGCTCGACACCAAAGCACTAGCAGCTAGCTGTTTGGGGCGGCAGAAAATTGGGAAAACTTTAAATAAACTTTCTATGTACAGGGTGTCTCATTATATTTTTCCCACCATTTTAGACCATTAATAATTGATATTGGAATATAAAAGAAATTTTGTTCGAATTCGCGAAATTCTTACTTTTAAATTGCATCTTGACTTTATTCCTGATGCTTACCGTATTTGACAGGCGCTCAAATTTATAGTTTTTGTAAATTGGATGCTCCTTATATTATTTAATTAATAGATTAGGCTTAGAATATACTTTTCAAAAATACCCTATATGTCGCAGTTTTGATAAATAGTTTCTGAAATATTAGCGATAAATTTTTAAATGATAAAAAAATAACATTACCATTTTTGTGTTAATTTGTCCCAGGGCTATCAAAATGGACGGGCCACGATCCTCCACTTTGTTGACGTCACATCCGGGGCTGATTTTTTTTTGATGGTCACGTTACGACACAGCTGATTGTCTTTAAAATTTTGAAGTTGAAATGACGGTTCATGGATATTTGATTTTTTGTTAAATAAAGCCGTTTTTGAGATTGTTTTTACTTGTTTCTGGCAGAACAATTTTTTTTAAATGTATAGTAAGCCCTAATTTTTCATAGCCGCTTCATTAGCTCACACAAAAATTAAGTTTAAAGCAGAAGCGAATGTGACAATCACATATGACAAAGTCAAATACATGTCAAATATAACAGTTGGCATGTGGTACATGGCGGGTAATTTGAATTCAAAATAAGGAATGCTAAATCTTGAAGATTTTAACCTTTTAATCATGTTGCTTCCTTACAAACCTTTGGTGGAATATCGGGATGGTGTCTGAGAATATTTCACTGAAATTTTGCAGAAATCTGTAGTGCCATTTTGAAAATATCATAAAAAAACGTCTGACCTCCCATAAGACCCAATGTAAAATTCAGCCCCGGGAGAACAGCTGATTTTTTCAGGGTCGTGGCCTCTATTTTTGTGTTGGCCTTGTTTGTCCTTATTTCGAACTATGTTAGTCCCCATGTATAAACAGTGACAATGACAACTATTTTTTTTTAAATGACGCTCAAAATGACAACCGGTAACGACAACAAAGTTACTGTGATACATGGGGACTAACATAATTTGGAATAAGGATACTAAAATTAACACAAGAGCGGTACTGTTATAATTGCTAATATCTTAGAAACTATGGCTCTAAACTACGGCATATCGGGTATTTTTGGAAAATACGTTCCAAGCCTAATCTAGTAATTTAATAATATAAGGAGCGGTTCGGTTTGGTTCGGTTCGGTTCGGTTCTATAATTTTGTGCGCCTGTCAAATATAGTAAGCATCAGGAATAAAGTCAAGATGCAATTTAAAAGTAAAAATTTCGCGAATTCGAACACAATTTCCTGTATATTCCTATATCAATTATTAATGGTCTAAAACTGTGGGAAAAAATATAATGAGACACCCTGTACCTAGTAGAATGATTCCGTCTGTATATGAGATTATAGTGTTATTTTAAATTGTCTAATTTCTACTACCTCTACTTAATTTTTATAATAATTTAATTTGTAATTTGTTTCTAATAAGCAGGCAGACCACAACCATACGCAATCAAATGCGCATTCGTGAGCGATGGTTACTTAGGACATCACCTTGGCCAATTGCAGGTAAATATGTCCACAATGTGTGCGGGAACTCACCGGTCGGTCCGGAATGTTCCTTTAACCGGCCAGGGATATACTCTGTTTTTGAACAAGGATAACCTGCTATTGTTCTCTCTAAAAAAAACGGTAATTTTCTTAAATTTATAAATTGATGTCCCTCGATGAGAAGTTTGGCTTGTCTGCGTCAGGTGTAAAGGTCGGGTAAAAAACCGCTTGGCCGATTTTAATGAAATTTGGTACCTAGGCTGGGTTTTGGGCCGAGATGGTCCCATTTAAAAATGAACAAAATCCACCGAACACAAACCAAATAAAAGGGTGGGGGTAGATTTCAAAAATTAGAGTTTATGGGGAAATATGGCGTGTGTGATGTCAAACGAAAGGTATTGAGTCTGGAGTTAAACAAAATACATTTTAATTTATTTTAAAAAAAAGGGTGGGAGTATATTTCAAAAATTGGAGTTTAAGTGAAAATATGGCGTGTGTGATATCAAACGAAAGGTAATTGAGTCTGGAGTTTTAAAAAAATACATTTTAGTTTTTAAAAAAAGGGTGGGGGTAGATTTGAAAAATTAGAGTTTAAGTCAAAACATGGCTTGTGTGGTATCAAACGAAAGGTAATTGACTCTGGAGTTCAATAAAATATACTTCAGTTTTTAGTTATATTAGCTTTCAAGTAGATACACTAAAACTATAGTACCCAGTGTGAGCTTATGTGCCCATAGATTGGCAGAATATTTTTTTAGTATGTGGTTTACTGGGTAAACTTTTTTACCGTAAATAATTACAAGCCAGCAGCACCGCACTGGGCATGGTTTCAATTTTACCCGTTTTTCAACGGTGTATGGGTAATATTTGTTTTAGTTGACGTAGGCCATTATCATCGTGCGAAAATTGTCGTTGCCTTTTCTAGTGTTGCCGGTTCTATCCTTAGTGATTTTTTTTTGATTTGGTGTTTGTCAGTAGTAAAAATCCTTTCCGGTCTCGTCATTGTTTGTTTTCGTTATCGTTTGTTCATAAAATGGACATAAATACCGTCGATTACATAATTTACTTTGCAAATTTAAATACGTTGACATATAAACTTCGATTATAAATAAAATCTTTAGGGCCACATAAACCGGACCTAAAAATTAACCAAAGTTTCAGTCTAAGTAATGCCAAGGGGTGTTCCATAAAAACTTATAATAGAAAATTTAATAAAAATTATAAGATGCTGAAAACTGGTTGTGCGGTTGTGAAAAAAGAAATTTGTTTTTTGCTTTATTTTTCTCGTTATGAACAATCCACGAAGTGATCCTACGTGCAAAGGGAATGTGTGATATCAGGCACTTAAGTGAAAAGTTAAAAAAAAAACACAAAGTAAGTGGTATTCATTTAAATAACCACATAGAATTTTCTATGCTAGGCAAGACTGATATTAGGTGCCTATAGGCAAAACATTACTGAAAATAATGAAAATGTGACAAAAACTAGACATATACTTAGTAGGTTAATAGACTGGGGGATTATTGTGGTTGCTCTACGGGGCCATAAAAAAGAAAGGTGAATGGACTTTATCTATAAACAAATAAACTAAAAACTACACCAAGTAGCTGCTTGTTTGGAAAATACTAAAATAAAATTGTTTCGGAAAGTTTTTTTATCTCATTTTTCATGCAATTTAAATTTCTGCCCCCCCCCCCCCAATTTATAACGTCACCAGCCGCCACTGAAAGGAGGTACGACCACCTTGTAGTCATTTAAACTAGTTAATGTAAAAACGCCTCTGGCTCCTACCGATAAGTGAATACATTTTAAACTAGATAATGTTTAAGTTGTTATGGGTTATAATTGCTACTATAAATAATCATAAAATCCTAAAACAAGGAATATTTTGTTTGAAATATTTTATTAATTCCCGCCTAGACTTTTCTTGAAGACATACCCTGAAGCCCCGGAGATTTTGTAAACTTTTCCCGGGCAAAAATAAAAAAACCGTGTGAACAAATTATTCGATATAATTCAAGAATTTGATGAATCATTGACCACTAGAAAAGAGCCCCCCTGGAATTGTACAAGGGATCAGTTTGACAGTAATTATCATGTGAAAAACAACAAAATAAAGTGCAATAATTAAAAGTAATAAGTAAAAGATGGATGAACAGGTGCTCTTAAAAATGTAGTCTTAAAAGAACTTCTAGAGTTTTTGAACTCTAGAATGGGTTGCCTATCTATAGAAAATGAGTCTTAGAAAGTAAATTAAAACTCATTGATTTTACACGAAAATATTACCGTTTATTTTAATTGTTGTGGACAATAATTAAATTATTAGACTTTTATACGCACATAATGATTAATAGATAACGCATTAGTAACTTTAGTAAAGATGAAAATTTGGAGATTGATTTTGAACTTCTAATAGCACATTTAGAATGTAACTAGATTTAGACTATAGGAATAAATCTACTGATATAAGCCAATTTAAAAATATTATATGTCCTACTACGTTTGTTGAGGTATCCTATGAAACTGTACATACCTATACTCCAACATTTTGATTTGTGAGGACAATGTTGTGTCGGAAAATTGAAATAAAACAAATTAGTTTTGAATATTAGGACCATGCTAGACTTTGTACTTTCGATTAGTAATAATAACTTTTGACTTTAAATATAATGTATTATTTATAACAATTAGTGCTTTTATCATAGCTATGTGCCACTAGAACGCCTATACTACACTTTTGTGACTTTGGCATGATATAAACATATTTCCTAACCCGAAATATTTGAAAAATTAAATATGTCATGTTGGTATAAAATTAAAGGCAAAGCTGTAAAGATTGACTGTATTTTGACAAAAAATAACGGACAGATAAAAAAAACTTAAAGACATACCGTTTTTTACAAATTTTCTTGTTACTGTCATTATGCACATGATAAAAAAAGAGGTCGGAAATGTCACAAAAGTGTAACTGCCTATGGCAAGGACTAGAGCAAGGACTATAGACATAAAGGACTGCTTAGTTCCATTTAACCTGTGTTAGCAAATTGTCCGGGGTGAGGAGAGCGGCGTGACGTCACCACTTGTGCTAAATCCTTTGTTTACGTTCGTTGTATATGATGTTTTTCTTATTTTCAAGAGAGTTTTGTTGATATTTCGCTGAATAGTTTGTGTTTTTTGGATTGTTTCAGTGCAGTGCGACTAAGAAAAGACATATAAATAAACGTTTTCACGTTTGGTTTGTTAACAGTGTGTAAAAATTCGACTCAGGACAGAGAAGAACGTTTGTTTACAGGGTAAAAAAAATGGCCACGATTTTCTCAGCAAATGGGCTTCTTGTTTAATAATATCTATCAAGAAAATTACAAAAGATTGTGAATTGAAAAGGAATATTTTTCTAAATTAAATATTATTATTTATATTAATATTTTTAATTTATTGTATGTATCTGTACTTTTCTGTTTTTTTTTTGTAAAAAATGTAATAATAAATACGTTTTTTTATGTTCTATATTCCGTTTTTTAATTATCTAAATAATAATCTCTTAACAAGCTTTAAAAAGCGGTTGTAATTATTAAACTATACATTATGTGCATTTTTTTCTATTTGTTTTTTGTCTATTTGTTAAGAACAATATTTGTGTTTTTCCTTTTTTAAATAAATCAATAAATTTTTCGTCTACCTATATTTCCGTTTTAAATTATTATCGCAAAATAATTTCTTTACATACTTTTAAAACAATTGGACAAATTATACAGGGTGTCCCATAACTTGGGGGTCATAGTGCAGCAGGTGATAGAGGAGGTTATTTCCGAAAAAAAAGTTTATAAAACATGGGGTCAACGCACATGTTTTTAAGATATAGGATTTTTAATGTTAGAGGAGTGGGGGAAAAAGGGTTTTGCAAAAAAAAGAAAATTATCACAGACAGCTGAATACCCATCTAATTGTGATTCAAAAATGTGATACTCCTTTTTTTAATAAAATTACAAGTTAAGAAGATACAGGCTGTCAAAATTTCCTCCAAAATGCATAAAAAATAATCTTTTTTTTTTTTAATTAATTTTTGCTTACTTATTCTTTTAAAAAATATTAGTAATATTTTATTTATTATTATGTGTCGCTAAAGGCTTGTTTTTATTAACAAAAAATATATAAAAAAACATTGCGTTTAATATGGCATTTATAAAAGTTTATACCAAAAAAATAGTTTTTTCTAAAAAAAATTGACCGAATAATTTTTTTCAATATAAGTTTTATTTGAATTTATTGCTCTTGTTTCATTTCATGCTTTTACTGCGTTTTTTGAAAAAGTTATTATCAAAAAAGTTTAAAAAATTGCCAAATTTGATGCTCTGTATCTCTACAAAGAAAGAGTCTTTTTTATCAGACATAACCTCCTCTATCACCTGTTGGCCTATGGCCCCTAAGTTATGGGACACCCTGTATAGGTACTACGACATTATGTCTAGCTTTTTTTTCACTTAAAGTATTTAAATTTATTCAACAGATATTTCAAATATAAAATCATTTATCATCCCTGTAAAGACAATATTTTTAAATGTGCAATGCCTCAATTTTGCATAAAATCTAATTTGCATAAAGAAAATAGCTCTAAAAGCACATAAAATCCAATATAAACGATAGGCGCGCTTTCTGCCCAGCACAAGTGGTGACGTAACAGCGAGTTGACCTTGAACATCGATTGCAGACAGATTCGGCAAATTGAGCAATCCTGTCTAGTGTATAATCGTTGGGACTATGTTGAGATATTTGGATATATTATCCAAATATGTCAACATAAAGGGACTCTAGCAAGGACTATACCTCCAAATAAATTAAATTTAACCGTCAAAAGAAACAAGTTGTATAAAAATACCGCTCGATCAAAGCACCCCTAACCGCGGCGTTACACAGGCCAATATAAAATCCCACCACTGGGTTTTACAGATGCACCTGATCAGACAAACCTATATTTTGTCATGGAAATAAAATTGGTCCTGATTTTGGTGACTCAAGGCCAACACAAAAATAGAGGCCACGACCCTAAAAAAATCAGCTGTTCTCCCGGGGCTGAATTTTACATTGGGTCATATGGGAGGTCAGACGTTTTTTAATGATATTTTCAAAATGGCACTACAGATTTCCGCAAAATTTCAGTGAAATATTCTCAGACACCATCCCGATATTCAACCAAAGGTTTGTAAGGAAGCAACATGATTAAAAGGTTAAAATCTTCAAGATTTAGCATTCCTTATTTTGAATTCAAATTACCCGCCATGTACCACATGCCAACTGTTATATTTGACATGTATTTGACTTTGTCATCTGTGATTGTCACATTCGCTTCTGCTTTAAACTTAATTTTTGTGTGAGCTAATGAAGCGGCTATAAAAAATTAGGGATTACTATACATTAAAAAAAATTGTTCGGCCAGAATAAAGTAAAAGCAATCTCAAAAACGGCTTTATTTAAAAAAAAATGAAATATTCATGAACCGTCATTCCAACTTCAATCTTTTAAAGATAATCAGCTGTGTCGTAACGTGACCATCAAAAAAAAATCAGCCCCGGATGTGACGTCAACAAAGTGGAGGATCGTGCAAGGCCAACACAAAAATAGAGGCCACGACCCTGAAAAAATCAGCTGTTCTCCCGGGGCTGAATTTTACATTGGGTCTTATGGGAGGTCAGACGTTTTTTTATGATATTTTCAAAATGGCACTACAGATTTCCGCAAAATTTCAGTGAAATATTCTTAGACACCATCCCGATATTCCACCAAAGGTTTGTAAGGAAGCAACATGATTAAAAGGTTAAAATCTTCAAGATTTAGCATTCCTTATTTTGAATTCAAATTACCCGCCATGTACCGCATGCCAACTGTTATATTTGACATGTATTTGACTTTGTCATATGTGATTGTCACATTCGCTTCTGCTTTAAACTTAATTTTTGTGTGAGCTAATGAAGCGGCTATGAAAAATTAGGGCTTACTATACATTAAAAAAAAATTGTTCTGCCAGAATAAAGTAAAAACAATCTCAAAAACGGCTTTATTTAACAAAAAATCAAATATCCATGAACCGTCATTCCAACTTCAAAATTTTAAAGACAATCAGCTGTGTCGTAACGTGACCATCAAAAAAAAATCAGCCCCGGATGTGACGTCAACAAAGTGGAGGATCGTGGCCCGTCCATTTTGATAGCCCTGGATCGTGGCCCGTCCATTTTGATAGCCCTGGGTGACTAATCTCTCATAATATTTTAATTTTTCAGGAAGTCTTCTCATGACTCGGTGCTACATCATCAAACCCAGCAAAGGTCAGCCAACCAAGCTCTACATTCTAAGTCATCTTATACTACTACAACTACTTCTAGGATAGGTCATCCTATCATCGCCGGTCTTCAACGTCCGGTGCCCATTTCCGTCAATGTCGTGTCGATGACGAACCAGGTCGTACTTTTTAAAATTACATCGCCGGAACGCCATCTAGGTGTGTCTCTCGGAAAGCGTAATCCGCTGCGCCATCTAGACGTAGTTTTCGGTACTTATACCGTGCAGCGCCATTTAGTTGTCGGTAACAAGAGACAGTTTTCGATACGAAAAGTAGCCGGTCTGCTTTTTTATCTCTCTTTCTCTATCGCGTTGTATATGCGTGCCGCCTGTCTCGCTCTGTCACACTGCTCTGTCGTCGGTTTTATGTAATCGTTTGTCCTTCCTTTCTTCCTAAATTTATTTCTTTTTTTCCTAAAGTATTTTTAATAACTAAAAATATAATAATCTTAGTGGGAAAAGTTGATGAAAATGCGATAAAAGCAAAATACTAACAGGGCTAGACGTATATATTTGTGTCAATTAAAAGAGTTAATTGATTTTTGTCTATCAACATTATCATCTCTACACAATTTAACTACACTGTGGCTTAAGCCCCATATTAAATAGTAGTTGCTTTATCGCATTATTCTTTTCTCTACAAAATATTTTAAGATACTTATATACCTATTTAAGAGGTCTAAGCAAGACTACATTCCATACACGTATCTACTGGAGTTTTAAGACAAATATATCTCTTGAATTAAATATTCAAAACAAAGATACCGTTAAAAAACTCAAACCACCACTAAGTATATATAGTACACAGTGATTTTTATGGTAAACTGAGTAAAAATATGTGCATGTTCAACATCTTAAGTTTTCTTGCAAAACAATTAAACAGTTGTTTTATGTATACAGAGTTTTGGTTACCACCCGTCCATCTTTTTTAATTATTTAATGAAAAATCATTATAGCCATACCGAGTACGATTAGTTGATATTTTTAACTTCCGCTGACCGGAAATGCCTTGTCAAAGATAGAAATCCGTTTTTAAAAAAGAAAATTTTGAAATTGCTGATGCTTTGTTGTTGCAATCCGGAATCATTGTCACATGTTTTAATCCAGTTTACTAGACTAACTAACTATCATTAAAATATTTAAAAACGTTATAAAAAAAACTTTACAGAATAAATATTTAAGCAGTGAATAAATATTTTCCCCAGTGGCCAGTAGTAGAAAATTCAAAAGAATAGTAGAATAATTTTCTTAATGTTTTAATTATTATTAAAGGAATTGATGTGTTTTCAAAACGTTTTATCATATAATACATCAAGCAAAGAGTACTTTTTATTAAAAAATACTATTATTAATGTGTAGTAAAAATATTCTTGGTAAGAATCTCAAAATGCATATTAAACATTTTATATTTTTTAGTGTTAATACATATGTAAAAGTTTTTCTTTAACTTGATACGAGTTTACAACTTTTTAAAAGTTATACATATTATCTATAATTATAACCTTCTAGTATTTTTCAAATTAAAACTTTTTTAATAAAGAGTTTATTAAATTCACTCTTGATAAGCCTTTCCTAAACTTAATAATTAGGTATTAAGAACAGGCTGCCGTAAAACAAACATCACTGTTTGAAACTTGTATATATTTTAGCAAACACTACAAAACTATTAATCAAGAGTACCTTCACTAGACAAGAGGTACCAGGACCAGTAATGGTGCGTCAGAAAAGCAGCAAGGGTAGAAATACAGGGTGGCACGATGAAAACTTACCAGAGACCATTTCGAGTATTTCTTGATAGAAAACGATCGGTCACGCAGGGAAGCATTACTTCCCTTAAGAAATCAGACATAATAAAAATAAATTGTTAACAGTTTACTACTAAAACTTTACGTTATCAGCGCTAGTCCCGTAGGAGTGGTAAGATTGTATCAAAAGCAACATATTTTCCGCGTACCTATGTACTGTACTGTCGCTCTTGATTTTACCCGAGAGCAGCGTCGCTTTCGCAACAAGCGCCGCCTTCAACTGCAGGTACAATTGCTTCGTCATTATGCAATAAATATTGGAAGTCAATGTATGCAAGCCCAATGTGAGAATTCAGTTCGCGGCCTTTAATAAGAGGCATAAGATGCTTCGGTTTCGTTAAACGATATTGCAATATACGATAAGTATGAGCAGTACGAGTGGCTAACCGGTTGTGAGAAAAAAAATAATTTTTTTGTTGGCCTTGCTTACTTTTTGCTAATGAAATAACAATGGGCGATAATTTCTAGAGGCCTTTAAAACAACAAGTGTATTTTTGTTGAGAAAAATATTTTTTTTTCAAAGTTTTAATGAAGAGAGATAGGTATTATAAATAACGGTGGGCTAAAGCAAGAAATTAAATTTTACCAAAAAATAACAACGATAGAAAAATACAAATAAAAAAGTTTTTAAAAAAAATGCTTCCCTTGTCTCAAATTTTACTTTCCGCAATTTTAAATCTTTTCCGAATAATTTTTTTTTTATCAGCCCATGTTAAATTTTAAAATTTGAAAGCACATATCGTAAAAACTAATTTTAAATATTTTCGAAATTTTTACACGGTTGTAAAAATATTCCAGAGACCTTCAAAACAAGGTATCACTAAACGTACTTCCCTTATTTAAAATGTAGAGGTAAAGTTTACCCCTCTAAGGAGGTACGTGCTACAAAAATTTCAAGATAGCCAAAAAGTGTCTCCCTCGCAAACAAAATCCAAGTGTGAGTTATTCCAAATGCAATCAAGAAATACTCCAAATGGCCTCTGCATGCATCCTGCATACATTTGCCACGAAAATCAAAATGCAATGCAAGCACCACATAATCTACAGTGGCCTGTGAGATTTTCTACTAGAAACCATTCAGAAACATACAACTAACTAGACATACGAAAATATTGGCTGAGATTAGAAACATATTTTCTTCGTATATCTCGTATGCGTTCGTAGTTACAAGCTAAAACAGTAATATTTGTTTTGCGTCACCGTGTATTATAGCTAAAGCTTCTTATTTAATCTTTTTGAAAAAAAAAATGACAGTAAAAGATTTAACTATTTTTTATTAAGATTTGATTAAATTATTATTAACCACGTTCTCCACCTGATTTTGTTCCAAATGGTCCAAAAAAATCTTTCTATGAGCAATAAGTCAACAACACTGCACCCATATTCCAGTGTTGGCCAAGATCTGTAATGCCCGTTCGTACTGACGCTAATAATACCCGTGTGTTTTTGTGATTAAAAAAATATTACATTTATTTAGGTACAAGAGTTTGTGCTTGTCTTTTTTTTCAAAAATATTAAAATTTCTCTTTCAGTCTTCTGTTAGGTTAGGTACAATTTCTGCAGCAAACCAGTGCACAAATTTTTGGCAACAGCGCACAAGCTATTTGGCAACAACGCACAAGCTATTTAGCAACAGCGCACAAGCGCCTGTCCACCGTAGAGAAAAATAAATACAACACTACTTGTAAAACTTTCGCGAACTGAAGGAAATATTCATCATCATCATCAATATTCCAACTTCAATATTTTAAAGACAGCTGTGTCGTAACGTGACCATCAAAAAAAATCAGCCCCGGATGTGCCGTCAACAAAGTAGAGGATCGTGGCCCGTCCGTTTTGATAGCCCTGGGCCAACTTTTAAGGCCCCGATTTAACAAAGCATGCGCATATTTGCCTTTTAAACGCTAGTCCAGGGCTATCAAAATGGACGGGCCACGATCCTCCACTTTGTTGACGTCACATCCGGGGCTGATTCTTTTTTGATGGTCACGTTACGACACAGCTGATTGTCTTTAACATATTGAAGTTGGAATGACGGTTCATGGATATTTGATTTTTTTTTAAATAAAGCTGTTTTTGAGATTGTTTTTACCTTATTCTGGCAGAACAATTTTTTTTAAATGTATAGTAAGCCCTAATTTTTCATAGCCGCTTCATTAGCTCACACAAAAATTAAGTTTAAAGCAGAAGTGAATGTGACAATCACATATGACAAAGTCAAATACATGTCAAATATAACAAATCTAAAAATCTACAATTCATTAATAACAGTTGGCATTTGGTACATGGCGGGTAATTTGAATTCAAAATAAGGAATGCTAAATCTTGAAGATTTTAACCTTTTAATCATGTTGCTTCCTAACAAACCTTTGGTGGAATATCGGGATGGTGTCTGAGAATATTGCACTGAAATTTTGCGGAAATCTGTAGTGCCATTTTGAAAATATCATAAAAAAACGTCTGACCTCCCATAAGACCCAATGTAAAAAGATTTTTTCAGGGCCGTGGCCTCTATTTTTGTGTTGGCCTTGCCCCGAGTTTACCACGGCGATATCTAGGAGCGGAAGCTTGTACTCCAAATCTGTAAAAGTTCGTCCACGGATCACTTTTGTTAGGTGATCCGTGGTCAGTCACCCCTATTTGAAACTGCGCAGTGGTAAAAGCAACTTTATTTTACACATCCATGCTGTTTACACTCTTTCAAATACTTCGCATTGTTGCCACATAGTTTATGCATTGGCATTGGTTTAATGCTAAAATTGTATCGAACCTAATATTTATGTCCTCTCTCCCTCCCAACTTTATAAAAAACGCGTATATTATTATTTCTGTCCAAAACGCATGCGCAGTGTGAAACAGCGAGCTGGTCTGGCTGTTTAACGCACGGGTTTAAGTTAGAAGAGTGATATAAGCGTGTGCCATATAGCTAGCGAGAGTCTTAAAGTACTTTATTATTCTATTCGCTTAGAGGCCTTTGTATTTTTGCGTATAGTAATGCAAAAGCCTTTAACCAGTACCGCACCCAGGAATACGTCTTGGGTGTGGGGGGCGAGACCCCATAATGTCGTATTTTATGTAATTTTTATAAAATATGTGGAAATTATCTAAAAAATCCGCCACAATGCCTTACCTTTGGGATCAGTATTTTACCTACCATTGGAAATTTGTTAAACTCATACCAAATTCAAGCAGCGCGCAGCGGCTCAAACATATTAAAAAAACAAATTTTGTTTCGTTTGCATCTTTTGGTAAAACTATCTGTCTTACTATTTTTGTGTCTGAAAAAAATGTATCCTACAACATTCGATTCTATAAAAAATCCGTCGACATCAAGAAGATGTTTGCATAACGGGTATCACTTTTACCTTATATTAAAACGTTCCAAAGGGTTGAAAAAAAAACTACGATGTTTTAGGATGTATTTTTTTAAACACAATAGCATCAAAAATGCACATAATGAAATGTCGATCTTTGAAATAAAATTAAATTAATTTACAGAAATCACAAATACAAGAGTTATCTGGTTTTTCATGTTTGAGCCATCTTATATTTTGGTATGAGTTTGAGAAATATGTGGAGTAAGTGAAATGCTGATCCCAAATGTAAGGTCTTTCAACCTAAGGAGTCATAAGACGCAGGCCTCTAAGAGAATAAAGTATATACAAATCTATTATAATAATATAATAATAATATTTACATATAATTTAATAAAATCGTCTTTACTCTATCCAAAACTCTATCGTCCGTAAGTCACGTAACTTTTTCGTATCAAAGGTGCAGTTTAACAAAATGACAAGTTAATTTATATTTCGTATAACTTAAAAAGAATCTTTCTTGATGAATTTGCTTGACAACTAATAAATCTTTCATTTTATGGAATGCTTTTTCTGTCCAACAAAAAATTTTCGTTGCGCCGGCTCGCCTTGTTCACCCCAAGGTGCCTAGAATAGACCGGTGTTCGGATCTTACATATACATGTCGAATTTTGCCACGTCACTGGTGGTCCAGCTGATTTTTGTAAACAAAAGTTAGATATGATATGAACTAATATTTTTTGAATTTTTTGAAAACTAAAGCAATTTTCCTACAGTTTTGTAGTACATCCTTATAAAATATAATTTTCTAGACGTATTGTCGTTATTTTTTTTTAGCCCGCTCTATTTTTTATTAACAAAACTTAAAATACAAGTCAAACTGAATGTGATCGTTTAGTATCAAAGGTAAACCGAGGACTTGGGAAGTAAACAAAGGTGTAGGTTAGCGGATTATTTTTGAAGCGGAAAGGAACACATTATTTTCTTCGAATTTTAATTTTTGTGTAAAGAAAAATAAAGCGAGCTAAAAAAAGTAACGACTGGTATGTCTCAAAAATATTATTTTATAAGAATATATTAAAAAAACAGTAGGAAAATCGCCTCAGTTTGCAAAAAATTCAAAAATATATTAGTTGTTCATATCATATCTAACTTTTGTTTACAAAAATCAGCTGAACCACCAGTGACGTGAAAAATTCGACATATATAAGATCCGAACATCGGTCTCTTCTAGGCACCTGAGTTCACTCCAATCCCATACTGTCACCTCTCTTGTGGTCAAGAAGTTTTTCTTGGTTTTAATAAGTTGTCTCTTGGTGCATGCCCTTATTCCTTATGCACTAACGAAGATTAAAGTTTCTTTAATTTTGTTTTGGTCATATCAAATTGTGTTTTAATATTGTTATCATATATTTCCCTTCATTATTAATAACAAACATCAAGGTATTTCAATAATTGTGTTGTGCTGTTGGTTTATTTAATAAAGTTAAATATTATAAATTATTTGCTACAATCATTTTCAGCATATCTACTACTATATTATTTATCGCCTTAAAATTGACGTTTATTCCTTTTATTCCATTTTCCATACTAAATAAAATATATTATTTTTATACATACATCATGGTTAAATGCCATAGGATTCATTGGATATTAGTACTGTATGGTATGTAACATAAGAACAACTGCATAAAACATGCAGTATGTAAGAGAAAAGGATATAAGTTTATACGTGTTTTACTGTCCTCTGTGCGCCCCAGTAAAGTAGAAGAAGGAAACTTATAACACCGATTGTTTTCCCTAGCGCGGCGAGTTTTTCTTTCGACAGTTCGTAAAGAAAATCGATCGAGGGTAGTTGTACAAAAAATATCGGAAATTTAGACAATAACTACGTAACGTATTACCCTTTTTTTCAAGCTTGGCCTTTTGTATAATATCTAATGCGTGGCTACCACAAACTAAAGTTTATGGATTCTCCAGCGAAACAAATAAGAGAGGGGTCTGTTTTAAAAACAAATTCTCTCATATTGATTTAAGAACTACCTAACAAATTAAATTCTCAAAAATACCACCTATTGTGCTAAACAGTATCCGAGCCTGTAGCATTTCACTCAAAGTGGTAGCTTGCGCTTTCTTTACTTTAAAACTCCGGTACCCATATTGTTTTAAAATGTTTCGGACGGTTTAGGGTGAAATATGATCGCCCACATCATTGCCAATGGTCTGACTGAAATAGGGAGGTAAAGCTTGTGCTGCGGCACAAATCATAGTCTCGCGCCGTTCCCTTTCCTCCGCCATTTCACGAATAAGAGGTGCCTCTCCACCAGTGCATTTGTGACAAAAATTTACACATCCTGTTCGTTGGGAATGTGTCACTAGTTTGTGGACCGTGCTACAGCTTGGAATATCCCTTCTCTCAAACGCGAAAGAAAATGAATTTGCCATATCTTGTCAGCTATTTCCCCCGCAATACCATTGAACCATCCCAGGTAGCAAGAGGTCATCAAATGACGTCTTTTTTTCGTCGAAAAGTGGTCATTTGGATGACCAGCAGGTCATCTACCAAAAAATGTTGTCTTTAAGGCGTCAGTTACTTGACGTCTTTTCGTAGTGTAGTTTTTGACGTCTAAAAAACGTCATATATTGGTCACTACCCACACTGCACACTTTGTCCAAGGGACATACACTCATACTTACATAGATGGTGCCCCAGTCAGTACTTGACCGGATTTATACGGAATGTGGGGGTACGTATGTAAAATAAATTTAATATTAAATCAAGTCAAACTTCGAGGCTTCTTTCGCTTCAAGGTGGAGATGTGTAAGTCTAGGTATAGGTCTATTTTGATCTGTACCTCACAAACGAACACCGCTGTACCTGTTCCAGTACTTCCAGGTCTAAGTCACAGAAGAGTCACCTTCTGTGTCTAAGTTTCCTTCAGTGTTCTCAACTGCAGGGAATATTTCATATATTCAGACGAGTTAAAAAAAAGTCATAAATAGGTTTGTGTCTGTGTGTGTGTCTAATGTTCTGATTTGGTCCCAAATACGTCATATTGCTGACGTCTTTAAAACGTCTAAAAATGACGTCATTTTGGGTGTGTCTTTTGAACGTCAATTAAAGGTCATTTACACGTCAGATTAGAGACGTCAATGGTCATTAAAAATGACCTGTTTTTGACGTTTAAAAAACGTGACCTTGCTACCTGGGATCTGTACTTTTTCCTGAATGGTAAATGTAACGCGGCATGGTTTGAGCTAGAATTTGCGTGAAAAATAAATACCCACTTCTCACCTGTTTCGCTGCACCCGACGGACTGACGAAAAACCAGCCCAAATACGGGTCTAAAACCGCGAAAAATATTTCAAGACATCGCCCAAAATATATTTTTCTCGCTTTTCCTCCTCTCTTACACCCATTAGGCACAGCAAGCAGTCTATAAATGTAAAGAGTATCATACGTCGTCAAAATAAAGATAGCTTAACGCACTAACTTTATAATACCTCAAATAGTTCAGTCATTAAATTGTGTTTTACTCTAACTTCTGCTGTTTGACTTTACAAAATAGTTTGTATGAAACTTATGCAACACGCGGTGCATGGGTAGAGTTTTAACTTGTCATTTTGTTGGATTTGCACATTAATAAAAACAATTTTGGTGGCAGATGACAGGATCAGTATGTTATTCTTGCTTAAAACCTTGTGGTTTTGCAAAACAAAAAAAATTGTTGTACTTTATACATCTGTCCCAAAAATAATTGACATTTTATTGGCCATTTTTCAAAAGCGGCAGACTGATCTATCATTGTCTCCAAATAACTATTTTTATGCTAGGGTCACTGAATTTAAGAAAGTATAGTGGACAGATTTATTTTGTTCACCACAAGTTTAAGTTTCTTGAAATAGCGTATTTCATTTGGAAAATATGTGCAGCACTAACGCACAATTGTTTCAGTGTCAGCAGTTACTATTAAATTAGGTTTATCACTTGATTGCAATTTTTCTGACCCAGAGCCTCTAAGGTCACTTAAGGAACTTCGTTATACAGTGACCTTAAGAGCCTCGGGCTTTACCGCGTCAATTTCAAACAGGAGAGTTCACTTCTTAGCTCGAACAAAAAACAAAAATATGTTTTAATGGAGGAAGTTTTTAATACCATGTAAATTTATTCATTTTGATAATTTTTTGGTTACAGAAAAATGTAAAAACTGCTTTTTTTAGACCAAGAGGTTTATAACCGCACTGATGCAATTTTTTTGACAACACTGAGCCCGTGCCTTACGAGTAATGCCTTAATTTTTCCAATGAAATAGGCTATTAGATATAGTTTACGGAACTTTTGGATGATTTGAGGATTTTGTGTACCTCTAGAGAAAAATTAAAAAAAACATTTTTGTGGTTCGCGAAAGAGGAGCCTGTTTCTCTCTATCATTGTTTTTGTACAACTATACAAAAGCCTCAAAATACATCATTTGAAAAATCAGGAACAGTTTTTAAGAACACTACTCTCTTAAATAGTGATCCTTTACATTATTTCTGACCCGCCATATTAGTGAAGAACTCACTCTTTTTTGTGTGTGATTCTTATGAACTATTAAAAATCTTTATACATATTTATGCCATTCAATTCTAACTAAAATTTTTAAAGTTTTTATGTAATATTTTATATGGAAATGAGTTCTATAAAGTATAATGTTAAATTTTTCTGTCAGGTGTGATAAAAATTTTAATTTACAAAAACCCCGAAGTTTTTTTAAATCTAAATTTTTTTCCGCCTGTGATAAGTTTTTAGTGCAAATTAGGTCAAATTTTGTGTACAGAATCATCTATTCTAAACCTTTTTTGGAAACTTTTTTACTATTTTTCCTGTATTTCAAAGAACAAAACAAACAAGGAAAAAAGAACCCATTTACAGGTCAATAAGGTTTAAAAAAGGAAAGGTAGCAAGGGCAATAAATCTAGTTTATTTACTCTTAATAACCTCTGATTGCTTTTTATGTCTGTTTCTAAGACAATCAGTTTATAAAACAAACAAAAATTAATTTTTCTTTAAAGTTATTAGGACCAATAGTATAAAACTGTTCTTTTTAGGTTGGTAAGGATGACTCTGAACAAATACACAATAAAAACCAAATATCAAATAAAAAAATTTTATCTGCTTTGTAAAAAAAACTTAATTTTTCCAATGAATTTTCATTTTTATAGGTATGTATATCTCTCTAATTAAAAAAATTATATAATAATGTAACAAATCATATTCATTACACCCATTTAAAAAAATACACATCTTTGCTACGAGTTGTACTTATTATACCTACTATATTTTTTTTATTGTACAAAAAGTTGTGTTTTAATGTGGTTAGATTTTAAATAATAATTATTAAATTTAAACAAATAAAAACTATCCTCTATTTTGTCTGAGGAAAATGTTTTGTTTTATAAGTAATAACTAGCAAGCCGATTTAGTAAAATAATTTATTTTTGGTTAGAAACATTTTGAAAAATTATGCAACTTTCACAAAATGTTTAAATTGTTTTCGTTTTAATTAAGAAAAAAGAATCAAAAGGCGAACTAAGAACATCAAGTTCATAGTGAATTTATACAAATTCGAAATAAAATAAAACAAAATATGATAAAACTAAATAAAAAAGTTGACCTTATGCAAAACATTATTCGCGTTTATGTGGAAAAATTAGAACAAAATACAAATAAAATTTTGCCAATTTTTTTTTTAAGTTTACTTTCTTCGAAAAGCAGCTATTATTCACATAACGTAACTTTAGAAATTTAAAAAAAAATGGAGAATAAACGAATACCTAACTAATATAATAATAACTAATATTAACAATAGGGACCTTTTGCAGGCCGTTAACTTTATCCTAATTAATGTGACATTAAACGACAGATGTCACGTGATATTTAGAAGTCAAATATTTTCCTTTATTTTTGTTATTCTTTATTTATCTTTCAAAACTCTGTTTTGTGTTCTGTAGGCAAAATTAATTAAAAAGTTCCGAAAACAACTAGGAAAAAACTGAAAACCAATACCAGTGAAAAACTGGCAGGAAAATATAGATTTAGGTCTGTGTACTGTAAACTTTTTCTTTTTTTTGTTTTACACACTTCACAGAACAATGATGACTTTTGGTTAGTTGGTAAACACTGTTGCCAAACAACACTTTTCTACCAGTGTTTATAAAACATAAGTTTCAATAATTGGTGGCTCTTAAAATAATTGTCTGGTATCAAAAATATTTTAAATTTGCATTACATTTTGTCATAACGTTATATGCTCGGCAACACTGTCTGTAAATAGATAGTTTAAGTTGTGCTACGTATTTTTACGTAAAACTGCACGTTAAGCGCTCTACGTTTTGTTCCAAATTTGAGTTTAAGTTGAATGTTTTTACGTTACCATAACAAGTCTACTAATAGCAGAGAATATGGAATGCGGCACTGTGTTTTTTTGATGTTACAATTTTGTTTTTTGTCTTTTCAACTACAGTAGGAATATATTTGCAAAGAATCGTTTGTACTGGAAGCGGAAATTATTGTCTAGGCCTCATTTTTCACTTGGTCAATCAACCAATTCTATTCTTTGGTAACGTTAAGGTGCCCGCAGACTGCCGTAAGCTAACGTAAATACGTAAGCTCCTAACGTGACCTTGACGACGGTGTGACGAAGTGCGCTTGCGTATCTGTCAAATCTCATGCTTACGTAAAAATACGTAACACAACTTAAACTATCTAATAAAGGACCTAGGAGCCACGGTGGATAGAATAGACCGTTGTTCGGATTGTATATATATATGTCGAATTTTCCACGTCACTGGTGGTCCAGCTGATTTTTGTAAACAAAAGTTAGATCTGATATGAACAACGGAACAACTAATATTTTTTGAATTTTTTGAAAACTAAGGCAATTTTGGTACTGTTTTCTAGTACATCCTTATAAAATGTAATTTTCTAGATGTATTGTCGTTATTTTTTTCAGACCGCTTTATTTTTTATTACACAAAACTTAAACTACAAGTCAAACTGAATGTGATCGTTTAGTATCAAAGGTGAACCGAGGAGGTTGAAACGAACACAGTATTTTCTTCGAATTTCAATTTTCGTGTAAAGAGAAATGAAGCGGCTAAAAAAAATAACGACTGGTATGTCTGAAAATTATTATTTTATAAGAACATACTAAAAAATAGTAGAAAAATTGCCTTAGTTTTCAAAAAATTCAAAAAATAATAGTTGTTCATTTCATATCTAACTTTTGTTTATGAAAATCAGCTGGACCACCAGTGACGTGAAAATTCGACATATATTTAAAAGATCCGAACACCGGTCTATTCTATCCACCGTGCCTAGGAGCCTGCGTTACTTGAACACAAGTAAGGTCAAATATTATCCTTTAGGGCCGGTTTCTCAATAGAGGCTTAGCCCTGACCCATGGGTTATCTTTGATAGCATATGGTAAATATGTCAGTCATTTCTTTTAAACCGGCCCTGAGTAATGGATAAAGTTCAAACCAGGTAACTGCGCATGCCTCAAATAAAGCATAAGTGAAGAGTATGACATGCAAAAGGTTCCTAATAAACAGACAACATACCTACGTTAAATAAAAACCAAGTCTATTATTTGATTTTGTATGATTTTATTTCGATCCTGTATAGTACATAGCCTGCATTAGTTGACCATGTGGAAAAATGTCTAGATTTTATCAAATCGGTTTAGCAGTTAATTTACTTAAAACCGTATTTGTATATAAGTGTAAAAAATATTGTATGTTAATAGGTAAATGTTATCTCCACCCTTTTAAAATGAATCTCGAGCACCACTGATTATACCATTCATAACATAGAAAAAAACTTGTTAGGAAATTTAATAAAATTTTAAATTATTATACTATACATACATATATATTTTTCTCAGGCTTGGCTTTTTTGTTTTTTTTTTTCGTTTTTTGTGTGAATGAGAAAATCTATTTTTTTTAAGTTGTTGAAACATTTTTATGAATTTTGGTTAATTTCTTCTTTATGAATTCTTATGTTTAGTTTTGTGAGAATGAGTTAGTTATTTAACATAGAGAGAAGTGTTAGGAAATTTATTGAATTTTTAAATTATTATTATTAATTATTTTAGTTATTATATTATTAAATTTTTTTCTCAAGTTGTTTATTTTGTTTGTTTTTATACTTACCGCCTTACTCTCACATTTGGTTTCTGTTTACTGTGAGAATAAATGTTATTATTAAAAGTTTAAAGTTTTTTTATGTTATGATAGTCTTATAATTATAATATGAACAAATTATATCGATAATTATAGCTATTTAAACAAAAAATAAGTGAACCAATATCTGAAAAACCAAAACCTTGTTATAATTAAATATAAAGTCCCTTAAATTTAAATCATTTAATTTTTTTCTGAGGGGACGTTCGCGGGTGGGAATCGCTGTACATTTTTTGGGAAACACAAGAAAATCGCTGTGAATCAACTAAAAATTACTGAGAAACACCTGAAAATCACTGGGAATCATTGGGAAAAATGGAAATCACTGTGCGTTTTTTGGGGTAGCAAATTTCGCCTTGATTTCACCTTATTATTATAAGTCGGATTATCAAACGAATACACTTTTATAATATAACCGGCCCACAGTGGAACGTTTTGAAGATCTAGGTGGACAACCCCTGAGCAACATTAACACTCTTTAATGCTTGATTTTTTTAGCTTTAAAATAACATAAAATATTTAAAAGCATTTAGTATTTGCCATATTACCTACCTCTTATATAGGGTGATTCAGATTTTAACGATTTTAAGATTTGTAGTCATACTGTATGTTTTTAACGAAAATTGTTTCAACAAATTTTATAACAATGAAGTAACGGTATATATTTTTTTTAGTTTTTGCAAGAAGGAATTTAAATAAAACAGTTTTGCAATATACAAGGTGTTTCAGAAAAATTTAAATAAAGACGTTTTAGGCGGTAAGGGACGATCAAGAAAAAAATTCCGCTCTCATTTGTCACTATATGAAAAATAAATGCATTAAAAATTTTAAACCTCTCACCCCTTGCCCGGGGTGAAACCAACCCCTAAAATTAAAATGGAAAATGTTCATCGGATGGCATTATCTTTAAAGTGGTTTAATGTGAGAAAATTTAAGAGATATTTGGATTTTAATTGTGTGTAACTAAGAAAGTTTAAAAAATATTTATTCAATTGAAAAATTCCATTTTTATTTGAAAAATATCATTACTTAACATAACAAATAATAGAATAATTAACACAAGTCCATTTTATTATTATCTTGCAAACTAAACTGTGTTAATTAATTTCTCAATCTGATACAAAAAATACAAGAAAAATATATTATCATATTTCTAAAACCGCATAATAATAACTCGCTCCGTTTAAAACTTAATTTCTTGGATTTTTTTAACCTCAAAAAACTTCCCTAGGGGTTTGGTGCTGATGCATTTTTATTAAGCTTGGTTAAGCTTGTGACAGAGTGAAAAGTTACTGTTTACAAAAATTCGTGAAAGTCGAGAGTTTCAAAAACCCATCCTATAGATATACATAGGGCATATTCTTAAATTACGTAACCCCTCCTCCCCCCTCCGTAATGCATTTTTTAGAAAAAATATAGTCAAGAATCATGACAGTGTAACGCAAGGTTAATAACCCCCCTTCCCCCCTTGAGCGTTACGTACTTTAGGAATCGGCCCATAAACTACAAGGGGGTTTATGAGGATTTAGGAGACGAATTTTGGTAAAAAAGTGGCGCTATTCCGAGCTGTATCAAAGAAAACATTTATATGCGTTTTCAACATATTGAGAAATAAATGGATCCATGAGGGATCTGATACCTTCCTAGCTAGCCTATTAGCACACTTCAAGTGAAGCCATGATAATATATCAGCTTTGAAAAGTTTTTTGTATATATCTGAGAAACTGAAGCTCTTACGAAGTTTTTAGTTATAACATGAATTATTGAGCAAAATATAGTCTACTTTATTACGAAAACTGTATATTAATACGATGCTCCGTTAAAAAGGTTTTTTTTTTAATTTTAATTGCCGAAAAACTGTCATTAGCATTAATAGATTTTGACCAAAATATAATCAGCTCGTAAGAGTGTCGAGCACTATTTTACCTGAAAATTTTATGAAAATCGGTTCAGCGGTTTAGGAGCTATCGAGTTACGGACAAAAAAATAAAAACACACACACTGACACACAGACAGACATCACGACGATATTGCTAGATAGGTCAAAATACACCCAAATAACACATTTTCGGCGTTATCTAAAAAAAAGAATATAATACCTATTAGTAATACCATTGCTATGCGGGCTAGGACGGCAAAAACTAAAAATTGTGACTTTTTGAAAAAAATAAAGTCCTAAAAAAATTGTTCATTTATTTATTCATATTTATATTATATTCAATTTGTAAATAATAACACAATTTAAAGTTTTAAGCATTATTTTGAAACCCCCTGTAGATATTTTTAACTTCGACAATGCATCCGATTAAGATCGCAATAGCGCCACTTTTTTCCTTTTGAACGAATATCGTAAGTGTTACCGTTTCTGAAAATCCCACAAAGCTCTATGTACTTACTTTTATCTGGACACCTTGTAGACAAACAGACACATTGACTCATCGTGATATAGAAAAATGCACGAAGATTGACTAAGTTAGGTTAGAAAATTCCCAAAGGGCACATTTGTGAAGGTATCAAAAAGAAAATGTCATTAAACACAAATAATACGTTTTCTATTTTTACAGTTGCAGGCTAACAAAATAATTAAGTGCAAGTTTACCGCAAAAAAAGGGCAAAATTTCAATACTGCGCCAGAAAGTAGAGATTTCTGTTAATTAGAAAATAATAAAACTAACATCAACAAATTCTAACAAACTAAAGTTTCAGTCCAACAAAAACTATATAAAAATAAAATTTTCATATCAAGTAAAACACTGCAACAATGACAGTCAAAATGCTTCCCTAGCCTTAAGGGCATGTCAATCTAAAAATGCCTGGCACTTGTTTTACTCCAGCGCCTACTACGCGGGAAAAAACAATATTGTTTTAAAGCATTGCCCATACATTAGATTAAAATGTCTAACCAGAAATTTTTTAAGATGCAACTTTCAATGCAAATATCTTGACAACCAGAGGGGATAAAAAGTAATAATTGTGGGTAGCTGAAATGTTAATTTATAGTACTTAACCATGTCCACCTAGATTAGTCAAACGTTCCACTGTGCGGCCTTGCGAATTCACCAAAAACGTTTTTGTATTTGTGGCTTCCCGCTAGTAATCACATTTCCCGACAAGAAAAATGACAGTTATTGACGACACGCTATGACTACATGTACAGCGTGTCCCATTTTCGATGGGATTAAATGGAAAACTCGGTTACTATTAAAGATATCGATTGAGCCCTTAAAAATCAGATTTTTGCGATACTCCGTGGTTTCGCTAATACAGGGAGTTTTTAAAAAAATTGCATTTTTGATAACTCCTTGTATATCGCTTTTTTTTTCTGCAAAAACCTTTTTTAGGGCAAATTAATGACGTTGTCAATTTTTTCAAATATTGTTTAGTAATTGAGATATGGTATTTTTTATAAACAAAATAAATACGGACCTGGATTTTTTTTAAACTATTTTGATTGGTTTCATGCTATTATTATCTTAAAATAATAAAACTTATACTTCCTTAATTTTTTTTTGATTTAAGGTTAAAAACATATTTTGTATTTTTTTTGTAAATTGTCCTAACCTGGAGATTTCCAACGTAAATATAAATTAAAAATTGTAAGACACACTAGTTAAACGATTTTTAGTTTATCTGTTTTGAAACATTAATTAAAAGATCTATAAATAAAGTAGAAAACATTAAAAAGTTACAAAAATAATATCATAATCAGTAATTATTTGATATTAGCACAGCAACTCATGAAATTTACTTCAACATGGAAAAATAAAAGCGTGAAATTGACATTGTCATTTTACTTGTCATTTTTGTCAATGGCTCACTCAAAATTATTCTAAAATGGCTAGAAATCTTCTAGAAAATGGGATATGTTTCACTGCTTTATTCGAGCAACAAAATCCTAATATTTAAATTAAACGGCAGAAATATTTTTTTGCAAAATGCGTTAAGAAAAGTTACTCAAGAATGCCAACATAATGGCAATCAGTATGAACCATTAAAGAAAAATTAGCTACAATTTTTTGTATTTCGTTATTCTTTTGTATTTGTCGTAGACTTTGTTTCAAATAAATCTTTAAATTAACGAAAAATCATTTTAATTTCAAAGTATCAAAGTAGTTAAACTAAAAATCGTTCAACCAGCAATTTTTAATTTATATTTATGTTTGAAATTTTCAGGTTCGAACAAAAATTTTTTTTTAAATATAATATATATTTTTTTAACCATAAAACAAAAAAAATATTAATATTCTATTATTTTGTAAAATAAAAGAAATAATTAAAAAAATCTAGGTTCGTATTTAATTTTTTGAATATAAATACCATATCTCAAAAACTAAACAATATTTTTAAAAAAATTGACCACGTCATTATTCTCTCCTAAAAAAGTTGGTTTTTACAGAATAAAAATATCTTGCAAAATGAGAGATAAGGAAGGATAAGGAATAATTAAAAATGCAATTTTTTCAAAAGCTCTCTGTCTCAGCGAAACTAAGGGGTATAGCAAAAATCTGATTACATGATTTTTAAGGACTCAAAAAATTTTATCCCATTTATTTTATCGAAAATGGGACACGCTGTACACTGTCACTGTAAGCAGGGACTTTTATTTAAAAAAAAACATAATTACGCTTATATGGTTTCTAATCCTGTTCTTTTGTTTTATAAAACTTATTTTAAAAAAAGCTTAGAAATAATCAGGTTTAAAGTAGGCCGTTTTGAGCTCCAGCTTGCCTATTTGTGATACAATATTTCGTGAAACGTCAAAATTCTCACAAAAAATCGTAGAATACAAAGTTTGATGGTGGAGATCTGGCATATGGTGCAGAACCACTCTGCACACCCTTCAAACGGGCGGGGGGTTGCGTTTATTCATAAAATGAAAACTCGGGCTAGTTTCACTTTGCTTTTTTTAACCCACTATTTTTCGGCATTCTCGAACATAACTTAACCATCTACCCTCCATAGGGCGATCAGCAACCCCCAAATTATGTCTAAAAACGTGGCTTTTTTATTTTTTTAAATTTCTGCAAAAAAACACCTTTAAGAAATGAATGCTGATAAAATTTAGTAGGCGCATTCAAAAGTATAGGATTAGAGCGATTAATATCATCTTAAAAATAACACTCCTACAGGGTGTCAAATTAGGGGTAGTTTCTTAAAAGTAAAGTGATTTTTTTAATTAAACAATTTTTTCTCAAAAACCATAAGTTTTTTAAAAAAACTTGTAAAGACCGATCTTGTAGAGATTGAAACTGCCTACAAAAGGCTATATATTATAAGCTTACTACTTTTAGTTTGTCGCTGTCCAGGACGCGTATTTACGTTTCCGTGCTCATTTCACGTCGGCGCGGTTTTGAAATAGACACGGAAATGTTAAAATATATTTGGGTTCAAATACGTGTTGATTTTAAGAGTTTTGATCTCGAAATGAGCACGGATCTGTAAGAGAACATCGCTCATTAAACTATTACAAAAGCGTATTCAACGGTCAGGTTAAAACGCTAACATAACGAAAGCTAATCAATCAAATCTAACAGAACCGAACCAAAACAAACTGAACCAATAATTTTTTTCAAAAAAAAACTTTCTTGACTGCCTACCCGGGATCCTAGAGGATGTGAATCCGAACCGAAACGAACCGAATTGAACCAAACCGAACCGAACCAAAGCAAAGTGAACCAACAATTAAAAAAAACTTTCCTGACTTCTTTCCCGGGATCCTAGAGGGTGTGAATAGTGTTGTAGTTTAGTTTGGTTAGGTTAGGTTTGGTTCGGTTTAGTTAGGATCGGTTCAGTTCGGATTCACATCCTCTAGGATACCGAGTAGGAACTCAGGAAAGTTTTTTTTTTTTTAAATTATTGGTTCAGTTTGCTTTGGTTCGGTTCGGTTAGATTTGATTGATTAGCTTTCGTTAGGTTAGGTATTTGAAACTTTCTATTTTCATGTGGTTAGAAATCAAGTGAAAATCATTTAAATCATTAAAATTTATTAATAACAGAACAACATCTGTCAGTTGCCGGTGTAAGACAATGAAAACTGAACTTTGCAGGTATAGTTAATGGAAGAGTGTTCTTCAAACTTCAAAGAATTTCAAAATCTTGAGTAATATTAGTACAAATACTTTTAAACTGCTCTATAATTTTCATATTAACAAACATATAACCTCAAAATCAAACTAATAAACAACGTGAATCCAATTTAAGTTTTAAATGTGCACTAATAAGTAAACCCCTGCGCTGCGTAATTCAATACAAATCCGTGCCTTGTTCGAGCCTCGGCGCCTTAAAATCAACACGCATTTGTAACCAAATATGTTGCAACATTTCCGTGTCTATTTCAAAACAGCGCTGCCGTGAAATCAGCACGGAAACGTAAATACGCGTCCAGCGTAGCTTGAATTTGTGACTTTGAGAAAAATCTATGTTTTTGTTATATACAACAAAGATTTCTGGACAACCAATACAGATATGTTAAAATTGGTTATGGCATTTTTTATAGCCCGTAAGATTCTTTATCGACTGTTATATGACACAGTTACATAGCTCTATTAACACAACTAAGACCAGCACTTATACATGCATTTTTTTCATGTCAATGTAGCAATGTTCATGTGTATGTAGCGGATTGTTTACATGTCGGAGGCATCCGAATAGGTGCATCTATTAGCCAGGTCAATTCTCTTTCAAACGATGTACTTAAAAGATATGTAGCTTGAATAAGTATAGCTCACTTTAAAATTTTCATGCGCGGTGATAACCACGCGGCACTGCATATGATATGCCAAGTGCTGCATAGGTATAGTCTAAATTCTACGCATTTGTAATGACGTCACCAGGTGAGAAAAAAACGTATGGCGTAGATATTTTTGTCAATCAATGTTTTTTGATTTACAGTGACGGATACTTCACATAACCAATTACTTACCTATTTAAATCATAGACAACACTTTTTTTTTAAAGTTTATTGTCACCGCTGTTTATAATATACTAAACAAAGATAAATAAAAATGACGTCATTACAAATGGGTATAGTTTGAACTATACACTTTTAAAGGCGACGCTCACGGCCGATCGTTTAAGAACCTACTGGTTGGACACTAACCGTTTGGGGGCAGACCTTTTGGGCGCTATCAGTTTGAGCGCCAAACATTTGGACGATGACCATTTGGGCGCTGAACGTTTGGGTAATAGCCGTAAACTACAAAAAATAAAATTGCCTTGACACCCATTTTTTTTTCGAAGATTATTTGAGCGCCTGTCATTTTGGTTTGGCTAAGGACAATTACCGTTTAGGCGCAGACAATTTGGGCGCCAATCATCAGCAAAACAACAATCGTTGCAAAATAAAATAGGTGTCAAGGCAATATTTTTTTTTTGTTTACGGCCATTGCCCAAACGTTCAGCGCCCAAATATCATCGTTTAAATAATCGGCGCTCAAATTGATAGCGCCCAAAAAGGTCTGCACCCAAACAGTTACAAGGCCTGTGGACTGGTTAAAGGGGTGAGGCGGCTAGCAGGGTACAGGCTGTGAGCTGAGTGGATCAGTTTGTTGGAATAATTTTGGAATGATTTTTTTGTGTTTTTTTTTTCAAATTTTTGCATCTTTATTGTTTTTTTGTTGTGATGGACCAGGCTAGAATGCCGTTCAAGTGTTTAGTGAAAAAGTGTAAAGGCAATTACGACAGAGGGCCCAAAGTTTCCGTGTTTTCTTTACCCAAACAATCTAAAGCTGGGTTTATAGAGACTGGAATAATCAAGCACTACTATTAGGTTGATTAGTTTTAAGTTTTTCGGGGCGTGATAATGGTGATCGTCTAGGCTATAAAATACTTCATAGCGAATCAGGACAGCCCGTGTTTTATTTGCCCAAAGCCATAGCGTATAGAGAAGCCTATTGCTCCACTGCAAGACATGAAACAGGATATCCAGATAGTGAGTGAACTTCAGGGTAAGTAAGCACCAAAAAGTACTTTTCCTATCTTTGAACTTTTTTCAAAGAGTTAATAACAAGGTATAAAAGGCAAGTTCAAAGGGGTAAAGTCCACCACAGACACCCGTGTCTACTACAGTAATCAAACTGACAACACAAAGGAGTAAAGTCAGAGACAAAATTACTTTCTCGATAAGTAAAGTCAATCATATGATCTAACTTTTGCATTGGCAAGAGATCTCTATTTAAATTTGTACAGAAAAGGTGCCTTTGTGATATTTGTTTTAAATTACACCTATAAAATTTATCAAAACCCACCTTCTCTGCACAAGCATAGTCCAGACGTCACAGTAGCCTGTTATATACATACATATATATATATATATATATATATATATATATATATATATATATATTGGATTTTTCACGTCATTAGTGGTCAAGCTGATTTTTGTAAACAAAAGTAAGATATGATATGAATAACTAATTTTTTTAAAACTATAATACCCTGCATGCATGCCCACCCCGATTCAAAAAACGCATCACGTGATGGGCCATGGATTTGCACCGGTTTTAAATGCAGCGTCACCTGATGCGTTTTTTGAATCGGGGTTGGCATGCATTGGTGGAAACAGGGTATAAGGCAATTTTCCTACGGTTTTTTTAGTATATTCTTGTAAAATAATATTTTTCGAGACATACCAGTCGTTATTTTTTTGGCCCGCTTTATTTTTCTTTACACAAAAATTAAAATTCAAAGAATAATGTGTTCGTTTCAGCTTCAAAAGTAATCCGCTAACCTACATCTTTGTTTACTTCCCAAGTCCTCGGTTTACCATTGATACTAAACGATTACAATAATCAGTTTGACTTGTATTGTAAGTTTTATGTATTAAAAAATAAAGGGGTGAAAAAAAAAATAACGATAATTTTATTATTGTGCTAAAAACAGTTGGAAAATTGTCATGGTTTTCAAAAAATTCCAAAAATATTAGTTGTTCATGTCTTATCTTAAAGTCCATATCATTATTGTTGAGACAACTTTTTACAACTTTTTTTCGTTGGCGTGTGCTTTTTGTTATGGTAAACAGCTGATAACTGTCAAAAAGTTATCTCAAAAATTATGATATGGAGTATAGAAGTCTGTGGTCTTATCTAACTTTTGTTTTAAAAAAATCAGCTGGACCACCAGTGACGTGAAAATTCGACATATTATTATATACAGGGTGTCCCATAACTTAGGGTCCATACATGTGTCAAAACTCTTTCTTTATCGAGATACAGAGCATCAAACTTAGCAATTTTTTTTACTTTTTGATAATAACTTTAAAAAAAACGCAGTAAAAATGTGAAATTGGGTAGAGTCATGTATTAGAACAAAAGCAATAAATTAAAATAAAAATTATTTTGAAAAACTTAGTTGCTTTTATAAATGCCATATTAAACGCAATATTTTTTAAATATTTTTTGATAATAAAAACAAGTCTCTGGCAAGATAATAATAAAATACTATTGATATTTCTTAAAAGTAAGTAAGCAAAAATTATTTTTAAAAAAATTATTATTTTTATACGTTTTTGGAGGTTATTTTGACAGCCTGTATCTCCTCAACTTGTAATGTTATCAAAAAAAAGAATACCACATTTTTGAATTACAATTGGCTGAGTATACAGCTGGCTGTGGTAGATTTTCTTTTTTTTGTAAAACCCTTTTTCCCCACACTCCTCTTACTTTAAAAATACTATATCTTAAAAACCGATGTGTTGACACTCATGTTATATAAACTTTTTTCTCGGAAATAACCTCCTCTATCACCTGCTGCATTATGGCCCCTAAGTTATGGGACACCCTGTATATAACATCCGAAGACCGGTCTATTCTAGGGACCGTCGAGCCTATCCGTCATACCCATACTTTTGTCACGTCACGGTCAGGCGCAAAAATTGCGTTACATGTTGTTACCACAGCCAGGGCTATTTTTGTGTTGGCCTTGCCACAGCTTACCGGTAAGTTGTAGTCAGCTTGGGTTAACACGCAAAAAATTCCCTTTGAATGGGGACAACAAAAAAAATCATTTCATTGAAAATGTCAAAAATGACACAAGAGTAAAAATAAAAAACATCTGGAGAAGTTTCCCAGTTTTCCAATTTTTCTTCTCAAATTTTCCATGGATTCAGATACAAGTAAGCATACACAATACTCATATTATCTTTGACCATTTTGCATATTCATAGACAAATACATCTATATGTAAAACCAGCAATGATAAAATCAAATTTGAATGATAAGTATTTCAATTTTGAAGCAAGTCAACTCAACTTCCCAAATTCTGTTACTGGCAAATCAAATGTGAGACTTTAGGAAGAGAACAGCTTATAGCATTTCCTATAGTAGGGACCTGTTGTATGTCCCATTTTTCTCTTATCGTCTATTTGAGGCTGGCACAGTTACCATGGTTTGACCCTTATCCGAGGGGTGAACAGCTAACCCAAAATGTGTACACCAATTGTGAAAATCCACAATCTTTTGCTAAGATTGTGAGGGATTGTGTAAAGAATGTGAGGGATTGTGGTAAGATTGTGAAGGATTGTGGGTGATTGGGAGGGATTGTGTAAAGATTGTGAGGGATTGTGGCAAGATTGTGAGGAATTGTGGAGGACTGTGCAACGGCGTGGCACACCTGCGTACCTGAAGGGGGGGGCATCCCATCAAAAATTCTGATGACCAAAAAAAAAAGTCATCATGTCTATAGTTTCCTTGGCCGCCCTCTTAATTACCCTGCTACTTCATAACCGAGGGGTGAACAGCTAACCCAAAATGTGTACACCGATTGTGAAAATCCACAATCTTTTGCTAAGATTGTGGAAAGACCGTTACCGGCCCTGCTACTTAATAACCAAGGGGTGACCAGCTAAGCCTAAAATGTGTGCTTTTTTTGCTAAGATTGTGAGGGATTGTGGTAAGATTGTGAGGGATTGTGGTAAGATTGTGAAGGATTGTGGGTGATTGGGAGGGATTGTGTAAAGATTGTGAAGGATTGTGAACAGATTGTGAGAAATGTGTACACCAATTGTGAGAGCTGTTCACCCCTCTCCCTTATCCTTTACTAAAGTATAGTGTTTGACCTTGTGTAGGCTTCTAGTTCCTTTATTTAGAGAGAGTGTTGCCGCGCATCGAGCCGCGCATATAATGTGTCAAAATGTCATGTAAATTTAAAATATTTTTGATACCATATCTGCAGATTTAATTTTAGCCAGTTATTGAAAATTATTTTTATAAAAACTGGTAGGTATGTGTTGTTTGGCAACAGTGTTCACCAACTAACCAAAAGTCATCAATGCTTCTTAATATCATGTGACATCTGTCATTTAATGTCGCATTTATAAAGAATAAAGTTAGCCAAAGGAGGGTGTGCAAAAGGTCCCTATTAATTAGCATGCAACTACAGTTCATATCATTTTTTTTTAGATAACTTTTGACAACTTTTTTTTGTTGGCCTATGCTATTTGTTATGGTAAACACCTGAAAACTGTCAAAAAGTTATCTCAAAAATTATAAAATGGGGTACATAAACAAATTTTAAGTAATTTGTTACCCCCTTTTTTAATGTATTTTGCAGAGAGGATCAGAAAGTTTTTATGAAACTGAACCTAAATTAGTGAAACAAATTTATCCTCTGAAGCACTGAAATATTTTTTATAAAATTTTCAGAAAACAGTATTTGACTCTGCATAGACCAAAAGAGGTTTATTCATCAATCCTAAACTAGTTTTTCAAGCCTTGTTTTTAATCTTAAGTATAATTTTTTATTTTGAGATAGGTACCTCCTTTTATAATTAAACTAATTACTTAGATGAGTTGTGGCTAATAATACATGGGCCTTAGTGCTATATCTTAGGCCCTTCATTTTAAGCAAAAATATTTTGTTGTTGTAGTCTGAAGAGTTTCTATGTACTGGGTGGAAAAAAAATATGCCCCTTTAATTAAACTGAGTAGGTACATGGGCACAATATACCCATATGTGGTTGCCATGCATGGCCGTCCAGTAGGGTGGCCACTATATAAATAAAAAAACTTTTATTTCATAAATATGTCCCTCTACATAAATTGTATAAAAAACATATGGGTAAATATCTGGAAAGTGACAGATTTGGAGCAAAAATTGTGGACATACATGAAACTTGTTTTTAAATATTGAAATAACATATTTATTTATAAAATATTTTCTGTTTTTTTGGCCATTTTTTAATTTTAGCATATCAGGTTACTAATGCACTTCACAGGTAACTGATAACCACTAATAAAGTTCACAAATGTTGGGATAAAATATAGAACTAACCTTTAATATTTGATTTTGTTTAAAAATAAGTATATTTTTTTATTTTTTCTTTCAAAATTAGTAGCTTTTGCAGTACAGGTAACTGACAACCATAACAGGTAACTGATTATAAGAACAAACAAAATTATTTTAAAAAATGTTTTAATTTAAAAAAATGCTAATATTTGTATATAAAAGTCACAAACGCATTTTTTCATGGAAGGGGTGGGAGGAAATTTTTTTATTATTGTTGCATTGTCATCGAACCACTATGTGTATACCAAATTTCATCCAAATTGGATAATGGGAAGTGTGTCAAAAAAGCATTTTTCTATAGAAGGGGATGGGGGTAGGAGTGGAAGGATATTTTGTTTCAATGTTGTATTGTCATCGGACCACTATATCTGTACCAAATTTCATCCAAATTGGATAATGGGAAGGGTGTCAAAAACGCATTTTCTATGGAAGGGGGTGGGGGTAGAGGTGGGAGGATATTTTTTTCTTAATGTTGTATTGTCATCTGACCACTATGTGAATACCAAATTTCATCCAAATCAGATAATGGGAAGTGTGTCAAAAACGCATTTTTCTATGATAGAGGGGGGGTAGGGGTGGGAGGATAGTTTTTTCTTTATGTTGTATTGTTATGTTTCATCCAAATCGATGTCAAAAACGCTTCACAAGATTTGATAGTAAGATAGTTAGACAGAACATGTGAAGCTAAATAAAATCTTGTAAAAAACGAGTCAGTTACTTGTAGAGCAGGTCAGTAACCTGTAAGTATTCTAACAAGTAACTGATGTAACTGACGATTTTGTCACGTTTTGTCAGATATTATTAATACTACTCAAATTGACCCTAATAAACAAGAAATTGTAATTATGTTTCACCATTTTTTAAATTGTTTTTTTGTTGTTCTACCTTTTAAAAACTTACCAGGTTACTGATCAAACTGAAGGTTACACACGCGAGTATGGATCGGTTAAAGGACACACCCACTGTCTTAGACGTGTGACATCGAATTAAACCGTTCGCGCGTTTTCTGAATCACAGAGCTCTTTTTCACTTAGCAACTGAAGGTCAAGAATGATCCAATGATGCCAAATGGATAAAAAAATCTGAAGGCACAGGTAACTGATGCAATTTTTGGTGACAAAGTTGAAATTTGAATATTTAAAAACAAGTAACTTTAAAACAATTCTGGTTTTGACTATTTATATAACTGAAGGTTTTTTTTAACGTTTACTAAGAAATTACTCCAACAAATAATTATAAGAACATAATTTAATTAAAATATAGTAAATTCTAATGGTGACACTCCAGGTTAGTGACGATTGTTACATAAAACCTCTGTTATTAAAGGAAATATTTTTTATAATCCTGCAAAAATGAACTTGCTTGTTAGTTATTTAATAGAACTATAAAAATTAAATTAGTTTTATACAAAAAAAAAATGTTTTTGTGAAGGTCACATCAAAATCTGTCACTTTCCAGATATTCACCCAAATATGTCCCTCTACATAAATTGTATAAAAAACATATAAAGATCTTCAGTAACTCCATACATGGTAAATAAACAAATTCTTACATATCTAGAAAATCTTGTAAGCCATAAGGCTCCAAATTAGCCAAAAGCTTTTTCATACTATTTTTATAAGAGGTTTTTGTACTTTTTTGTTTTACACTGTTAGGTAACTTTTTATACACATGTAATAAAGACTTTTTTCTTTGAGGACCAATCTATGTTGTGGAAAACTAAGGTGCTGGGTTCTAGTTGGATATTCATGATAATCGCCCAAGCCAATGAAATGATCTTTGTTTATAAACACAAACTCTAAACATTCATAAATGACATATAGATGGTTGTGCCTGAAGGGAAGAAAACTAGAGATATCACAAAAAAATTACCCCAAAAGTTAAATTCACCCCATCTGGGAAAACAGACGTTTATTGACCTAAAACAAAGGAAAACAATCGGCCACACGTTAGAAGCTTACCTTCTTTCATTTAGCAGCAGCTCCACAGTTTCACTCGCGGCACCGCGGATTTTCTTGTGGTTGGAATTTTGGTCTTAATCTTAAAACACGTGTGACTATTTTCAGTGTCTTCGAATCGAAAGTAGTTCTTCATTCCCTGTCAAATACAGGGGGGCGCTTCAAACTCCCAGTGTGTGCAAAGCGCGAATGATTTTTGCCAAAAAGATCAGGTGTTCAAAAAGAAAATAACTTTCAACAAAGAGAACAATTATCACCTGACCAGAATTTTCCCAAACAAGGAGTTTCTTTTTTGAAGGTTTTGGCTAAAGAGCCCAAAAATATCAAAACAAAATTTAAGGTTAGGTTTTCCCAAAAATTAAAAATAAAACAAAAATAACTGGCAGCATTAAACAACATAGATAGTTAGTAGATTTTGTTCTTTGAAGGAGGAGTCTGTTTTATGTTTTCAGGCAATTTGTTGAAAAATTTCAAGCGTGCATATGTGGGAAGTTTTTCTGTCAAAGTTAGTCTATGTCTTGGTTACTGATAGTTTGTATGTCTGATGTTGTGTGAGTTGTCACTCACAAACTCTATAAATTTATGTTTGTCTGCAGCAGTCATTGCAACCCAATCTGTTGAATTAATTTTATTTTGCCTTTTTAGTTCACTATCAAAGGAAGCCAAGTACTAACCAAGAAAATCCTTGGCACCAAAATGAAGGACAAGTTGAGTATTTTGAAGCAAATGTGAATACCAGTGTAAATAGGTAAACCAGTTTTTATATCATTTTTAACTGTTTTGTTTGTTGGCTAAACTAGTGTATGGATTCTGAACATGCTCTTGATGGCAACAAATTGCTTAGCACATAGCTAGAAAGTCTGATGATGCAACCCAGTTTTCTCTTCAGACTCAGACAAAAAATTATTTGTTTTTTATCTGAACATATAAAAAAGTTTGTAACTGTAGATAATGATTGAGTAGAAACAAAATTTCGGAGTTCCGTTGTCCTTTAATTTAATTTTAAACGTGTCCGAATCGAATTAGGATTCTGCTGCTCACAGAAAACTAATGACTCCAGGGAGCCAAACTGGCCAATGTGACATTCAAATAATATTTACACAAATGTGGACGTGTGGTCTGACGAGGATATGTAACTTGTGTAAATCTTACATCTCTTAAACAGAACTTAATATTTTTATATTTGCTCCTTGCAACTTTCTTGTGTCTTGCAAAGTTAATGGTTTTGTCGAGCGAGAGAAACTAGAACAAGAGCAGGCGAATATAAACTGCTATATATCGATCGATGAAAAGATCGATTGCAAAGAAAAGAAACCATCCGTGACCTACGACAGCTCTTCTGTCTCTCAGGCCAGAGCAACGCTGATTAGATTAGCGTTTTTACTCACCATTAGACGCGAGCGTCAATCAGCGGAATTTTTAAGCCAAATAATACTAACAAACGTGAATTTTTACTACCGTGAATTTAAAAATCAAACAAGTTTTTTTGAGAGACAAAAAAACGAGGTGAAAGAGACAAATTGGTGCGCAATCATGTGATTATTTTAGTATGTGGCATCAGAGCCAGTGATAACTATGTGTTTCTCGTTTCTTATTGTGCCTTCCTGTTTATAACATTTCATTTTTTTAAAATTAAATATCGGTGCGGCATGCAAATTACAGTTTTTAATTTATTTATAAAATTTTACATTTGGAAACTTGCATTTAAATTATAACAGTCTCAATTTCTTTATGAAAAACCTTAGCAATAATACGTATTAATTACATAACTCAACACGTAAAATGTTGCAAGAATATTTTTTGTGGATTATTATTCTCCAGGATACCCTGAAGCCATAACCACCTTTGGTTTGTAGGAAAAAAAAATAAAAACCGTTTTTTCGTAAAATTCATATAAAAAAATTTATATCTTGAAAGTATCTAAAGGTATACAACTCGAAATTGGGATAAAATTGAGGGATCATTAGCTGTATCTTACAGCGAAATATAAAAACCATCCGTAGCCGTGTTACGATTATATCGCCAAAAAACTGCTAAAAATTGATACATTTGAAAACAAGCCAATACAACAAAACGAATAGCTAAGAAGAAAATTTGGGTTGACAGTTGTATCAAGTAACAAATTTACTACAAAAAAATGTCCTATACACTTTTTTCAGACACGTTCACAATTATGGAAGTATATTTGGTTTAAAGTTGATAAAAAATAAAAATGGATTGTCTCTGAAATTAATACGACTCTTTTTAAATGACATTTTTGTTAATTTAAAACAGAAAACTTTTCTTTTTTGTTTAAAAACTTCAAAAAGAATATCCAAAAAGTCACTTTAAAATGACAATCCACAAAACACCATCTTAAAAAATGAGAATCCAAAGAACACCAACAAAAATTCAAAACCTCCACAAAAAGTCCAAAAAAATTGAAAATTACCTTAGTATTCAACGAAAAGTCAAGACTCAATGACATGTTAACTGTAGGTACAATTGAGAACTACACATTCAAACGAAAATATCGCGTCTTGTAATTGCAAAATGATAAAAAACGAGCAAAAACCATAGCTTATCTTATTTTTTTTTATGACAATAAGAAACAATTGTTTTCTCTGTTTTTTCTTGCAACATTCTACAAGGCCAACAAAAATTTACAGGCCACTACCCTGAAAAAATCAGCTGTTCTCTGGGGGCTGACTTTTACATTGGGTCTTATGGGAGGTCGTACGTTTTTTTAGGATATTTTCAAAATGGCACTACAGATTTCCGCAAAATTTCAATGAAATATTCTTAGACACCATCCCGATATTCTACCAAACTTTTGTAAGGATGCAAGATAATTAAAAGGTTTAAATCCTCAAGATTTAGCAGAATCTTATTTTGAATTCAAATTACCCGCCATATACCGCATGCCAACTGTTATATTTGACCAGGGCTATCAAAATGGACGGGCCACGATCCTCCACTTTGTTGACGTCACATCCGGGGCTGATTTTTGTTTGATGGTCACGTTACGACACAGCTGATTGTCTTTAAAATTTTGAAGTTGGAATGACGGTTCATGGATATTTGATTTTTTGTTAAATAAAGCCGTTTTTGAGATTGTTTTTACTTTATTCTGGCAGAACAATTTTTTAAAAATGTATAGTAAGTCCTAATTTTTCATAGCCGCTTCATTAGCTCACACAAAAATTAAGTTTAAAGCAGAAGCGAATGTGACAATCACATATGACAAAGTCAAATACATGTCAAATATAACAGTTGGCATGTGGTACATGGCGGGTAATTTGAATTCAAAATAAGGAATGCTAAATCTTGAAGATTTTAACCTTTTAATCATGTTGCTTCCTTACAAACCTTTGGTGGAATATCGGGATGGTGTCTGAGAATATTTCACTGAAATTTTGCGGAAATCTGTAGTGCCATTTTGAAAATATCATAAAAAAACGTCTGACCTCCCATAAGACCCAATGTAAAATTCAGCCCCGGGAGAACAGCTGATTTTTTCAGGGTCGTGGCCTCTATTTTTGTGTTGGCCTTGATTTGACATGTATTTGACTTTGTCATCTGTGTTTGTCACATTCGCGTCTGGTTTAAATTTAGTTTTTGTGTGAGCTAATGAAGTGGCTCTGAAAAACTAAGGATTACAATACATTTAAAAAAAATTGTTCTGCAAGAATATAGTAAAAACAATCTCAAAACCGGCTTTATTTTAAAAAAAATTAAATATTCATGAACCGTCATTCCAACTTCAATAGTTTAAAGACAATCAGCTGTGTTGTGATGTGACCATCAAAAAAAAATCAGCCCCGGATGTGACGTCAACAAAGTGGAGGATCGTGGCCCGTCCGTTTTGATAGCCCTGCATTCTACTTCAAACCTAGATATCTTTCAACCTGATGATTTTACGATAAAATGTATTTGACATATTTTTTGGCTACTTCTCCAAGGAATTTAATGGTATGACTGACAAGCCACGTTACCAAGCGGTTTTTATAAAATTTATTTTTTTCTGAAAAATCGCTTTTTTTCGGTTTTAAAACGTATTCTAATCAAGCGCTCTTATGTAAATATACCATTTTTTCGCAAAAAAATTCTCCAGGTAATACTTTATTATTTTGCCAAATTTTGATAATTTGCTGCCTATAGTTTTAAACGAGGGGGATTTCACTGACTATTTTTTTGTACATATGTTGGCATTGTTTGACAAAATGCGAAAAAATGTGAAAAAATGCGAAATAGTGCGGAAAAATGCTAAATAATAAAATTAAGAATTGTTGAGTTCATTGTATTCGGGCAGTGTTGTAAAAAGGGTAAAAAGAAAAGGGTAATTTTTCGGTAGGTTAATTTTTAAAAAGGTATTTTATTAATCATGTTTATAAAACTTTTTAAGAGTAGACATGCTTTTTTTTCCAGTCTGTCACCTTAGCTCCGAAATGTAGAAGCGACGTTGCAAAATGCGGCAAAACGACTCACGTGATATACATACCTTTTTGAGTGAAAAAAACATCAGAATTGGCTGAAATTTGAGTGGAAGGCACATTTTGTAAAAACTTAAGACAAGGCTCAGAGCAATTTTTTGGTTTTTTTTGCCGAATAAGTAAAAACTTCTTTCTAAGGACACCGATTCGAAATATTCATGATATAAATATTTCGAATCGGTGGCCTAGAAAGAATTTTTGACAAAAAATCAAAAAAGTGCTCCGAGCCGTGGCTTAGTTTATACAAAATGCGCCCTCCACTCAAATTTCAGCCAATTCTGATGTTTTTTTCACTTAAAAAGGTATGTATATCACGTGAGTCGTTTTGCCGCATTTTGCAACGTCGCTTCTACGTTTCGGAGCTAAGGTGACTGACTGGAAAAAAAGCATGTCTACTCTTAAGTGAAAATATACATTTATACTCATTACTCCTAATCGTCTGATATATCAATGTCTTCAAAATCTTCTGCTTCTATCTCACTTTCACTTATGTATTCTGTTTCACTTTCAGTTTCTGTTTCAGTCTCACTTTTTTGGTACATTTTTTTTGTACGTCTTTGTTTTGTAAGCGTTTTTTTTGAAGGTTGTTTTGATTTTAGTATTTGGTTGGTCAGTCTGTTCTTTGTTTTTCCCTGTCCTGTTTGTTTTGTTCGAGGTTGGTCTGTCATTGGTCCTTGAAATCTTAAAAGTCTGTCAGTCGAGAGTCGTCCCACATTATTGGAGTAAAACCAGCATAATGTGGATTTGCGTACAGCGCCAGCTCTTTCTATTGCCTTAAAAATATCACTTCTTAGCTGACGCGGACTTTAGTTCGCGTCAGCTCAGGAGTCCCATTTTTGAGGAAAAGAAAGAGCAGGTGCTATATACATATCGAAAGTGCAACAAAGATGGAAATAGTTTTCATACCTGATTTTTAGTAAATAAACGAAAATCAACCTTAATGTAAGCACATAAGAGTTTACAATTCCTCCTGGTAACAAGCGATTTCGCGGAAGAATCGCGTTCTTTATTAATCCCTTTATTAATGGCAGTTTTAAAAACGAATTTAACACGTCCTTATTTTTTGCATTTAGAAAAATATAACTTGAAGACCTCGTTGAAGACTCAGCAGTAATCAGGGCTAATTTAATTTTCATTTAAATGGGCAAAAAAAATGCGTGATTACTAAAATATTTACCGAACACTAATTCCGTTTGTTTGTTTGTTTGAACTTGGGGAGAGCAATCATACGATTTTTGATTTATAAGAAAAAAAATTATAACAAATAAGAAACAATGCAGAAAAATGTGAAAAAATGCAGAAAAAATGTGAAAAAATTGGAAAAAATGCGAAAAAATTCGAAAAAATTCGAAAAAATTCGAAAAAATTTGAAAAAATGCGAAACAATGCGAAAAAATGTGAAAAAATGCGAAATAATGCCGCATTATTTCATCAAAATTTGTACATATATTGCGGCCAGTGAAATCCCCCTCGGTTTTAAAGTTATAGGACATTTTTTTATGAAAAACATGGTGAAAAAGAAAATTCGTTTTTTATTTTTTTTTACACAAAAGTGAGCCAACTTGAACAAACCAATGGTAGTTACGGAATCACTGAATAAAAATTCATTTTTTTCTTGTGACAAGAACTTTTTCTTATTTTGTAGAGCGTTGTTATCAAATAAAAAATTGCAGAGCCGTTTTTTTTTTAATTTGGCACACTTCCTAAAAATCCTGCCTCTTGTTTAACATTTTTAGGTACAAATATGTGAAGTCAAACATCACAAAAATGTTACCACCTTCAAAGGATCTTAACTTAAATACATCAACAGAGAATGTAACAAAGAATAAAATTTTGATTAACCCAAACTTTCGCAAAAAGGTTTTTGTAAACCCAAACTTTAATCCCCAAGAAACCAACACACAACCAATAAGTACTGTGGTACATGTAAACGCTAAAATATACAATCCAAAATTTTTCAAAACCGATTCGTCAGAAAGTTTAAAGCCAGCTTCATCAAATAGAGCTAAAAAGATTCTTGTAAATCCAAATGTGATATCTAACTCAGAATATTTAAATGATGTGTTACAATTGAGACTGTTAGAGAGTGAAATCACAATAGGCGATGTACCTACTGAGTTCACTGTTGGACAAACAAATGTTATTTCTTCAATTACTTCAAATGATAACCTTGTAAATCCTGCCAATACTGGAACTAGATCGACTACATTAGAAACCGAAGATATACCAGTGATATCACAATATAGTCTAGTAAGGTCTCATAGTATGCCAAATACTGTTACCCATATAAAATCAAAGTACAAAATTGTTAAAAACACTGTAAAATCACAGTTGAAATCGGTAAAATCACCAAATATTTTATATACATCTACTATAAGAAAACGAAGAAAGTCTGTTAAATCACTATATAGAATTGTAAAATCTTCAGTTGAAAGTACAAGTTTGCCTAAGAAACTAACTGCAAAACGAAAATCTTTGAGCAAATCAAAACCGTTTCTCAGTAAATACAAGAAAGACAACAGAATTGCTACTACAAGTATAAGTAAACCATTGAAAAAGAAATATATGTATATCAACAAATTTTTAAGCATTGGAGAAATTGCTAAAAGTACAGTGATCAAGAAGAGTCCAATTTTAAAAATGTCAGTTACAAATAAAAAAATTGGGGGTCTGACCTATAAAACTTCAACACATTCGTTGAGAAGAACATTCTCTAATGAATCTAACAGTCCCAAGTCCGGTAAATTGGGTGTCAAAGATCTGTCAAAATCAAATAAATACAAATTAATAAGGAGAAACTCAAAAACTAAATTAGAAAATGAAAAAGTGGGCAAGATTGTAGCTTTTAAGAAAACAAGAAGATTAAGTGAAAGAACGTTTAATGTAAAGAAATTTAAAATCGTAAAAAGAGACAAGAGGTCACTTTCTCCTAAAAAACTAAAAAAATGCAATATTCCTTGTGCATTTTATAGAAAGTATGGTACTTGTAAGGCACATGAAAATAGTAAATGTTTTAGAAAGCATGATCCTGATCAAATAGCTTTATGCACTAAGTAAGTATACTTTATTTTTTTGCCAATCAAGTTATGTTATGTAAAAACTGCTTGGTCAATGTGACACCCTTGCGTTAATTAGACGGTTTTGTCTCTAATCATACCCAAGCAGCATTTGGACGTCATATTACGTTACCCATACGTTGCTTGCGATAAACGCGACGTCGGGTGCCGACGTCGTTTCGACCGCCTGACGACCCTCGTTTGCACCTAAATGGGGAATACAAATTCGGGTCGCTACGACGTCAGCATCTGACCTTATAGGTAATAGAGTTTACCAATTAACAACGTAATTGTACGTTGGATTTCCGTCACTTAAATTTAGTCGCAAACCGGTAAGTTGCGTTTGATTTCGTTTCCATTGCCTAGAATACATATAGTTTTTGCTAAAAAGAATTCCTGTCGAGTAACTAAAATTATACCTGATAAGTAAATATTTTACACTTATTATAACAAGTCTCATAAAAATGGGTGCATTTTACAAATGACAATTATAGTCATGCATGAAAGGGAGTATTACAATATTAATAATTTATATTTTAAAGCAGGAATCCAACAAAAATTTTACAACGAAGACATGTTTATTGATAAATGTGATTAAAATACTTTCAAAAAAAGCAAGCGCTCCTGAAATATGCAAGATTTACTAAAATATATATTTGTTAAATAGATCTAATTTTTTTATTTTTGTAAAAAAAATATTTTGCTGCCTCACTAAATTCAAATTTGTTAATAATTTTGCAATTATTCTTTCATTTCTACTTAAAATTAGAAAAAGAAAAAATATTTTATAATGGCCGGCAGACGCTAACCTTTCTAGAATGGCGGATTACTGTGTCTGACTTAATGTGAACTAATAATATACCAATTCGGACCGGGTCTCCACTTTTGGTTGTGATAGATAACCAAAGAGTCGAAGTCCGACGTCCGGCAAACGTATTTCGTCCCATTAAATTCGGACGTTCGCATGATTTTGCGTCGGCCTACCAAGGGTTTGGAACTCAACGTCCGCTCTTTTTGTACTACAATAGGTAAAGCCCACGGTCCCAAAGCTAACTACCCACCGAAATCATTGTTTTTTTTTTTTATTTTTTAGAAATGTTTGTTTTAATATCAAAAATCTAAAGGGAAATAAAACCCATACCCCACGTGTGGGAAGAGGATGGGGTATTATGGTTTCCAAAATCCAAAAAAGATATAAAACTACGTCATGTCCTGAAACGTAGCCGTCCTGACCAAAATATCTCTTGACCAAACAAATGCACTTGTTGTTAGGTTATGGGCGTCTATAAATGACAGTAGGCTGTACATGTGACGCGTAGGCCATATGAACGGACGTGGAATAGATCAAGTAAAAGTTACGGAAAATACACCAACCAAACTAAACGCTAGTTTAGGTCTGAGGTTAGGGTCTTCACCGGACGTACCCGACGCCGACGTCTGTTGGTCGTTGGGCTGGTCAGAGTTTTTGTACGTCGCACAAACGAACGTAAGACCGACGTTGGGAAATTAATGGTATATTGCGTTGCATTATTTGACGTCGCGAGATCGTTAAAAAAACGGACGTATATTTGATAACGTCGGTTTTGATATGAATGCGACGTCGCTTAACGCATAATCAATCTTGCAACTTAGAATTCCACTAAATCCGACGTCGGTTCAGGTCACATTAGGTTGTAAGTCATATAAATGTTTCTTGGGTATGTATATAGTGCGAGAGTTTTCTCAGTATATAGGTACATATGATTAGAGACAAAACTATCTAATTAACTTCGCAAGAATGTCACATTGCCCAAGCAGTTAACTGTCAACACTTATTAGGTGTCCATTAGATCTTGGACCCCCCCCCCGTGAGCCACGAAACTTGTTTCATTCTTATTTCTATTAATCAAGTTTTCGTTTATTTTAGATTTCTACAAGGAGCTTGCGTAAAAGAGAACTGTAAACTATCACATAAGGTATTGCCAGAAAAAATGCCCACATGCAAGTTTTATCTTGAAGGTTCTTGCTCGAAGGATAACTGCCAATATCTACATGTCAAAATTAATCCTAAAGCAGATATTTGTAGAGATTTTATTGAAGGGTTTTGTGCAAAAGCTGCTGAGGTAAATTAGAGTCCCTGTATGTTGACATATTTGGATATATTATGGCGAATTCTTTTGGGAAAAAAGTGCAGCACTGGTGCGCCACTAGTGCAGTTTTCGTATTTTTTTGGGAAAACTAGTGCAATTTTTTGTATTCTTTTGACCGACTGACAAGCCCAGTGTTGCACTCAGTGCACATTTTTTGGCACGGGCTCTACCAGCTCGTGTTGCACTAGTGCACTTTTGTATTCTTTTGAAACTGCACTGGTCAATTTTTTGACAGCACCAAAGCAGTATCAGTGGACCACAAACTTTCTCAAAAGAATGCGCTATTAGAGTCGCGACCTCATGACAAGCCCATCAATGTCATTCTTGAATTGGCGTCTAGGTTATGTTATTTTCATTAGCGTGGTATGAGTTCGGTTTGGGTATGACTATATTTTTTTACTGAAAATTAGCAACGGAAAATTAATAATGCCTCCCATCACAGAGGGCCCAATCAAAACCACCTGAGTATTAGATATGTCTGTATACCGGAGGGCGTATTTACGTTTCCGTGCTGATTTCACGGCAGCGCTGTTTTGAAATAGACACGGAAATGTTGCAACAAATTTGGTTACAAATGCGTGTTGATTTTAAGGCGCCGAGGCTCGAACAAGGCACGGATTTGTATTGAATTACGCAGCGCAGGGGTTTACTTATTAGTGCACATTTGAAACTTAAATTGGATTCACGTTGTTTATTAGTTTGATTTTGAGGTTATATGTTTGTTAATATGAAAATTATGGAGCAGTTTAAAAGTATTTGTACTAATATTACTCAAGATTTTTAAATTCTTTGAAGTTTGAAGAACACTCTTTCATTAACTATACCTGCAAAGTTCAGTGTTCATTGTCTTACACCGGCAACTACGACGACAGATGTTGTTCTGTTATTAATAAATTTTAATGATTTAAATCTTTTTAACTTGATTTCTAACCACATGAAAATAGAAAGTTTCAAAAACCTAACCTAACGAAAGCTAATCAATCAAATCTAACCGAACCGAACCAAAGCAAACTGAACCAATAATTAAAAAAAAAAACTTTCCTGAGTTCCTACCCGGGATCCTAGAGGATGTGAATCCGAACCGAACCGATCCTAACTAAACCGAACCAAACCTAACCTAACCAAACTAAACTAAAACACTATTCACACCCTCTAGGATCCCGGGAAAGAAGTCAGGAAAGTTTTTTTTTAATTGTTGGTTCTGTTTGCTTTGGTTCGGTTCGGTTCGGTTTGGTTCAATTCGGTTCGGATTCACATCCTCTAGGATCCCGGGTAGGAACTCAGGAAAGTTTTTTTTTTTTTTAATTATTGGTTCAGTTTGCTTTGGTTCGGTTAGATTTGATTGATTAGCTTTCGTTAGGTTAGGTTTTTGAAACTTTCTATTTTCATGTGGTTAGAAATCAAGTTAAAATCATTAAAATTTATTAATAACAGAACAACATCTGTCGTCGTAGTTGCCGGTGTAAGACAATGAACACTGAACTTTGCAGGTATAGTTAATGAAAGAGTGTTCTTCAAACTTCAAAGAATTTAACAATCTTGAGTAATATTAGTACAAATACTTTTAAACTGTTCCATAATTTTCATATTAACAAACATATAACCTCACAATCAAACTCCGGGAAGTCAGGAAAGTTTTTTTTTTTTTTAATTATTGGTTCAGTTTGCTTTGGTTCGGTTCGGTTAGATTTGATTGATTAGCTTTCGTTATGTTAGCGTTTTAACCTGACAGTTGAATACGCTTTTGTAATAGTTTAATGAGCGATGTTCTCTTACAGATCCGTGCTCATTTCGAGATCAAAACTCTTAAAATCAACACGTATTTCAAAACCGCGCCGACGTGAAATGAGCACGGAAACGTAAATACGCTACCGGGGGTGCGGTCCAGTAAACTAAATCCAGTATTAAATCATTATTTTGCCAACAAGGTTTGAAAACGAATCTTTAAACCCGATCGAGACAGTTTGGTGTCGAAGGATTTTTTTACGATACTTTTTATACGACCGCAAATAAACAGAGACCAGAAAAATCAAATTTCAATTTAACTCGTTTTTATTAATAAAATATATAATTAAAAGGAATATTGTGAGGACATACTTAACGAAAAAACAACAAAGATTGCGGGCAATTCCTCAAAAAGGGATATTAGTAGCTCGCATACTAGTTTCAGTCTTCTTGGACCTCTTCCGGTACGAGCGTAACAAGTGTTAAGGGACGATTAATGGGGATGATGGTGTCTGAAAAGGAAACATGAAATGTGGACATTTACTGAAAACAGACCAACTGCCGAATTGCAATATCAGTCAGGGTAGCCTCAGGTTTGAGGCGAAATTTGACGTCACTACGGAGACAGATATAATCAGTCTCAGTAAATCTCTCAAGCGCGGAGATAAATTAAAAGGAATATTGTGAGGACATACTTAACGAAAAACAACAAAGATTGCAGGCAATTCCTCAAAAAGGGATATTAGTAGCTCGCATACTAGTTTCGGTCTTCTTGGACCTCTTCCGGTACGAGCGTAACAAGTGTTAAGGGACGATTAATGGGGATGATGGTGTCTGAAAAGGAAACATGAAATGTGGACATTTACTGAAAACAGACCAACTGCCGAATTGCAATATCAGTCAGGGTAGCCTCAGGTTTGAGGCGAAATTTGACGTCACTACGGAGACAGATATAATCAGTCTCAGTAAATCTCTCAAGCCCGAAGATAAATTAAAAGGAATATTGTGAGGACATACTTAACGAAAAACAACAAAGATTGCGGGCAATTCCTCAAAAAGGGATATTAGTAGCTCGCATACTAGTTTCGGTCTTCTTGGACCTCTTCGGTACGAGCGTAACAAGTGTTAAGGGACGATTAATGGGGATGATGGTGTCTGAAAAGGAAACATGAAATGTGGACATTTACTGAAAACAGACCAACTGCCGAATTGCAATATCAGTCAGGGTAGCCTCAGGTTTGAGGAGAAATTTGACGTCACTACGGAGACAGATATAATCAGTCTCAGTAAATCTCTCAAGCCCGGAGATAAATTAAAAGGAATATTGTGAGGACATACTTAACGAAAAAACAGCAAAGATTGCGGGCAATTCCTCAAAAAGGGATATTAGTAGCTCGCATACTAGTTTCGGTCTTCTTGGACCTCTTCCGGTACGAGCGTAACAAGTGTTAAGGGACGATTAATGGGGATGATGGTGTCTGAAAAGGAAACATGAAATGTGGACATTTACTGAAAACAGACCAACTGCCGAATTGCAATATCAGTCAGGGTAGCCTCAGGTTTGAGGCGAAATTTGACGTCACTACGGAGACAGATATAATCAGTCTCAGTAAATCTCTCAAGCCCGAAGATAAATTAAAAGGAATATTGTGAGGACATACTTAACGAAAAACAACAAAGATTGCGGGCAATTCCTCAAAAAGGGATATTAGTAGCTCGCATACTAGTTTCGGTCTTCTTGGACCTCTTCGGTACGAGCGTAACAAGTGTTAAGGGACGATTAATGGGGATGATGGTGTCTGAAAAAGAAACATGAAATGTGGACATTTACTGAAAACAGACCAACTGCCGAATTGCAATATCAGTCAGGGTAGCCTCAGGTTTGAGGAGAAATTTGACGTCACTACGGAGACAGATATAATCAGTCTCAGTAAATCTCTCAAGCCCGGAGATAAATTAAAAGGAATATTGTGAGGACATACTTAACGAAAAAACAACAAAGATTGCGGGCAATTCCTCAAAAAGGGATATTAGTAGCTCGAATACTAGTTTCGGTCTTCTTGGACCTCTTCGGTACGAGCGTAACAAGTGTTAAGGGACGATTAATGGGGATGATGGTGTCTGAAAAGAAAACATGAAATGTGGACATTTACTGAAAACAGACCAACTGCCGAATTGCAATATCAGTCAGGGTAGCCTCAGGTTTGAGGCGAAATTTGACGTCACTACGGAGACAGATATAATCAGTCTCAGTAAATCTCTCAAGCCCGAAGATAAATTAAAAGGAATATTGTGAGGACATACTTAACGAAAAACAACAAAGATTGCGGGCAATTCCTCAAAAAGGGATATTAGTAGCTCGCATACTAGTTTCGGTCTTCTTGGACCTCTTCGGTACGAGCGTAACAAGTGTTAAGGGACGATTAATGGGGATGATGGTGTCTGAAAAGGAAACATGAAATGTGGACATTTACTGAAAACAGACCAACTGCCGAATTGCAATATCAGTCAGGGTAGCCTCAGGTTTGAGGAGAAATTTGACGTCACTACGGAGACAGATATAATCAGTCTCAGTAAATCTCTCAAGCCCGGAGATAAATTAAAAGGAATATTGTGAGGACATACTTAACGAAAAAACAACAAAGATTGCGGGCAATTCCTCAAAAAGGGATATTAGTAGCTCGCATACTAGTTTCGGTCTTCTTGGACCTCTTCGGTACGAGCGTAACAAGTGTTAAGGGACGATTAATGGGGATGATGGTGTCTGAAAAGAAAACATGAAATGTGGACATTTACTGAAAACAGACCAACTGCCGAATTGCAATATCAGTCAGGGTAGCCTCAGGTTTGAGGAGAAATTTGACGTCACTACGGAGACAGATATAATCAGTCTCAGTAAATCTCTCAAGCCCGGAGATAAATTAAAAGGAATATTGTGAGGACATACTTAACGAAAAAACAACAAAGATTGCGGGCAATTCCTCAAAAAGGGATATTAGTAGCTCGCGTACTAGTTTCGGTCTTCGTGGACCTCTTCGGTACGAGCGTAACAAGTGTTAAGGGACGATTAATGGGGATGATGGTGTCTGAAAAGGAAACGTGAAATGTGGACATTTACTGAAAACAGACGAACTGCCGAATTGCAATATCAGTCAGGGTAGCCTCAGGTTTGAGGAGAAATTTGACGTCACTACGGAGACAGATATAATCAGTCTCAGTAAATCTCTCAAGCCCGGAGATAAATTAAAAGGAATATTGTGAGGACATACTTAACGAAAAACAACAAAGATTGCGGGCAATTTCTCAAAAAGGGATATTAATAGCTCGCTACTAGTTTCGGTCTTCTTGGACCTCTTCCGGTACGAGCGTAACAAGTGTTAAGGGACGATTAATGGGGATGATGGTGTCTGAAAAGGAAACATGAAATGTGGACATTTACTGAAAATCGGAAAAATCCCTTTTTGAGGAATTGCCCGCAATCTTTGTTGTTTTTTCGTAAAATATATAATATTCTATTAACACATTAACAAAGGAAACTAACTAATACTTAATATTATGGTAGTATTCGAACATTCCTGCAAGCTTACGCCGGGAAAAGCAGTTTTATTTTTAACCTTGTCTTTGGTAATAGACAATATTTTTGGTGTCGTGTTTTCAGTGGAGTTTTTCAGCGTATAGTCGTGGTTTTCTTGTTCTGTTCCAAATGGACAATGCTTGTTTTGGTTCTGTGATGACAGATGCGCAGGAGACACTGAAGACTATTTTTTTCGAAACTTTATTTTCCAGAGTCATCTACATAGCTTTCGGCAACTGAACTGGACTTCCGTCCGCCATGGCATTTAAAGGCAAGCAGATAATTAGTCTTGACTAAATAAATATAAATAAAATTTATATATATGAGCCAGAATTGACTAAAATTGTGACCGATGAACCCCGAAAACAATGTCCCGTGAAACTTTCTGGATTCTCTAGCAACAAAAACTTGGCGATTTCTCTAACCATGTTTCCAATTTTGTTAATGCCAACGTTTTGACTTAAACTTTTTACGTTTTGATACTTCAAAAAAAAACCTGCCTGTCTTCAGATCGGCAGGACGAAGAGCACAGTACTAGATAGTGTAAAGGCTTCCTATAACTGTAAAAGATCTTGGTATAGTTTTTGCAAAGTCACGATCGATTTCATGAAATTTTGCTTCAATCTGCCCTTCAAAAGTTATCCAAATTCATATAAAATCTTCCTGGTATAATTTCAACCCTACCGACAGAGAAAAGGCGCGGCTCTTTGCGGTCCGAGCACAAAGTATTTGTTTTCTGACCGACCCAGCACAGGTGGATGGACGGCACCTGATTGGCAGATTTTTTGAGATGCGCTTTTAATTGCTTTCGGGTGTGCTTTTCGGATCCCCTTTAGTCGGCAGTATGCATGCAGAGTTAGAAAATAAATCAGTGTCGTTTCTGTAGGTGTAGGAATAGAAAGTTTTATTATCAATTTTTATTTCTTTAGTTTACGCCATAATTAAATGAAATAATTTTCATGAGTATATCTACCGCCGCCCATGTCACTTTCTTTAAAGGATATGCCGATGGTCGGCTTTAACCTTTGTTCAACTGACTTTGCAAAACTATACCGAAATCTTTCGTGTCTTCTATTTTGAGATAACATAATTCCTCTCTTCGACATGCCCCAGACAGGCCGACTACAACCACCGCCTTGATAAGGAAATACTTGTCATCTAACGCTTTCGTCAAAAACCGGCCAAAATCTTCTGTAAGAATTTGGGACGTAGTTTACGAATTTTCTTTTAATTATCGCTTGCAACTTCTTATAACTTCCAAGATCTATGATGTGATTAGATAATTTAAGTTGTGCTACGTATTTTTACGTAAAACTGCACGTTAAGCGCTCTACGTTTTGTTCCAAATTTGAGTTTAAGTTGAATGTTTTTACGTTACCATAACAAGTCTACTAATAGCAGAGAATATGGAATTCGGCACTGTGTGTTTTTGATGTCCCAAGTAACATTTCTTTATTTATAGCAGAAGCTAAAAGGTTGCCAGCGCCTTTCCTTAAAACCATTAGTTTCAATGTTTGGTCGCTAGCACGTTCCCATTACACTTATATACCCCTTAGACCTCCTAAATGGGACTCCCCAATTGGTGGTGGCAACCTATGTATTAAACTCATAAAACCATAAGAAATAAACGCTAGCTTCGCCCTCTAGCGGTTCCACCAGTATAGAACCTTTTAGAGCCTAAAGCTATTATGCCAGGTTCTAAAAGCAACTCAGAAACGTCCTCTATCCTGTTATAAAACTAGATTTGGTAATTTGGTATCCTGGCAATTCTGTTGAATACCATAATATCTTTAGAGTAAATAATTTTTCCTATAAAGCTTTAGCGATATTTTAGATTCACAATGGCTATATAAAATAATTTAGGTCATAAAATTGCCAAATATGTCAGAGTCCCAAAATTATTGTATCACATAAAAATATACCTATATATGAGGAGTTTTTCGTTTTGTGGATCATCAAATTGCCTGCCAGACTTATTTTTCTGATAAAATCGTATCTGAAAAGCTCTCAAAACAAGCGCGCCAGCTCACAAATGCTTTTTAATAGTTTTTTGATAACTGAATAACAAATATTTAAAATAAAAAAAAATTCACTATTCACCATTAAAAAAGTCTGTTTGGTTTACATAAATCAAAATTAAAGTCAAATTATTGTTAAAAAAACACTGCTAAAACGACTAGATAAATATTTTATCTTTACAATATTTTTAAAATAATTCTATATACGCCATTATCGTTTTATAGTGGTCACTTGGTTTTATTTGTTACTCTATCGCAACAAGGATTTTTGAGTGCGCTTATCAAACCAATAAAAAAGAGAAGATAAACATAGTGAATATAACCTCACTTAAATTTTTTGTATTTGTTTTTTAAAGTGTTGTGTTAAATTTAAATGTTTTTTATCGTGCAATTTGCACACAATCAGGAGGGCCAGTGCAATGATATCCGTTGTGCCTGCAGGTTGGAGGGAAACCTCTTATATTCGCCGTTTAAACAGGCCTTATCTAGGCTTGGGTGCCCTACCCAGGAGGATAATAAATAATCAATCTTACAATAGGTAGGTACCAATCTGTACTAGTACTAGTAAAAACTAAAATACGAAAGTATTTATTTACTTCTGTTAGAACCCTTAAGGAAACAAAGTTTTATATGACCGCCTATTTAAATAATATTTAATATGCAGCTATGGGTAACCATAAATACAAAAGAATTAAGTTTACCTTTAAGCCTTCCTTTTAAAACCTGTTTAAAATGCCTAAAAGTAATGGCAAAAACCAAAAGTCTAAAGTTTATATTTACCACTCTTAAAAACCTTAAGGAAACTAGGTTCTATATGGCCGCCTATATAATCATATTTACTATTAAACTACTGGTAACTACAAAAACAAAAGGATATAAGGTAACCTTTTAGCTCTATTATAAAACACTTTTGCTATGACCTAAAGTAATTAAAAAAACTAAAAGACCAAAGTTTATATTTATTTCTTTTTAAAAACTTTAGGTAAAAGGGTTTTATAAGACCATCTTTATAAATCAGAAATCAATAAAACCAAAAGTATCTAAAAGGAACAGAAGAACACTTTTTGGTTGTATAACACCTCTTTAGGTAATTGGCAATATAAATTACCTTTTTGTAGCCAAATTGATCCTAAAAGCCATAACAGCACCCTCCAAATAACCTTGGAACCAAATTAATAAAACCTTGAGTGGTAATAATGTTACTTGGGGTTACAATTTTGTTTTTTGTCTTTTCAACTACAGTTGGAATATATTTGCTAAGAATCGTTTGTACTGGAAGCGGATATTATCGTCTAGGCCTCATTTTTCGATCGGTCAATCAACCAATTCTATTCTTTGGTAACGTTAAGGTGCCCGCAGACTGCCGTAAGCTAATGTAAATACGTAAGCTCCTAACGTGACCTTGACGACGGTGTGACGAAGTGCGCTTGCGTAACTGTCAAATCTCATGCTTACGTAAAAATACGTAGCACAACTTAAACTATCTATTGGCACTTAACGTTGACTTGAGCATCGAAAAAAATCGTCCACAACGTTGAATATTTATATTTCTCAGACATTTTATCAAAATATACCATTAATGCGTATTTTGAGAAAGTTTGGACATTTTTGGCTACTCTCCATTCCATGCATCGGCTATACTCAAATTTCCTCAGAATCCGATATTTTTACACCAATAATATATATTATAATCTATAATCTTTGTTTACACCAAAACTCGAAAATTTTACAATTTTTTGAAGTATCTAATACATCACAAAGGAGCTGTGACGGATGCTATGGAACTCAATCAACTTATATTGTTGGGTGACAACAACAAAAACCACAATGACGGGAGACCCGTGTGCAAAAATGACGTAACCATGTGCAAAACGTTTTGCACAGGGCGTGAGCAAAATGTCGTTTGCAGCTCGTGTTCTCCGTACGCAATAGTTATTTAAACAAGGCCAACACAAAAATAGAGGCCACGACCCTGAAAAAATCAGCTGTTCTCCCGGGGCTGAATTTTACATTGGGTCTTATGGGAGGTCAGAGGTTTTTTTTATGGTATTTTCAAAATGGCACTACAGATTTCCGCAAAATTTCAGTGAAATATTCTCAGACGCCATCCCGATATTCCACCAAAGGTTTGTAAGGAAGCAACATGATTAAAAGGTTAAAATCTTCAAGATTTAGCATTCCTTATTTTGAATTCAAATTACGCGCCATGTACCGCATGCCAACTGTTATATTTGACATGTATTTGACTTTGTCATCTGTGATTGTCACATTTGCTTCTGCTTTAAATTTAATTTTTGTGTGAGCTAATGAAGCGGCTATGAAAAATTAAGGACTACTATACACTAAAAAAAAATTGTTCTGCCAGAATAAAGTAAAAACAATCTCAAAAATGACTTTATTTAAAAAAAAATCAAATATTCATGAACCGTCATTCCAACTTCAATTTTTTAAAGACAATCAGTTGTGTCGTAACGTGACCATCAAAAAAAATCAGCCCCTGATGTGACGTCAAGAAAGTGGAGGATCGTGGCTCGTCCGTTTTGATAGCCCTGATTTAAACAACAAGGTTTGAAAACGACTCTTTGCACACGATCGAGACAGTTTGGTAGACCGAGCCGAAGGCGAGGTCTACAAGTCGAGGGAGTGTGCAAAGAGGTTTTCAAACGAGTTTTTTACAATATTTTTTATACGACTGCTAATAAAGAAAAAAAAATCAAATTTTAATTTAACTTGTTTTTATTTCCGACATTTTTACAACAAAACTTTAAAAATTCAACAATTTTTTGACGTATCTAATCAACAAAACATACGAGCAGTGACGGTTGCTACGGAACTAAGCCAACTTATATTGATGGGTGACAACAACAAAAATCACAATGACGGGAGACCCGTATGCAGAAATGACTTAGGCGTTGGCAAAAATGACATAAGCGTGTGCAAAACGTTTTGCACACAGCGTGCGCAAAATGCCATTTTCAGATCGTGTTCTCCGTGCACAAAACCCCCTTTTACAAGACAGTCATATAAAAAATCCTATTTTCAAGACAGTCGTATAATTTTTAGCTCACACATATACTATACTATAGTAGTGTGAGCTATGGTGATCCTAATTTTTTCGAGAAAAAAAAAGTTGCTCCGATTTCAAAAAAAATTATATATCTTTGCGTTTCAGATGATTTTGAAACTTTTTTGTTGCGCCGTCTGTCTGTCTGTCTGTCTGTATGTCTGTCTGTAACGACCAACGCGCATAACTCAAAAACCGCTTTGCCGATTTTAATGAAATTTGGTACCTAGGCTGGGTCTTGGGTCGAGACGGTCCCATTTAAAAATGAACAAAATCCACCGAACACAAACCAAATAAAAGGGTGGGGGTAGATTTCAAAAATTAGAGTTTATGTGAAAATATGGCGTGTGTGATATCAAACGAAAGGTAATTGAGTCTGCAGTTAAACAAAATACATTTTAATTTATTTTAAAAAAAGGGTGGGGGTATATTTTAAAAATTAGAGTTTAAGTAAAAATATGGCGTGTGTGATATCAAACGAAAGGTAATTGAGTCCGGAGTTTAACAAAATACATTTTAGTTTTTGTTTTTTTTAAGGGTGGGGGTAGATTTCAAAAATTTGAGTTTAAGTCAAAACATGGTATGTGGTATCAAACAAAAGGTAATTTAGTCTGGAGTTGAATAAAATATATTTCAGTTTTTAGTTATATGAGCTCACACGTACACTATAACTATAGTACCTAGTGTGAGCTTAGGGGCCCATATATTGGCAGAGTATTTTTTTATATATTACAATGCTTGTACGTATTATCAGTAACGCACCCAGGAATATGTCTTGGGGGGGGGGCCCGAGGCCTCATAATGTCGTATTTCATGCTATTTTTTGTGTTTATTTATGAAATATGTGGAAAATATATACAAAAATCTTAGGCTTGGGGGGGCCCGGGCCCCGGGGCCCCCCTTGGGTGCACCCATGGTATTATACATAGTAATTAACACTTTTGTTAAATTGTTGAAAATGTTACAAGGAGACAAATTATATTGTTTTTAGTGTGACAAGAGACACCAGTATCTATGTCCTGAGTATGAAAAATATGGCAAATGTCCGAAACAGAGATGTGAATACCCTCATGGCAATATGGTAAGAAATTATTACTTAGAAAACAAAAACAAATTTGTCAAGAAACCTTTTGGTAAAGATATTAATAAAAATGCAACAAAACCTAAAGACGATACAACCAATAATCAAAATATTACCATTGTTGAAAATTCGGAATTAGACACTAATTCCGATACTGGCTTAACATCTATAAAAGATGTTTGTAAAGAGTCTACAGCTCGATATTATGAGGAAAAACAAAGTTCACAATCAAATGTTGAAAATAACATTGAACATGAAATAAAAGATTTTAGATCTCGGCCAAAGCTTGGCGCGCTACCGACTTTTATACCTTTTTCCTAATAAAAATTGATTTATGTAAAAATAACATTTAATTTTTTCTAAAAGTGTACAGGGTGTCCCAAATTGGACACTTTTACAGGGGTTTAAGGTACTTCTAGGGAAGACAGAGAAAAACTGACCACGCATTGCGAGGCTCAAATTCAAGAGAAGACTTATAGTGAAAACCGCATTTTGAAATATCGTCTCGTCTTTGAGCTACGGGGGATTTTTGAAAAGTCTGCATTTTGGAGGGGGGTCTATAACTTCGTTATTATTGGAAATATTGGATTTAGAGTAAATTGCAATTTTATAGACTTTGTCACGAGGAATTCACCCACTAAATTAAATTTTAACTGTCACTTTTAGTTTTTGAGATATGACATAAAGTTGCATTTTTTCGTATGGAAGGGCCTATATTTTAATTATTTTTTGAATTCGTCATTGAATTCTTTCAAAATGTTGTATTATATGTCATAGTTTGATTGAGCGGTTTCGGAGATAAATTAAAGTTTTTTATTTTTGTCTAGTGTGCGTTGAATGACGTCATGCGCCATTGACGTGAAAGCCTTGCGATCAAATGCTACTTCAATGCTCCTATAGTTTTGTTGTCTTATACTATGCAAATCAAGTTGGCCTTGCGTCTTGGCGTTTTGTCATTGTTTTCAATTGTTTAAACAATTTGATATTACGCTTTGATATGAAAATATTTTGCACAAAAGCGTTTTAATTTTATTTTGAAATATGTATCATTTTTTTTTTACTTTTTATAACTAGGCTTTGAGGGCTGTCAGCTGATTTATAATTTTTCCAAACCAGGCTTACTATATTTTGACTATGTAAAATAATAAAAATACTGGAGTGCCTTGACCTGCCTCAGCAGGAAATCATAGCGCATACTAGAAATAAGTGAAAAAGCTGAATATCTCCTAAACCGCTCAATGAAACGATGACATATGATACATCATTTTGAAAAGAATTCAATGACAAATTCGAAAATTAATATATCTCAAAAACTAAAAGTGACCGTTAAAATATAATTTAGCGGGTGAATTCCTCGTAACAAAGTCTATAAAACTGCAATTTACTCTAAATCAAAATTTCCACTAATAACGAAGTTATAGACATCCTTCAAAAATGCAGACTTTTCAAAATCCCCCGTAGCTCAAAGACGAGACGATATTTCAAAATGCGGTTTTCACTATAAGTCTTTCCTTGAAATTTGAGCCTCGCAGTGTGTGGTCAATTTTTCTCTGTCTCCCCTAGAAGTACCTTAAACCCCTAAAAGTGCCCAATTTGGGACACCCTGTACATTGATTCTTAACTTTATTTCTAAAGGTTTCTCGACACCTGTTTTTGTTAAGTTTTATTCAATTATGTGTTCAATTTGAAATGTGATTAACATTTGTATAAAGGGTCTATTGATCAAATAAAGTTATTTTTTTAAATACCAAATCTAGTATTATTTTTATTGTTCAGTTTTAAAACAAAGATTTTAACATTTAAACAAAATAATTATGATAAAAATACTCTGCCAATCTATGGGCACCTAAGCTCACACTAAGTACTTTAGTTATAGTGTATGTGTGAGCTAATATAACTAAAAACTGAAATATATTTTATTCAACTCCAGATTCAATTACCTTTCGTTTGATACCACACAAGCCATGTTTTGCCTTAAACTCTAATTTTTAAAATCTACCCCCACCCTTTTTTTAAAAACTAAAATGTATTTTGTTTAACTCCAGACTCATTTACCTTTTGTTTGATATCATACACGCCATATTTTCACTTAAACTCTAATTTTTGACATCTACCCCACCCTTTTTTTTGAAAACTTAAAATTCATTTTGTTTAACTCCAGACTTAATTACCTTTCGTTTGATATCACACACGCCATATTTTCACATAAATTCTCATTTTTGAAATCTACCCCCACCCCTTTTATGTGACTTGCGTTCGGCGGATTTCGTTCATTTTTTAATGGGACTACCACGGCCCAAGACTCAGCCTAGGTACCAAATTTCATTTAAATCGAACAAGCGGTTTTTGAGTTATGCGGGTTGGTCGTTACAGACAGACAGACAGCAAGACAAAAAAGTTTCAAAATCATCTGAAACGCAAAGATATATAAAAATTTTTGAAATCGGAGCAACTTTTTTTTTTCTCGAAAAATTAGGATCACCATACCTCACACACAAGACGCTAGCGCTACCAAGTCCTTTCAATCCCTGGCTTCGCAAGCGCAGATCTACCAATATTATTTACCTCATGTCTTAGAATAGATGCATACAGGGTGATTTTCACTTGAATGATTCTAACCACATGAAAATAGAAAGTTTCAAAAACCTAACCTAAACAAAACCTAATCAAATCTAACCGAACCGAAGGAAACTGAACCAATAATTTTTTTCAAAAAAAAAAAACTTTCTGACTTCCTGCCCGGGATCCTAGAGATGTGAATCCGAACCGAACCAAACCGAACCTAACTAAACTGAACCAAACCTAACCTAACCAAACTAAACTACAACACGAACTGCTAATTAGGTTTAGTTGGGTAGGGTTAGGTTTGGATAGGTTCGGTTCGGTACGGTTCGGTTCGGATTCACATCTCTAGCATCCCAGGTAGGAAGTCAGGAAGTTTTTTTTTTTTTAAATATTGGTTTAGTTTGCTTTGGTTCGGTTCGGTTAGATCTGATTAGGTTCGTTGAGGTTAGGTTTTGAAACTTTCTATTTTCATGTGGTTAGAATCATTCAAGTGAAAATCACCCTGTACATCGATTCTAATACATGAGGTAAATAATATTGGTAGATCTACGCATGCGAAGCCAGGGATTGGAAGTGGACTTGGTAGCGCTAGCGTCTTGTTAGCTCACACTACTTTAGTATAGTAGTAGTGTGAGCTAAAATTAATATCTGTAACTCAGAGCAAAATTGTATTGTCCAAATTTCGGTTTTCCCGTTTATTAGCTCAACTAAATGAAAATTTCGCGTTTTCTATTGACCTAACTTCAACAAGGTAGGGACAAAAGATAACGGAGAGGGAAAAAGAGGATTAACATCCTATGCTCGGTTGCGTAACGAGGTAAGTCCGTCAGGCATAAGGGAGAACCTAATTCCGAAGACAAGAACAGGTTTAGGCGATAGGTGGAAGGAGATGTCAATGACCCTTTTAATGTGTAACGTAAAATAAGTAAAGTATATAGTTACTTTAGCGAAACAATGGAGAAAGGAAGATCCAGTATAGACAGCACCATTCATCCAGAAGCAGTCCATTGAGGATAACTTTATGGGTTTGCGCCGCCGGCCGGGTATAAGTGATTTGCAAATTATTATTATTTATGCACCACAAATTGACAGAGCAGAAAATTAAATTTACAGCTGATTTTATATCGAGGCAACAACCGACCGGCCGTAGTAGCAAGTCGCTCGATCATTGACTATTTTTTTTCTCCAAAAACTCTCTTGGCCTCTCGGGGGGTTATGGTATTGGTATCCACAAGTAGGTGTCGGGTGATATGTTGGAAGTATTTGAGAAAAGGACAACAGGAAAGTTGTGTGTGTAAGAGAAAGTAATAGTAATATATGAATATATATATTTTTCGTTTTACGAGGATGGGATGAAAAGTTTCCAGCCTAGCTAGAGCAGGCCCGATTTGCTTTCCTGTTCCAACCCAAGTAACATTTCTTTATTTATAGCAGAAGCTAAACGGTTGCCAGCGCCTTTCCCTAAAACCATTAGTTTCAATGTTTGGTCGCTAGCACGTTTCCATTACCCTTATATACCCCTTAGACCTCCTAAATGGGACTCCCCAATTGGTGGTGGCAACCTATGTATTAAACTCACTATAAAACCATAAGAAATAAACTCCAGCTTCGCCCTCTAGCGGTTCCACCAGTATAGAACCTTTTAGAGCCTAAAGCTATTATGCCAGGTTCTAAAAGCAACTCAGAAACGTCCTCTATCCTATTATAAAACTAGATTTGGTAATTTGGTATCCTGGCGATTCTGTTGAATACGATATAATACCATTAGAGTAAAGAAGTTGCTATAAAAGCTATGGCGATATTTTAGATTCACAATGGCTATATAAAATAATTTAGGTCACAAAATTGCCAAAAATGTCAGAGTCCCAAAATTATTTTATCACATAAAAATATACCGAGTTTGTCGTTTTGTTGATGATCAAATTGCTTGCCAGATTTATTTTTCTGATAAAATCGTATCTGAAAAGCCCTCAAAACAAGCGCGCCAGTTCAAGAATACTTTTTATTAGTTTTTTGATATCAAAATAACAAATATTTAAAATGAAATGAAAATCATTTACACTATTCACCATTAAAAAAGTCTGTTGACATAAATCAAAATTAAAGTAAAATTATTGTTAAGAAACACTGCGAACACGACTAGATAAATATTTTATCTTTACAATATTTTTTAAATAAATTTATATAGGTACGCCATTATGGTTTTATAGTGGTCACTTGGTTTTAATTTTTACTGTATCGCAACAAGGATTTTTGAGTGCCCTTATGAAACCAACAAAAAAGAACAAAGTAAACATAGTTTTTTATACTTATTTACCTAATCTGTGAACATAGTCAACATAACCTCACTTAAATGTTTTGTATTTGTTTTTAAAGTATTTAAAAGCGTATAATTCAACACTTTTAAATGTTTTTATCGTGCAATTTCGACACAATCGAGAGGGCCAGTGCAATGATATTCGTTGTGCCTGCAGGTTGGAGGGCAACCTCTTATATTGGCCGTCTAAACAGGCCTTATAGGCCTGGGTGTCCTACCCAGGAGGACGGAAACTCAACAATTATTAGTTATTGGACTTTAAATAATCAATCTTGCAATAGGTAGGTACCAATCTGTACCTAGGTATATCTATTATTTTTACAAGAAATACCAAAAAAAAAAAAAACACGAAAGTATTTACTTACTTCTGTTAGAACCCTTAAGGAAACAATATTTTTATTTTATATGGCCGCCTATTTAAATATTATTTAATATGCAGTTATGGGTGACTATAAATACAAAAGAATTAAGTTTACCTTTAAGCCTTCCTATAAAATCTTTTTAAAATGCCTAAAAGTAATGGCAAAAACCAAAAGTCTAAAGTTTATATTTACCACTCTTAAAAACCTTAAGGAAACTAGGTTCTATATGGCCCCCTATCTAATCATATTTACTTTTAAACTACTGGTAACTATAAAAACAAAAAGATATAAGATAGCCTTTTAGCTCTATTATAAAACACTTTTGTGATGATCTAAAGTAATGAAAAAAAACTAAATGACCAAAGTTTATAGTTATTTCTTTTTAAAAACTTTAGGTAAAATGGTTTTATAAGACCATCTTTATAAATCAGAAATCAATAAAACCAAAAGTATCTAAAAGGAACAGAAGGAATATCAGTTTTATTATACTCTCTTTATAAATCACTTTTTGGTTGTATAACACCCCTTTAGGTAATTGGCAATATAAATTACCTTTATGTAGCTAAACTGATCCTAAAACCCATAACAGCACCCTCTAAATAACCCAGGAACCAAATTAATAAAACCTTGAGTGGTAATAATGTTACTTGGGAACGTGTTTGTGTAGCCTAGCTTGTGATCAGTATACTCTCGAAGTTTAAAGTGAGTGCGTCAAGTAGTTTGTGTCCTGCTTATTTTGAAAGTTTATACAGTGTGTCAATTTTAAAAGATGGAAAAAAACGAGATAAGAGCCGTGATAAAATATTTTCATATCAAAGGGTTATCGCCGACGGAAATAAAAGCTGACCTAGAAGCTACACTAGGGGAATCTGCTCCTTCCTATACCACAGTTAAAACCTGGGTATCGGACTTTAAACGTGGTCGTACTAGCACTGATAATGCTCCGCGTTCTGGCAGGCCAAAAACGGCAACTTTTGAAGAAATGGTACAAATCATTCACAAACTAATTCTAAAAGATCGCAGATTAAGACTGGAAGAGGTAGCTGAGGCTGTGGGCATATCAAAAGAGCGAGTTCACCATATTTTATGTGAAGTTTTAGGTATGAGAAACTCACGCCAGATCAAAAGCTCGTGCGTCTAACCATTTCAGAGGAGAATTTGGCACTGTTTAGACGTGATTCAGGGGACTTTTTGCGTAGATTTATAACGGTCATGGGTTCATTATTATACCCCTGAAACTAAGCAACAGTCCAAACAATGGACGGCAAAGGACGAACCAGTTCCAAAGAAGGCAAAAGGCTGCTGCTGGAAAGGTTATGGCAACGGTCTTTTGGGACGCTAAAGGGATCCTCCCATAGATTATCTCGAAAAAGGAAAAACAAAAAAACCCTGGTTTGGCAAAAAAGAAAATTTTGTTTCATCAGGACAATGCACCTTGCCACAAGTCCGCTCTTGTAATGGCTGAAATCAGCTAGGCTTTGAACTGTTAAACCATCCACCTTATTTGCCAGACCTAGCCCTGTCAGACTTTTATTTGTTTCCAAACCTAAAAAAATTTCTTGCTGGAAAAAATTTTTCCTCAGATTTAGAAGTCATTGCAGCTACAGAAGCCTATTTTGACGAGTTGGATAAATCAGACTTCAGTGATGGCATCAAATCAATTGAACATCGTTGGGCCAAATGTATTACCTTAAAGGGGACTATGTGGAAAAATAAATTATTATTAAGTCACTATGGTGTTGCGTTCTATGTTAGGCCGGAAACTTTTCATCGCATCCTCGTATATACTTATTTCGTGGAACGTTAAATTCAAATTCAGTATGAGAAACCACTACAGCACACTCATGCCATCTATTGAGGGGTATCGGTAGTACGGTATATTGAACTTGCGGCTCGATTTTTGGGGATCCACCGCCTCACCGTTTGAGAGAGGATGGCTTATAGAACCCGAAAATTTATTTAGTCTTTGACTAGGTAGACCTCAAAAAATTCCTTGGATATTTTCGATTGTTATGTTATTTTAATTTGATTTATACAAGTTTTTAACCGAACCGCTACAGTACCTGTTACAGTACCCGCTACAGTACCCGCTGCAGTACCTGTTACAGTACCTGCTACAGTACTCCCACTACCTGCTACGGAACTTACAGTACCTTCTGCAGTACTTAAAGTACCAGCTACAGTACTTTGGTTGACCCCTTGTCATCGCCTTTTTGTATTGTAGTCTTTTGGACTATCGAAGCGAAACATAGTCTGAGTACCACAAAGTTAAAAGATAGTAGGATAATAAAGATTTTATTAAAAAAAACTATATTTTGCTTATATGATAATTTAAAAACTGTCCTATCTTAACCTAGACATTTCCAAATATATATAATTATAACTATCGACTTGAAATATCCTCTTTTGTGACATAAATCAGCTTCCAATTTGAAGGTTCATTGTAGCCTAATAAAATTGGAGCGTGCAATAATAAGGAAAGACTTGTCTCGTCTACCTGATTAGAGATTCGTATCCACTGTTTCAACCATTCTACCATATATTGCTCACTCAGGTTGTTTGGATTTAATCCTAAAAAATATAAATATATTTTATTTGTCATTAGCATTAATGCATTTTTACCAAAATCTCATTAGCTTGTTACACTGTCGAACGCACTATTTTACCTAGGGTGACCATATGGGTTTCGCGTAAAACGAGGACGTCAGAGACAAAAAAGCCGGATTATCGATATAAAAAGCCGAATTTTCGATATAAAAAGCTGGTCCTTAAAAAATTTGATGACAAAAAAAGTCTCTTGGGACCGAAGTCCTGAAAAAATGGCACACACAAAATAAATAAAAAGTTGCAATCTAGAAAATACTCTGCCAATATATGGGCCCCTAAGCTCACACTAGGTACTATAGTTATAGTGTACGTGTGAGCTAATATAACTAAAAACTGAAATATATTTTATTTAACTCCAGACTAAATTACCTTTTGTTTGATACCACACAAGCCATGTTTTGACTTAAACTCAAATTTTTGAAATCTACCCCCACCCTTAAAAAAAACAAAAAACTAAAATGTATTTTGTTAAACTCCGGACTCAATTACCTTTCGTTTGATATCACACACGTCATATTTTCACTTAAACTCTAATTTTTAAAATATACCCCCACCCTTTTTTTTAAATAAATTAAAATGTATTTTGTTTAACTGCAGACTCAATTACCTTTCGTTTGATATCACACACGCCATATTTTCACATAAACTCTAATTTTTGAAATCTACCCCCACCCTTTTATTTGGTTTCTGTTCGGTGGATTTTGTTCATTTTTAAATGGGACCATCTCGACCCAAGACCCAGCGTAGGTACCAAATTTCAATAAAATCGGCCAAGCGGTTTTTGAGTTATGCGCGTTGGTCGTTACAGACAGACAGACGGCGCAACAAAAAAGTTTCAAAATCATCTGAAACGCAAAGATATATAAAAATTTTTGAAATCGGAGCAACTTTTTTTTTCTCGAAAAAATTAGGATCACCATAGCTCACACTACTATAGTATAGTATATGTGTGAGCTAAAATCTAACTATGTAGGTAGGGGAAAGAGGGGAGCATTCGACCAGGGGGAGCATTCAAACATCCCGTTTAATTACCAAGTTGTTTAAATTTCTCGCGAAAATCAAGTGATTTTAGGTTCTGTTAGTTGCGCATCGTCTGAGTGTAATTATAACGTTTCTGATTTTTTAACGAAAAAAGTTGAAAAACACACTATTTGGTAATATATTTTTGCTTCGAACATCAAGTAAAATTTTCTTAAAAAATTGGTTTTTGAATTTCAGTGGTTTATGCAAGGAATCTCTAGATGTTGTAGTTTTGACTAATAAAAATTATTCTAACCTAAAGATATAAATAATTTTTTGTGGAGCCAATTAATCTGTTTCTGTTATTCTAACCTAAAGATATAAATAATTTTTTGTGGAGCCAATTAATCTGTTTCTGTACCCTGGGGAGCATTCGACCACCACAAAATGGGGAGCATTCGACCACTGCATGTCGATCGAAAATTATGCTTTATCGCTTCATAACGACATCTGGTTGAGCCTCCCTAGGGGTGGGGAGCATTCGACCATTTGCAAAGGTTTAAAAATACTCTGCCAATATATGGGCCCCTAAGCTCACACTAGGTACTATAGCTATAGTGTACGTGTGAGCTAATATAACTAAAAACTGAAATATATTTTATTCAACTCCAGAGTAAATTACCTTTTGTTTGATACCACACAAGCCATGTTTTGACTTAAACTCAAATTTTTGAAATCTACCCCCCCCCCCTTATAAAAAACAAAAAACTAAAATGTATTTTGTTAAACTCCGGACTTAATTACCTTTCGTTTGATATCACACACGCCATATTTTCACTTAAACTCTAATTTTTAAAATATACCCCCACCCTTAAAAAAACAAAAAACTAAAATGTATTTTGTTAAACTCCGGACTCAATTACCTTTCGTTTGATATCACACACGCCATATTTTCACTTAAACTCTAATTTTTAAAATATACCCCCACCCTTTTTTTTAAATAAATTAAAATGTATTTTGTTTAACTACAGACTCAATTACCTTTCGTTTGATATCACACACGCCATATTTTCACATAAACTCTAATTTTTGAAATCTACCCCCACCCTTTTATTTGGTTTGTGTTCGGTGGATTTTGTTCATTTTTAAATGGGACCATCTCGAGCCAAGACCCAGCCTAGGTACCAAATTTCATTAAAATCGGTTAAGCGGTTTTTGAGTTATGCGCGTTGGTTGTTACAGACAGACATACAGACAGACAGACAGACAGACATACAGACAGACACACAGACGGCGCAACAAAAAAGTTTCAAAATCATCTGAAACGCAAAGATATATAAAAATTTTTGAAATCGGAGCAACTTTTTTTTTCTCGAAAAAATTAGGATCACCATAGCTCACACTACTATAGTATAGTATATGTGTGAGCTAAAAAATACTCTGCCAATCTATGGGCACCTAAGCTCACACTGGATACTATAGTTATAGTGTATCTACGTGAAAGCTAATATAACTAAAAACTGAAGTATATTTTATTGAACTCCAGACTCAATTACCTTTCGTTTGATACCACACAAGCCATGTTTTGACTTAAACTCTAATTTTTCAAATCTACCCCCACTTTTTTTTTTAAACTAAAATGTATTTTGTTTAACTCCAGACTCAATTACCTTTCGTTTGATATCACACACGCCATATTTCCACCTAAACACTATTTTTTGAAATTTACCCCCACCCTTTTTTTAAAAATAAACTAAAATGTATTTTGTTTAACTCCAGACTCAATTACCTTTCGTTTGATATCACACACTCTATATTTTTACATAAACTCTAATTTTTGAAATCTACCCCCACCCTTTTATTTGGCTTGTGTTCGGTGGATTTTGTTCATTTTTAAATGGGACCATCTCGACCCAAAACCCAACCTGGGTACCAAATTTCATTAAAATCGGGCAAGCCGTTTTTGAGTTATGCGCGTTGGTCGTTACAGACAGACATACAGACACACAGACAGACAGACAGACAGACAGACAGACAGACAGACATACAGACAGACAGACAGACAGACAGACAGACAGACGGCGCAACAAAAAAGTTTCAAAATCATCTGAAACGCAAAGATATATAAAAATTTTTGAAATCGGAGCAACTTTTTTTTTCTCGAAAAAATTAGGATCACCATAGCTCACACTACTATAGTATAGTAGTAGTGTGAGCTAAAAAAATTTTAACTAAAAGGTTTTTAGCTCACATATACTATACTATAGTAGTGTGAGCTATGGTGATCGAGAAAAAAAAAGTTGCTCCGATTTCAAAATTTTTTATATATCTTTGCGTTTCAGATGATTTTGAAACTTTTTTGTTGCGCCGTCTGTCTGTCTGTATATCTGTCTGTCTGTCTGTAACGACCAACGCGCATAACTCAAAAACCGCTTGGCCGATTTTAATGAAATTTGGTACCTAGGCTGGGTCTTGGCTCGAGATGGTCCCATTTAAAAATGAACAAAATCCACCGAACACAAACCAAATAAAAGGGTGGGGGTAGATTTCAAAAATTAGAGTTTATGTGAAAATATGGCGTGTGTGATATCAAACGAAAGGTAATTGAGTCTGCTGTTGAACAAAATACATTTTAATTTATTTAAAAAAAACGGTGGGGGTATATTTTAAAAATTAGAGTTTAAGTGAAAATATGGCGTGTGTGATATCAAACGAAAGGTAATTGAGTCCGGAATTTAACAAAATACATTTTAGTTTTTGTTTTTTTAAGGGTAGGGGTAGATTTCAAAAATTTGAGTTTAAGTCAAAACATGGCTTGTGTGGTATCAAACAAAAGGTAATTTAGTCCGGAGTTGAATAAAATATATTTCAGTTTTTAGTTATATTAGCTCACACGTACACTCTAACTATAGTACCTAGTGTGAGCTTAGGGGCCCATATATTGGCAGAGTATTTTTTTTGTAAATTTAGGTGAATTACTTAAACAACACTCCGATCTACCCATCAGTACTTTTTTGTTTTACAAATATGCATTTAACAAATTTTTATATTCAAAAAACCATTTTGTGGTCGAATGCTCCCCTCCTTCCCCTACTAGAAAATCGAATAAAAATAAGTGGTTACCTTTCGGGAAAAATTCCGCTAGACCAAAGGATTTTAGAAAAAATTAAGCACTAAAAGCACCAAAAAGTGCCGATGTAGAAGACAGTTCTTGCAAAATCAAAAAGATCCTGAAGAAGTGAAAAAAATTGCGTCACAGGTGCAGACAAAAATTTCGGAGAAATTTTACACTTTTCAGATTAAATCGCGCTCAAATTACAGGAAAAAAATTGCAATCCAAAAACTACAACAAAATTTTTAAAAAATGTGTCGGTTTCACAAAAAATTACACCGCAGAAAAATTTAGTATTTTTCGCAAAAAATGCTTCAGCAGAAGAAAATTTTTGGTTAAAACAAAAACAAATGATGCAGCAAGCGAAAATTAAAAAAAAATTAAATAATTTAAACAATAAATGGTGCCAAAAATTTGAGGGGAAATGTTACCAAAATGCAAAAGGTTTGTTTAGTTCTTGAATAGTTCGTTCCTGATAAATTGTGCTCATTTCGTTTGGGGTAAATAATTTTAAGCTTGGAGCTCTAACCCCCCTAGACATTGGCGTAGCTAGGGGGGGCCTGGCCCCCCCTGAAGTCCCTCAGGCCCCCCCCTAAGATATTTTAGGCCTCCCCTACCGACTAGTAGTAAAAGAACATGACTCTGAAATATTCAAATAAAATAGGTGCATTAAAATTTAAAATCATTCAGATAATGTTTACATTTCAGGAAAAGGCCCTTGTCTTGCGGAATTAGGCTTTTTCTCTTTAAATTATCGGTAACTTTTCTGCACTTATGCAATTTCCCGAAAATATTTTTTAAATTTAAACATAATTATGCATATTGAATATTTCATACATATTGGCGACATCTTGTAAAATATTATAAAAGTGTAAGTTAAATTTCGCATTTAAGAAAGACAGCGGCCCTTGCCCCTCTGTTTCCGAAATCGGGTTGTAGATGTCGTAAGGTTATAAAAGACCTTTTTAAACTGTTTTTCTAAAATAAATATAATAATCTTTTTAGTTTTTTTGAGGTTAGCGTTTAGTGTCTTATGAAAATTTTCCGATTTTGGTGACAATTTCATAACCATTTTCATATTAAGTTTTCCCACGTCGTTAAATGGAATAAATTCGTCGAGCAATACCGGGAAATTTTTAATATTAATACTTCTACTCTAAGAGCAGAAATGACCGTTTTAAAGAATTGTATTTTTCGGTTAAATCAAACTGTTGGTCATGATTCTATCAAACAACATATAGCAGAAAACACCTATCCAAACCTCTACCAACTTTTTAAAGTTGCGAGTATTCTTCCATTTTCAAGTGCAACTTGCGAGAGGTCTTTCTCTGCCATGAGGAGAGTTTTTAATTGGCTTAGAACAACTATGATTCAAGAGAGACACTCAGGTTTGTCATTGTTATTCATAGAAAAAGATGTTAAGGTCGACTTAGACAGTGTGGTAAACGCTTTCAGTCAGCGACGTAGAAAACTTTCTTTGTAGAATTGCTGAATTACATACTTCCTGTGTATACATATAAATAAGTTGGTAAATGTATTATTAAATTTGTTATATTAAAATATTAGAACATTTAATGCGCGTATTTTTTTTTATTCATTGCACACTTTGCACGACTCTTTAAAACCTATGTTTGCTTTTTGTTCAAGATAGACCGGGGCCACGGCCCCCCCTGAAAAGCAAGGCTAGCTACGCCAATGCCCCTAAATTCCTCCCTCCTAAGGTCTCTTGTATCACTAAAAACCAGACGAAGAAAAAACCGGCCGGAGATTTTCATTTTGCCCAAAAAAGTCCGGTTTTATCCGGACGTATGGTGATCCTAATTTTACCTGAAAATTTCATGCAAATCGGTTCAGCGGTTTAGGAGCTATCGTGTTACGGACAGATATCCACACATAAAAATAATGAATAGGTGAAACCTATTTTTAATTCTACGAGTGAAACGACAGCGAATCAAGAAAACTAAGTCCATGGCGGGACGAAAACGTCCACCGGTCTACAAGGAAGAAAGACATTTCGTCACAGTTCAACCAGACCATGCCATTACCGTCTCCACGGTATCGGTTCGGAACCAAAAACAATGAGTTACAAAGTATAAAAATGTTTATACTTTGTTAACTCATTGTTTTCGGTTCCGAATACTTTGTTAACTCATTGTTTTCGGTTTCGAACAAATACCGTGGAGACGGTGATAGCATGTTCTGGTTGAACTGTGACGAAATGTCTTTCTTCCTTATAGACCAGTGGACGTTTTCGTCCCGCCATGGACTTAGTTTCCTTGGTTCGCTGTCGTTTCACTCGTAGAATGAAAAATAGGTTTCATTTTCATCCTCCCGACGAGACACCTGTCTCAGGGAATGTATACAAAAGTAATAATAAAGAAACTTGAAACTTGAAAAAAAAAACTATTTTTTCATTCTTTTTAATTTACCTTGTATCTTGTAGTCTGTTTGTTCTACTTTATGTCAGGCAAACCACGCTGAGGAAGAAAATGCCCTTTTCCGAAACACCGGTGTCCGTGGTTGACTATACCCCTATAAAGTTGCCTTTTATACTTTGTTCACCCAAATAAAAGATTTTCGACGTCATCTCAAAAAAATTGAAAATATTACCTTCTCTAGCGATTGCTGCGCGGGCTAGAAAGGTAAAAAAATTTACCTCTAATATAACAAGCATTTCTAAGTGCTTCCAAAGGCAAATTGTGAACGCCACCCTCCCTCATTATGGCTTTGTCCATTTCTTTCAAAATCATTGCTCTATCGTCCAGCCTCGCCCTTTTGAACCAACCAGAATGCAAGTCATGAAGTTTAATCAAGTGTTTCTAAAAAATTGTTGACCAATTATGGTTCGTTATTATTTAAATATCATCAAAATCTTGAGACCACCTTTTCGTCGGCAAAACCGCAAACCCAAGTATAGTTTTTGCAAAGTCACCTGAAATGCTCCTAATACGGGGTTCTATCGATTTAATGAAATTTTGCTTTAATCTGCCCTTCAAAAGTTATTCAAATTCATATAAAATCTTCCTGGTATAATTTCAACCCAATGTTAAGAAAAAAAAAGAAGAACTTGAGATAAGGTATAGAAAAATGAACTGGCTAATTGGAAGGAAGTCCAATTTAACAATTCATAATAAGTTACTGCTTTATAGACAAATACTGAAACCAGTATGGACATATGGTATTCAACTATGGGGTTGTGCTAAAGAGAGTAACATTCTAGTTGTACAGAGATTTCAAAATAAAGTATTAAGAAACATTGTGAATGCACCTTGGTACGTTCGAAATAGTGACCTTCATCGAGATTTAAAAATCGAAACTGTAGCAGAGACTATAAAAAAGTACGCAAAAAGCCATGAAGATAAACTCCATCGGCATGTGAATGTGGAAGCAATTCAGCTTCTAGACAATACTATGCTAGTTCGACGACTAAAAAGAGTGAAGCCGTTTGAGCTAGTAAACTAAGTGAATTACACATAAAACAAAATAATGCTATAAACACAACACAATTGTGAGTTACAGACTAAACAAAGCGGGGAGAACTGTTGAGTGAACCCTAAGTTTAAATCTGACTTTTCTAGTAAATTAAGTTAAAACAAAATTGCTAATTAGTCTTATTGACTAGATTGTAATAAAAAAAAACACAGTGTGTTTGATAAATAAAAAAAAATAATAATAATTTCAACCCTACCGACAGAGAAAAGGCGCGACTCTTTGCGGGACGACGACAAAGTATTGGTTTTCTGACCGACCCAGCACAGGTGGGTAGACGGCATCTGATTGGCAGATTTTTTTGAGATGCGCTTTTAATTGCTTTCAGGTGTTCTTTGCGGGACTCCTTTAGTCGGCAGTATGCAGAGTTAGAAAATAAATCAGTGTCGTTTCTGTAGGTATAGGAATAGAAAGTTTTATTATCTAATTTTATTTCTTTAGTTTACATAATTAAATGAAATAATTTTCATAAGTATATCTACCGCCGCCCATGTCACTTTCTTGAAAGGATATGCCGATGGTCGGCTTTAACCTTTGTTCAACTGACTTTGCAAAAACTATAACTGCAAAAATCAAAATTTTCAGGAGGCACTAAAAACTTCACAATTTTGCCGCCACGTTTTTTTCGTCAAACAGATGAGTAGTTTTGAATGTTTCGATTTTAAAATATTTAAAAATTTTTGTCAGTTAAGAGATTTTGCACATGCGTCCCACTAATACAATGAACCTATTGCCGACAAAATGTAATTTTTGAATTTTTGTCAGTTACTTGGTTTTGCGGTGTCAACGACGTTTTGTGAATTGGATTTAAAAGTAAGATTTCTGTGCAAGTCTTATTAGATGAAAACTAACTTAAATAAAGGGATCTATAATGGATCTGATACCTTCTAGCCCATTAGCAAGCACACTCCAAGGGAACTCCATGCTGTATCAGGCTGGAAAAGACTTTTTGTAAATATCTCAGAAACAGAAGCTCCTACGAAATTTTTAGTAATAACATAAATTATTGAGAAAAACGTGTTCTACTATTTAAGTTAGCATATTTTCAGTCTTTAAACTATCAAAAAACTCAGTCATTAGTGGATTTTGGCCCAAAAGCTAATCAGCTCTTTACAGTATTCTATACTATTTTACTTGCAAATTTCATGAAAATCGGTTTAGGAGTTATTTTGTTACAGACAGTATGCCCGAAAATTTTTAATTTGGGCGTATTTTAACATGTTAGCAAAATCTTCGTGACGTCTGTTCGTGTTCGTGTATGTCTGTCTGTAGCACGATAGCTCCTAAACCGCTGAACCGATTTGTTTTGCCAGTTTTCGTCAAAATCCATTAATAATAATGACGCATTAATATCCGGTTTTCGGAGTATAGGAGAACGCGTTTTTTCTCAATAATTAAAGTTGTTACTAAAAACTTCGTAGAAGCTTCCATTTCTGAGATATTTACAAAAACTGTAATAATAATAAACGTATGACTTTGTGATACACCGTTTAAAAGGGCATTTTATTTTCTCTGAAAAATTGTTAAGTATAACATTTTTTCCTAAAATGCTTAATTTTTTGAAAACTTAATATAACTTTGTGATACACCGTTTAAAAGGGCATTTTATTTTCTCTGAAAAATTGTTAAGTATAACATTTTTTCCTAAAATGCTTAGTTTTTTGAAAACTGAATCAAACCTAAAATACATGATTTTTTTTAAAAAACAACCCTAAAGGAATGCCTATTAAGTACTAATTGTGGGCTTGACCCACTTAAGTGATCCATCGTTTAAAAGGTAATTTAATTTTTTGCAATAAAATCGATTTATGAGGTTGTAATGTTCTGTAAAATGTTTACGTTTTAAGAAAATGACAGAAAACTTAATAATTTCGGTTTATTTTCCATGTAAGTACTATAGAAATACACAAAAACGCTACCACTTCATATCTCAGCAACGGTACTACCCAGACCACTCAGTGATATCTCATTTTATAGGCTAATAATAATTAGTCTTTATTTTTTAGCTCACACATATACTATACTATAGTAGTGTGAGCTATGGTGATCCTAATTTTTTCGAGAAAAAAAAAGTTGCTCCGATTTCAAAAATTTATATATATATCTTTGCGTTTCAGATGATTTTGAAACTTTTTTGTTGCGCCGTCTGTCTGTATGTCTGTCTGTAACGACCAACGCGCATAACTCAAAAACCGCTTGGCCGATTTTGATGAAATTTGGTACCTAGGCTGGGTCTTGGGTCGAGATGGTCCCATTTAAAAATGAACAAAATCCACCGAACACAAACCAAATAAAAGGGGTAGATTTCAAAAATTAGAGTTTATGTGAAAATATGGCGTGTGTGATATCAAACGAAAGGTAATTGAGTCTGGAGTTAAACAAAATACATTTTAATTTATTTAAAAAAAAGGGTGGGGGTATATTTCAAAAATTAGAGTTTAAGTAAAAATATGGCGTGTGTGATATCAAACGAAAGGTAATTGAGTCTGGAGCTAAACAAAATATATTTTAGTTTAAAAAAAAGGGTGGGGGTAGATTTTAAAAATTAGCGTTTACGTCAAAACATGGCTTGTGTGGTATCAAACGAAAGGTAATTGAGTCTGGAGTTGAATAAAATATATTTCAGTTTTTAGTTATATTAGCTTAGACGTACACTATAACTATAGAACCTAGTGTGAGCTTAGGTGCCCATAGATTGGCAGAGTATTTGTTTTGACAGATTTTCTCAAAAATAAGTAGCTTTTAAGTTAAAGGATACCAAAAAAAAATATTGGTCAAAATCCAAAATGGCGGCGAAATATTTAGCCTCATGAATCAAAAACCATATGTCTGACAAAAAAAATTGTACAAGCGCTTTTGTAAAAATTTTATTGTCTTTAACTTTTGCTTAAAAAAATTTTTCTTAAATGAACAGGAACCAAGTAATTTAGAAAAATCCATTTTTGTGCACAGTAAATTCAAGATGTCGGGGAGTTTTTTTTTCTTGATAACTTTTGAACTAGACAATCGATTTTAAAGGAACATACTGCACTTGACAGAGAATTAATCAAGAGTTTTGACTAAATGTATTTTTTGTCCGCCATCTCAAAATCCAAACGGGCGGACGAAATTAAAATGTACTCTTCAAAGATGCTCGTTTATTCTTGTGTTTTGATTATTTTTTTAAATTAGTAAAATCGGTTCAGTAGTAATGAATTTATAAGGAAATAAATACAAACATGACTGTCAAGGCAATCGTATAGTATGCACAACAATGGTTGAAACAAAAATATTTTTTTTTCAGAACCAATGTACCGATTTTGCTGATTTGTACCTTGTTGTGCGTGGCAAGAATGCGGCTTAATTAATAATTAAAACATGCTCGCAACACAAGAATAAACGAGCGTCTTTGAAGGGTACAATTTTATATTATCCGCTATCTTGGAGTTTGAAATGGCGGACAAAAAAATATATATGGTCAAAACTCTGATTGATTCTCTGCCAAGTGCAGTTTGTCCCATTAAAATCGATGATATAGGTCAAAAGTTATAATGAAAAAGAAATTGTCCGGTTTTTTTTGGCCCACCCGCTATATCAAAATCGCGACTACACCACCTTTTGCACGATGAGGGTCTTTTTTTCGCTTTAATGACTGGCCTAAAGGTTTATCACGAAACTTTAAAGTATTATGTTCTATGCAAGTTCTACCTTGTGTATACTAGCTAAAAAAGAAGCTTAAAATGATTCGGTTACCATGAATAAACTTACAATATGGTTTCTACTCAAATAATACAAATGGTAGGGTTCATCGTTAAACAAGTTTTTACACAGTAATACTTGGTCCACTGTGGGTCTTGCTCCACTTCCCAAAAGTCCCACAACATTTGCCCAAGGTTCAAACAATTCGGTTTTGTTCTTTTTGATAAAATCTAGTTGTGTTTGCAAGTGTCGGAAAACAGGTCTTTGATGTTTTAATCTTGATACTAAATACTCTGTTCCAAATTTCGATTTTTGTTCTGCTGTCCAAAAATGTGAACAAAGCAGTTGTTTTGGAAACAAATAAATCATTGGTAGAGTAACATATAAGGCAAATGGCAATGCTGAGACTATCAAAGTAGGTGCTACTTTTAACATATCTTTTGGCATCTGATGATATAATTCAATATCTCTCCTTAAAAGTTTTGTGAACTTGGTACTTGGGTCATTCAACATTCCCACAATTTTAAAATATTCTTTGGTATGTATCACAAAATTTTTTACACCATCTGTAAAGGTGCGGTAAGTGTGTACTGTTGTAGGAAAGGTTTTTTCCAGAACTTTATCATAGTTCTTTAAATATTCTATAAAGCGACTTAATATGTAAAAACGAATCTTTTTTGCTTCTTCATGTTTGTACATAGACTTTCTGTGAACTGTCCTGAGTTGACAAAACCTGAAATTTAAAAAATGTCTGAAGATTTGTATCATAGGCACAATATTCAAGCGTATACTTTAATTTGAACACCATCAAACTATTGTTAGTTACATGTGAATTATTACATAAGTTTGGGTAATTATGCAGTATACCCTTTTTTATTATTAAGTTTTCTAAAAGTTTTTTGACAGGTAGTTAGTCCTATCTGTGAGGAACACAAAAATGCCTTAAAAAAAAATAAAGTTAACCAAACAATTCTTTTTTAAATGGGCGCGGCAAATTTTTTGTTTTTACAACTAATTTACAGAGAATTAACGGCAAATTGTGCAATATTTTTTTTCTGATAAATCCATTATATCTATAGGTGTTCTGCTAACTTTATATAAAGTTAGCAAAATACCATATTTTTTTTAAAAAAACGGGCACGGTCAATTTTTGTTTTAAGAACTAATTTACGGATAATTAACGGCAAATTGTACAAGAATTTTTTTACTGATAAATCCATTATTTCTATGGTGTTTCTTTCTGCTAACTTTATATAAAGTTAGCAGAACCCTTTTTAAAAAAAAAACGGGCACAGCAAATGTTTTGTTTTCACAACTAATTTACGGATAATTAACGGCAAATTATATAATTTTTTTTAATTTCCAATGTTATTCTGCTAACTTTATATACATGTATAAAGGTGCTAGTCCGGGTGAGGGACAATTCGCCGCGGGACAATTCGCCACCGGCCGATTCGCCGCGAGATTTTTTATTTTATGCTTTTATCATTGGCAATTGTTTAAAGAGTTTTATTTAGCTTGACTTTATATAATATATTTTTTTATTTCTTTGATCATAACTTTTTTGAAAGTTTTCCAACTAGGTATTTGGGGTTAGCATACAATTCAACAATTTTTTTTATTAGAAAAATAAATAAAATGGCGGATCCAAAATGACGGATTTTCCCATTTATGAACCGATATGCATCAAACTCGGAACTTTGGGATGTTTCAGGTCGCTAATTATGATTTCTAACATAAACTTTAAAAAATCAAAATGGCGGATCCACAATGGCGCACTTTCTTATTAATAAACCGATTTGCCCTAAACTTGAAACATCCGGGCGCCTATAAGGTAATTCAATACAATTTTTGACTTAAATTTTAAAACCTAAAAATGGCGGATTCCTCGGGCCTAGGCCCTTCAAGCCTAAGATTTTTTTAGATATTTTTCACATATTTCATGAATAAAAAAATTAAAGAGTATAAAATTCGCCATCATAAGGCTTCGGCCCCCCAGAGGCATCAGCCCCCCCCAATTTTGAGGCAAATCAGTTTATAAACAAGAAAGTGCGCCATTCTGGAACTGATATATTCATTTTTTTAAATTTAAGTCAAAAATTGTATTAAGTTACCTTAAGCGCCGCAAGTTTGAGGCAAATCGGTTTATAAATAAGAAAGTGCGCCATTGTGGAACCGCCATTTTGATTTTTTAAAATTAGGTTAAAAATAATAATCAGCGACCTGAAAGATCTCAAAGTTCCGAGTTTGATGCAAATCGGTTCATAAATAGGAAAATCCGCCATTTTATTTATTTTTCTAATAAAAAAAATGTTGAATTGTATTATACTAACCACCAAATAAAAGTTTGAAAAAGTTATGACCAAACAAATATATTATATGAAGTCAAGCAAAATAAAACTGTTTAAATAGTTGCCAATGGTATAATATCATAATCCCCGCTAGTCCATAGAATAGAATAGACATTTGTTGACATTTTTAAATCAACTATTTAGAGCCTAGACTTTTTATAGATTTGCGGCCACCACTTCGGAAAATTTTCAGCGCAATCAACTTTCGGGCGAACAATTTCACCGCGAAAAGTTTCAGGGGAAGACTATATTAACGTGAACATTTTTGGCACAGTTTAAAAAAAAAAGGGTATATTTCAGCCCAGAATTTTTCCATGCATACCATAATGATATATGAAATTTTTGCATACCTACCTAGTTTATGGCAAACTTTTTTAGCGCGATAAATTTTAGCGCAAAGGCATTTTAGCACAAAATTTATGGGTGCATACATACTTGCTCTGCAAAAATGTTACAATGAAATTGGTTTGTGAGAAAATGTTCATGTTAATATTGTCTTCTGCTAAATGTTTTCGCAGTAAAATTGATAATGCAAAAAAATTTGGCACGTGCTAGCCGCAAATTTAGTTTTATTTGTTGGCGAAAAAATGTTAATTTATTCAAGAATTTTTTTGATACACATTTAAAGGTAGGAAATTATATTTTTTTAGTAAAACTCAAGGCATAATCTATTTTCAGATTCTTAAGTACTAGTCAGTGTTCAGCAACGCAATAACATTGGAGTTATCATAAATTCGACTTGATCTGGTTAGCACAGGTAACGGCAATATAAATAATAAAAGAAATAGAGGAAGAGCCCAAATGAGATGAGCGGACGATCTGAAGAAACATGCAGGGACTAGATGGATGAACACAGCGACAGACAGAAAAGAGTGGAAGATATTGGGGGAGGCCTATGTCCAAAGATGGATCGAAGAAGGCTAAATAGATATAATAGATTTGTGTGAAACAATGAACTATGCCCAGAGATGATGGAGGGAGAGGCGGGGGAACTACTAAACTTACTGATTTTACTTGAAAAAAATCTTAGAGTGTGCAGAAAGAATTTTTGAATTCAATATGTTTGTGAAACTTATAGCTACAACTATTACTAATAAGGGTAGGTAGGAGCGAGGGAGAGGGAGGGAAGAACGAGTAAAATGGTGTTGGAAAAAAATATGTGTAGAATTTTTTTTTAGTCACCCTATGTTTGACAAAATTATGTGAATATAGTTTTTGAAGAGGGTGGGGGAATGACCGGAGGGCAGATGGGTGAGCGCAGGGAAGAGTACTAAGTGATTACAGCAAAGTAGAGGACATTTGCGATGGGTGATTAAAGGGATTTCATTAAAATTGCCAGAGAAATTCCCTGAAATTTAGGTAATTTGTATGCCCTAAAAAATATAGCTTATAGCCCCCTCAGGATCAGTAGCAACTCAATGACACCTTTTTTATAAAATTTATAGGGTGACGCAAACATACATATACACATACATATCCCAAGCGAAAATACCCTTCCTTTCACCATGCTGCAGTTGGGTAAAAAATCCAACAGCAAGCTATTCCTCCTAAAGAAGGGGTTCCCCAATAAGCATTTATAAAACTGTCCAATATATACTACAGGAAAATTCTACCTGGCATTCAGACCTCATCAGAGAGTGTAGCAGCCTTGATAAAATAAAGACAAAAGCAACACAATTGCAACTTGGTAGAAGTCAACCTACATTTATGCAGAAATACTGGAGCTTTGGAAATAGAACAAAAAAAGGAGATCTTCTTTTCACCCACTCCGGCGGTCATAGCCTCAAAACAATAAAAAGACATCAAACTAATCATTAAAAACAAGCATATTACCTATGTTTGAAGGGGAAAATGCAGCGGCGTAGCGCGCCCCTGAAGGGGCGGGGTGGGCACTGTCCCATCAAAAATTCTTGCGACCAAAAAAAAAAAAGGTCATCATGTCTATAGTTTCCTTTGCCGCCCTCTTCATTTACCGTTCCCAGACCTCCTGCTTAATAACCGAGGGGTGACCAGCTGATCCCAAAATGTGTGTGCCGTTTGTGAAAATCCACCATCTTTTGCTAAGATTGTGAGGGAACCCCAAAATGTGTATGCCAATTGCGAAAATCCACAATCTTTTGCTAACATTGTGAGGGAATGTGTAAAGATTGTGAGGGATTGTGAAGGATTGTGGTAAGATTGTGAAGGATTGTGAGAGATTGTGAAGGATTGTGATAGATTGTGGGTGATTGGGAGGGATTGTGTAAAGATTGTGAGAAATGTGTACACCGATTGTGAGAGCTGTTCACCCCTCGACACAGTCTTACATAGAATAAGTAATAACTGAGACCAAACCCAACCAACCCTAAAGTTTTTTTATTTTCTGTAGCTAAGTAAGTTTGAAATCTCTAAATTACAGTCTTCAAAAAAAATCTAGTTTTAGTGTCTAGATAGTACATCAAAACTCATAAACGTGAATACCAAAAGAAAAGCATTTATACTACTTAATTACCTAAACTTTTTCTTATAAAGTTATAAAAAACTGAAAAACATGAGTATGAGCTTGACTATAATATTAAAAGAAAACGGTATACTGCACATTTAACAATTTGCCTAAAGATAATACCTAGGTTCCAATGCTGCAGCCAGCAGGCACTCAAGCCCTATTTTGGGGCTTCTTAAAGTGGGACCTAAAATAGTCGAAAACATTGTGTAAAACTACTCCTAAGTTATAATTTTAATTAGACCGACCCGACCAATCAAGTTCAAACTTAAATAAGTTATGTAAACACATTTTTAAAAGTAAAAAACTAAAATTAAAGATTTTTAAATTTTAACACAAGTTGGGTTAAGTTTTTATGGTCTTTTCTTTTGTTGGTCTCTGGTTGAGCCAGAGATACATATTAGAACAGAGAGATTGAATTTCACAACCAACCAGAAAGAGTGGGTACACGGTCCGTTTCTTTACGGGCCGTGGAGTGGGTACACCAGGCGTTTCACATTAAGCCGGCTGTCCATGGAGCGTATTATCTGCGCGGATTTTTTTTTTCTCAGGCTTTGATTGGTCCAAATTTTTGAATCAACCAATCAGAGCCCTAGGAAAGATAAATCCGCCCGGATAATACGCTCCATGGACACTCAGCCCTAACCACTAAAAAGATGTAAAAATAGTTGGGCACTGGTTGCCTCACCAAACCTACTTATACTTTGATTTTATCACGGCATTGTCAAAATGGCGGAGACTGTTACTCAAATGTTCGTACTATGTACGTACCTACTGTACGTACATACTTGTACGTACTATGTACATACCTAGTGTACGTACCATGTACGTACACATTTTTACGTCCACAGTATGTACTTTATTGGTCCCGAGAATTACCGCCGTAAAATGTACATAAAATGTACGTACCTATAGCTTACGTACTATACGTAAATAGTACGTATTTTATTGGTCTCAAGAATAACCAACGTAAAATGTACGTACATAGTGGACGTACTTTATTGTACGTACATAGTACCTACTTACTTTATTGATCCCGGGACGTACCTACGTATAATAAACATAAAATGTACTGGGACGAAGTGTGCTGTCTGGGTACTATTTGAATTTTCATATAATTCAAGAAGTGTTTAAAAATAATGATAAAGATATAATTAATCTATCTCTAGTAGATATATACTGTTTCTGTCCCCAGTGGCGTATGTAAGGGGGGGGCCTTGGAGCCCCTCCCCGAAACTAAGGTTTTTTTAGATTTTTTCCACATATTTCAAGAATACAAACATAAAATAGCATAATATACGCATAGCACACCCCCCCCCCCCCCCGAACCGAACCGAACCGAACCCCCCCCCCCATCGAAACTGTTCGGGCCCCCTCCGAAACATTTTTCTATATACGCCACTGTCTGTCTCTATATAATTGGCTATCCTGTTTGGTAATGAAAGGTCTTGCCAGGTCCAACAGTTTTTCAAAAATGGGTTTAATTGAAGTTCGATATTTACAAGACGTAAATTGCCTTTATCTTTTGCATTAAGCCTTTTTTTATTAATATTGATACTTTTGAAAAAAACATTTTATAAAAATAATATTTATCCATCAAAATATAAGAAAAAGGTGGGTTAGGATTTAAAGGGTTCATTTGTAATATATTATTAAATGTGAATTTTGAATTTATTTTATTTAAATACAGTCTTTTACATTTTACAAAAACTTCTATTCCTATTATTAATACGAATAAGAAAGCAAGGAAATTAACCCTGAGTGCCTCATTAATTTAGTAATGCATGAAATTAAGTATTTAAGAAAAACTGTAAACTAATAAAACAAAATCTGTAAGCTAAAACTAAAAGTATCTAATAATAATTATCTTTAACAGTCAGATATTGTAAGACATTATTACAATAGGAACAGATAAATAAATAGTATTGACCTAAATAATTAAACTATTTCTATATAATCTATAATCTTTGCATTTGTGGCTTGTTGTAATTTTTGTAATCAAAAAAAGTAGGGTGAGAACAGAAAACTCGTGCAGCTTTTGAAGATTTGATTTCAAGGTCGACACTCACGATTCAAAAAACCCCTTAATTCAAAAAACTCATGCAATGGGCATGCAATGGTGGAAACAAGGCTTAATACGCTCCATGGACACCCTTCCTTAAGCCCGCTGTCCATGGAGAGTATTATCCGCGCGGATTTTTTTTTTGGGTTTTGATTGCTTAAAATATTTAAATCAAGCAATCAGAGCCTAAGGAAAAATAAATCCATGCTGATAAAACCCTCCATGGACACCCTCCCATTTGGAACATCTAGCAGGACTATCAAAATGGACGGGCCACGATCCTCCACTTTGTTGACGTCACATCCGGGGCTGATTCTTTTTGATGGTCTAGTTGACCCAGGGCTATCGGTTATCAAAACGGACCAAGGCCAACACAAAAATAGAGGCCACGACCCTGAAAAAATCAGCTGTTCTCCCGGGGCTGAATTTTACATTGGGTCTTATGGGAGGTCAGACGTTTTTTTATGATATTTTCAAAATGGCACTACAGATTTCCGCAAAATTTCAGTGAAATATTCTCAGACACCATCCCGATATTCCACCAAAGTTTTGTAAGGAAGCAACATGATTAAAAGGTTAAAATCTTCAAGATTTAGCATTCCTTATTTTGAATTCAAATTACCCGCCATGTACCACATGCCAACTGTTATATTTGACATGTATTTGACTTTGTCATATGTGATTGTCACATTCGCTTCTGCTTAAAACTTAATTTTTATGTGAGTTAATGAAGCGGCTATGAAAAATTAGGGCTTACTATACATTTAAAAAAAATTGTTCTGCCAGAATAAAGTAAAAACAATATCAAAAACGGCTTTATTTAAAAAAAAATAAATATTCATGAACCGTCATTCCAACTTCAATATTTTAAAGACAATCAGCTGTGTTGTAACGTGACCATCAAAAAAAAAATCAGCCCCGGATGTGACGTCAATAAAGTGGAGGATCGTGGCCCGTCAATTTTGATAGCCCTGAACGGACTTCAGTGCAAGCATATTTATGGTCATTAACGAGTTTCAGTTTTCTATCTCGCATATCTCTAACCTCATCTGCCAAATTCATAATTTGGTCTAGCTTACGTTTTCTGCAATTCTGTGCTTACCTCGTCGTCTGATACCTGTAAGGAAACAAAAAATTATGTGTTATGCGGTCCTTACAATGGTGTTGGCCTTGGTTGACCATGGAGCGTATTTATGCTCGCAAAAAAAGACTAAACTTAGCATAAGAGGGTGAGAGAGAGCGAAAAAGAAGAAGCATGCGCAGTTAAAAAAATAGGATTTGGGTTTGGCTTTTACCGCTTAGTCTTTGTGGCCGCAAATTTTAAGGTTAAGCTTGGGGTCTGTTTTTTTACTTTTTCCCCCTAATAAAAGGCATTTCTGTCTAACTATGAGCAGAATTGAGGAAAAGATCCTCAAAGGTCTCGACGATATCGGGTAAGTAAGACTTTTCAGTAATTTTCGAGGGGGGATTAGCTGCCCACAGTAGGTGTACAAAATTTGTCTACACAGAGTATTTATTAGTTTCTCTAGTGTCCACAGGACGCTATAATACACTACAGGATGAATTTATTGAAAAGTCCTGTAGGATGGTGTATCTACAAAGCCAGCTAGCAGGCCAATCATTTTTTTAAATTTCCGTGAAAAGCAAAGCACAAAAATTTTAAAAAGTGGACGAAATTAGCACATAAAGAGCACATAATTCTGGAATGTATTTTATTTATTTTTATTGAGGTGGGCTTGCTAGATTTATTTAAACCTAGCAAGCCCACACATTTTTTTTTAAAAAAAGCTTAAAAACTTGGTAAATTAAATTTTCTTTTTAGCAAACCGGAGCACATTAAAAGCACTTAATTTTCGCATATGAATATTATAAAAATATTTATATGTGCTGACTAGCTTTATATATTTTTACATTTCCGTCGAAACCAAAGGAGCACAAAAATTTTAATAAGTGGATGAAATTAGCACATAAAGAGCACATAATTCTGGAATACATTTTTTAAATTTTTATTGAGGTGGGCTTGCTAGGTTTATGGAGGTCTGTTTATAAGTGAATTTTATCACTGTCTCATATTAAACAATAGACAATAAATTTATTTCCATTTCTAAAAGTACAATCAACATACAGTAGAAAAAGATTGATCAAATTTAAAAAAAATTCTTTAAAAAAAATTGAAGAAATTTGTTGTTTTTCTTTTTTTAACTATACTTAAATTACACTTAATAAAAGTTCACCTAATAAAAGTCGAAAGCACCAGAAACTCATTACACAGGCAGAACTAAGAAAAATAACAATAAAATAAACATGTAATTGTGCATCTAAAACATGTTGCCCATTTTTTCGAGGAATTCACTAGTACTGTAAGGCTCAATATTGCATATTGCTCTAAATAGCATTCTTAAATTTCCCTAAAGAAAAAATTTCTTTGATTTCTTTTGGCAGCACATATAATATTTTATGATGGAATATCGCTGCATTGCTTTGATAGTGACACAACTAAAAAAAATGTGTTTATGTGTTTTCTGTTTTGTTCCCACAGAATTTTCCTTATTTTCTATTTCAAGCATGGGTAAGTTATTGATTGATTTAATTAAAGCAAAAAAAATACATAAATATTTGCCTTTTCCATTATTTTTAAAAACCATTTCCTGAAAATTATCATTTCCAGTTATGCATTCAAAAAGAGTCAGCTTGTGTTGTGGATATATATAAACAAAAAATCTATCAATTTGGCGGCCAATTTCAAAGATGGCGGCCAAACGACCATGAGTTCAACCATGTGACCAAACTTTTTTTATACTCCTATGGGTGCTTAACAAAGCCCCATAGACAAACTGAGCGCACATATTAGGTTACACATGACAGGAGCCAGCGCCTAGACTAACTAGAAAAATGTCAAAAATTTCGAGAAGAGGATCAGCTAGGATTTATATGAATATGGCTCTAAACTCAGGAAACAGTCCATATTCAAAATGTGCAATTAGCTTTTGGAACCATTTTTATGTAACCTATACTTCATTTAGGCACACTGTGTCAAATATAAGTGACAGAACATACTTAGTGGATGTAGTACTATAAAGAAAAAGGTTTCATTTAATAGAATTCTTGCATGTTTTTAGTCTAAATTTTTTTTTGCATAATTTCGTTTATTTTAACCAGGTATGAAGGTCCTCTTGCAAAGTACAGCCACTTGCAAAAATCATGTGAAGTTGGTCCAAAAGATATAGAATATACCAGACTTATAAGCTTTCTAACAAATGAAATTCGCACTTTGCTCAGCCTTGATGAAGAAGTGAATCCTATTACATCCCCTGAAGATTCTGTAACATTTGTAATGGAAATGACCTCATTCCTAAAAGAACTGAGTAAGTAGATGTTGATTTAATACATTGGATCGACCAATATGATTTTATATCGGCTAATTGAATTGCTACTGATCCCGAAGGTTCATATAGGCTATATTTTTTTTTTTTAAAACAGGAATCAACATGGCAGTCTTCAGACGCCATTTTGTCATATGATGTAGGCTTTAAGTCATACAAAAATAAAAATTCTTTCTACATACGCTTTTAGATTTTTTTTTTTTTCCAACACCATCTTACTAGCCCCCCCCCGCCTTTTCCTATCTCCTCCCCGACCAGAATTAGATGGATGCTGGGACGGACACGAAAAGACCTCGGACTGCTGATAGGTACTCTAACCGGACATAACCGGTTGAGGAAGCACATGACACGTATAGGAGTCGAGAATGACCCTACCTGCCCAGCCTGTGGACAGGAAGAAGAGACATCAAGACACCTCGTGGCAGAATGCGAGGCCTACGCAAGGATGAGACAACAGGCACTCGGAGCGCCAACTCTGAGCGAGGAAGAACTGCACATGCTCAAATGGGCAGACTTACTGGACTTTGTAAAGAGAACAGGAAGGCCCAATGAGCTACCCGACCATCAAAGGGAAGTGCAGAGAGTGGGTTAAGGGACAGACTTGGGGCATGGCAAAAAGGGCCTACTCTGGCCTACTTGTCAGACCTGCGGGTCAACCCCCCCCCCACTACTACTACTATCTCCTCCCCGTCATCCTTATTACTAATAGTTATAGCTTTAACATTCACAAATATAAAGCGATTTCAAAAGTTCTTTCTGCACATGCTTGAAGACTTTTTTCTAGTTTTTACTAGGTTCCCCCTCCCTCTCTTCTCCCCTCCCTCCTTATTAGTAATAGTTGTAGCTATACCTTTCATAAATTTAGGGCGATTTCAAAAATTCTTTCAGCACATACTTTAAGATTTGTTTCAACACCATTTTACTAGTTCCTTCCTCCCTCTCTCCTCCCCCACCTTCACTCAATGGAAGGTAGCACTGTTTGCGTCCATAGAAAATCTACACATACTTTTTGGGTAAAGCTAAATGATTAATTGTAAATGCGTAGTGCTTTTTATAAGGCTGAATAAGAATTAAACCTAAAAGTTGGAAATAAAAAATAAATAAATAAAAAAAACATTACTACATACATACAAACATACTAGTCGCGACTTTTAATTTTTTTTAAAACGCCATCCCCCTACCCCCTTGGAGGGGGTGCAGAATGGTTCTGCACCATATGCCAGATCTCTACCATAGAAATTCGCATTCCACGATTTTTTCTGAAAATTTTGAAGTATGACACACTATTGTATCAGAAATAGGCAAGCTGGAGCTAAAAACGGCCTACTTCAAACCTGACTGCAGGCCTACTGCCATGTATTGTGACTCCGCAAAATTATCAGCTTGGTGGCACGTTTGCTGGCGCATTTATGCGTATAGGCAAGGTTTGTTTCGGTAAAGCATAAAATTTTTAAAACATTTTTCGATTTTTAGTTTTACCCTTTTCCTCAATAGGGTGTTTGACAGTAGTAAAAAATAAATATATATTTATTTTTAGATATCTCTTTAGGTCTTGGGAATGCTAAAAACAAACTTTTTTGTTTAATTTTTTCTCAAATTTATAGTTTTTTTATTAAATAAATGCATTGAATTAAAACAATTAGCCACGTGATTCAAAACAGGTGGTCTACCAATCAGCTGCGAGTGTGACGTCACAAAACAGTAAACGCCTCGAACGATCCTATTTTCTGTGTTATTTTCTTATGGATGGTAATGTTTGCTTTGGTTTAAAGTGTGAATTATCGTCCTAAATTAGAGTTTATTTTGTGTTTTGCTTATAAAAAACATTTTCAATGGAAAACGGGTTCTCCAAAGCCGATAGCTCCAACTTGCCAATGTTAAATCCCTTTATGGTGTCAGGCTTCTTTGCCAACAACAGTGATTTTTGTTCTGCGGAATTTAGAAACGTTAAAATGTTGATTTAAGTATTCGATGAGTTGTTTTGTATATAACTGAAAGTTTTTCTACGATATTCTTCGCCTACTTTCTATGATATTCTTCGCTTACTTTTACTCATTTAGGTTTTGAGGTTAGGCTATATGTTTTTCTTTTTTGTTTAATATGCCACTTACAATAGATTCAATTAAATACCCAATCATTATTAGTTTAAGCATTAAGAAACAATTAAAAATTGCTTTTTTAAAACAAAATTTTCTGAAAACATGTTGTTTCAAAGAATTCTTATGACCCTTCATAACAAATTTCAAAACACCAAAATTATTATGAAGTGAGCTTTTTAATGTCTATTAATTGGTGGTGTATCTTTCTACGACCTACGACCAGCAATACTTGAAGTACTGCATGGGTTACATTTAGCCTGTATGTGCACTGCCTAATCCTGCATTTAGAGGTACTCCCTAGTCCTGCCTAATAACTGCCTAGCACCGCCTAAAAATTTGTACACCTTTCTGCCTATTATAGTTGTTCCCCTGTAATAAACATAACCTCAAAAATTTCATCGTCATTTACGAATTAGTTATATATATATTATAGACAACGTGAGAAAAATTAATAGAAACAATTTAGTTATACTCACATCAAAGTGATCTTCACAAATGTAAAGTAAAGATGTATTAGATAAGGCCCTTAAGTTCTAGCCACTTTTTCCGTTCCTTTACTGCTCTAGGCACATGAACAAATAGTTTTTCAGGTGTTTTTATGCTAGTATTCGAACACTGAGGCACATTTTTTTACATAAAAAACAGTAAAAACCCAGACCAAAAACAAATAAACACTTGAATGCCGTGTATCTGTCCGCGAGTTTACTGCGCTGTGACGTCATTGCAACGCCATGCTAGAAATGAGCGTTTTAGCGGCAAATTCAAATCGGAAATCAGAAAACTTGATTTTAAATGTAGTCATGATAAAATATACTATTTTAATAATTTTGCGTAGCAAATTAGGGATCTATGTATCATTCTAAACTCTTTTCTAAAATTTGTCAAATACCCTATTGAAAATTATTGTCTATGGTATTGAATAAACACTCTTTATGTACTAAACGGTTAAGACCCTGTATGTATGACATACGTTAAAGAAATAGAGACGCGACAAACTTATCAAAGTCAAAATATAAGTGAAAATCAAAGGAGGAAAATATTGGTCTTTCTAGCCTTGTTTAGAGAAAGGCGCACCTTCTGTCCTTGTTATTTCATAACCGTCGGAAAATAAAGATAAACGATTTTTGACAAACATTTACAGGGGGTGACGGACCAGGGCTATCAAAACGGACGGGCCACGATCCTCCACTTTGTTGACGTCACATCCGGGGCTGATTTTTTTTTTGATGGTTGCGGCACGACACAGCTGAGTGTCTTTAAAATATTGAAGTTGGAATGACGGTTCAAGAATATTTGATTTTGTTAAAAATAAAGCCGGTTTTAAGATTGTTGTTACTATATTCTTGAAGAACAATTTTTTTTAAATGTATAGTAATCCTTAATTTTTTAGAGCCGCTTCATAAGCTCACACTAAAATTAAATTTAAAATAGAAGCGAATGTGACAAACACAGATGACAAAGTCAAATACATGTCAAATTTAACAGTTGGCATGCGGTACATGGCGGGTAATTTGAATTCAAAATAAGGAATGCTAAATTTTGAAGATTTTAACCTTTTAATCTTCTTGCATCCTTACAAAAGTTTGGTGGAATATGGGGATGGGATCTGAGAATATTTCACTGAAATTTCGCCGAAATCTGTAGTGCCATTTTGAAAATATCATAAAAAAACGTCTGACCTCCCATAAGACCCAATGTAAAAATCAGCCCCGGGAGAACAGCTGATTTTTTCAGGGTCGTGGCCTCTATTTTTGTGTTGGCCTTGGACGGACAAACGCCGCTGGCAACATAAATTATTTTAGTGAAACGCCAATGAACTTGACAAGAAAACAACAACCAAAAAATGTGAATTTGAGTGACTGATGAGTTTGTCGCGTTTCTATTTCTTTAAAATATGTCATACATACAGGGTCTCTACTAAACGGTACCTATAAATATATGTATTAGGAATCACAAAACCAACCTTTTTTTTAGACTGCCCATACCAAGCCCTCACTCATGGATTGGTATCCGAAAGACTGCAGAATGTGTCAGATAGGCTACTTCTTATAGACTATTTAATAACTGAACTGATGGGAGCTAGAATCTTGCAGGAGAGAAAACCAGAGAAGAAAATTGAATTAAAACTTGTAAGTGAAAACGAAAGTTAATTCACCCATGACGGGTCTGACACCTTTCTAGTTTATACATGTCTCTCCAACCAAAAAAACTGACCACCACTTGCGACCATCGGCGGTCCGCGGTGATTACCTATGACTAAGGGAGGGACCATTGGTTACCCAAAGGGTGAGAATTTATCTTGCTGTCACTTTCTGCCCAAGCAAATTGCTTAGGCCATAGGTCCCATGCCACCCACCTGTGAATGCCTGTGCTTGTATGGTTCGATGTCCCAAAAAAGCTTAAAGTAGGTAGGTATAAACGGCATTTTAATATAGCGAGCCGACTAAACACTGTCCTATAAACATTGTTATAAGACATATTATCTTTGACTATTTAACTGAAATCATTGATTACCTACAAAAGTAGTCATTGCCGAAATCATTGATAACAAAAATATTTCATGTAAAAAAGCCAAGTACGCGAAAATGGTATTCCGCAAAAAGAATTGAGATAAAAGTAAAGCCAAGTTCTCTAATACAAAAATTTCAAAATGAAAGGTTCTTACTAGTTTGCAAATGTTTCTTTAAACCTTGGTATTACCCCCATAACTTTACATTTATGCGGGAAGGCAGTAAATTAAAATTTTGGTGTTTTGAAATTTTTTCCTATAGTTTTATTACAGTTCCTATCAGTCTTTCAAAGCTCAGCTCTCTAGCGTTTCTGGAAGTGGGCAATATTACTTTTACATAACTTTATTTATAGGGAAGGGAAGTTAATTCAAATATTGGGGTTTTTTAAGCTAAACACTTACTAGCCGCACACGTGCTTCGAACTCTTTAGGATCTCTTCAGTGTGGCATAAGTCAAAAGCGGACTAAAACCCCTAACCAAAATATTTAAAACAAAAATTAAAAATAATCCATTTCTCATAGTGGTTCTTTGTAAAATTACAAAAATGAAACCGCCTTTTTTATAATATGTACTATACAGGGTGACCCGATCTTAAGGGACCAAACTTTACCAGCGTGTTGGGCGTTCAAAAATAATTTAAAAAAGTCTATACAACATAGGTCGAAAAATGCTTTGTAAAGAAAATACAGGGTGTCAAAGTTTTCTTAAAAAAACGAAAAAAAATATCTAGAAAACTACCTTGGACAACAACTTTAAATTTGGTACAGAATAAAGGTTAATAGAGCTGCATACATTTCTTTATAAAGCAACTTTTAGAATTTTTGAAGAAAAAAATGATACGCCAATGGATTTTTTTAAATTTTAAATTATTTTTGAGTTCACTGTCCAATTTAAGTAAAAAAATGTCACATTACTTTTTTTCGTACAATGCTTCATTGTGGAGAAAAAAATTGAAAATGTTTAAATTTGTTGCAAAAAAAATAAAATAATTAAGCCAATAAATTTTTTAAATTAAAGAAACTACACAAATAAATGGATTATTATTTATTAATTTAAAAACGCTTCAAAATGGTTGCCCCTCACTTCAATGCATTTAGTACATCTTCATCGAACTGCTTTGGTAGCAGCAGCAATTTGTGCTGGAGTTATGGCTCTGCAACAAGCTTGGATTGATGCTATGAGGTCATCCCTGTTTCTTGGTGGGTTTCTGTACACCATTTCTTTCAAAGTACCCCAAAGAAAAAAATCTAGGGGGGTGAGGTCGGGTGACCTAGCAGGTCAAGCCGTTGGGCCCCCTCTACCTATCCATCTGTTAGGATAATTATTGTTTAGCCAATCACGCACTTCTATGCCAAAATGGGCTGGGCACCCATCCAATTGGAATTGCATTCTTCTTCGGGAAAGAATGGGTAGCTCATCCAAGTAATTAAACAAATGATTTTGAAGCAAATCCAAAAAAACTTGTGCATTTACTCTGTATGGCAAAAAATGGGGTCCTATGAGAGAATTCCCAATTAACCCTACCCACACATTAACACTAAACCTATTTTGAAAATTATCTTCGACCATTGCGTGAGGATTTGCATGTGCCCAAAGGTGGGTATTATGAATGTTAAATATCCCACATCGTGTAAATATGGCTTCATCCGTCCACAAAATGAATTGTGAAAAGTTTCTGTCAACTTCAATGGCTTTGCGAAAACCATTCACAAAATTGGATACGCCTTTCTGCATCTCCAGGAAGTAATTCTTGGGTACGCGATAAATGAAAAGCACGTCTACCGTCAAACTTCAACGTTCTTCGGATGATTTCTCTTGGAATGCGCTCTCGTTAGAAGCTCTTCTCACGCTTGTTGATGGGTCGTTGTCAAAATGAGCCAAAATTGCATTCTGTCGTCCTGGAGCATGATTGTTCTCTTGATCTCTTATTCCATGAAAAGTTCCTGTTTGTCTTAAATTCTGGTGTACTCTTTGAAATACTCTCTGATGTGGAAGGCGTCTATTGGGAAATGCTTCGGCGTATAACATTCTGGCTGCACGAGAATTTCCAGCTGCACGTCCATAATAAAAATGAATATCAGCATATTCTTCATTTGTAAAATTTAACGGCATTATGTATCAGGTTTTAATATTACAAATGCTTTAAAATGAAAAGACAAATTTTGACAAGTGTAATAACAACCAAACAAAGAAGCCTAACAACCGTCAAAATAAAGAACTTAAAAAGTGAACTGAACGTGAACAAAAATTTACCACCTACTACTAATTTACTTATTACCTTATTTAAAAAATTTTTACTAGCTTTGACTTTTTTATGGGATTTACGAAAAATGCTGTTTTTTGTTTTTTTTATTGGTAAAATCTTTAGGTGCAGATAACACGATTTTTTTTTTAACTTTACGACGACGCATCCTACAAAAAAAAGCAAAGAGACATTTTTTAACCTAAATTAGACTGTGAATTCAAAAATTAATTTAAAACAAAAAAAAACCATTGGCGTAACATGTTTTCTTCAAATAATCTCACCACCCGTACGCACGCCCCTGGCAAACCAAAATTTTTGCTTTATAAAGAAAAGTGTGCAGCTCTATTAAATTAAAGAATCCAGTTCTGTAGTTTCTACAATTCAATAACTTAATTATTTTATTTTTTTTGCAACAAATTTAAACATTTTCAATTTTTTTATCCACAATGAAGCATTGTCCGAAAAAAAGTAAGGTGACATTTTTTTACTTAAATTGGACAGTGAACTCAAAAATAATTTAAAATTTAAAAAAATCCATTGGCGTATCATTTTTTTCTTCAAAAATTCTAAAAGTCACCACCCGTGCGCACGCCCGTGGCGGGCCTACATTGTTGCTTTATAAAGAAAAGTATGCAGCTCTATTAACCTTTATTCTGTACCAAATTTAAAGTTGTTGTCCCAGGTAGTTTTCTAGATAATAATTTTTTTCTTTTTTTTAAAGAAAACTTTGACACCCTGTATTTTCTTTACAAAACATTTTTCGACCTATGTTGTATAGACTTTTTTAAATTATTTTTGAACGCCCAACACGCTGGTAAAGTTTGGTCCCTTAAGATCGGGTCACCCTGTATTATTTTAAACTTTAATGCAATGTTTAGTTTATTTAAGACTGTTCATTAGTTTTTACAGCATAATTGTTTTTTAGCAAGAAACGCCAGAGGGCAAGGATATGAGGGCGATTTTGCAGACATTAAGGTTTCCAAAACCTCCTGCCAATATTAACATCAAACAGCTTTTTGACAAACTTGAAACCACTATTCCATTGGTGTTGAAGAAAGCTGGAGCTGATTTGATTGGACAAGGTAATCATGAATGTGGATAAGGGTAGCAAATATTAAACATTTTAAAACTTGCATTTGTAATTATTTTAAACATAGTAAATTCAAAATTAACACAATCATTAAAATCACTGTTATCAAAACATCTTTAATCGACTATTGTCGCCCAGATGCTAAAACCTCGTATCTCAAAATTGGTAAATTTTAGTTTTATTAAGAATATGAATTTATGCTAAAACCTCGTATCTCAAAATTGGTAAATTTTAGTTTTATTAAGAATATGAATTTATGCTAAAACCTCGTATCTCAAAATTGGTAAATTTTAGTTTTATTAAGAATATGAATTTATGCTAAAACCTCGTATCTCAAAGTTGGTAAATTTTAGTTTTATTAAGAATATGAATTTATGCTAAAACCTCGTATCTCAAAATTGGTAAATTTTAGTTTTATTAAGAATATGAATTTATGCTAAAACCTCGTATCTCAAAATTGGTAAATTTTAGTTTTATTAAGAATATGAATTTATGCTAAAACCTCGTATCTCAAAATTGGTAAATTTTAGTTTTATTAAGAATATGAATTTATGCTAAAGCCTCGTATCTCAAAATTGGTAAATTTTAGTTTTATTAAGAATATGAATTTATGCTAAAACCTCGTATCTCAAAATTGGTAAATTTTAGTTTTATTAAGAATATGAATTTATGCTAAAACCTTGTATCTCAAAATTGGTAAATTTTAGTTTTATTAAGAATATGAATTTATATTCGACCGGAATAAGTCGGATGTCAAAACCTCATATTTTTCATTTCCTGAAAATTGTCGTTCCGACATCTTAGCGACGACATGTGTGTGTGTGTGTGTGTTAAAAGTCCGAAAGAATGATATTTTCGAAAAATTACAGCGGTAATTGCACACTAGGAAAAATGACAGCAACTCCCAAGTAACATTATTACCACTCAAGGTTTAATACATTTTTCGAGGTTATTTAGAGGATGCTGTTATGACTTTTAGGATCAATTTGGCTACATAAAGGTAATTTATATTCAAACAAGTTTCATGGCTAATCAGGCAAAAAGGAGTTTTTTGTTTCCCTTATATTTTTCCGTGGGTAGCTTGAAAGCTTAACCTCACGGGGGTCCAAGATCTAATAGACACCTAATAAGTGTTGACAGTTAACCGTTTCGTCCTTATGGGACTCCTCAGAACACTGCTGGTCAAGTGACAAATCTTGCGAAGTTAATCAGACGGTTTTGTCTCTAATTAAATGTAATTAATGAGCGAACTATAGCAAGAGGCGCCATCTACCGAGATACGAGAGAAACAAAAAACCAAAAGCAGGAAAAACACTGCTATACAATATCGATCAATGAAAAGATCGAATGCAAATAAAAGAAAACAACTATAGTCCGTGACCTACGACAGCTCTTTGTCTTTTCAGGCCGGATCAAGACAGTGAGCGTCAATCAACGGAATTTTTAAGCCAAATAATACTAACAAACGTGAAATTTCATACCCGTGAATTTAAAAATCAAACAAGTTTCATGGCTAATCGGGCAAAAAGGAGTTTTTTGTTTCCCTTATATTTTTCCGGGTAAATATAAGGGAAACAAAAAACTCCTTTTTGCCCGATTAGCCATGAAACTTGTTTGATTTTTAAATTCACGGGTATGAAATTTCACGTTTGTAATTTATATTGTCAATTACCTAAAGTGGTGTTATACCACCAAATAGTGATTTATAAAGGGAATATAATAAAACTTATAAGGGAACGTCTTTAAATTACGTAACGCAAAAATTCAGGATTTTTGACTCCCACCCTCCCCCGTCATTACGCATTTTCAAGAAAAAACACATTACAAAACGTTACGTAATTTAAGGATAGGCCCTAACCTTTCTGTTCCTTTCAGATACTTTTGGTTCCATTTATTTCTGATTTATAATAATGGTCCTTTTACCTAAAGTTTTTAAAAATAAATATAAACTTTCGTCATTTAGTTTTTTCATTACTTTAGGTCATAACAAAAGTGTTTTATAATAGGGCTAAAAGGTTTCCTTTAATCTTTTTATTTTTATAGTTACCAGTGGTTTAATAGTAAAAAATACTCTGCCAATATATGGGCCCCTAAGTTCACACTAGCTACTATAGTTATAGTGTATGTGTGAGCTAATATAACTAAAAACTGAAATATATTTTATTCAACTCCAGACTAAATTACCTTTTGTTTGATACCACAAGCCATGTTTTGCCTTAATCTCAAATTTTTGAAATCTACCCCCACCCTTAAAAAAAAAAACAAAAACTAAAATGTATTTTGTTAAACTCCGGACTCAATTACCTTTCGTTTGATATCACACAGGCCATATTTTCACTTAAACTCTATATTTTGAAATATACCCCCACCCTTTTTTTAAAATAAATTAAAATGTATTTTGTTTAATTCCAGACTCAATTACCTTTCGTTTGATATCACACACGCCATATTTTCACATAAACTCTAATTTTTGAAATCTACCCCCACCCTTTTATTTGGTTTGTGTTCGGTCGATTTTGTTCATTTTTAAATGGGACCATCTCGACCCAAGACCCAGCCTAAGTACCAAATTTCATTAAAATCGGCCAAGCGGTTTTTGAGTTATGCGCGTTGGTCGTTACAGACAGACAGACATACAGACAGACAGACAGACGGCGCAACAAAAAAGTTTCAAAATCATCTGAAACGCAAAGATATATAAAAAATTTTGAAATCGGAGCAACTTTTTTTTCCTCGAAAAAAGTAGGATCACCATAGCTCACACTACTATAGTATAGTATATGTGTGAGCTAACACTACTATAGTATAGTATATGTGTGAGCTAATATGATTTATAACGGCGGCCATATATATACTTTAGGCTTTTGTTTTTTGTCATTACTTTTGGGCATTTTAAAAAAGATTTACAAGAAGGCTATAGTTACCCATAGCTGCATAATAAATAATATTTAAATAGGCGGCCAAATAAACCTCGTTTCCTTAAGGGTTCTAACAGAAGGCCCTCACGATAAAAAATATTTAAAGTGTTCGCTTTTATCACAAAAAAAAAATACAAAAAATTTAAGTGAGGTTATGTTGACCAACTTGACTTTCTTTTTTTTAACGGTTTAATAAGGGTGCTCAAAAATCTTGTCTCCTGGGAGACAGTGCAATTTTTCATTCTCATTTTTCGGGCTTTCTACCAGACATCTTGTTTAAGTTAGAAAGCAAGAGACCCTTTATTGTATTAATTGTTGTGTGTTTAATTTGGATTAGGACCTTAGTAAAAAATACTGGTCCAAAGTTAAAACAGGACAATTGTGGTTAGTTTCCACGCCCTTGGCTCCATTTTTGAACTATGTTTAATTTATTTTTTTTATTTGTGGTGGGATTAAGAATAAATAACACTTGGTATATTGGAATAAAAAAACCAGATATATTTTTTGCACATTTCAATTATAAATAATAAAATTAAAACTGGATCAATTCCAAATCAAACCTATCTAGATGTGTGTCCTTGTTTAACACACCTGATATTTCCTTTACCTATTTCTTCTAAACTCAACACACACACAAACAAACACTAACAACAAGCAAAGTAAACTTCAATCCAATGCGTCCTTCAAAAAAATAGCCCTGTCCTCGAGATCCAGCTCGAAGGACCAATGAAACGAAGTGGGGGAAGGACCTCCCTTAAAACGAAGCTTTGCATTTTTTTAAAATTTAATCTTTCCACAATCTCCATCCTTTTCAGACTTCATAAAACTGGATATTTTTAGAAAAACCTTAATTTTTTTCATATTTTCCCCAATGAAGAAACTTCAGTCATAGAATAATTTTCAATATTTTTCCTAGTCTTGAATTTTGAGTTCCTTTTAGTTTATTATTAGTTTGTTGCCTCTGAGAAAGTCTGAATAAAATAGGGCTTTTTTGCCTTTTGTTTTATTATTCTTATGTTTGTTGCATTTCTTATGTTAATTAGTTGTTTTGGTCATCCGTGGTTTGTTCTAAAAAAGTCTAATTGAGCAGGGCTTTTTCATGAATTTTATTCTTTTACTCTGTAATGTTAACTTTTTTTAAATGTTTGAGCTCGGAATAGGTATTTAAAGTATACCAATTATATCAGCGAGTATACTTAAGTTTTCTGTGTTACTAGATGTACAGAGTGTTTTGGTATATTTCCACAAAGGTCTACTGCTTACTTATTTCAAGAGATAGAAAATAGGGTACCTATTTTCAAGAAATGTAGAGTAGGTTCCAAACCACCGCTAGAAATTGTAGATACTAATAAATGGCAGTTTATAACTTTTTTTGATGGTATAGCATAAAGCCTACAACTTTTGCATTTATAATTTTTTTTCTATTTCTTTGAATAATTGCAGTAGACCTTGGTTTAAAAATACGGAAACACCTTATACCTTGCTTTAAAAAATGTGCCTTGTTTTTGTTTGGCCATAGTTGTTTGGATAGCCTAATTTGCTAATACGTTTCTTAATAAATAAAATCAAGAAATATATATTTTTTCTGAGTAAATGAGTTTTCCTAAAAAACAGTTGGGTTTAACATAACAAGCCATTTGGTAGAGGATCCAAAAAAAACTGAAGCTTTTATTCATATTTCTTTCATATTTTGTTTTCTTAAATTCATATTTTTCATAATTTTATTAAAAAAGTTCATATTTTTCATATTATTTTGATGTTTATCTGTTGAGAGCCCTGATTATGTGAAATAAATACCTTCTATCCAGCAACAGTAAAAGTTTAATTAGACTAAAGCCAAAAAAACCTAGTCTAGCTACTCAGCTGTGTTTTTTAAAGAAGTTATAACTAATTTTTTTTTTAAATCGTGAATTTTGATGCTCTGTATCTCAAAAACAAAAGTATTTAGACCCCTGTGTTTTGTGTTTGTGTTATAAAAATAAGGTTTGTTCTGTTTCTTTTAGTTTTTTAAACATTTTTATAACAGTCTCGTGTAATGAGAGGGAAATGATCGAACCGTCGAAATTAGAATGAACCAAATTTCCTGATTTTTGATTTCTCTCAACAATGTTAAACCTAAAACAAAAATTTTATTGGGTTACACCAACAACTCTAAAATTATTTTGTATGTTTCTTTAGGTATTTTCAATGGCTTTCTATCAGATAAGCAGTGGGAACTTCTACAAGGGGTACAGCAGGATTTAAGTCATGAATATAAATTAAGAAGAGAGATGTTACTCACTAGATTGGATGTTACTATTCAATCTTTTCAGGTAAAAAAAGTATTTATGTAGTTAATCTTTGCAAGGTTGATTTTCAAACCAGAAACTTTTAAATCTAGAAAAGACATACAATCTGAAAAATAAAGTATTAACATAAAGGAAATTATATTATATTTATACATAAAAATTATCATCTAGCAAATTGGTAAATAAGTTTTTTTAAGTCAAAAATCATAATTAAGTTTTAAATTTCATAAATCGGAAACTTCGCCATTTTGGATCCGCCATTATATTTCATAATTACTTTTTTCTCATTTCAAAACAAAATATTATTACAAAACCTATTTTTCTAATTTTGGTCAAAAATCAGGTCCGAGAGACCACTGTGCAGCACTATGAGTTGGACAGCAACAAGAAATTATAAACAAAAAGTGAGGTTAAAGAAAGAAAGATAAGAAAAAAGTCAAACAAGTTTCGTGGCTAATCGGGCAAAAAGGAGTTTTTTGTTTCCCTTATATTTTTCCGTGGGTAGCCTGAAAGCTGAACCTCACGGGGGTCCAAGATCTAATGGACACCTAATAAGTGTTGACAGTTAACCGTTTCGTCCTTATGGGACTCCTCAGAACACTGCTGGTCAATGTGACAAATCTTGCGAAGTTAATCAGACGGTTTTGTTTCTAATTAAATGTAATTAGTGAGAGAACTATAGCAAGAGGCGCCATCTACCGAAATACGAGAGAAACAAAAAACCAAAAGCAGGCGAAAACACTGCTATACAATATCGATCAATGAAAAGATCGAATGCAAATAAAAGAAAACAACTATAGTCCGTGACCTACGACAGCTCTTTGTCTTTCAGGCCGGATCAACACAGATTGCATTTTTACCCGTCTTCAAGACAGTGAGCGTCAATCAACGGAATTTTTAAGCCAAATAATACTTATTTCTTGAAAATTCCACGTTTGTTAGTATTATTTGGCTTAAAAATTCCGTTGATTGACGCTCACTGTCTTGAAGACGGGTAAAAATGCAATCTGTGTTGATCCGGCCTGAAAGATAAAGAGCTGTCGTAGGTCACGGACTATAGTTGTTTTCTTTTATATGCATTCGATCTTTTCATTGATCGATATTGTATAGCAGTGTTTTCGCCTGCTTTTGGTTTTTTGTTTCTCTCGTATTTCGGTAGATGGCGCCTCTTGCTATAGTTCTCTCACTAATTACATTTAATTAGAGACAAAACCGTCTGATTAACTTCGCAAGATTTGTCACATTGACCAGCAGTGTTCTGAGGAGTCCCATAAGGACGAAACGGTTAACTGTCAACACTTATTAGGTGTCCATTAGATCTTGGACCCCCGTGAGGTTAAGCTTTCAGGCTACCCACGGAAAATATAAGGGAAACAAAAAACTCCTTTTTGCCCGATTAGCCACGAAACTTGTTTGATTTTTAAATTCACGGGTACGAAATTCCACGTTTGATAAGAAAAAAGTTTCCGGCCGAAGACAAAAACTTTTTCTTATTTTTCTTTCTTAAATTTCACTTGTTGTTTATGGTTATAGGTCCTTGCATTATTTGCAATTTGGTATTTGAGAATAAAAAATTAACTGTGCATTAAAAAGAGATGCAAATGAGTATGTTCCAAAATTACAATTCATGTCGGGGCGCTAGTTTAAAGCTACGTCACAAGTCAGAGCCTTATTGTTATTGTAGGTCGGTGCCCCAAAATTAAGAAAATGCTGATTGAATGAACAGACTATTTTTGTATTTGATTATTCGTGGGTGAGAGCACAGGACCAAAAAAAGAAACTATCAAGTTTTTGGCAACGTTTCGGAATATATTTTTCCTTTTTCAGGCCCTAAAAAAAGGTTTTCAGGTCTACACGTATTTTATGGTAAGTCTGTTTTCATTCATAAATATTTGCGCAATCATAAATAATTACGTGGCTTAAATAACATAAATATCTCACTATTGTTTCCAAAGTCCGTTCAAAATGGATTGAGAAGAGTCGTGCCTAAATCCATTTTGAACGGACTTTGGAGACAATAGTTTGAGTAAGTACCTACCAGTAAAGAAAAAACTGTTAATTTTGAAAAAAGGATGAAAAAAAAACCAAAAAATATTCTTTGCCTGTTTCTTCCTTTTTTTAGGGCTTGAAAAAGAAAATAGTAGTTTACCTAACTAGTGCGGAAAGTGCCTCTTTTCCGCACGCGATTGCAGATGGCCAAACGACGCGATAGCGGAGTTTGGCCAGCAATCAAGTGCGGAAAAGACACTTTACGCACGAGTTAGGTACATTATTTTTTCTATAAGCGTGAGGAAAAAACTAAAAATTAATCAGAAAATTATTTATATTCAAAACATTTTAATCAAATCAATTATTATTATTAACATTAATATTAAAGGTGCAGTTTGTAGCGTGCTGTAAGTTGATAGCAGAGGCAAGTGTTTTCTCAAATGAAGTGGCAGATTTGAAACTTGGGTTTTGGTTCTCCACTGCGTTCTCCAAGTTTTCGGAAACATCTGTTGCAACTGTGGTCATGCATTTGGGGCTGGATTGAGGCACTTTGGAGGGTTGTATGGTAGAAGAAAGTTGCTGACTAGTTGAAGGACCAGGGTGGCTGAACTTCAAAATTTTATTCGAAATATTTTTTTGGAATCCAGTTGAACTGTCAAGGTACCCTTCTGCGACACTTGAAGATTTCCATCCACCGAGTCGTTTGATATTGGTTATTCCTTCGCCTGAATCTGCCAACATTGTTGCGGCAGAACGTCGGAAGCTGTGGCCCGTGTATAATTCTGGATTTGAAAGCTTCAGATAGCATGCGATATCTGATGGCATTTTACCGAATGTATTAATTCCAATGCATTGTACCGTACATGCTCCTTTTTTTGTAGTTTACGAAGAACCGTCTATGTGGGGTCTCTGGTTTCCTTAAGTTGACATATTTTCGGATCAATTGGAGAAGTTTTCCATTCTCGGCTTCTTCTGAAATAGCAAAACTTCTAAATGTATGGTTTTTTGAGTCAGGAATTTTTATAATGATCATATTTCCTTTTTCTTCAATGTCATCTAGGCACATTTTTGCTAGTTCTTCACGGCGACATGCGCCCGCCAAACCAAAAATCGTGGCAACTTTCATATGTAAATAAACTAGGTCAGGAGCTTCGCTTAAAAACTTGAAAATTTCTTCTTTTGTGAAGATTTTTGCCTTCTTGGGTCTGAATCCAACGTTTTGTTTTTTCAAGTAGGCCGTAACTTTAAAAAAATTGCTTAAGTCAACGTTTTTTCTGAGTTTTATTACACTTTTGAGCATAGAATACCTCGACCAAAGGGTATTCGGTTTGCACGTTTTGGAAATTTCGGAGAAATATGCCAAAAAAACAGCTTCTTGAAGGGATTTGATGCCTTTAGCGTGGCACCATCTCTCAAACAAACTATATTCCTTCTCATACCTGTGACGAGATTTTGAAGGAAGCAGGTCCAAATTAGCGATTCTAGCGGCTTCTAGAACTGACTGGGGTAGATCTTCGTCCGAAGAATCCATTGAAAATCTGATTTTTTTGTTTGAAAAATTCAAAAGACGCTTGTATCTGCAAAATTGGCTTTGTTTTGACAGTTTGTACTTTGTTGCTATGGTGATTTAAGATGCCAAATCTAAAACCACTAGTGTTCATTGTTGTTTGACGTTGACAATGGCGATATTTATACCGGGGAGGTTAAAAACTTATAATTTGAATTTATTTTACTGAAAACTTTATTTTATCGAAAATATTGAAAATATAGCAGAATTTTAGTCAATTTGAATATTTTTAGGATATTTCGTGTGGTAGGAAAGATACAATAGTAGTTTACCTAACTAGTGCGGAAAGTGCCTCTTTTCCGCACGCGATTGCAGATGGCCAAACGACGCGATAGCGGAGTTTGGCCAGCAATCAAGTGCGGAAAAGACACTTTACGCACGAGTTAGGTACATTATTTTTTCTATAAGCGTGAGGAAAAAACTAAAAATTAATCAGAAAATTATTTATATTCAAAACATTTTAATCATTATTATTATTAACATTAATACTAAAGGTGCAGTTTGTAGCGTGCTGTAAGTTTATAGCAGAGGCAAGTGTTTTCTCAAATGAAGTGGCAGATTTGAAACTTGGGTTTTGGTTCTCCACTGCGTTCTCCAAGTTTTCGGAAACATCTGTTGCAACTGTGGTCATGCATTTGGGGCTGGATTGAGGCACTTTGGAAGGTTGTATGGTAGAAGAAAGTTGCTGACTAGTTGAAGGACCAGGGTGGCTGAACTTCAAAATTTTATTCGAAATATTTTTTTGGAATCCAGTTGAACTGTCAAGGTACCCTTCTGCGACACTTGAAGATTTCCATCCACCGAGTCGTTTGATATTGGTTATTCCTTCGCCTGAATCTGCCAACATTGTTGCGGCAGAATGTCGGAAGCTGTGGCCCGTGTATAATTCTGGATTTGAAAGCTTCAGATAGCATGCGATATCTGATCTGCATTTTACCGAATGTATTAATTCCAATGCATTGTACCGTACATGCTCCTTTTTTGTAGTTTACGAAGAACCGTCTATGTGGGGTCTCTGGTTTCCTTAAGTTGACATATTTTCGGATCAATTGGAGAAGTTTTCCATTCTCGGCTTCTTCTGAAATAGCAAAACTTCTAAATGTATGGTTTTTTGAGTCAGGAATTTTTATAATGATCATATTTCCTTTTTCTTCAATGTCATCTAGGCACATTTTTGCTAGTTCTTCACGGCGACATGCGCCCGCCAAACCAAAAATCGTGGCAACTTTCATATGCAAATAAACTAGGTCAGGAGCTTCGCTTAAAAACTTGAAAATTTCTTCTTTTGTGAAGATTTTTGCCTTCTTGGGTCTGAATCCAACGTTTTGTTTTTTCAAGTAGGCCGTAACTTTAAAAAAATTGCTTAAGTCAAAGTTTTTTCTGAGTTTTATTACACTTTTGAGCATAGAATACCTCGACCAAAGGGTATTCGGTTTGCACGTTTTGGAAATTTCGGAGAAATATGCCAAAAAACAGCTTCTTGAAGGGATTTGATGCCTTTAGCGTGGCACCATCTCTCAAACAAACTATATTCCTTCTCATACCTGTGACGAGATTTTGAAGGAAGCAGGTCCAAATTAGCGATTCTAGCGGCTTCTAGAACTGACTGGGGTAGATCTTCGTCCGAAGAATCCATTGAAAATCTGATTTTTTTGTTTGAAAAATTCAAAAGACGCTTGTATCTGCAAAATTGGCATTGTTTTGACAGTTTGTTTGTACTTTGTTGCTATGGTGATTTAAGATGCCAAATCTAAAACCACTAGTGTTCATTGTTGTTTGACATTGACAATGACGATATTTATACCGGGGAGGTTAAAAACTTATAATTTGAACCTATTTTACTGAAAACTTTATTTTATCGAAAATATTGAAAATATAGCAGAATTTTAGTCAATTTGAATATTTTTAGGATATTTCGTGTGGTAGGAAAGATACAAATGTATTTTGAACGGTCTAAATGTTATAGAACACCTCAAAATCGTAACAAATTGACTTTTCCGCACTAGTGCGGAAAAAATATTTTTCCGCACTAGTGCGGAAAAGTGGCACTTTCCACACTAAAATGCGTGCGGAAAAGTGGACTTTTCCGCACGCTTATAGAAAAAATATATTCCGAAACGTTGCCAAAAACTTGATAGTTTTTTTTGGTCCTGTCCTCTAACCCACGAATTGTCAAATACTTATTTACAAGGACACGAAATGTTTACAGACTATTTTTGTTTTAGTGGTCAGATAGAACTCGCGGTAAAGATGAGGTATTCGAAAAAGCCTACCATGACAAACGCGTGAACTTGAAAGTCGATCCGGATGTGGACATTTCCGATCTGATTGCCGCCCGTTCAGATTTGGCCATTATCGAGAAAACCAGCAGTGCTTCAGTCAGAAGGAATACGAAGACACCTTTGAACAAAGTCATTATTGGACAGGTAAGTGATGAAACCACATCTCTCTCTACAGGGTGTAGTGTTGTCGCGATACGAGACGACACAAGAGAAGGCCATTTCTCGTCTAGTCTCATGCGAGATAATAGGATCTCTCGTATCGTCGATAGGACTCTTCTATCGCTCGAGAGAGCCTTTCTCTTGCATCGACTCGTGATTTATATAAAAAGTTTTTGAGACACCCTGTGCCAAAGTGTTTTTTCAAGGTGAATCTTATTATTTATGGTATTTACTTTTTTCCAAAATAAAGTGTTAAGTCCATTCTAGAATATACTCTGTATATGCATACTGTTCGTGCAACTTTAATTTTAAATTCAAATTTTGCGCCAAATTCCCGTATTCGGAAAACCCACACAATTTCAATTTTGATTGGCACAAGCAAAACGCCAGCGCCATCTACGAAAAATGAATCTGCGCAAAAAGGCGTAACCAAAAAAGATTCGTCTGTCGTATTCTATCGAGATCACCACGCAGCATGGTGATAAATTCTATTAATCAAAAAATCCAATAACATTCTGTGAAAATCAAACTAAAACATTACACAAACAAGTGTGATTCTAGTGTGGATCGACTGCAACAACTGGGCCAGCGAGAGGAGCTCCTCTGGACGACGAAAACAACTAAAAAGGTGAGTGCCAATCCTCTATATTGTCTTTGTGTGGCTCGAAAAAATTAATATTTTTACATCGTCCTTTTAAGGATTTTTGCACCCAGATTTTATAAAACGTCCAGCGCGTTTACAGTCCCGCGGCTCTACCAACCTCAAACCTCAAAACATCAACACATACATACAATAAATGAAGAAGTAAATACAATACATGTACTAAAATACCTCGTTGATGCCGATGAAATAAAAGTTGTGGAAAATTTTGGCATCGCTTTATTTATTTAAAACTGTACCTAAAATCCCAAGTGTTCGTTGATAAAAGATTATTTTGTGTTTTGCCAATAATTCTTAAAAATAAAGAAAATCTATTATTTAAAATACTTGGGTCTTAAAGATCTCTATGGAATTTCCAGATTCTGGAAACCAAAGATTCTCCTTGCGGTAAATGTGTTTTTCTCAAAACTAACCAAAACGTTTTTTTAATAACTTGCTTTTAATCCTTTTTTTTTTCTTAATTTTTTTAAACATGTTTTTGCAAGAAATGTCTATGTTTTTCTAAAATAAACTCACAATACAGAGGCCTTTAAACTTTTTTTAACCTCCAGATTTTTCATCTGAATTTTCCATATAAAAAAAAATGTTTTTTTAGGTTTGTTTAGTGTTCAAAAAAACTGAGCATTTTAGGGAAAAATGTTAAAACACCTTTTTTAGAGAAAATAAAATATTCTCAAACAAGTTTCGTGGCTCATCGGGCAAAAAGGAGTTTTTTGTTTTCCTTATATTTTTCCGTGGGTAGCCTGAAAGCTTAACCTCACGGGGGTCCAAGATCTAATGGACACCTAATAAGTGTTGACAGTTAACCGTTTCGTCCTTATGGGACTCCTCAAAACACTGCTGGTCAATGTGACAAATCTTGCGAAGTTAATCAGACGGTTTTGTCTCTAATTAAATGTAATTAGTGAGCGAACTATAGCAAGAGGCGCCATCTACCGAGATACGAGAGAAACAAAAAAATAAAAGCAGGCGAAAACACTGCTATACAATATCGATCAATGAAAAGATCGAATGCAAAAAAAGAAAGCAACTATAGTCCGTGACCTACGACAGCTCTTTGTCTTTCAGGCCGGATCAACACAGATTGCATTTTTACCCGTCTTCAAGACAGTGAGCGTCAATCAACGGAATTTTTAAGCCAAATAATACTAACAAACGTGGAATTTCGTACCCGTGAATTTAAAAATCAAACAAGTTTCGTGGCTAATCGGGCAAAAAGGAGTTTTTTCTTTTCCTTATATTTTTCCGTGGGTAGCCTGAATAGTGATGGGTCGTTCGCGAATGAACCGGTTCAAAGATCCGGATCTTTATACTGAGCCGTGAGAACCGACTCTCAGATTTTCAAAGAGCCGGTTCGCGGATCCGCGATCCGTGAGTCTGTGACGATCTGGCGATTAAGAAAGCGTCCGGAGATTCACGAACTCTTCCGACCACAGAACTCTCGACTGAACCGCAGTTCAAACCGCTCAAAAAGATCAAGCGACCGAAGAGATCCGGGATCCGTTGAATGCGTTGAATCGCACGAATTGCAAAGAAACAGAACACTGAAGGGAGGCTACGTAAAGAGCACGTTGACAACTTAAAAACTTTATTTTTGACGGCACAATTTTATGATCATTTATTTACTTAATTACTTGAAAACAAAAGGACGTGTTTCTTAATGTTTTGTTTATTGTCGATCATATGATTCATAACTACAATGGCGCTGTGATAGGTTTCTTATGTGCCGCCAAGGCTTTGGTGGCGTCACGTATCCACGCCAAGGCCAAGAGCGCAAATTGACAGCGAAGCGGAGAACCGAACGCAGAAATCACGATCGTCATAAATGAGAAAGATCCGGATCCGCGAGCCGGTTCAGTGAGTCGGCTCTTTGTACTGACCCGGATCCGTTGAGCCGGATCTCAAAAAAGACCCGGATTGCCCATCACTAAGCCTGAAAGCTTAACCTCACGGGGGTCCAAGATCTAATGGACACCTAATAAGTGTTGACAGTTAACCGTTTCGTCCTTATGGGACTCCTCAGAACACTGCTGGTCAATGTGACAAATCTTGCGAAGTTAATCAGACGGTTTTGTCTCTAATTAAATGTAATTAGTGAGCGAACTATAGCAAGAGGCGCCATCTACCGAGATACGAGAGAAACAAAAAACTAAAAGCAGGCGAAAACACTGCTATACAATATCGATCAATGAAAAGATCGAATGCAAAAAAAGAAAACAACTATAGTCCGTGACCTACGACAGCTCTTTGTCTTTCAGGCCGGACCAACACAGATTGCATGTTTACCCGTCTTCAAGACAGTGAGCGTCAATCAACGGAATTTTTAAGCCAAATAATACTAACAAACGTGGAATTTCGTACCCGTGAATTTAAAAATCAAACAAGTTTCGTGGCTAATCGGGCATAAAGAAGTTTTTTTGTTTTCCTTATATTTTTCCGTGGGTAGCCTGAAAGCTTAACCTCACGGGGGTCCAAGATCTAATGGACACCTAATAAGTGTTGACAGTTAACCGTCTCGTATCTCGGTAGATGGCGCCTCTTGCTATAGTTCGCTCACTAATTACATTTAATTAGAGACAAAACCGTCTGATTAAGTTCGCAAGATTTGTCACATTGACCAGCAGTGTTCTGAGGAGTTCCATAAGGACGAAAGGGTTAACTGTCAACACTTATTTCAGTGTCCATTAGATATTGGACCCCCGTGAGGTTAAGCTTTCAGGCTACCCACGGAAAAATATAAGGGAAACAAAAAAACTCCTTTTTGCCCGATTAGCCACGAAACTTGTTTGATTTTTAAATTAACGGGTACGAAATTCCACGTTTGTTAATAAAATATTCTTTTAAACGGCTTGTCACAAATTGTGATAAAGCTATTATTGACACTCCAGGGACGTCCGCATATTGAGGGGATTTTTTATTTAATGAATTTTTTTAAAACTTTTTATTTGTTTTATTGCAGGTTCCAGACAGGGGCGGTCGTAGTTGGGAGCAAGCCCCACCTCCACCGGAAATGCCGTCGTGGCAGCAGAACCGTTCTAGTGGTCCCGCTGGAGGTGGAGGTGGCAGAGGCGGCGGTGGCAATCGCGGTGGCGGCAATCAGGAGTACTCCCGGGGCGGAGGAGGAGGTCGTGGCGGCGGTGGAAGAGGTAAGTTACGTTTTCAGTATGGAATAGACCGATGCCGGCGCGGCATCAGGGGAAATGAATCGACCTCTGCCTTCCGTAGATTCCAGGTACTCTAACCAAGAGCGTTGGCACTTGTCTCGGGTCCCTTTCCCATCGATACGGGAGAAGACCACATCGGTATGAAAGGAATTTGCTTATGATGAAAAGGATCAAACATTAAAAAGTCCTACGTCACTATTTTCCTGGCCAACATTGATTAATCTAGTTGGCTGCGCCCAGAGCATCATCGGTGTTTGCACGAGACAAACAAACAACTTCTGACAGCTGCGCAACTGTGAACAGGGCTATCCAGGGCTATCAAAATGGACGGGCCACGATCCTCCACTTTGTTGACGTCACATCCGGGGCTGATTTTTTTTTGATGGTCACGTTACGACACAACATTGAAGTTGGAATGACGGTTCATGGATATTTGATTTTTTTTAAATAAAGCCGTTTTTGAGATTGTTTTTACTTTATTCTGGCAGAACAATTTTTTTTAAATGTATAGTAAGCCCTAATTTTTCATAGCCGCTTCATAAGCTCACACAAAACTTAAGTTTAAAGCAGAAGCGACTGTGACAATCACATATGACAAAGTCAAATACATGTCAAATATAACAGTTGGCATGTGGTACTTGGCGGGTAATTTGAATTCAAAATAAGGAATGCTAAATCTTGAAGATTTTAACCTTTTAATCATGTTGCTTCCTTACAAACCTTTGGTGGAATATCGGGATGGTGTCTGAGAATATTTCACTGCAATTTTGCGAAAATCTGTAGTGCTGTTTTGAAAATATCATAAAAAAAACGTCTGACCTCCCATAAGACCCAATGTAAAAGTGAGCCCCCCGACAACAGCTGATTTTGTCAGGGTCGTGGCCTCTCTTTTTTTCTTGGCCTTGCTGTGAAGTATATATATTTTCTCAAGCATCAAGCTCTTATAGGTAAGGAACCTATAACAATGCCAACAAAAAAATGCAGGCCACGTCCCTTAAAAAATCAGCTGTTGTTGAGGGGGCTGAATTTTACATTGGGTCTTTTGAGCGGATACAGGTTTATTTGTGATATTTTCAAAATAGCACTACAGATTTTCGCGAAATATCCGTGAAATATTCCCAGACACTATACCGATATTCTCTCAAACTTTTGTAAGGATGAGAAATGGTTAAAAGGTTAGAATCTTTAAGATTTAGAATTCCTTATTTTGCATTCGAATTACCCGCCATGCACCGCACACCAACTGTTATATTTGACATGGATATGACTTTGTCATTGTTTGTCATGGCATTAATTATTTGCTTGTTATGTAAAACTTGTTCGATTTTTTAACGAATATAAACAAATAGGTGTAGGTGAGTCGATTACTTTCCACGCAGAAACGAACACGTTCGCTTCTGCTTTAAATTTAATGAAAACTAAAAAATTGTTTTACAAGAAAATAGTAAAAATAATCTCAAAACCGGCTTTATTTTTTTTTAAATCAAATCATTATTCTATCTTTAATATTTTAAACACAATCAGGTGTGGCGTGACGTGACCATCAAAAAAGAAATTCAGCCCCCGCTATGAAGTCCACAAAGTTGTAGATCGTGGCTCGTCCCTTTTGATAGCCCAGGGCTATCAACACGGACGAGCCACGATCCTCCACTTTGTTGACGTCACATCCGCGACCTCTGCCTTCCGTAGATTCCAGGTACAATCAAGAGCGTTAGCACTTGTCTAGGGTCCCTGTCCCATCGTTATGAGAGAAGACCACACCGGTATGAAAGGGATTTGCTTATGATAAAAAGGATCAAACATTAAAAAGTCCTACGTCACTATTTTCCTGGCCAACATTGATTAATCTAGTTGGCTGCGCCCAGAGCACCATTGGTGTTTGCACGAGACAAACAAACAACTTCTGACAGGTGCGCAGCTGTGAACAGGGCTATCAAAACGGACGGGCCACGATCCTCCACTTTGTTGACGTCACATCGGGGGCTGATTTTTTTTTGATGGTCACGTCACGACTCAGCTGATTGTCTTCAAAATATTGAATTTGGAATGACGGTTCATGAATATTTGATTTTTTTAAAATAAAGCCGATTTTGAAATTGTTTTTACTATATTCTTGCAGAACAATTTTCTTTAAATGTATAGTTATCCTTACCTTTTCAGACCCGCTTCATTAGCTCACACAAAAATTAAATGTAAAGCAGAAGCGAATGACAAAGTCAAATACATGTCAAATATAACAGTTGGCATGCGGTACATGGCGGGTAATTTGAATTCAAAATAAGGAATGCTAAATCTTGAAGATTTTAACCTTTTAATCATGTTGCTTCCTTACAAACCTTTGGTGGAATATCGGGATGGTGTCTGAGAATATTTCACTGAAATTTTGCGAAAATCTGTAGTGCCATTTTGAAAATATCATAAAAAAACGTCTGACCTCCCATAAGACCCAATGTAAAATTCAGCCCCGGGAGAACAGCTGATTTTTACAGGGTCGTGGCTCTATTTTTATGTTGGCCTTGGGCTATCAAAACGGACAGGCCACGATCCTCCACTTTGTTGACGTCACATCCGGGGCTGATTTTTTTTTTGATGGTCACGTCACGACACAGCTGATTGTCTTCAAAATATTGAATTTGAAATGACGGTTCATGAATATTTGATTTTTTTAAAATAAAGCCGATTTTGAGATTGTTTTTACTATATTCTTGCAGAACAATTTTCTTTAAATGTATAGTTATCCTTACCTTTTTAGACCCGCTTCATTAGCTCACACAAAAATTAAATTTAAAGCAGAAGCGAATGACAAAGTCAAATACATGTCAAATATAACAGTTGGCATGCGGTACATGACGGGTAATTTGAATTTAAAATAAGAAATGCTAAATCTTGAAGATTTGAACCTTTTAATCAACTTGCATTCTTACAAAAGTTTGGTAGAATATCAGGATGGTGTCTGAGCATATTTCACTGCAATTTTTGTGAAAATCTGTAGTGCCGTTTTGAAAATATCATAAAAAAAACGTCTGACCTCCCATAAGACCCAATGTAAAAGTGAGCCCCCCCGACAACAGCTGATTTTGTCAGGGTCGTGGCCTCTCCTTTTTTCTTGGCCTTGCTGTGAAGTATATATATTTTCTCAAGCATCAGGCTCTTATAGGTAAGGAACCTATAACAATGCCAACAAAAAAATGCAGGCCGCGTCCCTTAAAAAATCAGTTGTTGAGGGGGCTGAATTTTACATTGGGTCTTTTGAGCGGATAGAGGTTTATTTGTGATATTTTCAAAATAACACTACAGATTTTCGCGAAATATCAGTGAAATATTCCCAGACACTATACCGATATTCTCTCAAACTTTTGTAAGGATGAGAAATGGTTAAAAGGTTAGAATCTTTAAGATTTAGCATTCCTTATTTTGAATTCGAATTGCCCGCCATGCACCGCACACCAACTGTAAATATTTGACATGGATATGACTTTGTCATTGTTTGTCATGGCATTAATTATTTGCTTGTTATGTAAAACTTGTTCGATTTTTTAACGAATATAAACAAATAGGTGAGTCGATTACTTTCCACGCAGAAACGAACACGTTCGCTTCTGCTTTAAATTTAATGAAAACTAAAAAATTGTTTTACAAGAAAATAGTAAAAATAATCTCAAAACCGGCTTTATTTTTTTTAAATCAAATCATTATTCCAACTTTAATATTTTAAACACAATCAGGTGTGGTGTGACGTGACCATCAAAAAAGAAATTCAGCCCCCGCTATGACGTCAACAAAATTGTAGATCATGGCTGGTCCGTTTTGATAGCCGTGCCTATACTTAACCTATCCCTCCTTCTATGTATGAGTGCGTTCGAGTAGAAAACCCGTCGAGCGAGCGGGGCGTAGTGACGTCACGGACAGAACTTTCTGGTTTTCGTGATTCAACTCGAACGGAAAAGGCATTCACCGGTTACAAACTTCTAACCCAAAATTTTCGGCAGGAAATCGCCTTTAAGTTTATACATGAGTGTAGCAAGGCTACAATTTGTTGAAGAATAAAAAGACACTTTGATCACGCGGTTTATTTATAGGGTATTTTGCGCACATTTGGACTCTTCCAAGTTTTTCTTTTTTGATGGCGGTTTTATGCTGAGATTATACAGATAAAAATAACATAATTTGCAGATTATTTCTTTATTATCTTTTATTTTTACCCTATATCTTGTAATTAGTTCAAGATATCGATGTGCGGTTTTCGGCATAAATTTTTTACAAAATTCTGGCTCGTAATATATGTTAGTTTTTTTCTAGCTCCTCTGGAAATGGGCGTTTCCTATCAAAAGTGTCCATTTTGGATCACTCTGTACATAAATGAAAAAAAAAACGATAAAAGTTTGAAAAATGAGTTTAAATAAAATGGGCTTTTTATGGAAGAATACAGCGATAATTTGCTCTAGTGCAAATTACCGATAATTTGTTTTAGTGCAAATTACCGATAATTTGCTCTAGTGCAAATTATCGCTGTAATTCGTTTCCTTTTCGTCCAAATCTGCCAGTCACATTGATTTTATTGGTCAATTTTTTTTTTTGAAGGAAATAATCAATATAGTCCCCTCTTATTGTGGGCAAAGTTGAGACAATTTATTTATTTTATTTTATTTTAATTCATGATTTTTTTATTAGCCAAAGCTTCACACTTTAGGTATAATTTTCCTGTGCGCTCTTTTAGTGTGTGTGGTTTTTTATGTGTGTGCTCTTTTCCTGTGTGGATATTTTCTGTGCGCTTTTTTCCTACGCGATTTTTGCCATTACCCACCAGAATTTGGTTGGTGGCCGATGGTTAAAGCCTCACTGGGCAATCGCGGATAATTCTTAGCGCTCCACATCGCGGCAAATTTGAAGCACCCTAGTAGTCTTTCTTCTTCTTTCTCCTCAGAATCTTGGAAACATAATTCTACAGCAAACTGAAATGCGTCCATGTATTTTATTTGACAAAATAACAGTAAGAAAACAGTCGTAAAAAATATAAACAAAAGTTTAAAAGTATAAAAAAGTAGGGTTATGTAATACGCCCGCTTTTCTCCATCCTCAAGCTCGGGTCATACCCAGCGTGCTCCGTGGTTTCGCTGGGTGTCATCTCGAACGCAAAAGGGCGTGCTCCGAGCGTCAACTCGAACGAAAAAATGGACCTCGGGGCGCCCGGGTTGCCTACTCGAACGCACTCTATATGACGTTATATGATCGATTGTCGTCAAATCACACTTTCACAAACAGACCTTGCAACGTAAATGTGTAAATTGTTTCTTATTTAGGAGGCGGAGGAGGTTTCCAGAGGGAAAAATCTTTTGAGCGACCTGGGGGCTACAATCAAGGAGGATACGGAGGCGGAGGTGGAGGTAAGATTTGTTTTTTATTAGTCTGTTCACTTTGGGTTAGTTTCAAATGAAAGAAGCGGAGTAGATAGATATAATATTATCGTTTCTTTTTTGTAGAATTATATACAAGTTTTACCATCTTTTTGTTTTTCTTTAACTTTGCGACATTCATTTATTTTGTTAAATAACATTTCCTGTAGGTTTAAGATAAACCTAGTACCCCTAAATAAACCCTACAACTTTTCTATCTCTTATATTAAGCACAGTAGACCTTGGTTAAAATATACGGAGACACCCTGTACAATAATGACGTAATTAGGGTGGGGAAGAGTCATCCTGAACGAGTGTCTCCAGGCGTTTTTTTGTCTTAGTATATGGACAAGCATCGTGCAAAATTTCAAACTGGTAACAGGAAATAAAATATTTTATGACGTTTTTCATTAAAGCCACGGACTAATAGAATCGTGGAAATACAACTTAACGACCGATTTACCATATACACACTACAGTTTGCTGACGACCAAGTAATTGTGACGACCAAGTAATTGTGGATTAGAAGACATAGAGTATATGATGAGAAAGTTAACAGAAGAATACCAAAAGTGGGGACTAACAGTAAACGTGGACAAGACACAGTACTTATGTATTGGAAACGAATCCAGTGAGTTAGTACTAGAAAATGGACAAACAATATCTCCATGCAATGAGTATGTATACTTGGGTGTCACATTTGATAAGACAAGAACAGACTGTAAAGAATTGGAAAAAAGAATAGTAAAAGCAAAAAAAGTTATTGGATGTCTTAACAGTATTTTATGGAGCAGAGAGATAAAAAAGAATGTAAAATTTAACATATATGAAACAATGGTCAAAAGCACGCTGTTTGTATAGAATAGAGACTTGTCGCGTAACAGAAAAATACAAAACAAAAATGAAAAGTGTCGAAATAGATGCAATAAGAAGGTCAATGAGAATATCTAGAATAGATCACATAAGAAATGAGATCATAAAAGAAAGAATGGGAATCGAGGGAAGCATAACGGATCACTAAAACGCAACTGATATGGTACGGCCATGTACAACGGATGAACGACGAAAGATTACCAAAGCAGGTCCTAGAATGGCAACCAATAGGGCGCAGAAAAAGAGGGCGTCCTAAACTAGAATGGCAACAGTCAATCCAAAGATCAATGAGTCAAAAGAATCTGACAAAGGATGATTGTCAGGATCGAAGGAGGTGGAGAATAGGCGTCGGACAACGTAGAAAAACGTTCTAAACCGACATAGTAGTACTAATAGAATCTTTGTTTGCTTCATATTTCTCAGAAATTGTTTTGTAAAAATTATTTCTTTTTCATGTCTGCCATATAGGATCCGATGTTCCTGACACAGGTAATTTTTTATCGAAGGCCGTTGGCTTCCAAATTTTAATAAATGGAAAAACCGATATTTTGGATTCGCCATTTGGAATTTTTTAAGTTTCAGTCAAAATTTTTATTGAGTATATAGTATATATATAAATAAGAAAGTCCGCCATTTTGAATCGTTAATGAAAAATGTTTCTTTTACATTGTTTTTATTTTGTAGTTTCTGTCACCCCAAAGTAATAAACATGTTTGCTAAGCCATAACACTTTTTTAGGTTTTTTTTCATAACACTTTTTTAGGTTTTTTTTGGGTAAAATACTAATTTTGACGCAAGATTCCTTAAACTTTGTATTTTCTCTCTTTTGAGATTTTGCTCATATTTCAAAACTAAAACCTTACGAATATTTTTTATATGAAGCAAATAGTATAGTATATAAAAACACTCAATAAACAGTGACATCCCCATGGTAACAGTTGTTGTGGTTTTTGAGAAATCAAGATTTTGATTAACTCAAAGATATGCTTTTTTATCTAGCTATAATATTATGTATTTAAAATCCATTGTGATATACAACTGTACTATACTTCAATTTAAAATACTCTGCCAATCTATGGGCACCTAAGCTCACACTAGGTACTATAGTTATAGTGTGAGCTAATATAATCAAAAACTGAAATATATTTTATTCAACTCCAGACTCAATTACCTTTCGTTTGATACCACACAAGCCATGTTTTGACTTAAACTCAAATTTTTTAAATCTACCCCCCACCCTTTTAAAAAAAAACTAAAATGTATTTTGTTTAACTCCAGACTCAATTACCTTTCGTTTGATATCACACACGCCATATTTTCACTTAAACTCTAATTTTTGACATCTACCCCCACCCTTTTTTTAAAAATAAACTAAAATTCATTTTTTTTAACTCCAGACTTAATTACCTTTCGTTTGATATCACACACGCCATATTTTCACATAAACTCTAATTTTTGGAATCTACCCCCACCCTTTTATTTGGCTTGCGTTCGGTGGATTTTGTTCATTTTTAAATGGGACCATCACGGCCCAAGACCCAACTTAGGTACCAAATTTCATTAAAATCGGACAAGCGGTTTTTGAGTTATGCGGGTTGGTCGTTACAGACAGACATACAGACAGACATACAGAGAGACAGACAGACAGCAAAACAAAAAAGTTTCAAAATCGTCTGAAACGCAAAGATATATAAAAATTTTTGAAATCGGAGCAACTTTTTTTTTCTCGAAAAAATTAGGATCACCATAGCTCACACTACTTATAGTAGTAGTGTGAGCTAAAATTTCACTTTTAAGAAATTTAAGTTTTGTTCACTTCACTGAAACATGTTTATAGAAAAATCAATAAACAAAAGATTAAAATAAATAAATACGGAATTGTCTTTTAGACATTCACCAACTTGGATTAATCCCATACTTGCTCGTATGCTATCAATCGGATTAATTCACTTTTATAGTTTTATGAAACGAATATACCCCATGTATAGGTATATCTCATTTAGCGCATTGAAACTGTATATTACATTGTCTTTTTTTATGAAGCTATTCAAGAAAAACGATTGTCTCCTAGCCAAAGCAAGCAATTATTAGATCTTTGCCTTGTTATGCTATGGTGTGAAAAAAAATGATGTTATAGAATGTATAGCATGTCCCATTTTCGATGGGATTAAATGGGAAACTCGGTTATTATTAAAGATATCGATTTTCTGATTGCACCTTACCGTGCTCTTTTTTGGAGCCCTTAAAAATGGTGTAATCAGATTTTTGCTATACCCCGTGGTTTCGCTAATACAGGGAGTTTTTGAAAAAATTGCATTTTAATTAATTCCTTGTATCTCGCTTATTTTGCAAGATATTTTTATTCTGTAAAAACCTTTCTATGGCAACTTTTTTAGAGCAAAATAATGACATTGTCAATTTTTTAAAATATTGTTTAGTTTTTGAGATATGGTATTTATCATAAAAAAATTAAATACGGACCTAGATTTTTTTTATTACTACTTTGATTATTTCCATGCTATTATTACCTTAAAATGATAAAACTTTAATATTTTTTTGATTTAAGGTTAAAAAAAACTATTTAATATTTGAAAAAAAAATTATAGTCCGAACCTGGAAATTATAAATTGCAAGACACACTAGTTGAACGATTTTTAGTTTATGTGTTTTGAAATGATAATAAAAATATTTATAAATAAAGTAAAAAACGTTAAAAAGTTACAAAAATAATATCATACTGATTATTTGATAACCGAACAGCAGGTCGTGAAATTTACAAAACAAAAGCGTGGAATTGACATTGTCATTTTACTTGTTATTTTTTTGAATGGCTTACAATTATTTTAAACTGGCTAGAAATCGACCATATCCAGATTTTGAAAAATGTGATATGTTTGACTGCTTCATTCAAGCAACAAAATCCCAATAGGTTTTTACAGAATAAAAATATCTTGCAAAATAAGCGAGATACAAGGAATTAATTAAAATGCAATTTTTTCAAAAACTCCCCAATGGCAGAAATATTTTTATGCAAAATGCGTTAAGTAAAATTACTCAAAAATGCCAACAATGCCTTACACATAATGGTAATCAGAAAAATTAGTTATTTTTTATAATTTTTTTTTTGTATTTTTCGTAGACTTTGTTTCAAATAAATCTGTAAATTAACGTAAAACCATTTTAATATGCTAAGTATCAAAACAAATAAACTAAAAATTGTTTAACTAGCAATTTTTAGTTTATATTTATGTTGGAAATATCCAGGTTCGGACTAATTTTTTTTTTAAATATTAAATATTTTTTTTTTACCTTAAAACAAAAAAATTTTAAATTTTTATTATTTTATAATAATACTGGCATGAAACCAATCAAAATGGTAATAAAAAAAATCCAGGTCCGTATTTAATTTTTTTATGATAAATATTGACCATATCTCAAAAACTAAACAATATTTAAAAAAATTGACAACGTCATTATTTTCTTCTAAAAAAGTTGCCATAAAAATGTTTTTACAGAATAAAAGTATCTCGCAAAATAAGCGAGATACAAGGGATTATTAAAAATACAATTTTTTCAAAAACTCCCTGTATTAGCGAAACTACGGGGTATATCAAAAATCTGATTACGCCATTTTTAAGGGCTCAAAAAAAGAGCACGGTAAGGTGCAATCAGAAAATCAATATCTGTACCTTACTCCGTATTGAAAAATATTTGTTACAGAATGTTTTTTTGTTGAAATCTGTCCCCAAACGAACCGTTACATCTTTCATGTAGGTAATAAGCTGATTTCATGTTTGGTGTGTGTGCTTTCGGGCTGTTCGGCCGTCGTCGTTGGAAATTCGTTCACGACGTTTCGCCATCTCGAGTGGATGGCATCTTCAGGAGATGTTGACTGTTTGTCGGCTTCTCGAAGACTGGTGCCATCCACTCGAGATGGCGAAACGTCGAGAACGAATTTCCAACGACGACGGCCGAACAGCCCGAAAGCACACACACCATTGGACGATGGCCGCGAAAGCCTTTCACAATTTGATTTCATGTTTGTTTAATTTATTTATTTTTTTAGGTCGTGGAGGTTTCAATGACAATCGAGGATACGACAATCGAAACTTTGACAACCGACGCGATAGTTTTGGTGGAGGTGGTTACAGGTAGGTCACGGAGAAACGTCTAGATTCAAGAAAAACCAAAATGTAAATGAAGTAAACATTTTGTTAATTTTTCACATAAAATTTTACACACATTTTAAAATATTTAAAATTAAATTTTAGGGGTGATCAGTACGGTGGTGGCCGAAGAGATAGTGGGGGTAGCGGATATGGCGGCGGCCAGGACTATCAACAGAATAAGCGGCCCAAAACTTATGACAGTTTTCAGGTCAGTTGCAAATATATATACAGGGTCTCCCAAAAGTCCGAGTCCACCCAAATATTTTCTTAACTATTAAAAATAACTGAACCATATTGGGCAGTGCTGAATAAATCAAGAGATCTATTTTTGGAAGGGCGGGTGTGTTGCCCCTACATTAGGGGTGGCATAGGGTCGGTCAACTTATTTTTTTTAAAATTGAAACCCCTATTAAGTGACGCATTGTTTTAAAACTCTTTGAAAAACTATTATTTTGACATGACTGTCGATTGTCTACGTCAAATCTTTATCAAAAAGAATTTTCCATAATTAATAAGTAAAATGTTTTTTTTCTTTTCTGGAAACTCTTACTATTTTTTTCGGTTTTGCCCATACTATATTACCTAGAGGCTCAATTTTAGTACCATGTTAAAGCTCGTAGAATTCTCTATAAATTCCTTCCCTATCACTTTTCTCTAGGACGGTTAGTTTAGCCGGTACGAGGCACTATAGGATAAAAAATTCAAATTTTGGCCAATATAGGAAGAAAATAGGTTTAGCTTTTAGTTATTAAATTACCACCAAAAATATTTAAAATGAGAAAAAGCCTTTTTCCTCGCAGTAACTACAAGTTACCAGGTAACCTGGTTACTCGTTTTCTGTTTTTCTTCGCTGAGTAACACTAACTATGACGTCACGAGTAACCACACAGTGTAACCAGCCTAGCAGACGTGGTTGCTGAAATATTTTGAGGTTAGGATCGTTTTTTTTTTCAAAATGTTTGATTTTAATATATATAGATATATAGATATATAGATATATAGATATATATATATATATATATATATATATATATATATATATATATATATATATATATATATATATATATATATATATATATATATATATATATTTATATATACATTTATATTTTAACAACGAATTATGTTTGGTAACGGTAGAAAATGAAGCACATATGAAGTTGGTACTATATCAATTCAACTGCAACTAGTCTTGAAATGTACTGCCTTTGGTGTTCTGTGGTACTGCGGCCTTACCACAGAATACCAAAGGAGCACCCTGTTTCCACCCCGATTCAAAAAACGCATCAGGTAACGCTGCATTTAAAACTGGTGCAAATCCGTGGCCCGTGGTACGTTTTTTGAATCGGGGTGGGCATGCATTGGTGGAAACAATGAAATATTTTCTGCATTTCGGAAATTGCTGGTAAAAACAAAAACAAACAATTGGAAATGTCATCCACAGCTGACAGTCTGACGTCATACAGCGGTTACTCCGAGTAACCGTGAAGTCATTTCGAGTAACTTAAATGAGTGACTAGTAACCTCGAGGAAAAAGGCTTCAAGTCATCAATATTTCTAATAATGACATTTGAAATCTAAGTAGGCTGTGCTTGATGACAGCGCAAAGTCAGCTTATACGTCAAATAAAGTATTCTTTGTTTTTTTCTGTAAACATTTACTGATATTTCAAAAGGCGCTGTACCAAAGATATTAATTTAAAAGTGATTTTTTTTTATTACCCATGAAGAACGAAGGTAAGATTGATTAATTATATATCTTTTGTTTTTAGAAGCTTACCTATTTTTAGCTCACACATATACTATACTATAGTAGTGTGAGCTATCGTGATCCTAATTTTTTCGAGAAAAAAAAAAGTTGCTCCGATTTTAAAAATTTTTATATATCTGCGTTTCAGATGATTTTGAAACTTTTTTGTTGCGCCGTCTGTCTGTCTGTCTGTAACGACCAACGCGCATAACTCAAAAACCGCTTGGCCGATTTCAATGAAATTTGGTACCTAGACTGGGCCTTGGGTCGAGATGGTCCCATTTAAAAATGAACAAAATCCACCGAACACAAACCAAATAAAAGGGTGGGGATAGATTTCAAAAATTAGAATTTATGTGAAAATATGGCGTGTGTGATATCAAACGAAAGGTAATTGAGTCTGGAGTTAAACAAAATACATTTTAATTTATTTTAAAAAAAGGGTGGGGGTATATTTCAAAAATTGGAGTTTAAGTGAAAATATGGCGTGTGTGATATCAAACGCATGTATATCAAGTCCGGAGTTCAACTAAATACATTTTAGTTTTTGTTTTTTTTAAGGGTGGGGGTGGATTTCAAAAATTTGAGTTTAAGTCAAAACATGGCTTGTGTGGTATCAAACAAAAGGTAATTTAGTGTGGAGTTGAATAAAATATATTTCAGTTTTTAGTTATATTAGCTTACACGTACACTATAACTATAGTACCTAGTGTGAGCTTAGGGGCCCATATATTGGCAGAGTATTTATTTGCTGGTTTTAAATCAATATATAGCAGAAATCTGGCAAAAGAAATACTGTTTGGTTAGGTTGAATTACAAAATGAGATCCGCAAGGATCCGATCAGGCCGATATGTAATAATATTCTTTAGAGTTTAGGCTAAAAGGCTGTTGAAAACCGTTTGCAACTATTTGCAACAAAGGAGTTTTTTTTTACTTTTAGATGAACTCTGCATTAAAAATCAAGACCTTTTTGATGTGTGGTTGTCTAAGATAACACAAGTTTCCTTTGAATTAATTCATCATTTTTGGGTAATATTAGTTTCCCTGTGTTGCCAATTGCCTTTAAATTTGACAAACTTTGAGAACTACTGCTTTGAAACTGCTTATATTTTCATGAGCACTTATCCTTGGTTTCCTATGCCAGCTAGTTTACACAAGGTGCTTATTCACAGCAAGCAGATTTTGCAGAATTGTTTATTACCAGCTGGGGCCTTAGAAACGAGAAACAAGATCTACAAGCATGATCGGGAATACCATACCCGAAAAAGTAGTGGAATAAATAATTTAACAGACATTTTCAATAGCGCAATGGACACTTTAGATCCGTTAATCTCAACTTTGTCACTTATGTCACGAAAATCCAAACTGAAATCGAAAGTGTTACCTGAAGATGTAAGAAATGATGAATATTTATCTAAATCAGGTTTACTTGAAAATAACAGCCAATCCAGAAGTGTTGAGCCAGATCATGAATTTTTATTTGACATTTCAGAATTAGATAGCTTAGAGTTGGATTCAGAAATAAACGATTAAGTAAAACTTCAAGAAAAGTTAAGTGATCTGTAATATTTAGACTTTGCTATTTTTGAGTAAATATAACTTGTTTTGTTTTTGCAAAATTTTTCAATATCCAGCCATTTTAATTTTTGGAAGTATCCAGGAATTCCGGATAATTAGGGTGAATGTAAGATGTTTCTTATGAATATAGAACTAGAACAAACAGTGTAATTCTGATTTGGCACTTTTGGGGATTTTAAGGTTATTTAAAGGAAAGAGATAAAATATGAAGTTAACTTTTACGTTGAAAACTACATATTACCAAGCTACAGGGCGTTCTAAAAATTCTACTTTTTGAAAAGTGTCTATAATCCTTTATGTCTGATTTTTTATGTGTTGTCTTTTTATATTTTTAAACAAGTAAACTTTAACTTTGATCTGTTTAATTTTAAAAATCGACATTCAATTTGACTAAAATACAGCTCTACACATGCGGTTGTCTTATATCTTCTATGCAAGTTATTTTCAACACCCCAAAATTGCCCAATGGGGATCACCCTGTACATAATAAAATCTTATATAATTTAAAACTCTTTAGTATACCACCTTCAAAATATTGCTACTCAAAAAAATTGGTTTTGTTTGCTTAAATCATATTCTTCTAATATTGGCCAAAATAAAGACGTCTTATCCTACTGTGCGAGGCTTAGAAAATGTCCCGTTAAAATTTCAGTTTTTGTAAAAACTGCACATAATAGACCACACGTATCTCCGCAACCAATGAACCTAGGAAGCTAGAGTTGCGCTGAGATTGTAGAGAATTTGGGGGGCTTTACAAAAGTAAAAAACGTAAATACCCAAAGAAAAATTTCTTAAGGTAGTTTTTTTGAAAAAAACTAAAAAAATAATTTTCGAGTCCCTCGAGAGTAGCACAGGGATTTCAGGATTGCAAACTTGGGTGTTAACTACCCTCAAGGATACAAGCAACATCGCAGCCAACGATAAAGACCGGCCATGGCGCGTTAGGAGCAAGTCGGCGGTCACGTGATCTTAGGAGTCCCAGAATTCTTATTGTGTTGCTTAATATATTATATGTTTTTACACAATTTAAATAAATTAACAAAAAATTTTTGTTCTTTTATAGGCAAAAATTGTAAAAAATATTTTGCTGATATATGTGTTTATTATGAATAAGAGAACTGAATCTATAAAATAAAAATTTTTACAAAATTTGCACTCTAATATCTTCAGGTACATATATTAAGTACATAATATCGTTAGTAACTTCAAATCTATACAAGTCTTTCAAAATTGGACATATCAAACCTAAGCTTTTAGTTTTTTAATTTTTCTTTGAGTGTCATCATCTTTGTCTGAGTTCCTTTTCAAAGATTTATTAGCAGACACTAAATCATTGTGCTTTTTAATAAAATTATCTTAAAAAACTTTACATGCCCTTAAACTAATTTTTTCAAGCTTTGACAATAGTTTTTCTCCACAAAAACACTCGCTAGAGTTATCTGAAGAAAATTTTTTAATATAAAACATTTCACAATAATTTATTAAAAAGAAAGTGATTTTGTGAATAAGTGAGATGGTTTTCACATTCAATGAACTGAATGTAGTGGTCGTCAATAATTTTTTGAAAAATTACCCAGCACAAAGTTTAATATATATTTCATTAAAGTGTAAATTAACTACCAACTCATGTTCTTTTAAAAGCTGTATCTTACTTTTTAAATATTTCACACTACCATAGAGATTACTATCTGTTAACAATATTTTACAAACCAGTTTTTTAATATTGCGAGGGTGCGGAAGACATATTACCTTAGAATTGTAAATTGACGTGTATGCACTGGATGACTAGATAAACAAGGATGAAGCCAACATTAAAGTGTATCCACCATATCTTCGATTCTCAGGTTACCTTTTCAAGAGGCCTAATTGTTCAATAAGAAATGACAACTGAACACATTTTTCACTCTCACTATCGAAAATGTCACTAAGGATGTCTATTACTTGATCAATCTTATCCAAGATCTTATCTTTTACCACTTCTTTCCCGTTTGCAACATATTAGGTTTCAGTTTTATAGTTGGACCGACAAGGAACAACACTAATTACACGTTCGCGGCATTGTTTATCTTATAGGTATTTTCTTTAGAATAACGCAGCCCACTACAGTCTTTTTCGTGGGCTGCGTTGTTTTAATAACTTTGATAAAATTCACATAAAATTCGTGCCCGAATTAAAAAAAAATCGACGTAAACAAACATACCAAAACTGAACACACACATGTTTTATAATGACAGCGGGCCGTAGGCGTTTTTTTGTGAGCCTCCTACGGTCACGTGATATTTCCGCGCCTGGGCCGGTCTTTCTCGTGGGCTGCGAAGCAACATATAAAAAAATCGTAGATACATGCGCATTTGCAATATTGAATGCTTTTAATGCGATTTGACTTGAGCAAAAAAGATAATATATCTTTGACTTGAGGTCCTTTTTCAAACTGTCACTGTAATATATTAATTACCTTGGCAGAGGTTCATGAAGAGTGCTTCGAGCGGGTACGGGGTTGATTATCACGTTAATAAAGAATTATTAAAATAAAGCCAGGCTATAATAGTGTCAGGCACAATTTTGACACCTTCACATTGTAATATCAGCTGTGATCTTTCAACACACGACCTTTGTTTACTCAAGGCCAACACAAAAATAGAGGCCACAACCCTGAAAAAATCAGCTGTTCTCCCGGGGCTGAATTTAACATTGGGTCTTATGGGAGGTCAGACGTTTTTTTATGATATTTTCAAAATGGCACTACAAATTTCCGCAAAATTTCAGTGAAATATTATCAGACACCATCAAGATATTCCACCAAAGGTTTGTAAGGAAGCAACATGATTAAAAGGTTAAAATCTTCAAGATTTAGCATTCCTTATTTTGAATTCAAATTACCCGCCATGTACCAACTGTTATATTTGACATGTATTTGACTTTGTCATATGTGATTGTCACGTTCGCCTCTGCTTTAAACTTAATTTTTGTGTGAGCTAATGAAGCGGCTATGAAAAATTAGGGCTCACTATACATTAAAAAAAATTGTTTTGCCAGAATAAAGTAAAAACAATGTCAAAAACGGCTTTATTTAAAAAAAAATCAAATATCCATGAACCGTCATTCCAACTTCAATATTTTAAAGACAATCAGCTGTGTCGTAACGTGAACATCAAAAAAAAAATCAGCCCCGGATGTGACGTCAACAAAGTGGAGGATCGTGGCCCGTCCATTTTGATAGCCCTGGTTTACTATATGAACCGGAATAAATATTGCCTTCTTTTATTAATTGAAAATAAACGACGAAAGTTTTAAATTGAAGGATCAACTTGTTTTGAATGCGAATGTGTCAAAATAGTGCCTGGCACAATTATAGCCTGGCCGTATTTCAATAATTCTCTATTTAGTCTGTTAATTATTAGTGTTCATTAGATGCGTCCGTTATCAGCCACGATTGGCGTTCAGGAGACCGCGCATGTCAAGTGTCATAACTGTCAATCACTCGCGGGGTCTGTACACTATTATTCTATACCACATGGGGTCTCTGTACAAGTTTATACACAAACAATACATTACAGTCACCAAGGAAACTGGAAAATTACGACTTTTACAATCACGTCATAAAAATACTCGTTTTTAAAACTTTGGTGTATGGAGTCTTTAAAAAGATTTATATTAATTACAGGCAAACAAACAAACATACGCCGATCAATACGTGCATGAACGGGAGCAAAATCAGCAATACAGCAGAGGCGGAGGTGGCCGCGGGAGTTTCCAACAACGTGGCCGATCTAACTACCACCGCGGAGGACATAGATAAGTTTAGGTTACTGAATAATAATCAAACCAACATATTTACAATTGTCATGCATGGTCATTGATCAAAGTAAAATATTGGGCATTTAGGTATTAAGAAGGTACTATAGTGCTGTTTTAATTTAATAAATGATTGCTTTTATTAATCAGCCCAGTCGATGATAGAGCAGAAAAACACCATCAGCTTGCAAAAAATGGTATAAAAGCGATTTTTACATATTTATTTCAAATATGGGATACCTTATTCATGTTACACTATACTGTGTTTATTGCATAAAATCAAGTTTATTATACGGATGATTCTACCAAAAGTGGGCTATATGGATATCATTTTTGGTCATTGCCTTTAAATAACAGTACAGCACAGTAAATAATTTTGTTTTGTTAAATTTATGTAACTAATTAGGTGTAAGCTAAGAAACATTTATTTTCCCAAATTTTAGGAATTATTGCATAAAAATGCCAGAGGAATGAGGACCAGAGGAATGAGTTTTTAATGGTTTTCCAATTTAAATTAAAAGCTATTTAGACTACTTAACTTAAGTTTTATATAAACAAAGTTCCTAAACTTATAATTTTAAAACAATCAACAAAAAAATTATACTATTGATATCAGTCGAATATTTACTTACCAGAGGAATGATAATTGAAGCGTTCCTTTTTGATTTCTCCGAAAAAAACTAATTTTCTGCCGAAAATAAAAAGATCTATAACTTAAACCAAACTAAAGTTGACATTATCTGTCAAAACTTGTCATCCTCACAAGTAAATTAGATATCCAGGGCCGTCTCTTTATCTAGATATTAACCGGTGGTATTCACAAATATTTTGTTATTAAAAATGGAGCACGTTTAAAATTGTAAAATTTTCCGGGAAGATGTAAATTGGGATTTTCAAAAATATGACTGCAAACTTAAGTTTTATCAATTTTTTGATAAATAGTTAAGACTTGGTTAAATATTATTTATTAGGATATTTTTTTCAATCTGAGTTTTTAATATTTGGTTTGGGACTACACCAGAGGAATGAGGTATTTGCTTTGTAATAAAAAAAATTATAAACTTGCAATTTTTTTTATACATTAAACTCAAAAAACATTTTGTTTTAAATCTTATAACTAAAACTATGCTTCATTTGCAGTCTGTGTTTGAAAAATATGCATTCCCACTCCACAGCACCATTTTTGTAGAATCATCCATACATGTTTTGTGGAAAAGCTAAGTTTTGAATAAACTTGGATGACACTTAAAAATTCAGGGATATTTTGAGATAGGATGAAAAGATATAGGAAATCGGTGTATCGATCACTTTAGATTGCGTATTTTAACAAGGGTACTCAGTAGCTTCAAAAATATGCCATTCTATAGTTATTTTATCTGTCTTTATTTATCCATTTTACACATTTACTTAAAAATATGTATTTTTTAAGTAAACTGCCATTAAAAAAAATTAAATTCAAAATGTCGGCGAAATGTATGAACTTGTAATTCAAAAACTACTAGTCTAACAAAAAATTTGCCTCAATTTGCTCAGCATATATATAAAAATCAATTATTATACCATCTTTTGCAACCTAAAATTCTCTGATATCTTGACTAGAGGTTGTATGATAAACCCTGTATGAGGTGTCTCGAAGATTGTTGCAAATTTTTGCCAATTTATTACAAAATTATTAAACTAATCAAGACTTCGAAACCTTAGTCTTTTTTTTTTTAACCAAAGCGTAAATTTTTTTAGTACCTCCCATAAGCAAAATAACTTTTACGTTCAGTTATCTCGTAAACCGTTGCTCTGGGCAACTTTAGACAAGAGTACCTTTTTTACTTAAAAAAGGGAGTAGTTTTTAAAAATGGACTCAAAATGTAAAAAAATGCAATACAAAAAAAAATTCCAAGGTACTAAAAATCTTTACGCTCAATTATCTCGTAAACCGGTGCTCTGGGCGACTTTAGACAAGAGTATCTTTTTCATTTAAAAAAGGGAGTAGTTTTTAAAAATGGACTCAAAATGTAAAAAAATGCAATACAAAAAAAATTCTTGTTAAAACAACCCCCCCCCCCTACCAAAAGTACCCTTTTGAGTTAAGTAATTATTTTTTTACCTTACCACAATGTGAAGAGTCAAAATTAATTAACATTTGCAATTTTTTGTAAAATTCCATAGCTTTTTAAAGTTGCTGTTTAAAAAAAAACCATTTTCGATATTAACCCTTTTGGTGCCCGTAGCTCCCCTACTATGCATTTTAGGACCTATGTTCATATGAACTTTTTTCTTATTTTTATGTTTACTATCACCTGTCAAAGTTTGTTACAAACTTTTAATGACACCCTGTATATTGTTTTCTTGTGCTAGACCATTGCAAACAAGATACAGATACGATTGCCGGCGGCGTCAGTAGAAATAAGCCACAAGTTTTGTATTGTTCAGTTGCGTAATTTTCGCCTCAAAATAGATTATTGTAATGCACTAAAATTAATTGCAGGGTGTAGTTTAAATGATGGCCCAAACTTTTAGGGTTGATACAATGAGAGCAATTCTTCACATCTGTACAAAATTTGCCAAAATCTGGTGCCTAAGATTTGTAGTTTAAAAGGCAATTTTTCAACTTAAAAACTTACCTAAAAGGCCATTTCCCACTTTGTGTTAGATGTAGCTTCACGATATAATTTTTTTAAAAACAAAAACGCCTAATTCATTGCAACTTTTTAATTTAAAAATTGCAAACAAATACACCATCGAACACTACAAACTGAAAATTTTGTCAAATTTATTCCAGATTTGTTATTCCTATTCGTTTTCTTTATAAGGTTAGCTAGCTTTACTTTCTTTCTTTGTTTTTCACGGCAAAATTAACAAACATGCACTAACTTAGAAATAGAATTTCGACCGCGCTGTTGCCACTTGTGATATTTAAACGGATTTTCATGGGAAAGTCAGAATTGTTTCCTAAAATTCGTCACATTTTGACCCGTATAGGATTCCCAACTAACATATTCCTTAAACGCTAAAGGTAAATTTAGGTATTGATTTATTATAATAATCACCTTATAACAAAAGTTGTCTAAAGCAAGAAACTCTCAGTGTAAAATACTTTTTTTTTTAATAAACAAAATTAAATATCTCATTAGGTTCTACTATCCGGTCTGGAAACGACGTGAGAATTGACAATGTTACCAAAAAATATGTTCTGGAAACCTCTCCTGAACGCGTATTCACGTTTCCGTGCTCATTTCACGTCGGCGCGGTTTTGAAATAGACACGGAAATGTTACAATATATTTGGGTTCAAATACGTGTTGATTTTAAGAGTTTTGATCTCGAAATGAGCACGGATCTGTAAGAGAACATCGCTCATTAAACTATTACAAAAACGTATTCAACTGTCAGGTTAAAACGCTAACATAACGAAAGCTAATCAATCAAATCTAACCGAACCAAACCAAAACAAACTGAACCAATAATTAAAAAAAAAAAACTTTCCTGACTTCCTATCCGGGATCCTAGAGGATGTGAATCCGAACCGAATTGAACCAAACCGAACCGAACCAAAGCAAACTGAACCAACAATTAAAAAAAAACTCTGACTTCTTTCCCGGGATCCTAGAGGGTGTGAATAGTGTTGTAGTTTAGTTTGATTAGGTTTGGTTCGGTTTAGTTAGGATCGGTTCGGTTCGGATTCACATCCTCTAGGATCCGGGGTAGGAACTCAGGAAAGTTTTTTTTTTTAATTATTGGTTCAGTTTGCTTTGGTTCGGTTCGGTTAGATTTGATTGATTAGCTTTCGTTAGGTTAGGTTTTTAAAACTTTCTATTTTCATGTGGTTAGAAATCAAGTGAAAATCATTTAAATCATTAAAATTCATTAATAACAGAACAACATCTGTCGTCGTAGTTGCCGGTGTAAGACAATGAACACTGAACTTTGCAGGTATAGTTAATGGAAGAGTGTTCTTCAAACTTCAAAGAATTTCAAAATCTTGAGTAATATTAGTACAAATACTTTTAAACTGCTCTATAATTTTCATATTAACAAACATATAACCTCAAAATCAAACTAATAAACAACGTGAATCCAATTTAAGTTTCAAATGTGCACTAATAAGTAAACTCCTGCGCTGCGTACAATACAAATCCGCGCCTTGTTCGAGCCTCGGCGCCCTAAAATCAACACGCATTTGTAACCAAATGTGTTGCAACATTTCCGTGTCTATTTCAAAACAGCGCTGCCGTGAAATCAGCACGGAAACGTAAATACGCCTCCTGGACATGCTTAAACATCATTTAGGGAACATTCTTCTCGTCTTACGAGATTGTGTGATTTTGAAGGCAGTTAATCGAAAAAAATTGTTAATTTTGACACTGTAACTAAAAAGCAAAGAGCTTTGATCCAAAATGTAATGTGGATTTTTTTTCTATTTTTTACCTTTTCTATCATCTCTTAAAGTTTGGTGCATTATTTAAATTACTCTCTGTATAATAACAAAACAAACGCTATCTGCCCTAATTTCTAATTCTTTAGTTTTGTAAGTTATGTACAAAGATCCAAAAAAAAATACAAATATTTACAAAATACAACTTCAAAAATAATTTTCCAACACGTTTAAGCTCTAACCTTAATTCCTCACAAAATTTTGTTGCAATATCGAGATACAGTCGAACCTCTATAACTCGAACCTGAAGGGACAACCAAAACAGTTCGAGTTATGGAGGGTTCGAGTTAAAGAAATTAAAATACGTGTAAAAAGTGCAGGGACCACTTAAAAGGTTCGAGTTATAGAGAGGTTCGAGTGTAATTGTATGTTTTTAAATAACATTATAAAAATGATTTGCATATACATAGTATTTCTTTTAGAACAAAATTTAGAGATTTGTGGGATTTTTTATTTTAATTTTGTTTGCTAGGGGAAATTTTCCGAAATTATTGAACACATTTTTGAGATATTAATATTTAAAGTAACCATAGATTATATACGCAAAGGTGGATCGTGAGTGGGCGGGAGGAGGTTGAGCACAAATCGATACATTTTGATTTTGGGGGAAAATTCAGTCAGTTTAGAAGCAAATATTCAGCCCTCCCTCCTTGCGGACGCCACTGGATTAGGAGATGAGCCAACTGACACCTTACCAGGGCTTTCATATCTCTATCGCTTTAACGCGCTTTGTTTTTCGAAAATTAATCCATTTGTTTTTGAAACATTTACCATCAAAGTTCGGATCTATGATCAATACGAGGGTGGATCAAATATAAACAAGCCTTTGTTTATAAACAAGTTATTTAGAAACATGACACAAAACGGAAATTTTTTCTACTTGTCTACACATCCCCCTTCTCGGTTTATACACTTTTCCCAACTGTTTGACAGTTTCTTAATACCGTTTCCATAAAAGGAAGCTGGGCGGGTATCTAACAATATCTGCACACGAATGCCTCCACCTTTTCATTGGTCTGAAATTGCTCGCCTCCCAGTGAATCTTTGAGTGGGCCAAACATATGAAAATCGCAAGGTGACAAATCTGGACTGTGTGGAGGGTATTCCAGCACCGTTCAGTGCATTTGTTTGATTTTGGCCTGTGTTAAAGCTGCCGTATCAGGTCTAGCAGGCGTCATGCAGGAGCAACACGTCTTGGGTGGGGTGTGCTTTTCTCTTTTGGCTGTAATCAAGCTTTACCTGGTCGAGTAAGTGGCAGTAGTAAGCAGCGTTTAATGTTACTCGCTCGTGTAAAAAATCGACCAACAAGACTCCTCTCCAGTCCCAGAAAACGGTCGCTAAGACTTTGCCTGCAGAAATGATGGTACGCGGACGACGTGGGTGACTCACGTTGTCGACACGCTCACGGCTCACTTTGCACCAAGTTTTTACAGGTACCCACGAAAGCGTCTTATTTCCGAACTGTGCTCGCCATCTGCATCGAATTTCAGGTTTCACGTTTTCGCGTGTAATAAATTTAATGATTAATCTTTGCGCAACACTGCTGTGTACCTTCTCGCTCTGCGATTGCTCCTGGCCAAATGAGCATCGCGGCACTACCAGCTGCCTACATGCTGCTGAATATCCCTACTCAAAAATTATAACGGCCACGTTCATCTTGAATGACTTTTCCGTTAGTAAGTTTAAAAGGCTTGTTTTTATTTGATCCACCCTCGTATAAGCGCTCAAAAGATGTCCCTCGCGCAAAGAAAATCGACGGGACCAAGAATTTTTCTCAAAAATTGCAAAAAATAAACATGTTTTGTTGTATATGTACTAGACTTAATAAATTTCAAACCGGTATGCTGGCGCAAAGGTGCTCCTTTCTACACTTACCTCTCAAATTTTGGTATGGTCCTTGCCATAGGCAGTTACACTTTTGGACATTTCCAACCTCTTTGTTTATCATATCCATAGTGACAGCAAAAAGAAAAATTCTGAAAAACGGCATGCCGTTGAATCGTTTTTATCTGTGCGTTTTTTTTTTTGACAAAATACAGTCAGTATTTTTTTATTTAAAACAATGACAGCTTTTCCTTTAATTTTATACCAACGACATATTATTTTTTTCAAATATTTCTGGTTAGGAAATATGTTTATATCAAGTCACTTAAGGGTAACTGCGTATGGCAAGGACTGTATTAGATTCAACTTTTTTACCCATAATGTTTGCGATTCTGGATTGCTGGGAAAACTGGAATATCGATATCTTTTATATGATGTATCACAACAGCTAATTAGGAAACAGGAATAGGTATTTTAATAAAAATTTTGGGTTTCGAAATAAAAACTTGATGTTCTGTTGTGTAATTTGTTTGTGACTTTTATTTGAAACTTTTTGACAAATAAAAACAAACATGAAATGCTGTGTCAGTTTATTTAAGGTCGCTTAATCAACGCAAAGATTTTTAGTGACTCGATTTTTCCTATTAATTAAATACGAGTCGTTAAATACCGAGATGAATTCCAAGACGTGCGCAAGCGTTGATTTGTCACTTCTGTCAACCAATCAACTGAGAGATATTTCAGTATGGTTTTATACAGCAAAACTTTAATAATTCCCAGTTCTTTTTGATGAAAATTCGTCGTTTTTGTGCTGTGAAAATGCCGGTGACGTGCAAGTTGTGTGACAAATTATTTAGTGCCCAGTTTAATTTGAATAAACAGTGTCATCGGGGTTCTACTGTATGTCTATGCTACGATAAACATTTTTTAAGATTTAGCGCATTTAAATTTGTCAATACTCCCATGGCAAAACAAAATAAACGTGAAATGCAATATAGAAGAAATACTGCATATACCTTAAAAAATATTAATCACAGCACATAGATATTGTAAATTTTTGAAATCAAAAAGAAAAGACAAATCTTAAAATGCCTAAATATACAGGGTGTTCCCTCTCAAAAAATCGACTTCATTGTCACACCCTGTACAGGGTGTCCCAAATTCGTTGTTTTTTTGTGGTGTCGGGTATTTCTAGGGGAAATAGAAAAAAACTGAGCCCTCTTTGCGACGCTTAAATTTTAAGAGAAGCCTAAAGGTGAAAACCACATTAGATATAGCAAGCCGTTTTTAAGCTACGGAGTGTTTTTGTCTGCATTTTGCTTTTCTGTAAATAGCTTTCTTATAGATCTTTTCTTGAAGAATTGACAGATGTAAACGGTTTTTATTTATCTGTTTTGGTTTTTAAAATATTGCATAAAGTTGTTATTTTTCTTACAGAATAACTCTCTTTTTATTCGATTTTTAAAATCAGCTTAAAGTTTCCTTTAAAATGATGTATCACACTCAATATTTTAATTTTTTTTTATTGTTTTCTTTATTTTTACTTTTTAATCACCTCTTTATTATTTTTTTATTTTTATAATTTTATAATATTAAAATATTTTAAACCCATTAAGCAAACAAAAATATGAGGTAAAAATAAAAAAAAATAATTTTATGTGATATCTCAAAAACTAAACGTGACAAATGAAATTTAATTTAACAGTTTAATTCCTCTTAAAAAAGTGCCTTAGGAATGTTTTCACAGAAATAAAAAATATTAATAAATAAACAAGTTATAGACCCCTTCCCAAAATGCAGACTTTTTAGAAACACCTCCTAGTTTAAAAACGGCTTGCTATATCAAAATGCCATTTTCACCTTTAAGCTTCTTTTGAAATTTGAGTGTCGCAAAGGGGGATCAGGTTTTTTTAGCCCCTCTAGAAATACCCGAAACCTCCCAAAAACATCGAATTTGGGACACCCTGTACATGGTGACGGATATAAAAAAATTATGTTGCTTTTAAAGTTGTCATAATTAACCAAAAAAATCTACAATTTATTATAGCCCTTTATTTTCAATGATAAAGTTGCTGAGTGCTCAGGTTATAAAAAACCACCCGATACCTACATAAAATCATACCTAAAAATTAGAATTGACCATTATTTTATACCTTGAATTTTTTATTATACGTTAAGCTCTTTGATCTCGCGCCAATCCCGGTATTCGCGCCAATAATTTAAATTAGACATTTTGACATTAATTTTGGCGCATGCTCCTTTGATGGAATTCATCTCGGTATTTAACGACTCGTAATTAAATTACCTCCGTTCGTTGTAAGATAAAGAGCGCGTATACATTCTCTTTCTAACAATTGTTAGAGTATAGAGATCCGATGTTTTGTCATTTTATTTTAAAAGACATTGATTGGCTTGTCGCGACTTTAATATATCCAAATATGTCAACATACAGGAACTCTAGGGTTTGGTTGGGACATTATTAATATTTGGGAGAAATACAAGTCAGAATTTCAAACTTAAATATACCGCGACAAATAAAATTTGGGTGTAATTATTCTTGTCAAATTTACGCGTTTAGATACGCATCTGAGCGTGGAACGTGTGCACTAATTTTTTTTCGCTTTGAGATCAACGAAAATCAATTTTGAATTTTTTTTTGTTTGCGCCAAAACAAAAGTGGGTTCCGTAAAAAATACAATCGCTAGAATGGAGCTTAATGCCACAGTATTCTTATCTAAACTTCTTTCTTTTCGTACTTGCCAAGCACAAGCTTCCGGAAGGCTTCACTTTATTTATTTCTTATTTTAATATATTTGCTTTGTAAAACTTTTCTTAAAATAAAACAGAAAAAACTTTTAAGTAATACGCTACGCAAACTTGATCTTTTTTTAGATGAAAATAATTTATTAAGGCTTGGGGGTAGATTGCGTTCGTTATAGTAGCTTGTTCTATGTAAGCATCCCTTATTATTACCCTGGTCGTGTCGCCTTACCGCCCTTTTATTTGAATCTACGCATAAAAATGTTTGTCACCCTGTATTACAAACGCTACATTTCATCTTAGAATTATTTTGTTGGAAACTAAAACCCAAACCTTTAGAGCATTAAATGGGTTATTTTCCCATAACCCGCTTATCTATGTTAACATTACTGAAGTTGAACTCGCTGATCCCATGATGCTTTCTCTTGGAAAAGCTCGCAAACCCCGCTTATTCAAACGTTGGATAGTTGTATATGTTTATCCTTCTGTGAAAGCCTATCATTTATATTTAATATCTGAACTATCAGCTGATTGTTTTTTAGCTAGTTTTCGTAGAATTTTTAGTAAAAGTGGTATGGTCTTTGACAAACTTCGTTTCTGCTGGAAAATACTTACATTCCATGATGTGAACTAAGAGCTATTGGACTAACTAGTTTGACCGTTTCTGGAACCAACGTTGCTGAAGGTACCCTTTTGAGCTGCCCCTGAAGAGACCAAGGCAATAGGTGGCCATACACACAGAGGTTGATCCGCCGGTTTGGAACGGCGCGGTTTAAACTGGCGGATTTGTCTTTCAATTAGTGGACATTCCACGCGCCAGTTATAGCCGGTACAGATTTATCTGTGAGTTCAGACCGGCGGGCGAAACTTGTGGGTTCCGCGCTCGATATTTTAACCGGCGCAGACTTGTCTGTCGGTTTACACTGTGCCAGGGATAACAGACCGTTCATATAGTCTCTCTTTAATTTATTGAATATTATGGCACATGTTTCCGGAATGATATAACCAAGTGCCTGTGCAGAAATTTCCACTAAAAATTTCAGATCTTCATATGAATTTCCCGTGGCAAGGAAACGAAGGGCAGCATTCAATCGCTGTTCTGGTCCAATGGCTTCTCTTATTTGGGCATCTTGTTTCGTAAGATCCTCTCTTACCAAATTTAATAAAAGGTCATACGTGTTAATATCCATTCTTAAATAATTTTTAAAATCGTTTGGATCATTTTCTCTTAACTCTTTTAATAGAAGGTTATGGCTAAATAGTTTCCTCTTAAGCAAATAACTTTTAACCCACTTGCAATGTCTCTTTTTTACACCACTATGCTTGATTTCCATATTAATAATCATTCCCATACACAGAGCCTACTTCTTTTTAGCACGAAACATTTTCCATACACTATGCTTAAAATACCGTGCCACATAAAACTTTCGACTTGACGAAATTCCACAGTTTTGATTTAACCGGCAGATAAATCTTGAGTTTTCGCCCACTAACGCGCGGTTATGTCTGCCACAGACCGATATGAAGGATCGATTCGAAAGATTTTTTTTTGTGTTAGTGGACTGCAGCAGTTTTAAACCGTGGTGGACAAAACGGTCAGACTTATCTGTGCCGTTCCAAACCGACGGATCAACCTCTGTGTGTATGGCCAGCTATTGTCAGATTTTGGTACGCGCCGCGTGTTTTTTTCTGGGAAATCTGTGGATCAGCTTTAAGTTGAAACAGTCCACATTTAACACCGAAACTATCCGGTTCAGTTTTTTACATTTCGACAAACGACAAACAACGGATCAAATGGATTTTTATGATTTCGACGATTAGAAAGAACAACCAACGGAATGACCGAAGCTGCAAATTGACAGTTGGTCTCTCCTCAGTAAACACCATATTTCATATTCCTTTTCAGATATCCACATCATCATTTCATCTCCTTCCATTTTATGGTTATGCTCGGGCTGCATGAAGCCTAATGAGGCAGAAACGGGTCCCCGAGCTACCTTTACCTCTGAGGTCTTGCCCGTGAAACTTTTTTGTAAAAACTTTTTACCTCGTGAACTTCCTTCAAATTTAAAAAATCCAGGGCTCAGGCTGTTTTCTGGGAGCAGATTATATCTGTCTCCGTCGCGACGTCAAAATTAGCTTCAAAACTGAGGCAACCCTGACCGAAGCTGCAAATTAACAGTTGGTCTCTCCTCAGTAAACACCATATTTCATATTCCTTTTCAGATATCCACATCATTTCATCTCTTTCCATTTTATGGTTATGCTCGGGCTGAATGAAGCCTATTGAGGCAGAAACGCGTCCCCGAGCTACCTTTACGTCTGAGGTCTTGCCCGTGAAACTTTTTTGTAAAAACTTTTTACCTCGTGAACTTCCTTCAAATTTAAAAAATCCAGGGCTCAGGCTGTTTTTTGGGAGCAGATTATATCTGTCTCCGTCGCGACGTCAAAATAAGCTTCAAAACTGAGGCAACCCTGACCGAAGCTGCAAATTGACAGTTGGTCTCTCCTCAGTAAACACCATATTTCATATTCCTTTTCAGATATCCACATCATCATTTCATCTCCTTCCATTTTATGGTTATGCTCGGGCTGAATGAAGCCTAATGAGGCAGAAACGCGTCCTCGAGCTACCTTTACCTCTGAGGTCTTGCCCGTGAAACTTTTTTGTAAAAACTTTTTACCTCGTTAACTTCCTTCAAATTTAAAAAATCCAGGGCTCAGGCTGTTTTCTGGGAGCAGATTATATCTGTCTCCGTCGCGACGTCAAAATTAGCTTCAAAACTGAGGCAACCCTGACCGAAGCTGCAAATTGACAGTTGGTCTCTCCTCAGTAAACACCATATTTCATATTCCTTTTCAGATATCCACATCATCATTTCATCTCCTTCCATTTTATGGTTATGCTCGGGCTGAATGAAGCCTAATGAGGCAGAAACGCGTCCCCGAGCTACCTTTACCTCTGAGGTCTTGCCCGTGAAACTTTTTTGTAAAAACTTTTTACCTCGTGAACTTCCTTCAAATATTTATACTGTTTTCATAAATATTCTCAGGTTTTTCTCTTTAAGATTCAAATATGCGTTTGTCGTTTTGTTCTGACCCGTACAAATCTGCAAACTTATCTTTGATGTTGAGGAAAAACCAGAAGCGTTTGCTGAATGGCTAGGATTCGCGGAACTGTTTGCACATTTGTGACCTTATCGAAACTAATGTTTTGTTTGGTTCGTTGCTCTGTTCGTCGTTCGTCGAAATGTTCAGGTCTATAAGAAGCTTGAAATCACCTTTGTGGATTTTTATACTTAATATTTTATTCATAGATAAAAATAAAGATAGACAAAAACTTCTTAGTAAAATTTTGTACAAAAAGCAACAGGAATAATAAATTGAATAAAATATTTTAGTTTTTTATACAAATAATAAAATAATAATTAAATTAATCCATCCTTAAGTAGGGGAACCTTGTGCACCATAATTCCATTAATCCCCATTCAAAATTTTAATATTTCTTTATTGGTGGGGGAGAGAGGTGATTATAAAAATTTAAAATAATATGGCCCAAAGTATGATCTAAAATTTAGGTCATATTTTTTTTGTTGATAAGCAAAACTTTCACCAAACGCCTAGAAACCAGTCAAAACTTTTATTCAGAATATACTTACAGCCCACTCAGCTCAAATTCGCAAACAAACGTTAAAACATGTCGAAAATTCTAACTAAAATTTCAAGTAAAAGCATTACCGAAAATATATTTATTAATAACGTTAAGAAACCAACATTTAAAGAACCATAATTTTATTGTGTAGATAGATCTCATTTCTAACGTTGAATTTAAAATATATGAAGCTAATAAATGTTTTGATTTTTTAACATTAAAAAAAAATAGAACTCGATAGGGCCATGCTTTAGTTCCACTACCGGAACTGGTCATCGGTAATAGAGAGGTTGTTTGTTATTTTGGTTAAAATATTAATAATAAGAGTGAACACATATTTGGGTCAAAATATACTCCAGTTGTGTGGGAAAGATGGTATAAGCCCCACAAAATAAGGTAAGAAAAGTAAACTAAAGTTTTAAAAAAAATGGTTACGTTATAGGTAATGAGACAGGGAATGCCACAATTCGCCGCGGCCGATTAGCCGCCAAACCTGTATTCATTTGAGGTAGAATTCGGATGCATCGCGGCGAGGCGTGAGAACTCTGCCTCAAAGCTATGGAGCCGAATTACCTTTACTGAGTGTCGAGTTCACAAAAACCTCAACGGACTCTTGCTGCTCTGCGTTTCCAAAATAGAACAAATTTATTTACGTTATTTCATTTACCTTATCTTTGGATATTTGAAAAAAATATATTTTTTTAATGTCAGAAAAACATTTGTTCTTCATTGTAAATCAGTATTTTTTTCTGACCCGTACAAATCTGCAAACTTATCTTTGATGTTGAGGAAAAACCAGAAGCGTTTGCCGAATGGCTAGGATTCGCGGAACTGTTTGCACACGCGTTTGTGACCTTATCCAAACTAATGTTTTGTTTGGTTCGTTGCTCTGTTCGTCGTTCGTCGAAATGTTCAGGTCTGTAAGAAGCTTTAAATCACCTTTGTGGATTTTTATACTTAATATTTTATTCATAGATAAAAATAAAGATAGACAAAAACTTCTTAGTAAAATTTTGTACAAAAAGCAACAGGAATAATAAATTGAATAAAATATTTTAGTTTTTTATACAAATAATAAAATAATAATTAAATTAATCCATCCTTAAGTAGGGGAACCTTGTGCACCATAATTCCATTAATCCCCATTCAAAATTTTAATATTTCTATATTGGTGGGGGAGAGAGGTGATTATAAAAATTTAAAAGAACATGGCCCAAAGTATGATCTAAATTTTAGGTCTTATTTTTTTTGTTGGTAAGCAAAACGTTCACCAAACGCCTAGAAACCAGTCAAAACTTTTATTCAAAATATACTTACAGCCCACTTAGCTCAAATTCGCAAACAAACGTTAAATAAATATTGAAAAAAGTTTTTGTTTTCTATATTTGACATTAAAAAAACATGTAGAAAATTCTAAGTAAAAGCATTACCGAAAATATATTTATTAAAAACGTTAAGAAACCAACATTTAAAGAACCATAATTTTATTGTGTAGATAGATCTCATTTCTAACGTTGAATTTAAAATATATGAAGCTAATAAATGTTTTGATTTTTTAACATTAAAAAAAAATAGAACTCGATAGGGCCATGCTTTAGTTCCACTACCGGAACTGGTCATCGGTAATAGAGAGGTTGTTTGTTATTTTGGTTAAAATATTAATAATAAGAGTGAACACATATTTGGGTCAGAATATACTGCAGTTGTGTGGGAAAGATGGTATAAGCCCCACAAAATAAGGTAAGAAAAGTAAACTAAAGTTTTACAAAAATGGTTACGTTATAGGTAATGAGACAGGGAATGCCACAATTCGCCGCGGCCGATTAGCCGCCGAACCTGTATTCATTTGAGGCAGAATTCGGATGCCTCGCGGCGAGGCGTGAGAACTCTGCCTCAAAGCTATGGAGCCGAATTACCTTTACTGAGTGTCGAGTTCACAAAAACCTCAACGACACACGCGTTTGTGACCTTATCCAAACTAATGTTTTGTTTGGTTCGTTGCTCTGTTCGTCGTTCGTCGAAATGTTCAGGTCTATAAGAAGCTTGAAATCACCTTTGTGGATTTTTATACTTAATATTTTATTCATAGATAAAAATAAAGATAGACAAAAACTTCTTAGTAAAATTTTGTACAAAAAGCAACAGGAATAATAAATTGAATAAAATATTTTAGTTTTTTATACAAATAATAAAATAATAATTAAATTAATCCATCCTTAAGTAGGGGAACCTTGTGCACCATAATTCCATTAATCCCCATTCAAAATTTTAATATTTCTTTATTGGTGGGGGAGAGAGGTGATTATAAAAATTTAAAAGAACATGGCCCAAAGTATGATCTAAATTTTAGGTCTTATTTTTTTTGTTGATAAGCAAAACTTTCACCAAACGCCTAGAAACCAGTCAAAACTTTTATTCAGAATATACTTACAGCCCACTCAGCTCAAATTCGCAAACAAACGTTAAATAAATATTGAAAAAAGTTTTTGTTTTCTATATTTGACATTAAAAAAACATGTAGAAAATTCTAAGTAAAAGCATTACCGAAAATATATTTATTAAAAACGTTAAGAAACCAACATTTAAAGAACCATAATTTTATTGTGTAGATAGATCTCATTTCTAACGTTGAATTTAAGATATATGAAGCTAATAAATGTTTTGATTTTTTAACATTAAAAAAAAATAGAAGTCGAGAGGGCCATGCTTTAGTTCCACTACCGGAACTGGCCATAGGTAATAAAGAGGTTGTTTGTTATTTTGGTTAAAATATTAATAATAAGAGTGAACACATATTTGGGTCAGAATATACTCCAGTTGTGTAGGAAAGATGGTATAAGCCCCACAAAATAAGGTAAGAAAAGTAAACTAAAGTTTTACAAAAATGGTTACGTTATAGGTAATAAGACAGGGAATGCCACAATTCGCCGCGGCCGATTAGCCGCCAAACCTGTATTCATTTGAGGTAGAATTCGGATGCCTCGCGGCGAGGCGTGAGAACTCTGCCTCAAAGCTATGGAGCCGAATTACCTTTACTGAGTGTCGAGTTCACAAAAACCTCAACGACACACGCGTTTGTGACCTTATCCAAACTAATGTTTTGTTTGGTTCGTTGCTCTGTTCGTCGTTCGTCGAAATGTTCAGGTCTGTAAGAAGCTTGAAATCACCTTTGTGGATTTTTATACTTAATATTTTATTCATAGATAAAAATAAAGATAGACAAAAACTTCTTAGTAAAATTTTGTACAAAAAGCAACAGGAATAATAAATTGAATAAAATATTTTAGTTTTTTATACAAATAATAAAATAATAATTAAATTAATCCATCCTTAAGTAGGGGAACCTTGTGCACCATAATTCCAATAATCCCCATTCAAAATTTTAATATTTCTTTATTGGTGGGGGAGAGAGGTGATTATAAAAATTTAAAAGAACATGGCCCAAGGTAGGATCTAAAATTTAGGTCATATTCTTTTTGTTGATAAGCAAAACTTTCACCAAACGCCTAGAAACCAGTCAAAACTTTTATTCAGAATATACTTACAGCCCATTTAGCTCAAATTCGCAAACAAACGTTAAATAAATATTGAAAAAAAGTTTTTTTCTATATTTGACATTAAAAAAACATGTAGAAAATTCTAAGTAAAAGCATTACCGAAAATATATTTATTAAAAACGTTAAGAAACCAACATTTAAAGAACCATAATTTTATTGTGTAGATAGATCTCATTTCTAACGTTGAATTTAAAATATATGAAGCTAATAAATGTTTTGATTTTTTAACATTAAAAAAAAATAGAACTCGATAGGGCCATGCTTTAGTTCCACTACCGGAACTGGTCATCGGTAATAGAGAGGTTGTTTGTTATTTTGGTTAAAATATTAATAATAAGAGTGAACACATATTTGGGTCAAAATATACTCCAGTTGTGTGGGAAAGATGGTATAAGCCCCACAAAATAAGGTAAGAAAAGTAAACTAAAGTTTTAAAAAAATGGTTACGTTATAGGTAATGAGACAGGGAATGCCACAATTCGCCGCGGCCGATTAGCCGCCAAACCTGTATTCATTTGAGGTAGAATTCGGATGCCTCGCGGCGAGGCGTGAGAACTCTGCATCAAAGCTACGGAGCCGAATTACCTTTACTGAGTGTCGAGTTCACAAAAACCTCAACGACACACGCGTTTGTGACCTTATCCAAACTAATGTTTTGTTTGGTTCGTTGCTCTGTTCGTCGTTCGTCGAAATGTTCAGGTCTGTAAGAAGCTTTAAATCACCTTTGTGGATTTTTATACTTAATATTTTATTCATAGATAAAAATAAAGATAGACAAAAACTTCTTAGTAAAATTTTGTACAAAAAGCAACAGGAATAATAAATTGAATAAAATATTTTAGTTTTTTATACAAATAATAAAATAATAATTAAATTAATCCATCCTTAAGTAAGGGAACCTTGTGCACCATAATTCCATTAATCTCCATTCAAAATTTTAATATTTCTTTTTTGGTGGGGGAGAGAGGTGATTATAAAAATTTAAAAGAACATGGCCCAAAGTATGATCTAAAATTTAGGTCATATTTTTTTTGTTGATAAGCAAAACTTTCACCAAACGCCTAGAAACCAGTCAAAACTTTTATTCAGAATATACTTACAGCCCACTCAGCTCAAATTCGCAAACAAACGTTAAAACATGTCGAAAATTCTAACTAAAATTTCAAGTAAAAGCATTACCGAAAATATATTTATTAAAAACGTTAAGAAACCAACATTTAAAGAACCAAAATTTTATTGTGTAGATAGATCTCATTTCTAACGTTGAATTTAAGATATATGAAGCTAATAAATGTTTTGTTTTTTTAACATTAAAAAAAAAATAGAACTCGAGAAAGCCCTGCTTTAGTTCCACTACCGGAACTGGCCATCGGTAATAGAGAGGTTGTTTGTTATTTTGGTTAAAATATTAATAATAAGAGTGAACATATATTTGGGTCAGAATATACTCCAGTTGTGTAGGAAAGATGGTATAAGCCCCACAAAATAAGGTAAGAAAAGTAAACTAAAGTTTTAAAAAAATGGTTACGTTATAGGTAATGAGACAAGGAATGCCACAATTCGCCGCGGCCGATTAGCCGCCAAACCTGTATTCATTTGAGGTAGAATTCGGATGCATCGCGGCGAGGCGTGAGAACTCTGCCTCAAAGCTATGGAGCCGAATTACCTTTACTGAGTGTCGAGTTCACAAAAACCTCAACGACACACGCGTTTGTGACCTTATCCAAACTAATGTTTTGTTTGGTTCGTTGCTCTGTTCGTCGTTCGTCGAAATGTTCAGGTCTGTAAGAAGCTTTAAATCACCTTTGTGGATTTTTATACTTAATATTTTATTCATAGATAAAAATAAAGATAGACAAAAACTTCTTAGTAAAATTTTGTACAAAAAGCAACAGGAATAATAAATTGAATAAAATATTTTAGTTTTTTATACAAATAATAAAATAATAATTAAATTAATCCATCCTTAAGTAAGGGAACCTTGTGCACCATAATTCCATTAATCCACATTCAAAATTTTAATATTTCTTTATTGGTGGGGGAGAGAGGTGATTATAAAAATTTAAAAAAACATGGCCCAAAGTATGATCTAAATTTTAGGTCTTATTTTTTTTGTTGATAAGCAAAACTTTCACCAAACGCCTAGAAACCAGTCAAAACTTTTATTCAGAATATACTTACAGCCCACTTAGCTCAAATTCGCAAACAAACGTTAAATAAATATTGAAAAAAAGTTTTTGTTTTCTATATTTGACATTAAAAAAACATGTAGAAAATTCTAAGTAAAAGCATTACCGAAAATATATTTATTAAAAACGTTAAGAAACCAACATTTAAAGAACCATAATTTTATTGTGTAGATAGATCTCATTTCTAACGTTGAATTTAAGATATATGAAGCTAATAAATGTTTTGATTTTTTAACATTAAAAAAAAATAGAACTCGAGAGGGCCATGCTTTAGTTCCACTACCGGAACTGGTCATCGGTAATAGAGAGATTGTTTGCTATTTTGGTTAAAATTAAAACACATATTTGGGTCAGAATATACTCCAGTTGTGTGGGAAAGATGGTATAAGCCCCACAAAATAAGGTAAGAAAAGTAAACTAAAGTTTTAAAAAAATGGTTACGTTATAGGTAATGAGACAGAGAATGCCACAATTCGCCGCGGCCGATTATCCGCAGAACCTGTATTCATTTGAGGCAGAATTCGGATGCCTCGCGGCGAGGCGTGAGAACTCTGCCTCAAAGCTATGGAGCCGAATTACCTTTACTGAGTGTCGAGTTCACAAAAACCTCAACGGACTCTTGCTGCTCTGCTTTTCCAAAATAGAACAAATTTATTTACGTAATTTAATTTACCTTATCTTTGGATATTTGAAAAAAATATATTTTTTTAATGTCAGAAAAACATTTGTTTTTCATTGTAAATCAGTATTTTTTTTTGACCTGTACAAATCTGCAAACTTATCTTTGATGTTGAGGAAAAACCAGAAGCGTTTGCCGAATGGCTGGGATTCGCGGAACTGTTTGCACACGCGTTTGTGACCTTATCCAAACTAATGTTTTGTTTGGTTCGTTGCTCTGTTCGTCGTTCGTCGAAATGTTCAGGTCTGTAAGAAGCTTGAAATCACCTTTGTGGATTTTTATACTTAATATTTTATTCATAGATAAAAATAAAGATAGACAAAAACTTCTTAGTAAAATTTTGTACAAAAAGCAACAGGAATAATAAATTGAATAAAATATTTTAGTTTTTTATACAAATAATAAAATAATAATTAAATTAATCCATCCTTAAGTAGGGGAACCTTGTGCACCATAATTCCAATAATCCCCATTCAAAATTTTAATATTTCTTTATTGGTGGGGGAGAGAGGTGATTATAAAAATTTAAAAGAACATGGCCCAAAGTATGATCTAAATTTTAGGTCTTATTTTTTTTGTTGATAAGCAAAACTTTCACCAAACGCCTAGAAACCAGTCAAAACTTCTATTCAGAATATACTTACAGCCCACTTAGCTCAAATTCGCAAAGAAACGTTAAATAAATATTGAAAAAAAGTTTTTGTTTTCTATATTTGACATTAAAAAAACATGTAGAAAATTCTAAGTAAAAGCATTACCGAAAATATATTTATTAAAAACGTTAAGAAACCAACATTTAAAGAACCATAATTTTATTGTGTAGATAGATCTCATTTCTAACGTTGAATTTAAGATATATGAAGCTAATAAATGTTTTGTTTTTTAACATTAAAAAAAAAAATAGAACTCGAGAGGGCCATGTTTTAGTTCCACTACCGGAACTGGTCATCGGTAATAGAGAGGTTGTTTGTTATTTTGGTTAAAATATTAATAATAAGAGTGAACACATATTTGGGTCAGAATTTACTCCAGTTGTGTAGGAAAGATGGTATAAGCGCCACAAAATAAGGTAAGAAAAGTAAACTAAAGTTTTAAAAAAATGGTTACGTTATAGGTAATAAGACAGGGAATGCCACAATTCGCCGCGGCCGATTAGCCGCCGAACCTGTATTCATTTGAGGGAGAATTCGGATGCTTCGCGGCGAGGCGTGAGAACTCTGCATCAAAGCTACGGAGCCGAATTACCTTTACTGAGTGTCGAGTTCACAAAAACCTCAACGGACTCTTGCTGCTCTGCGTTTCCAAAATAGAACAAATTTATTTACGTTATTTCATTTACCTTATCTTTGGATATTTGAAAAAAATATATTTTTTTAATGTCAGAAAAACATTTGTTTTTCATTGTAAATCAGTATTTTTTTCTGACCCGTACAAATCTGCAAACTTATCTTTGATGTTGAGGAAAAACCAGAAGCGTTTGCCGAATGGCTAGGATTCGCGGAACTGTTTGCACACGCGTTTGTGACCTTATCCAAACTAATATTTTGTTTGGTTCGTTGCTCTGTTCGTCGTTCGTTGAAATGTTCAGGTCTGTAAGAAGGTTTAAATCACCTTTGTGGATTTTTATACTTAATATTTTATTCATAGATAAAAATAAAGATAGACAAAAACTTCTTAGTAAAATTTTGTACAAAAAGCAACAGGAATAATAAATTGAATAAAATATTTTAGTTTTTTATACAAATAATAAAATAATAATTAAATTAATCCATCCTTAAGTAGGGGAAGCTTGTGCACCATAATTCCATTAATCTCCATTCAAAATATTAATATTTCTATAGAGGTGATTATAAAAATCTAAAAGAACATAGTCCAAAGTATGATCTAAGATTTAGGTCTTATTTTTTTGTTGATAAGCAAAACTTTCACCAAACGCCTAGAAACCAGTCGAAACTTTTATTCAGAATATACTTACAGCCCACTCAGCTCAAATTCGCAAACAAACGTTAAATAAATATTGAAAAAAAGTTTTTGTTTTCTATATTTGACATTAAAAACACATGTGGAAAATTCTAAGTAAAAGCATTACCAAAAATATATTTATTAAAAACGTTAAGAAACCAACATTTAAAGAACCATAATTTTATTGTGTAGATAGATCTCATTTCTAACGTTGAATTTAAGATATATGAAGCTAATAAATGTTTTGATTTTTTAACATTAAAAAAAAATAGAACTCGAGAGGGCCATGCTTTAGTTCCACTACCGGAACTGGTCATCGGTAATAGAGAGGTTGTTTGTTATTTTGGTTAAAATATTAATAATAAGAGTGAACAGATATTTGGGTCAAAATATACTCCAGTTGTGTGGGAAAGATGGTATAAGCCCCACAAAATAAGGTAAGAAAAGTAAACTAAAGTTTTAAAAAAATGGTTACGTTATCGGTAATAAGACAGGGAATGCCACAATTCGCCGCGGCCGATTAGCCGCCAAACCTGTATTCATTTGAGGCAGAATTCGGATGCTTCGCGGCGAGGTGTGAGAACTCTGCATCAAAGCTACGGAGCCGAATTACCTTTACTGAGTGTCGAGTTCACAAAAACCTCAACGGACTCTTGCTGCTCTGCTTTTCCAAAATAGAACAAATTTATTTACGTAATTTAATTTACCTTATCTTTGGATTTTTGAAAAAAATATATTTTTTTAATGTCAGAAAAACATTTGTTTTCAGTATTTTTTTCTGACCCGTACAAATCTGCAAACTTATCTTTGATGTTGAGGAAAAACCAGAAGCGTTTGCCGAATGGCTAGGATTCGCGGAACTGTTTGCACACGCGTTTGTGACCTTATCCAAACTAATGTTTTGTTTGGTTCGTTGCTCTGTTCGTCATTCGTCGAAATGTTCAGGTCTGTAAGAAGCTTGAAATCACCTTTGTGGATTTTTATACTTAATATTTTATTCATAGATAAAAATAAAGATAGACAAAAACTTCTTAGTAAAATTTTGTACAAAAAGCAACAGGAATCATAAATTGAATAAAATATTTTAGTTTTTTATACAAATAATAAAATAATAATTAAATTAATCCATCCTTAAGTAGGGGAACCTTGTGCACCATAATTTAATTAATCCCCATTCAAAATTTTAATATTTCTTTATTGGTGAGGGAGAGAGGTGATTATAAAAATTTAAAAGAACATGGCCCAAAGTATGATCTAAATTTTAGGTCTTATTTTTTTTGTTGATAAGCAAAACTTTCACCAAACGCCTAGAAACCAGTCAAAACTTTTATTCAGAATATACTTACAGCCCACTCAGCTCCAATTCGCAAACAAACGTTAAATAAATATTGAAAAAAAGTTTTTGTTTTCTATATTTGACATTAAAAAAACATGTAGAAAATTCTAAGTAAAAGCATTACCGAAAATATATTTATTAAAAACGTTAAGAAACCAACATTTAAAGAACCATAATTTTATTGTGTAGATAGATCTCATTTCTAACGTTGAATTTAAGATATATGAAGCTAATAAATGTTTTGATTTTTTAACATTTAAAAAAAATAGAACTCGAAAGGGCCATGCTTTAGTTCCACTACCGGAACTGGTCATCGGTAATAGAGAGGTTGTTTGTTATTTTGGTTAAAATATTAATAATGAGAGTGAACACATATTTGGGTCAGAATATACTCCAGTTGTGTGGGAAAGATGGTATAAGCCCCACAAAATAAGGTAAGAAAAGTAAACTAAAGTTTTACAAAAATGGTTACGTTATAGGTAATGAGACAGGGAATGCCACAATTCGCCGCGGCCGATTAGCCGCCGAACCTGTATTCATTTGAGGCAGAATTCGGATGCTTCGCGGCGAGGCGTGAGAACTCTGCCTCAAAGCTATGGAGCCGAATTACCTTTACTGAGTGTCGAGTTCACAAAAACCTCAACGGACTCTTGCTGCTCTGCGTTTCCAAAATAGAACAAATTTATTTACGTAATTTAATTTACCTTATCTTTGGAATTTGAAAAAAGTATATTTTTTTAATGTCAGAAAAACATTTGTTTTTCATTGTAAATCAGTATTTTTTTAACGTTTCAAAAACATTTAAAAAAAAATTGTTTTTTTGATGTGGTCAAAACATTTTATTTTCAATGTTAGAAAAACATAAGATTACTTTTGTAACGTCACAAAACGGGTTATTAAGCTTCTTTTTCACTATGAATATGACGTTGGAACAAACATCCAACCTAACGTTATGTTTATAAATTAAACATTATTTTGACGTTATTAAAATGTTTTTTTGTGTAGTGGAGCGTATTCCATTAAGGAACTGTTGAATTCAGTGTTGCACCAAGTGCAACTTTTTTGCCACCGGAATTGAAAACTTTTCCCGCCATTTAGTTTTTTTACTCGAAAATAAATGTGTGTGAAGTGTGAAATTTCCTACATTACTGTGTAGTAGTTATTTTCATTGAAATTGCTCCAGGTGCAAATTTTTGACAGCACAAAATAAGTGTTAGTGCACTTATTTTCATGGAAAACGCTATTACATTGTAATTATTTAATAATTATAAACTTTTTAAAACAAAAACTGCACTCAATTTAACAGGCAGTTTGACAAATATGATCCAATGACTATAATTTAAATGTCATAGGTGTCAAACTGTCAGCCGGAAACAGTTATTCGAGTGGTGGATAAAACCAACCTTGTTGCCATATTTTTTGTAAGTATGACCACTAGCCTCCTATATACCTCTTTTGGTTGGGGTAAACAAGGTTTTACTAAAAACAGATGTAGTTAGGTCGAATTTGGAGTTTTGGCAGTACATACCAAAAAAAACCATGACAGAACAGAGGTGCACAAGAGTTCAACAAAACAAATATAAAAATTATAATTATTTTTTAATAGTTTGCTACCTAAATAAATTGCAGTTTAATAATTTTTTACACTATTTCATACTTATCCGGAATCAGTACCGTTTCGATCGAGTGCTTCACTGGAGAATCGTCGTCCACCAACAGAACATCAAGAATCTAAAAAATAAAATAATTTTTAAATTATCAATGTAAAAAAGACATAAAGTCAGTTCTGTTAGTGAGACCAAGGCCAACACAAAAATAGAGGCCACGACTCTGAAAAAATTAGCTGTTCTCCTGGGGCTGAATTTTACATTGGGTCAGATGTTTTTTTATGATATATTTCAGTGAAATATTCTCAGACACCATCCCGATATTCCACCAAAGTTTTGTAAGGAAGCAAAATGATTAAAAGGTTATAATCTTTAAGATTTAGCATTCCTTATGTTGAATTCAAATTACCCGCCATGTACCACATGCCAACTGTTATATTTGACATGCATTTGATTGACTATGTCATCTGTGATTGTCACATTCGCTTCTGCTTCAAACTTAATTTTTGTGTGAGCTAATGAAGCGGCTCTGAAAAATTAAGGATTGCTATGGATTTTAAAAGAAAGAATATAGTAAAAACAATCTCAAAACCGGCTTTATTTCTAAAAAAAATCAAATATTCATGAACCGTCATTCCATCTTCAATATTTTAAAAACAATCAGCTGTGTCGTAACGTGACCATCAAAAAAAAAATCAGCCCCGGATGTGATGTCAACAAAGTGGAGGATCGTGCCCCGTCCGTTTTGATAGACAAGACGCTAGCCCTACCAAGTACACTTCAATCCCTGACTTCGCATGCGTAGATCTACCAATATTATTTACCTCATGTATTAGAATAGATGTACAGGGTGATTTTCACTTGAATGATTCTAACCACATGAAAATAGAAAGTTTCAATGACCTAACGAAACCTAATCAGATCTAACCGAACCGAACCAAAGCAAACTAAACCAATATTTAAAAAAAAAAAAAAACTTTCCTGACTTCCTACCCGGGATCCTAGAGGATGTGAATCCGAACCGGACCGTACCGAACCGAACCTATCCAAACCTACCCCAACCCAACTAAATCTAATTAGCAGTACGTGTTGTAGTTTAGTTTGGATAGGTTAGGTTTGGTTCAGTTTAGTTAGGTTCGATTCGGATTCACATCCTCTAGGATCCCATGCAGGAAGTCAGGAAAGTTTTTTTTTGAAAAAAATTATTGGTTCAGTTTCCTTTGGTTCGGTTCGGTTAGATTTGATTAGGTTTCGTTAGGTTAGGTTTTTGAAACTTTCTATTTTCATGTGGTTAGAATCATTCAAGTAAAAATCACCCTGTATTCATCTATTCTAATACATGAGGTAAATAATATTGGTAGATCTGCGCATGCGAAGTCAGGGATTGAAAGTGGACTTGGTAGGGCTAGCGTCTTGTGTTTTGATAGCCCTGGTGAGACTCATAAGATTTGGTATACCTGGAGACCCTGTATGTATGACACATTTGAAAGAAATAGAGAGGCGACAAACCCATCAGAGTCACTGAAACTTACATTTTTTGATTGTTATTTTCTGGACAAATTCATTGGCGTTTCAATCAAATAATTTAAGTTGTCAGCGGTCACTGAGACCCGTATTCGGGCTGGAAGTAGGAAAGTAGTGGAATACATGATGACCTCTCGTCTTCACGAAGTTTTTCGTCATTCCGTCGTAGGCAGCAAAACAGGTGAGAAGTGGGTATTTGTTTTTTACGCAAATTCTAGCTCAGGCCATGCCGCGTATTACATTTAGTGTTCGGCAAAAAGTACAGATCATTCAATGGTATTTCGGGGGAAAAAGCTGTCAAGATGTGGCAAATTTATTTGTTGTCGCGTTTGAGGGAAGTAGTAGTAGTGGGGGGGTTGACCCGCAGGTCTGACAAGTAGGCCAGAGTAGGCCCTTTTTGCCATGCCCCAAGTCTGTCCCTTAACCCACTCTCTGCACTTCCCTTTGATGGTCGGGTAACTCATTGAACCTGTTCTCTTTACAAAGTTCAGTAAGTCTGCCCATTTGAGCATGTGGAGTTCTTCCTCGCTCAGAGTTGGCGCTCCGAGTGCCTGTTGTCTCATCCTTGCGTACGCCTCGCATTCTGCCACGAGGTGTCTTGATGTCTCTTCTTCCTGTCCACAGGCTGGGCAGGTAGGGTCATTCTCGACTCCTATACGTGTCATGTGCCTCCTCAACCGGTTATGTCCGGTTAGAGTACCTATCAGCAGTCCGAGGTCTTTTCGTGTCCGTCCCAGCATCCATCTAATTCTGGTCGCTTTTGGACGGTCTACGAATTCTCTGGTCTGTCTGCAACCCGTTCCTGTTTCCCAGGAGCGTTTGAGGGAAGGTATATTCCAAGCCATGTCCAAAAAATACTGACCCATTTTCAACAAACAAGGTCTGTTAATTTTTGCCAGAAACGTAGCAGTGGAGAGACACCTTCTGTTCGTGAAATGGGAGAGTAAAGGGAACGGTGCGAAACTATGATTTGTGCCGTAGCAGAAGCTTTGCCTACCTATTCCAGTAAGATATATGATGATATATCACCCTTAACCATCCGAAACATTTTGAAACGACATGGATATTGGAGTTTTAAAGTAAAGAAAACGCAAGAAGTTTTCCAGATGATCAGTTTCGAAGAATGGAGTTTTGTGAAACCATGACTGAAGAAGCGAATAAGGATAAAAATTGTATTAAAAATATTAGTTTTACAGACAAAAGTTTGTTTTCGTTACTGGTCATGGAAAAATAAACATTGGCATACTGCAGAACGGACCAGTATCCTTAAAAACTTAATGTCTGGACTGGGATTTTGGGTGACAATATCATTGGTTCCTTTTTCATCAATGATCATTTACAAGAGAGAAATTATTTAGCACTGTTGCAGGACCATATCATTCCTGCGATTCGACAGGTGCCAAATGTTGATTTTAACCCAATTTGGTTTATGCAAGATGGTTGCCCAGCTCATGACACTTTGCCTGTAAGAGTGGTTTTAAATGAAATGTCTCCAAGGCGTCTCATTACCAGTGTTGCCACCCTGAGGTCTTCGGTAGAAGAAAGAAAAATCGGTAGATTTCGGTAGATTTTTTAATCATCTCAGCAAGCAGTGCTGGAGAACTATCGATAGTTTGGATTGATTTAGTAGGTAAATTGTATTTCTACGATTTGTTTTTACTGACAAAATACCAAAATTAAGAATTAAATAAAAAAATTAGGTACATACTAGGGACCTATTGCAATAAAGCCAGGCACAAATTGTGCCGGGCACTATATTGACAGTTTCACATTAAAAACTGACAGTTGATCTTTCAAAATTGACATACCAAAGTCGACTTTAGAAATCCAGTCGTTTATTTTCCATTAATTGTGGCGTCACTATTAATTCCGGCTCTTATAATACACAATGGCCTTATTTTGAAAGAAGACAGCTGTTCTTATAATGTAAAACTGTCAATATAGTGCCCGCCTCAATTTGTGCCTGGCTTTATTGCATTAGGTCCCTATTAGGTAGATAATATTATAAAAAAAACCTCAGGGTTTATAATAGCGTGATCTTTAATACCGCTTGCGGCTGCCGGCTGAGTATATCGCAAAATCCAAGAGATGGCGCTATAAATACACTTTTAAAAACAATGGCTTGAAATAAAATTTTTATTCTACAAAGGAGCTTACATAAAAAGAATATTTTATTTATGGTGTTTTTTTTTAATCGCGATTACGAGGCGTATAAAAAAAAACAAGTTTATATTGAAGAAAAAAATCGGTAGAAAACTATGGTAATTCGGTATATCGTAAAGTAAAAGGCTAAATCGGTAGATCTACCGAAAAATCGGTAGAGTTGGCAACACTGCTTATTACAAGCAGACAAGATACTATCAGCTGGTCTTTGAGATCACCAGTTTTAGCACCCAAAGATTTTTTTATGGGGCTATGCAAATAGCTAAATGAGTTAGTTAAACTTGCAACTAAACGGCCGAGATTGCGCGTTTAAGTTAAACATCGTTTAAAACCCTTTCAGCTTCTGTTAAAATATGGTGCAAAAGAAATTAACGAATTAAACGACGTTTATGGTTAAATGACCCTTTAAATCGAATGGGAAAGGCGAACAAATATCGAAACACAAAATATCGAAAAACAAAATATCGAATTAAAGTATCGAAAGTACATAATATCGAAACTAAAAAATATCGAAACTACAAAATATCGAAACTACAAAATATCGAAAATACAAAATATCGAAACAACAAAATATCGAAAATACAAAATATCGAAAACACAAAATATCGAATAACAAAATATCGAAAATGCAATATATCGAAACAACAAAATATCGAAAATCAAAAACAGAAAATTTCGGAACCTTCACCTAACCTGACCCCGACCTAATCTAACGTAACCTAATCTGATATAACCACACGAAAATAGATAGTTTCAAAAACCTAACCTAACGAAACCTAATGAAATCAAACCGAACCAAAGCAAACTAAAGCAACAATTTTTTTCAAAAAAAAACGGGATCTTAGAAGGTGTAAATTCGAACCGAACCGAACGGAACCGAACCGAACCTATCGAAACCTAACCATACCCAATCAAACCTAATTAACAGTGTTGTAGTTTAAATTGGTTAGGTTAGGTTTGATTCGGTTCAGTTACGTTCGGTTTGGTTTGGTTCGGTTCGGTTCGTATTCACACCCTCTAGGATCCCGGGAAAGAAGTCAGGAAAGTTTTTTTTTTTAATTGTTGGTTCAGTTTGGTTCGGTTCGTTTCGGTTAGATTTTTGAAACTTTCTATTTTTATGAGGTTAGGTCAGATTAGGTTAGGTTACGTCAGGGTCGGGTTATGTTAAGGTTTCGGAATTTTCTATTTTTGATTTTCGATATTTGTTAATTTCGATATTTTGTATTTTCGATATTTTGTATTTTCGATATTTTGTATTTTCGATATTTTGTATTTTCGATACTTTGTGATTCGATATTTGGTAGTTTCGGTATTTTGTAGTTTCGATATTTTGTGGTTTCGATATTTTGTAGTTTCGATATATTAGCAGTGTTGTAGTTTAGTTTGGTTAGGTTAGGTTTGATTCGGTTCAGTTACGTTCGGTTTGGTTTGGTTTGGTTCGGTTCGTATTCACACCCTCTAGGATCCCGGGAAAGAAGTCAGAAAAGTTTTTTTTTTAAATTGTTGGTTCAGTTTGGTTCGGTTCGTTTCGGCTAGATTTGATTAGGCTTTGTCAGGTTAGATTTTTGAAACTTTCTATTTTTATGAGGTTAGGTCAGATTAGGTTAGGTTACGTCAGGGTCGGGTTATGTTAAGGTTTCGAAATTTTCCATTTTTGATTTTCGATATTTGTTAATTTCGATATTTTGTATTTTCGATATTTTGTATTTTCGATATTTTGTATTTTCGATATTTTGTATTTTCGATATTTTGTATTTTCGATATTTTCTATTTTCGATATTTTGTATTTTCGATATTTTGTGATTCGATATTTTGTAGTTTCGATATTTTGTAGTTTCGATATTTTGTGGTTTCGATATTTTGTAGTTTCTATATGTTGTAATTCGATAAAATGTAGTTTCGATATTTTGTGGTTTCGATATTTTGTAGTTTCGATATTTTGTATGTTTTCGATATTTTGTATTTTCGATATTTTGTATTTTTGATATTTTGTGATTCGATATTTTGTAGTTTCGATATTTTGTGGTTTCGATATTTTGTGATTCGATATTTTGTAGTTTCGATATTTTGTAGTTTCGATATTTTGTGGTTTCGATATTTTGTAATTTGATAAAATGTAGTTTCGATATATTGTATGTTTTCGATATTTTGTATTTTCGATATTTTGTGTTTTCGATATTTTCTGTTTCGATATTTTTTTGCCCTTCCATCGAATGGTGTAAGTCCTTGATAAACAAACACGTTTCTCCGTCACCTCCTGTAAATGTTTGTCAAAAATTGTTTATTTTTATTTTCCGACGCTTATGAATGAACAAGGACGACAGGTGCGTCTCTCTCTAAACAAGTAGAGTATAGAGGACCGATATTACCCTCCTTGGATTTTGAGTTTGATAAGTTTGTCGCGCCTTTATTTCTTTAAAATATGTCATACATGCAGGGTCTCTACACTTACCTTAATACTAGCATAGGACGACTTGGATGAAAACGACACTGACAGTGGGAAAAAGTCGTTGGGAATGGACTTGGGCGCGTGGAATTCCAACGAGCCGCTCTTTGTGCCGGCATCGATCAGCGGCAGACTCCAGACCAACTGGTTGCGTCTCGATTCATGTATGTAGGTGCCGTCACATTCGCCGACTAACGGCGTGCAACCGATTCTGTTAAAAAAGGAAATAACGCTAGAGTTAGGTTAAAATAATAAAAGGGCCACTTTTTCACTTCGGCTTATCTTAAGTTTTAACCGAATAGGTTACAGCATAAATACATGTTCAAGTGCGCATGCGTGTGTTTTGTCATGTACCCAAGTAACATTTCTTTATTTATAGCAGAAGCTAAAAGGTTGCCAGCGCCTTTCCTTAAAACCATTAGTTTCAATGTTTGGTCGCTAGCACGTTCGCATTACCCTTATATACCCCTTAGACCTCCTAAATGGGACTCCCCAATTGGTGGTGGCAACCTATGTATTAAACTCACTATAAAACCATAAGAAATAAACTCCAGCTTCGCCCTCTAGCGGTTCCACCAGTATAGAACCTTTTAGAGCCTAAAGCTATTATGTCAGGTTCTAAAAGCAACTCAGAAACGTCCTCTATCCTATTATAAAACTAGATTTGGTAATTTGGTATCCTGGCGATTCTGTTGAATACCATAATACCTTTAGAGTAAAGAAGTTTTTCTATAAAAGCTATGGCGATATTTTAGATTCACAATGGCTATATAAAATAATTTAGGTCACAAAATTGCCAAAAATGTCAGAGTCCCAAGATTATTTTATCACATAAAAATATACCGAGTTTGTCGTTTTGTTGATGATCAAATTGCCTGCCAGATTTATTTTTCTGATAAAATCGTATCTGAAAAGCTCTGAAAACAAGCGCGCCACCTCAAGAATGCTTTTTAATAGTTTTTTGATAACAAAATAACGAATATTTAAAATTAAAAAAAAATCATTTACACTATTCACCATTAAAAAAGTCTGTTTGGTTTACATAAATCAAAATTAAAGTAAAATTATTGTTAAAAAACACTGCAAAATCGACTAGATAAATATTTTCTCTTTACAATATTTTTTAAATAAATTTGTATACGCCATTATGGTTTTATAGTGGTCACTTGGTTTTATTTGTTACTGTATCGCAACTAGGATTTTTGAGTGCCCTTATGAAACCAACAAAAAAGAACAATGTAAACATAGTCACCATAACCTCACTTAAATTTTTTGTATTTGTTTTTAAAGTGTTTAAAAGCGTATAATTGAACACTATTAAATGTTTTTTTCGTGCAATTTCGACACAATCGAGAGGGCCAGTGCAATGATATTCGTTGTGCCTGCAGGTTGGAGGGCAACCTCTTATATTGGTCGTCTAAATAGGCCTTATCTAGGCCTGGGTGTCCTACCCAGGAGGACGGAAACTCAACAATTATTAATTATTTGGCTTTAAATAATCAATCTTGCAATAGGTAGGTACCAATCTGTACCTAGGTATATCTATTATTTTTACAAGAAATACCTAAAAAAATAAAACACGAAAGTATTTACTTACTTCTGTTAGAACCCTTAAGGAAACAAGGTTTTATATGGCCGCCTATTTAAATAATTAGGCATTTCGTTTCCCTAGTAATGAAAAAGTGTTAGTCTAAACACGAAACGTCGCCATAAAATCAATGGTTGTTTTTCTTCAACTTCCCAAAACCCACAAAACATACAATTAATTATTTAAATAATATTTAATATACAGCTATGGGTAACTATAAATACAAAAGAATTAAGTTTACCTTTAAGCCTTCCTATAAAACCTTTTTAAAATGCCTAAAAATAATGGCAAAAACCAAAAGTCTAAAGTTTATATTTACCACTCTTAAAAACTTTAAGGAAACTAGGTTCTATATGGCCGCCTATCTAATCATATTTACTTTTAAACTACTGGTAACTATAAAAACAAAAGGATATAAGATAACCTTTTAGCTCTATTATAAAACACTTTTGTGATAACCTAAAGTAATGAAAAAAACTAAATGACCAAAGTTTATATTTATTTCTTTTTAAAAACTTTAGGTAAAATGGTTTATAAGACCATCTTTATAAATCAGAAATCAATAAAACAAAGAGTATCTAAAAGGAACAGAAGGAATATCAGTTTTATTATGCTCCCTTTCTAAATCACTTTTTGGTTGTATAACACTCCTTTAGGTAATTGGCAATATAAATTACCTTTATGTAGCCAAATTGATCCTAAAACCCATAACAGCACCCTCTAAATAACCTAGGAACCAAATTAATAAAACCTTGAGTGGTAATAATATTACTTGGGTAGGCACGCAGCGCAGCCAACGATAAAGACCGGCCATGGCGCGTTATAAGCAAGTCGGCGGTCACGTGATCTTTGGAGTCCCAGGATTCTTATTGTATTGCTTAATATATTATATGTTTTTACACAATTTAAATAAATTAACAAAAAATTTTTGTTCTTTTATAGGCAAAAATTGAAAAAAATATTTTGCTGATATATGTGTTTGTTATGAAATTTGCACAACATTTGTACATAATATCGATAGTAACTTCAAATCTATACAAGTCTTTTAAAATTGGCCATAACAAACCTAAGCTTTAAGTTTTTTAATTTTTCTATGAGTGTCATCATCTTTGTATGTGTTCTTATTCAAAGATTTATTAGCAGACACTAAATCATTATGCTTTTTACTAAAATTCTTTAAAAAAAATTTACATGCCCTTAAACTAATTTTTTCAAGATTTTACAATAGTTTTTCTCCACAAAAACAGTCGCTAAAGTTATCTAAAGAAAATTTTTTAATATAAAACATTTCACAATAATTCATTCAAAAGAAACAAGTGATTTTGTGAATAAGTGAGATGGTTTTCACGTTCGATAAACTGAATGTATTGGTCGTCAATAATTTTTTGAAAAATTCCCCAGCACAAAGTTTAATATATATTTCATCAATGTGTGAGTTAACTACCAACTCATGTTCTTTTAAAAGCTGTATCTTACTTTTTAAATATTGCACACTACCGGAGAGATTACTATCTGTTAGCGATATTTTACAAATCAGTTTTTTAATATTGCGAGGGTGCAGAAGACATATTACCTTAGTTTTGTAAATTGACATGTATGCACTGGATGACTGGATAAACAAAGATACAGCCAACATTAAAGTGTATACACAATATCTTCTATTCTCAGGTGACCTTTTCAAGAGACCTAATTGTTCAATAAGAAATGACAATTGAACACATTTTTCCCTCTCACTATCAAAAATGTCACTAAGGATGTCTATTACTTGATCAATCTTATCTTTTACCACTTCTTGTCCTCAATATTTGATAAAACTTTTGATTTCTTATGAGCTCAAAGTGTTTTAAGCGTTTCTTGTATTGCAGTTTCCAATTGTTGCCTCTCGACCTCAGCTAATCGAACAGTAGATACAGGTTGTCTACTTAGGTATTTCGGAACATTTTCAACACTCTCCATTTACAACACACTTATCAAACCACATAACCTGCTCGTTAGGAAAATGTTTGATGCAAACTTGTGGACGTTTTAAGATCCTTAAATCATTAGGAATTTTTCGGTTTCAGTTTTATAGTTGGACCGACAACCAACAACACTACACGTTCGCGGCATTGTGGTCGTTTTCGTGGGCTGCGTTATTTTAATAAAGTTGATAAAATTCACATAAAATTCATGCCAGAATTAAAAAAAAATCGAGGTAAACAAACATACCAAAACTGAAAATACACATGTTTTATAATGACAACTGGCCGGGAGGCGTTGTTTTGTGAGCCTCCTACGGTCACGTGATATTTCCGCGCCCGGGCCGGTCTTTCTCGTGGGTTGCGGCACGCAGTTGCTATGTAGGCGGAGGCCATATTGACATTTTGCGGTATTTTGCGTTTGTCGTGTAAAATTATGTTTTTTTCTGTGAAAAATGGAAAATAATTCACGTAAAACATGTGCGGGTTGTGGAAAAAGTCCGGAAGAAGAAAAGGAGTGTCATTCCATAGGTAACTACTTGTATTTTTCTTTATAATTTGTTAATAAAGTTCAGAGTAGTTTTTAGATGACATTAAACACTCTTCATGGTGTCCACAATAAATCTGCACAATTAGTTTTATAAAAACTACAATTTTAATCCACAATTTGATAAATTTTCACCCAATCAACAAGTTTTTAGAATAAAATAATAGACATAACCCTAAACATTTGACAATTGTCCAATAATGTAGTGACGTAAATCACCAAAACAGACGCATGCGCAGTAACCGAAATCCTGTCTACCCGAAAAAGGAACATTAAGAATTAAATAGAGGTTCTGGCATCAAGTATGCCCCATATTTATGCTCTAACGTATTTGATTTTAATCTAAGTAGTAACTCGACTTAAGTTATTCATTTACTTTCTGGTGTTTCACTTATCTTATTATTAACTTTAGTTACAAAATCTCTGGCAACGCTGCAAAAGTCCCATTTAAAACGCCAATCAATGATGTTTTTGACGGGAAACAGCTGATATTTTTTCTGGAATTTGTTTTGTTTACAATTTCAAAAAACCACGCAAATTTCTAATAAAGTTAGGGTAAAATCGTAAAAGCAAAAAAAACGAGGTTAACTTTTGATAATTTTTGGTAAAAAGTAAAAAAAAACACGCAGCATTCTAATAGCGCGCGAGCCCCGGCTACTTTTTTTTAAATAATTTTAATATGTTATGGAGGGGGAGGAGTAGGAACCAATATTGGTTTGGCTTGGTGACATGACAGTAACAATATACTTACGGTAGAGGAATGACAACATTGACATCAGCCAATTCCAAATTTGTGTGGGCAAGTTCGTATTCTATGTTGACGTCACAGCTGCCGTCACCGGCTTCCGACGGCCAACAGTTAATGAGGAGGGGAACAAAGGCCTCTTCGGTGCTTTGCAGGCGCCATTTTAGGACGCCTACGTCTGTGTGTAAAGGGAAGGGTTTTGACGGATGTTTAAGACCAATCTTAAAAAAAAAAAAGAAATTATTTAGTAAAGGAAGGCTAACCGCAAAAGTGACACTTTCCGCACTTGTTAGGAAATATATAAGTGCCCCTTTTCCACACTGCATCGTATTTTATACAGCGTGGCCAGCCTTTTATCTAGGGGTATAAGGATTGTATGGGAGAACAGAAAAGCGTAAAACCAACGTTGCCAGTTTAGCAAAAATATCAGTATAAGCCGCGACTGAATTCGCGAATGGTCAATTTAGTCAGTTTTATGTAAGTGGATTCATTAAATGGGGTGATACACAAGCATAATAATACATTAAAATTCTTCTTGTTCCTAAAAGTAAATAATTTACTTACTTTTACAAACAAACAGACTTTAAAAATGTTATTCTGGTTATTGATTTTCGTTTCACATTCACTTAAGTCAATTTTGATTGAAAGATAACTTACCAATCTACAGATAAGCTACCTATTATTTAATTTTAGTTATTTTAATGCATTTTTAGTCCAACCACAAAAAAAGGTAATGGTGGACTACAGTGCCGCAGCGTGGGTAGGGGACGCGGCAGGAAAGCGAGACACTAGGGGGGCGGCAGAGGTGGTATGAAGTCTCAAAACTAGGTCCGCTGACTATACTTTTCCTAATATCAAAATGATGAATAGTAGTCCCCTCAGAGTAATAACATATAAAGAGAAGTAGTAGCCCCGGTTTCGGCGGTCATTGATTCATTTGTTGGTAAACAATGTAGCTTTTCCGCTGTTGCGCCTCCTCTGCCTCTGTAAAATTTTATAAATAATAAGTAAGGTTCAACTTCTTACCTTACCAAAATATATAGTGCTTTGAGTTGGTTAGGCTATTCAAACCGTGCGATAATTTGTCATGCGCTTATTAGCCCGCGTCGCGTCGTTTTATGCTGTGTATTTCTTATTACAATCTGCGATGAAAACTCATTTAGACAACATAATTTATGAACGGCCCCTTTTCCCACAATTTTTTCAGGACGTGGCAACAGGTGTATGACAACGGATTTCGTGTTAGCAGGGCCGGGTTTCGTTTTGAGCTACTTGGACTATATCCCCAGGTAAAAAGGGAATCCTTTTTCCTATTGTGGAGGACGATTAACTATTAGTCATTGTTCCAACAGTTTTAACCGGTATTAAGGATATTCTATTTTATTATTTTAAAATGCGGCTTTTCTGTTTGGAGAGTTGAAGCACTATTAACCATTCAAACGAAAATTTCATAGGATTGTTTTAATTTTCTCTAAATATTTAGTAGTTTTTTAGTTTTTCTGTGTGAAACCACACCTTAAGGAAAACAAGCGTCTTGGAATTAAATAAATGGATCCATGACGGATCTGATACCTTCCTAGCCCATTAGCACACTCCACGTTATATCAACCTTGAAAACAGTTTTTTGTAAATATCTCCGAAATGAAAGCTCCTACGAACTTTTCGGCTATAACATAATTTTTTTCAAAAAACGCGCGCTACTATATTCCGAAAACCGCATATTAATGCGACGTTCCGTTAAAAAGTTGTCATTTTTTACCTGTCAAAAAACTGTCATTAGCATTCACAAATTTTGACTATTTTACCTGAAAATTTCATGTAAATCGGTTAAGCGGTTTAGGAGCTATCGCGTTACGGACAGATATACATACATAGTGTTAATTTTTTAATTTTTTCCTATAGTTTTATCATAGTTCCTATCAGTCTTCCAATGCTCAGCTCTCTAGGGTTTTTGAAAGTGGGTAATGTTACTGTTACATAACTTGACATTTATAGGGGAGGAGAGTAAATGAAAATTTTTGGAGTTTTAAAATTTTTCCCCATGGTTTTGTCATAGTTTCTATCAGCCTTCCAAAGCTCAGCTCTCTAGCGTTTCTGGAAGTGGGCAATGTTACTTTTATATAAATTTACATTTATAGGAGAGGGAAGTAAATTAAAATATTGGTGTTTTAAATTTTTTTCCTATAGTTTTATTATAGTGTCTTTCAGTCTTAAAAAGCTCAGCTCTCTAGCGTTTCTGGAAGTGGGCAGTGTTACTTTTACATAACGTTACATTTATATGGGAGGGAAGTAAATTAGAATTTTGGGGTGTTTTTTCCTATAGTTTTATCATAGTTCCTATCAGGCTGCCAAAGCTCAGCTCTCTAGCATTTCTAGAAGTGGGTAATGTTACTTTTAAATAATTTTACATGTATAGGGGAGGGGAGTAAATTAGAATTTGGGGCTTTTTGATTTTTTCCAGGAGTTTGGTCATAATTTCTATCAGTCTGCCAAATTTCAGCTCTGTAGCATGTCTGGAAGTACAATAGAATTTTGATGATCTATACATGAGTGAGTGAGTCAGTGAGTGGCAATTTCGACGTTTTTTGAAATTTCGTAACTACTTTACTACTTTATAGAAATCCATGAAACTTGGAGGGGTTGTTAACTCTATGAAGGTCTACGGCTGTGCTGTATGAGATTCGTAGCTCTTTCCGAAGTAGGGTTTTAGATACGTCAAATATGGGCTGAAATGTTTCAAGAAAAGATGGTACGGCAGCGCGAACTTGGCGAGGCACTGCCATGCCCTGAGATAAAGACAATGGAAGTCCAAAGTTTTATTTCTACTCAATCATTGTCTACGAGTTTTAAACAAAAGATTATTTTTTCACTTATATAATGGCAACAAGTTTAATTAGGTGGGTCCTCAAGTCGTGAACGGTTAGCCCAGATATTCCTAAGCTCTAAGGTTGACACTGACAGTAACATGTGTTTGTATTAAATGCAATGTTGTCTTGGCCGGTGGACTCGGTATATTGAATTTTTGGTATTTTTTTCTGTGTATTGAGTTTTATTTTTGTAAAAAAGAACTTAGTTGGACGTAAAAATAAACAAGAAGTGCTATGTTTCCGAAAATTTTGTGAAAATTCAACCCAGTGTGGTTTTTTCGAGATGATTCCAGTGACGCAGCTATGTTGCCATCGCCGGGGATTCTGCAAATTCTAAGTTTTCAGGAATGACCGCCACGAATAGGGAAAATTTACACGGGGCCGCGGTTGACTTCTTCTCTTTATATTATTATTACTCTAAGGTAGTCCCCCTTAAACCACAAATAAAAATTTGAAAAAAGGAGCAGACATTTCTTGAGTAAATGACATTGCAAACATCTTTTCACGTCAAACAGACACCTTAGGAATTTTTTATCTTTCTAGAACAATGCTGCACTTTTTGTCAAAGAGCGACATGCGCCACAGGCAAAAATGTTTTAAATACAAAATCAAATTTTTTAAATGAAAATCGATACAATAAGTAAACTTAAACATAACTGATAGTTTTAAGGTAAAATTGGCTAAATATAACTTTTGAAAATGGATATACAATAAGTAAAGTTATGCATAACATACAAAAATCTAATCCCAACAAAAGACTTCTGTATCATATTGGGTTAAAATTGTTTGAGGTGTTCTTAATTTATAGTGTGTATTCAAACAGCCAATTTATTTTATTCGCCGATTTCGGTGTTTTAGGATCTAAAATTCACATTAAAAAAAATTAAAAAATAAATTTCCACGTTTTTAATAGTCCATATTGATGATTCTACAAAAATGGTGCTGTGGAGTGGAAATGCATATTTTTCAAACACAGACTGCAAATGAAGCATAGTTTTAGTTACAAGATTTAAAACGAAATGTTTTCTTTATGGAGCATTTGAGTTTAATGTATAAAAAAAATTGTTTGTAATTTTTTTTTATTACAAAGCAAATACCACATTCCTCTGGTGTAGTCCCAAACCAAATATTAAAAACTCAAATTGAAAAAAATATCCTAATAAATAATATTTAACCAAGTCTTGACTATTTATCAAAAAATTGATAAAACTTAAGTTTGCAGTCATATTTTTGAAAATCAGAATCTTCTCCGGAAAATTTTACAATTTTAAACGTGCTCCATTTTTAATAACAATATTTGTGAATACAACCGGTTAATTTCTAGAGAAAGAGACGGCCCTGGATATCTAATTTACTTGTGAGGGTGACAAGTTGTGACAGATAATGTCAACTTTAGTTTGGTTTAAGTTATAGATCTTCTTATTTTCGGCAGAAAATTAGTTTTTTTCGGAGAAATCAAAAAGGAACGCTTCAATTATCATTCCTCTGGTAAGTAAATATTCGACTGATATTAATAGTATAATTTTTTTGTTAGATTGTTTTAAAATTATAAGTATAGGAACTTTGTTTATATAAAACTTTAGTTAAGTAGTCTAAATAGATTTTGATTTAAATTGGAAAACCATTAAAAAACTCATTCCTCTGGTACTCATCCCTCTGGAATTTTTATGCAATAATTCCTAAAATTCGGGCAAATAAATGTTTCTTAGCTTACAGCTAATTAGTTACATCAATTATTATTTACAGGCAATGACCAAAAATGATATCCATATGGCCCACTTTTGGTAGAATCATCCATATAGTCCATAGGTAGACTAAAAATCAAGTTTTTTAATTATTCTCGCCCTAAACAAATGTTTCAGGTTGTCCGCCCTTTGACGACTGCGACCACTTGCGCCTGTAGTTATTTATCAAGGTAACCTTTGGCAACGCTGGAACGCTTTCGACGGAAATCGGGCATATCGTGGTCTCGTATTAATACATGCTATAATCTATCTGTTTTTTATCCTCTTATGGAAATTAAGTCCCCTAGATGTGGACTTGTTCACGCAGTAGATCTACCTCATATTGAATTATTACCTGTGATCTTAATTTAAACAATTCCTTATCGACATTGGGGTGGGTCTGTAGCTGAATACCCTTGGATTCCTTATTCTCCAGTTGTACCCGTATCCTGCCCCATTTTTCGTTGCCCACGTGAAGAGTGACTAGACCTAGTAATTCGAACTGTTGAACGCCGCCGTCGCGACCCATTCTGACCACTAGTTTTTCTTCTAGTCTAAGGTGTACACTGCAAACAAACACGGAATTTTTAGATCTAATAGTTCAGGCCCTATATGTAAGATTTGAGCAATATACTGCATTTAATGGGAGAAGCTATAGCCAATATATATAGCGAAGCAACATCATCAAAATCCATGGGCGGACGATTTAAAGAGACATGCAGGAGCTAACTTTTTTGAATTTTCCTGCATTTTATAGTCCAACATGTCTTGTTTTATAGTTTCCATTTAATGAACGCAACTGTTCACTAAACACATTTATTTATTGCTAAAATTCACAAAAATTCCCGAACCCTTATAATCCCATTTTCCCTATTCTATGCCCTACAAAAATTGCTCAACTCACCCATTATCCAACAAATCTCGGCACATGAGATGAGTTAGATGGGAGCTCCGATGCCATGTGTGGTCTCCTTGCTGGGCAAAGATGGAAGGGTTCGGGATTTTTTGTGAATTTTAGCAATAAATAAATGTGTTTAGTGAACAGTTGCGTTCATTAAATGGTCCTTCGAGCCGGATTTCGAAAGCCGAAAAATTTCCTCTCTAACGATGTTTATCACTCCCCCTCAAAGCAGTCGTAAATCTTGAATAGACATACCAAAAATTGTATATATCCAAAAATCTTCATAAAAACATATTTAAGGGATGGAATCGCTTCCCCGCGAATGGTTGGGGATGGTTCCCCTTCTTAAAACATTTAAGGGAGTCTAGTATACAGTGTGTCCACGGATTGAGTGCCGGTAAGGTACAAATGACAAAAGAATTTCGATTCAGAATCTGATTTTTAGGAAATCGCTCCTGCTTGGTCTTAAACTAAGATGTTAAGAAAATGAGCTAAATCAATTAATATGCAGGGTGGTTTAGTAGGCTGATTTGATAATGAAAGGTATAAACGACAAACAATTTTCAATTTAGATTCTGATTTTCTGGGAATGGCTCCTGCTTGGTTGCAAACTAAGATGTTAAAAAAATGAGCCAGTTTTAGTAGGCTGATTTGATAAAAAGTGTTAAGAGTAAACCATCTTTGTTTAAGAGATATCCGGATATCCCATATGGATGATTCTACAAAAATGGTGCTGTGGAGTGGGAATGAATATTTTTCAAACACAGACTGCAAATGAAGCATAGTTTTAGTTATAAGATTTAAAACGAAATATTTTTTATATGGAGTGTTTGAGTTTAATGTATAAAAAAAATTGCAAGTTTATAATTTTTTTTTATTACAAAGCAAATACCTCATTCCTCTGGTGTAGTCCCAAACCAAATATTAAAAACTCAGATTGAAAAAAATATCCTAATAAATAATATTTAACCAAGTCTTAACTATTTATCAAAAAATTGATAAAACTTAAGTTTGCAGTCATATTTTTGAAAATCCGAATTTACATCTTCCCTGAAAATTTTACAATTTTAAACGTGCTCCATTTTTAATAACACAATATTTGTGAATACCACCGGTTAATTTCTAGAGAAAGAGACGGCCCTGGATATCTAATTTACTTGTGAGGATGACAAGTTTTGACAGATAATGTCAACTTTAGTTTGGTTTAAGTTATAGATCTTTTTATTTTCGGCAGAAAATTAATTTTTTCGGAGAAATCAAAAAGGAACGCTTCAATTATCATTCCTCTAGTAAGTAAATATTCGACTGATATCAATAGTATAATTTTTTTGTTGATTGTTTTAAAATTATAAGTATAGGAACTTTGTTTATATAAAACTTAAGTTAAGTAGTCTAAATAGATTTTGATTTAAATTGGAAAACCATTAAAAAACTCATTCCTCTGGTACTCATTCCTCTGGCATTTTTATGCAATAATTCCTAAAATTTGGGAAAATAAATGTTTCTTAGCTTACACCTAATTAGTTACATAAATTTAACAAAACAAAATTATTTACTGTGCTGTACTGTTATTTAAAGACAATGACCAAAAATGATATCCATATAGCCCACTTTTGGTAGAATCATCCATATTTAAGATATGGGAAAAGGTTATTAAAAAGAGTTGTTTAGAATCAAAAGTTACGGCAGATTCTCAATTTTCAGAAAAATCAGCCAACTTTGATTTTGTAAGTCAATTAATAAAATTTTTCTTTAGACGATTTTTACCTGATTTTTCTGAAAATTAAGAATCAGTTGTAATTGTAAACCCGCTCAACCACCCTGTATATTGATTGATTTGGCTTATTTTCTTAACATCTTAGTTTAAGACCAAGCAGGAGCGATTTCCTAAAAATCAGATTCTGAATCGAAATTTTTTTGTCATTTGTACCTTACCGGCTCTCAATCCGTGGACACACGGTATACTAGACTCCCTTAAATGTTTTAAGAAGGGAAACCACCCCCAACCATTCGCGGGGAAGCGATTCCATCCCTTAAATATGTTTTTATGAAGATTTCTGGTGATATATACAATTTTTGGTATGTCTATTCAAGATTTACGACTGCTTTGAGGGGGAGTGATAAACATCGTTAGAAAGATAAATTTTTCGGCTTTCGAAATCCGGCTCGAAGGACCATTTAATGAACGCAACTGTTCACTAAACACATTTATTTATTGCTAAACAACCACCATCCAACCAACATTTTAGTTTAAGACCAAGCAGAAGCGATGCCCAGAAAATCAGAATCTAAATTGAAAAGTTGTTATCATTTATACTTTATCCTCACTCAATCCGTGGACACACTATATATCCATACCAAGTGTGTTGCTTGTTTTATTAAACGCAGCATCTGTAGTAATGGTGCTTAAATGTAAATTCCTGGAGATATAGAAATTTAACCATTTTTGGTACATTTATGCATGATACATCGCTACTTTGAGGGGGGAGTGATGTATATCATAAAAAAAAATTCAACTTTAAAAATAAGTGATAAAAGAAGACATAAAATTCAGGAAAAGACAAAAAAATTTTTTTTTTATTAACCGAACCGAACTGACGAACCTTTGAAAAATAATTTTACAATATTCTGCAATAATTATTTGATGTAAAAATACTTGTACTTACTCATCAATGTCAGATTTGATTGCAGGAGCTCTGGCACCTGGTTGGAGAATATTGTTTGGTGCGGCGGCGTTAACTTTTTCTCCTTCTGATTTCAATTGGTCCACAAACGATTCGACGTCACGCCCTTTGCCACCTAGTTTCATGCCTCTTGGTTTCCTAACGGACACAAATATGGCTTTACTAGCTAAGAAAAAACTGAGAAATGAAAAAAATTTGTTGTTCAAATATATTTAGAAATATGAACATAAAAATTCCGCTGAGTGACGCTCGCGTGTCTGATGGCGGGTAAAAACGCAAACCAGCGTTGATCTGGCCTGAAAGGTAGAAGAGCTGTCGTAGGTCATGGATTGTTTGTTTTTTTTTAATTTGCAATCGATCTTTTCAGTTTATTTTCGCCTGCTTTTGTTTTAGTTTCTCTCGTATCTCGGTAGATGACGCTTGTTGCGAGAGTTTTCTCACTATTTAAATAGGATTAGACACAAAACTGTCTAATTAATTTCGCAAGGGTGTTACATTGACCAAGCAGTGTTCTGAGGAGTCTCATAAGGACGAAACAGTTAACTGTCAACACTTAGTAGATGGCCATTAGATCTTGGACCCCCGTGAGGTTAAGCTTTTAAACTACCCACGGAAAAATATGAGAGAAACAAAAACTCCTTTTTACCCGATTAGCCACGAAACTTGTTTGATTAATAATATAATTTGAATATCATAAGAAAAAGACTTTATTCTTCACGAAAATGAATACACTTTTGCATGCGCTTAAATCAGTTGTTAAAGCTGTAATTCAACTCGTTTGTTGCTACTGTCAAAAACTGCATAGCATCGATGTTTTCCTAGGTTACAGCCGTTTTTGGTGCACCTGGACTTGGATTGTCGCCAAGGCTAATCCGTCCACGCTTGAATTCTCCATACACAACGAGAAACTTTTGACTGATGTGGTGCTTCATTACCGAAAACAGAAATCAACTCGGCAAGGCATTCTTGTTGAGATAACTTCCTTTGAAAGTGGTAAAAAATATAGCCCGAAAATGTTCTTGGTTTAATTCTATTTTCGAGTGGTTTGTTAACAAAAATTTAATGTAGCTATAAAACCTTATGTACATATGAAAACAGATTTCATTATCATTAGACATAAAAAAGCTGTTTTGGTGAAAAAGGTCCGAAAATTTCGAAACTTGGCACGAATATAGGGTTGATGGCCCTTAATATTTCAGTAAGTTTGCAATCTGATCCTTAAAGATCAATTAGTTTGCACCATGATGTTTTTTATTTCACTAAAATTGGTTCAGTAATAAGAACTGAATGCAGACAGGATTGGCAATGCAATCGTATAATTCATAAAACAATGGTTAAAAGAAAATCAGATTTTGTGAGAACCACTTCACCGATTTTACTACCTTGTACCTTATTAAGCGGGAGAAAAGTAGTGCTTTTCTAGAAGTTAATAAAAAATTAAAATATTTTCGGAAAATAAGAATATAGCCTCTTTAAATGGCAAAATTTCAATTATAATCTTTAAAGAACAATCAACTTTCACCAAGATTTTTTTTTATTTTACTAAGATCGGTTCAGTAATAATGAGTTTATAAGGAAATGAATGCAGACAGGATTGGCAATGCAATGAAAAGCAGTGCTTTTCTACAAATTGATATAAAAACCAAAACATTTTTAGAAAATAAGAATAAACACGCCATTTTGAAGAATTAAGTATAATTCTGTCCGCCATCTTAAATTTTAAGATGGCGATAAATTTTGATCATGATCTTTAAAAAGCAATCAATTCTCACCAGGATCTATTTTATTTCATCAAAATCGGTTCAGTAGTAATGAATTTATAAGGAAATATATTCATATTATAATATATTCAAAACAATGGTTAAAACAAAAATTTTTTTTTTTCGAACCACCAAACCGATTTTGCTGAATCGTACCTTGTTGTGCGTGGCAAGAATGCAGTTTTTTCACTGATTTAAAAAAATAATTAAACCATGTTCGCAACACAAGATAAACGAGCATCTTTGAAGGGTACAATTTAATTTCGTCGGCCATCTTGGATTTTGAGATGGTGGACAAAAAAATTAATTTAGTCAAAACTCTGATTAATTCTCTGCTAACTGCAATTTGTCCCATTAAAATCGATAGTATAGTTTAAAAGTTATAATAAAAAAAATTGTCCGGTTTTTCTTTGGCCCACCCGGTATATGATTGACCTATTAGCGAGACATATAGTTTCCAAGAAAAATTAAGGGTTTCTATATGGAACTAATGCGAAAAATAGTAGAAAATATCGTTCCTAAATGACGAAAAAACTTACTGTGCTGGTGCTGATGAATACGATGGCGGTTTAATATCATTGGCAACACCGTCCCCAATAGATGGCGTGGGAGTGTAGTTGTTTGATGTGTTGCCGAATCCACCGCTGCTTCCGAACGATGGTTTGATGCCCTTCTTGCCTGCTTCTAATCTCTGTCTTTGCAGTTCCTTGGCTTTTTCGCGCATTTTTAGTTTTGCTTCTCTTTCTTGTGTCTACAAGACGATCAAAACCAAAGCGAATGAGTAAAAAAAAGAGCGAGAAGAGATAAATATAAACCAGTTTAGTCCCAAAAATTTGTCTTTAGAAATTAATGACGCCAAAACTAAGTTCAATTTTTTTATACCCCCTCCTCTTATACTAGTGTTTTAATTTTTGAAAATTTAACTTTGTTATGTTGACGCCATAAAGCCACAATGACACAGAAATGCATAAAATACTCTGCCAATATATGGGCCCCTAAGCTCACACTAGGTCCTATAGTTATAGTGTACGTGTGAGCTAATATAACTAAAAACTGAAATATATTTTATTCAACTCCACACTAAATTACCTTTTGTTTGATACCACACAAGCCATGTTTTGACTTAAACTCAAATTTTTGAAATCTACCCCCACCCTTAAAAAAAACAAAAACCAAAATGTATTTTGTTAAACTCCAGACTCAATTACCTTTCGTTTGATATCACACACGCCATATTTTCACTTAAACTCTAATTTTTGAAATATACCCCCACTCTTTTTAAAAATAAATTAAAATGTATTTTGTTTAACTCCAGACTCAATTACCTTTCGTTTGATATCACACACGCCATATTTTCACATAAACTTTAATTTTTGAAATCTATCCCCACCATCCAGACAGACAGACAGACAGACAGACAGACAGACAGACAGACAGACAGACAGACAGACAGACAGACAGACAGACAGACAGGCAGACAGACAGACAGACAGACAGACAGACAGACAGACAGACAGACATACATACATACATACATACATACATACATACATACATACATACATACATACATACATACATACATACAGACATACAGACAGACATACAGACATACAGACATACAGACATACAGACATACAGACATACAGACATACAGACATACAGACATACAGACATACAGACATACAGACATACAGACATACAGACATACAGACATACAGACATACAGACATACAGACATACAGACATACAGACATACAGACATACAGACATACAGACATACAGACATACAGACATACAGACATACAGACATACAGACATACAGACATACAGACATACAGACATACAGACATACAGACATACAGACATACAGACATACAGACATACAGACATACAGACATACAGACAGACAGACAGACAGACGGCGCAACAAAAAAGTTTCAAAATCATCTGAAACGCAAAGATATATAAAAAATTTTGAAATCGGAGCAACTTTTTTTTTCTCGAAAAAATTAGGATCACCATAGCTCACACTACTATAGTATAGTGTGAGCTAAAATGTATAAAATCTAACCTAAAAATAGAATTACATTAGTTTTTCGGAAATTTTAGCTGCAAAAACCCCCCAGACTCCCAAAACCCACAATTTTTGATCTGACGACCAATCTTACCTTGTTATACAGCGTTTAAAAGAAAATTTCGTTGTCTACAATGTATAAAACACAATTTTTGATGGAGGGCTGGGTTTTTAAGATAATCGGGTAAAACATGTGGTTTTTTTAACTTTTTTTACATCTTCTCAATAAACGGGCGCCGCTGTAGAGTTTGTGATTAGACTGACCTCACTGACTTATACATTGTTGAAAAGGGAATTTCTTTGTCTACAATAAAGTTTAGAATAATTTTTTTTCCCAAAAAGTATAGTTTCTGAGCAAATTGGTAAGTTTGGTGTAATTTCAAAATTGATTTACTTTTCGGACGCCCCTCACTTGTTATAGATAAAACTAAGCTTGCCTTATTATACATCATTTAAAAGGCAATTTTATTGTCTACAATATAGTATTGCCAACATTTTTTGATATAGAGCTTGGTTTTTAAGAAAATCGGATAAAACATAAAATAAACATGTTTCTTTTTTGAATTTTTTTTCATTACCTCAATAAACGGATGCCGCTGCAGAGTTTGTCATTAGTCGTACCCCACTGACTTATATATTGTTGAAAAGGAAATTTTATTGTCTACAATAAAAATAATTAATTGAATTTAAAAAACCTAGAAGTTTTAGGTTTTGGGGGTTCTATGGGTTTTTGGGGGTTTTTGCAGCTAAAATTTAACAAAACTAAAATAATTTTAAGGAAGTTCACGAGGTATAAAGTCTTAACAAAAAAGTTTCACGGGCAAGACCTCAGACAGTTGGTCTCTCCTCAGTAAACACCATATTTCATATTTCTTTTTCAGTTACCCACATCATCATTTCATCTCCTTCCATTTTATGGTTATGCTCGGGCTGAATGAAGCCTAATGAGGCAGAAACGCGTCCCCGTAGCTACCTTTACCTCTGAGGTCTTGCCCGTGAAACTTTTTTGTTAAGACTTTATACCTCGTGAACTTCCTTCAAATTTAAAAAAATCCAGGGCTCAGGCTGTTTTCTGGGAGCAGATTATATCTGTCTCCGTCGCGACGTCAAAATTAGCCTCAAAACCGAGGCAACCCTGACCGAAGCTGCAAATTGACAGTTGGTCTCTCCTCAGTAAACACCATATTTCATATTTCTTTTTCAGTTACCCACATCATCATTTCATCTCCTTCCATTTTATGGTTATGCTCGGGCTGAATGAAGCCTAATGAGACAGAAACGCGTCCCCGTAGCTACCTTTACCTCTGAGGTCTTGCCCGTGAAACTTTTTTGTTAAAATAATTTTACTTTAAGGTTAGATTTTACTCATTTTTGATACATTTATGTGTCATTGTGGCTTTAGGGCTGCAACTTAGTTAAATTTTAAGAAATTCGATAACGATTGAAGAGAAGGGGGAGCCCGGCAACACCCAGACCGTCAATCTGTGACCTATTGTTAGCTAGAATCCATAGTCAAACTGTGGTCCTCATATTTTGCATACTCAACTACCTCCAGCGCGTGCACTATATTGACAGATTTCCTTGCCAAGACTCGGTCATAGGTTAAGCTTTGTGAGCTTCCTATAAAATAAAATATGTCGCACAGGGCTTACAACTGGCAGTAGCACATTTCACTACACACAAGAAAGAAAAGAATATGTTTTGTCAAATTCGTAGGTTGGGAGTTTTATTCCTGTATTATATTTTTTATTTTCTATCAGGAATAATCACTTAACAATACTAATTAAAAAAAAAAAATGTATATAAATAAATAAAAAGAGTTAAAGTTAAACATTTTAAATAAATATCATCTGGTATGTCATTAATATCAGAAGGAAGCGAGGGGTGAACAGCTAACCCAAAATGTGTACACCGATTGTGAAAATCCACAATCTTTTGCTAAGATTGTGTAAAAATTGTGAGGGATTGTTGTAAGATTGTGAGGGATTGTGGAGGACTGTGCAGCGGTGTAGCGTGCCTGAAAGGGCGGGGGACGACAGCCCATCAAAAATTCTTGCGACCAAAAAAAAAAAAAAAGGTCATCATGTCTACTTTGCGAGGGATTGTGAAGGACTGTGGTAAGATTGCGAAAGATTATAAGGGGTTGTGGTAAGATTGTGACAGATTGTGAGTGATTGGGAGAGACTGTGTAAAGATTGTGGGATGAAGGATTGTGGAAGATTGTGAGTTATTGGGATGGATTGTGTAAAGATTGTGAGGGATTGTGGTAAGATTGTGAAGGATTGTGGTAAGATTGTGAGTGATTGAGAGGGATTGTGTAAAGATTGTGAGCAATGTGTACACCGATTGTGAGAGCTGTTCACCCCTCGGAAGGAAGTATAGAAGAAATGATCGAAGACTTGTTAATAGAACCAAAAACAGCAGAAAAGCATAGAGTTGAACTGTCACGAATTTCAAGACCTCCGAAATTTCCAGGATTTTTAATTTAAAATAATTCTTTTCAAATACAATATTAATATTGAATATTTTCAAAACAATCTTTTAAAATATCTCACCTGTCTAACAGCTTGATAGACCTTCTCCTCATGAGAATCCATCTCCACAAAGGTGCGTATCTGCGATAAGTTAACGCTTTCTCGATAGCCTAATGCGACGATTTCGTCGAATGCAAATATAAGATTAAAGGCATTTTCGACGATTTCACTTTCTTCTAAACTTCGACAGTATTCTGGGATCTAGAAAAAATACTGAACAATAGAATATAATCCAACCAAATTAACAGCTTAATAAAATATATGTTAAAGTAGTCAAATGTCACTGCAGATGTCAAGTTTCTACATTAGGATTCTTATTTTAAATGAGGCCCACTGTATTTTACGAGGGGTGAACATCTCTCACAATTGGTGTACACATTTCTCACAATCTGTTCACAATCCTTCACAATCTTTACACAATCCCTCCCAATCACTCACAATCAGTCACAATCCTTCACAATCTCTCACAATCCTTCACAATCTTACCACAATCCTTCACAATCTTACCACAATCCTTCACAATCCCTCACAATCTCTCACAATCTTTACACATTCCCTCACAATCTTAGCAAAAGATTGTGGATTTTCGCAATCGGCGTACACATTTTGGGGTTTCCTCACAATCTTAGCAAAAGATGGTGGATTTTCGCAATCGGCGCACACATTTTGGGATCAGCTGGTCACCCCTCGGTTATTAAGCAGCAGGTCCGGGAACGGTAAATGAAGAGGGCGGCAAAGGAAACTATAGACATGATGACATTTTTTTTTTGGTCGCAAGAATATTTGATGGGACGGTGCCCACCCCGCCCCTTCAGGCGCGCTACGCCGCTGCACAGTCCTCCACCATCTGTCACATTCTCTCACAATCCTTCACAATCTTACCACAATCCTTCACAATCCCTCACAATCTTTCACAATCTCTCACAATCTTTCACAATCTTGCCACAATCCCTCACAATCTTTCACAATCCCTCACAATCTTGCCACAATCCCTCACAAACTTTCACAATCCCTCATAATCTTAGCAAAAGATTGTGGATTTTCACAATCGGTGTACACATTTTGGGTTAGCTGTTCACCCCTCGGTATTTTATTACATTTTTGTAATTTTGGATTCCTTCTAATTTTTAAAATATACAAGGCGACCCATTTAGGGTGGTTGCTCGGTGCTAATTTAAAGCTTGCCATTGGCTAAAGCATGTGATGAGAACTATCACATCGTTCAAGACCCAGAATGGCTACCCAGGCTGCACGTTCTGTGGTGTTGAGGAGGATACGCCACTTAATTTAATTTGCTACTGCGTAGCACGACTGAGAACTAGGGACAAACTATTCAGACCTGGACGGATACAGAGCCTCAGGACCTTGAGGAAATGTCACCAAACAAACTGATCTGCTTCTTAAAGGAGATTGAGAAGAAGTCGTAGTGAAGGTGAACCAAACCTAACCTAACACTTTAAAGTTCTTTTCTCAGCAAGGCCACTACTGAGGCAAGGCTCTGTAACGATACAGCGCGTTTCAAAATATCAGCGCGTATTTAAAATAGCGCGGATCGAAACAGCGCGTCTTCAAAAGAGCACTTGTCAAAATAGCGTGCTCGAAATAGCGCGTGCTCGAAATAGCGCGTACTCGAAGTAGCGCGTGCTCGAAGTAGCGTGTGCTCGAAGTAGCGCGTGCTCGAAGTAGCGCGTGCTCGAAGTAACGCGTGCTCGAAGTAGCGCGTGCTCGAAGTAGCGCGTGCTCGAAGTACCGCGTGCTCGAAGTAGCGCGTGCTCGAAGTAGCGCGTGCTCGAAGTAACGCGTGTTCGAAGTAGCGCGTGCGCGAAGTAATGCGTCCTCGAAGTAACGTGTGCTCGAAGTAGCGCGTGCTCGAAATAGCGCGTATTCGAAGTAGCGCGTGCTCGAAGTAGCGCGTGCTCGAAGTAGCGCGTGCTCGAAGTAGCGCGTGCTCGAAGTAACGCGTGCTCGAAGTAGCGCGTGCTCGAAGTAGCGCGTGCTCGAAGTAGCGCGTGCTCGAAGTAGCGCGTGCTCGAAGTAGCGCGTGCTCGAAGTAGCGCGTGCTCGAAGTAGCGCGTGCTCGAAGTAGCGCGTGCTCGAAGTAGCGCGTGCTCGAAGTAGCGCGTGCTCGAAGTAGCGCGTGCTCGAAGTAGCGCGTGCTCGAAGTAGCGCGTGCTCGAAGTAACGCGTGCTCGAAGTAGCGCGTGCTCGAAGTAGCGCGTGCTCGAAGTAGCGCGTGCTCGAAGTAGCGCGTGCTCGAAGTAGCGCGTGCTCGAAGTAGCGCGTGCTCGACGTAGCGTGTGCTCGAAGTAGCGCGTGCTCGAAGTAGCGCGTGCTCGAAGCTAAAATATATACTAAAAATATAAAAGTGATTCAAAAAAATTTAACCTGTTTTTTATGACATTTCTTTTTAGAATCTGCAAGAGTGTCCCCTATATATAGTTTAATCTTTAAAAATGTTGTATGACTGATTTAATAATAGTTAAATAGTGTTATTTGTCACCAGGTTTTTATATCAGTTTTATATGTTCTCAGTTTAAGTTACCTACCACTCTAGCAAATAAGCGGAGAGTCTCCAAATCTTCCAAAATGTTACTGGCCTTGGTAGTGATGAGTAACATGTACAATTTTTCTAGGGGCTGATAGACATAGCGGACAGAGTCTGTCTCAACAAATGTGTGTTGAGTCCCAGTGGGTATTAGTTTGGGAAATGCAGCTAGCAGGCCTTCGATACGGGCTTTAGTCATTTCAACAAATTGTCTTGAGACAATGGCTAAAAAGAGATAACATAAATCATAACTTTGTTGTGGCTTTTCTTTGTTAACTAAGTTAAAATTAACTTTGTTCAGTGGTGGATAAGCGAGGGGTAATGTGGAGATGAGAGGGGACCCAGCCACTCTTTCCCCTGATAAAAATTATTTTATGTTGAACAAATTTTAGAAAATTTGCTTCTTCAAGATGTAGCAAACATGTGGTTCCAGCAAGATGGAGCACCTCCAAATAATGCAAGAATCATAACCGACTATTTGAATCAGCAACATGGAAATAGCTGGATCGAAAATCGAGGTCCAGTTGCCTCATAAATATACTCATAATATGATAGAAAAACTTGAGGCAGCCGTCGTAAAATCCATTGAAGAAATTCCTGAACAAGGTTAAAGATGCATGCATGTCTCTAATTCATAGATGCAGGATTTGCATGAATAACAACGGTGGAATTTTCGAACATTTGCTTATTTAATTCAATGCTTTGTTATCGGTTTTGAGTTTTATTTTAAATTAAATAATAAATGCAAACTTTTGTTTCGAACATAAAAGATAGATTTTAAGAAATTGTATTATTTCTTAGCCAGAGAAAAATTAAAAAATAAGGGCCTTAAAGATTTGTATATAAATTAAATAAATGGAAAAGTTTTGAAAGGTAGTTACGTAGGTATAACAACAAACATAACTACGGCATTTGTTTCACAGCTAACTAAGTGAAAAACTATTTTTTTAATAAATTCACATTTTCCGTCATCCAAAGATAGGCCTATTATACACGGTTCAAAAGCGCCTTTTATGCTCTATTTATTGAAATATAAATCCAATATGGTGGTCATAAGAAATAACAAAGGTGGCTATGGTTTGAAAAAAACTTGAAGGCCTAGAAAAAAGATTGTTAACATCATTCAATTGGCCGTAGTTGCTTATACAAAACTACCAAATTTCATTAAATTTGTTTGCAAGATGGCGGCATTATTTCAATTTTTCAAAAAATTTTAAAAACCCCTGTAGATATTTTTAATTTTGATACGGCATCTGATTGGGCTTAGAATAGCGCAACTTTTTGGACACCCTATATATTGAATGAATAAATAAACTAAATTACATTTCTTTTATTTTTTTAAATTCTTTTGACCCTCATAAAAATAAATGTTCCTTCTAACACATGTGCAAAGTGTCTTTTCTGCATAAAGTTTTTCTTAAGTCTGCTTCGCGTAGCTCGTTAACTGCTTCTGAGTGCAAAAAAGAATTACTTTGCACACTGGCTTTGAAGAATACAGCTCCAGGTCAATTTTGGGCTTTGATTTGATTGTTTTAACAAGAACCCTAAACCAGATCTAATTTAACTTGATGAGCCATAACCTGATCTAACTTATCTGGCCTGAAATAACTGAACCTGAGACCTTTTCACATCCTTTCTGAAAAACTACATTATGTATCAACACGGTGTTTTAAAAATATTAAATAAACACACCAAGTGTCTCGTCTTGTATACCTGTCCTTTATATACAGGGTGTCCCATAACTTTGGGGCCATAGTGCCGCAGGTGATAGAGGAGGTTATTTCTGATAAAAAAGTTTAAATAACATGGGGATCGATCAACACAGGAGCAGGGAAAAAGGGTTTTACAAAAAAAAATATCTGTCCTAGCCAAATAAATACTCAGTTAATTGTGATTCAAAAATGGTGTATTCCTTTTTTTGTTAACAAGATACAGGCTGTCAAAATAACTTCCAAAAATATATAAAAAATATTAATAACATTTTGATATTATGTCTCCCTAGGGACCTACTTTTAATAAAAAAGAATATCAAGAAAAACATTGCATTTAATATGACATTCATAAAATTTTATACCAAATATAAAATAATTTTGTATCAAAAAAATTACACCAAAATTATTTTTATTTTAAATTATTGCTCTTGTGCTAATACATGACTTTACCAAATTTCATATTTTTACTGCATTTTTTTAAAAAGGTATTATCAAAAAAGTTAAAAAAATTGCAAACTTTGATGCTCTGTATCTCCATAAAGAAAGAGTTCTGACCCATGCATTATATGAACTTTTTTATCAGAAATGACTTCCTCTATAACATGTTTTCCTATGGCTCCTAAGTTATGGGACACCCTGTATATTGTTACTGTGAGAAAAACAGATATAAAACTAACTCTAAATGTGTTTTTTTTTAAATCTCAAAAATGCTGCACAGGCAGTTTTGTAATCCTCTCAAAAAGAACTAATCACCTATAATTTTTTTTTATAAAACTTAATTATAAAAGAAAATCATATACTGCATAGTTAATTGCAAAAACTGGATTATCCACCCAAAATAAAGCTTGATTTATAAAAGCAGTTAAGGTTGGCTCAAAAGTTTGAAGTTCACAGTTGAAAGTATAGAAAAGTGTTCATTAAATAATTTAGAAGTTTTATTTTAATTGGTCTGATCAATGATAATAGCAATCAATGGACTTAAAACAGCTGATAGGATTGTGGTCAAATAGTACATTTTGATTTTGGTTGGCAGATGCAAACTGTATTGACTTCCAACATAAAATTTGGTCTTCAACCTAAGCTGCTCTTATAAATCAAACATAACAATTGTAAATGCTGATAGTTGTCTGTATTCACCAAGAGGGAAACAGCTTATCACATTACCAACATTTATTACTTTTTACAACTTTTTTTCCTTGGCCTTTGCTATTTGCTATGGTAAACAGCTGATAACTAGCAAAAAGTTATCTCAAAAATTATGATATAGAGTATACATACACAAATTTCCAAGATTTAGTTGGCATTACTGGCTATACATGTACTGACTCCCACTTTTTTAATTTCACATAAAAATTACTTAAACTTGTCTGGAGAGTTTCAGCAGGTTTTAAACTCAGGTGGTTTTAAAAACAGGTGATACAAAAATAAGGTCACAATAAATATGTGTGCCGTTGATTTCAGTTTGGTACTGTACAAATTCCTAGAATGTAATCTCATTGAGCCAAAGATTTGAACTAGTGAATAAACAGAACAGTTTAAAAAAAAATTAGATTTTTTGATAGAACAAAATAGGAAGTGCAGTTTTGTTATTCCCTCCATTATCCCTTAGTTTACTGGGTGTTCTGATAAAACTAAATAAAAATGTTATAACTTTTAGGTCAGCTGTTACCCCCTCAGTATTTGCTATAGGTAAGTAGATACCTAAAACTTAGTGTTAAAATTATCAAAAATCATAGGTCTGGATAGGACCCTTGCATCATGGATCACCTAACAAACTTGCATGATAAAAAAGGTTTTTAAAACTTACTTTTGCCTGCTTTTGTGCAGACAGCAGCAGCTATGAGCACCTGGAAAATAAAATTGATAAAATTAGATCTTACACAAACAGTTCATTTCACAAATGTAGCATAGCACTATATTTCCCGGCTGCTAGGTACATAAATCAACATATAAAACACCAACAGACTACAGAGCCATATTTACGTTAATATATTAATCTAAAAACAAAAACTACTTTAAAATATTTACCATTTTACGGTGTTTTAATCTAAATTTACAACAAATTCAGCTATTTATTTTCAAAAAACATTACAATTTTTTTCCAAAAAAAATTATAGGAAAATAGGCGAAGTTGACGTGTGCATTTTCTGGTTTTTGTGACGTGACGACGTGCCCGATTTCAATGTTGCCAACCGTCGACTCGTTTGTCTCGAAAAGTACCTAGATTATTTCTTTCAACAAACTCACGTACGTCTTAAATATATCTGTACTGCTAAAACGTATTAAAACAAGCGTTCCGCCATACTGAATTTTACTTGAACCCAAACTTGGCTTGGATTAAAAAAGCAAACGCTTTTAAGAGAATAGGGACCTATTGCAATAAAGCCAGGCACAAATTGTGCCGGGCACTATATTGACAGTTTCGCATTATAAGAACAGCTGTGTTCTTTCAAAATAAGGCCTTTGTGTATTATACGAGCCAGATTTAATAGTGACGCCACTATTAATGGAAAATAAACGACTGGATTTCTAAATTCGACTTTGGTATGTCAATTTTGAAAGATCAACTGTCAGTTTTTAATGTGAAACTGTCAATATAGTGCCCGGCACAATTTGTGCCTGGCTTTATTGCAATAGGTCCCTAATAATTGAAATACAGCCAGGCTATAATTGTGCCAGGCACTATTTTGACACATTCACATTAAAAACTGACAGTTGATCCTTCAAAATTGACATATCAAGGTCGAATTTAAAACTTTCGTCGTTTATTTTCAATGAATAAAAGAAGGCACTATTTATTTCGGTTCATATAGTAAACAAAAGCCGTATGTTGAAAGATCACAGCTGATATTACAATGTGAAGGTGTCAAAATTGTGACTGGTACTATTATAGCCTGTCTTTATTAATAATTCTCTAATCATTTTAAAGGGACTGCTTTTAAATGACGTTGACAATTTGGCAATGCGGTGATTTGACGTTGTCAAAATTGGGGTTAATTTTAATTTAAGACAGTTTTTATTAGGGACCTATTGCGGAATTAATAGTGACGCCACAATTAATGGAAAATAAACGACTGGATTTCTAAATTTGACTTTGGTATGTCAATTTTGAAAGACCAACTGTCAGTTTTTAATGCGAAACTGTCAATATAGTGCCCGGCACAATTTGTGCCTGGCTTTATTGCAATAGGTCCCTATTATTTTGGAAGACAAAGATATTAGGGACTTATTGCAAGTCAGGCAGTAATTGTGCCGGGCACTATTCTAACAGTTTCGCATTATAAGAACAGCTGTCTTTTTTCAAAATTAGGCCTTTGTGTATTATAAGAGCCGAAATTAATAGTGCCGCCATTATTAATGGAAAATAAAGGACTGGGTTTATAAATTCGATTTTGGTATGTCAATTTTGAAAGATCAACTGTCAGTTTTCAATGGAAAACTATTAGAATCGTACCCGGTACTATTATTGCCTGGCTTCATTGCAATATGTCCCTAATAAAAGTTTAGACTGATGCTCACTACTACTCTCTACTCTAAAGTTATAAACCATACTAGTTTTTAAACTTATTTTAATTTATCGTTATCCCTTTTTAAAAATATCAACCAGATTCAATTTCAACGTGGCCCGTCAAGAATTAATGGTCCGACGTTTAGTCTTGAAGGCCCGTGAGGTGAGGTGAGCCAAATTTTTACTTTGACGGGTGACCGCACACCTCATGGGCCGTCAAGAATAAACGTCCTGTGCTTCATCCTGAACATAGACATAGGTCTATGACCCTGAAACCGGCGCATGTCCTATATGTTGGCAATTCGAAGGACACTCACGGTAGAGTGAGCTGTATTTGCTGTACAATGGGTGTCCTTAGTTTTTATTTTTGAATCGCCGAAAAAAAAAGTACAATTTTGAATAAATATAAATTGTTTATTACCTATTATTGAAAAAAAAAACTAACATTTACATAATATATTTTTATCTATTTCTTTTTCTTGCCCATCAAAACACTTTTTGTCATTGGTTCAATAATAGCACCTATCTTAGTCTCAATTTCAGGCTTTATCAATCTTCTAAATGCAGTTTCAGGCACAAAAGTGTTACCTATAGGAGCTCTAATACTAGCTTCAAAGTCCTTCACTGTCTTGAAAGGAAAGGGGACTTCAGACACTAAGTGGGATCTAATTTTTCCATTGGCTTTTTCATTAATAATTAAAGAACCCTTGTTTTTATCTTGTCTAGGCATATCTTTGGGCATTTTTATTATGAATCTCCTTCTCTTTCTTTGTTTTTTAGGGTTAATCATTGATCCAGCCCATGTACCCCATCCTGGAAGATTCAAGTCAATATCTTGAGGGGTGTCCCTATCTAATTCTTCCTTTTTTTCTTTAGAAAAGTCTGCATCAATAGCATCATCCTCAAAGGCCTCCATAATAGCTCTTTGTTGGTCATTAAGCTCTGAAGGTTCATCTTCAATGATCAAATCAGGATTGGCAGAGTCTAAGATCACAGATTTTGGTTTAATAAACTTATCAGGGATAATGTCAGTGTGGTTGGATGATTTAGCCTTTTCTTTTAAATCTGAAGACAAATATAGGATATTTTTTAATTTTGAAATATTTTCTTCTAGATTTTCTTCTTGATTATGAAAGTTTTCAATCATTGCTTCATTGATAACATGTTTTTTACTTTGTTTAGGCATAGACAAATCAGTTGCAGAAGTATTCAACTTTTTAGATTTGGGCTTCTTTTTTAAACTTTTCTGTATCTTCCTGTTTTTAACACTTGGTTTTGATTTTTGCTTTAATTCATTTTCTAGTTGGATTTCAGCTTTTTCAAATAGGTCATTTACATCCCAATCCCCTGAAGAGCTATTAGCACTTACACTTGTTTTCTTTAGTTTTTTACTTACAAGCTTTTTTTTGGATACCTCAACCTTATTTTGTGCTTTTCTCTTTTTAGCTACTTCTTTCCTTTCTTGTACAGTCTGATTCTTTGTTTCTTCATTTTTTGATTTATTTAGTGTCTCACCAAGATTTTTATTATTAGGTTCAACAATTTTTTCCTTATTAGGGTCATGAAATTTTTCATTAAAATTCTCTGCCCAAAACTTTTTATAACCACTGAAAAATTCTGACAGCTCTTTATTAGGCCTAGGTTTACCAACCCATGGATTTCCATCAGCATTTTCTTCATTTACATTTAAGTTTTCTAGATTCTCTTCTTCAGAATCAGAGTTTTGATTTTGAAGCTTTTGAGTCAGTTCTCTACTTATAGAAAGTTGTTGAGCTAAAACTTGTCTGCTGTCTTTATCATATTTAGCCCTTACTTGCTTGCTTTTGGCCCATTGACCTGTGCCCTTGTGTCTTAAGCTAAACCTTTCTAAAGCCCTTGCCTTTTCAATCTCATCTAATTTTTTTAAAGCAGCTTCAGGATCACTTTTTTGTAACTCCTCAAATTCTTTTAACTTTTTCTTAATCTTTTCTTTTCTGAGAATTCTGTGATATTTTTTGCTTTTAATTTTATTTTGTTTACGAGCTTTAGCTTCTTTGAAACTCTGGTGTGCCCTCAGTTTTGCAGCTTCTTGTCTTTGTTCTTTTAACTCATTCAGTGTCAATGGGAACACATTTTCTTCTTTTTGATCCTCAATATGGTATTCCTCAACCTTGCTGTCCAGCTTTTCAAGTTCTTTTTGAATAGTAGATTTAATCTTCCAAGCAAAGGGGTTCTTTAGGGCTTGGTTTTGTTCAATTTTAATGTTTTCTTCACTTCCTAAAAGAAGATATCTATTTAGCTATATACATATAATAAAAGCCAGAAGTAACTTTATCTAACTTTTTTACATACTTACCTAAAGGAAAAACCTGATGAGCTGCAGCTCTGTTTGACTGTACCAAAGCTTCCCATCGGTCAAATTCAAATCTGGACTTCTCATAACCCACAGACCTGCGTATCCTCTCAGCTTGAGGCTTCTCCAATGGCTTTGGTAGAGTGTGTGATTTTTTTTTTGTTACCTCAAGTTTGTTGCTGATTTCTACATGTTTTCTACGAGATTTTAGTGATTTTGTAAGGCTGTCCAGTTGGATCGATCCTTTTTTGCCTCTGATGGATTTAACTAAGTTAAATTCAGATACTTTTAATGCTGGCTCAGTTCGGGATGGTTTCTTCAAATTCTGCGCTTTATTTAAGGACAAAACTTTCTCCACGATCTGGTCGTGTGTCTTTTCATCAAATTCTTGGTCGCTGACATCGTAGTCTTCAATTTCACTCATATTTTTTTCAAAAACAGATCTTTAAACTCACATTTATTTTTCTAAAAATGTTAGGTTAGAAGTACAAACGGGAGTAACGAACCAGTTGGCAACACTGAAGACCAAGGGGTTGGGAAGGTAGCTGTGATGTGAACCGAACCGAACCATGACCTACGAAACACGTACGTCTTAAATTTATCTGTACTGGGAAATGGCCTCTATTGAGAGAATGTAAACACAGAAGATTTTTTTTATTTTTTTTATCAAATGTAAAATTTAGTACCCGTAAATTAAAAATCAAACAAGTAAATCTGGCTAATCGGGTAAAAAAATTATTGTGAGGTATTTGATTTTGTTTTCTCACTAGAAACGTAAGGTGAGAGACAAAACCGTATACTTAATTTAGCAAGGGTGTCACATTGACCAAGCAGTGTTCTGAGGAGTCCCATGAAAGGACAAAACAGTTAACTGTCAACCCGATTAGTCACGAAAACTTGTTTGATTTTTAATATTTGGATTTAAACTTCGTTAACAGAAGCGATGCCGACGTCTTAATAGCGGAACAAACGCAATTAGTGTTGATCTGATCTAGAAACGCAATGTGTGTCGTAGGACACGTGATGGATTCTTTCTTTTAATCGATACTTTCATCGATCGATGATATAGCAGTATTACTTGCCTGCTGCTGTTTTAGTTTCTCTCGTACTTCGGTAGATGGCGCTTCTTGTTGGGTATATGATTTTGTTTTCTCACTGGAAATGTAAGGTGAGAGACAAAACCGTATACTTAATTTAGCAAGGGTGTCACATTGACCAAGCAGTGTTCTGAGGAGTCCCATAAGGACGAAACGGTTAACTGTCAATACTTATTAGGTATCCATTAGATCTTGGACCCTCGTGAAGTTAAGCTTTCGAGCTACCCACGGAAAAATACGAGAGAAACAAAAAACCCTTATTTTTTTAAGCGAAAGCCATGAAAACTTGTTTGATTTAGTTTTTTTATCCTGACAAATTGTTAAAAAACTAATTATTATATTACCTAAGTACATATTATGTGCTTTAAAATGTAAATAAAAAAATACTGTAACACCGAAAAAGTAAACGGAAACAGGTTGCAATATATATGATTTGGTTTGTTTATTTACATACAGGCATTAGGGCTTATATTATTCAAAAATTAAGCAAAATAATTTAAAAATTAATGACACAATACCCTAAAACAAGAACTACTATTGGTAGGTATATATTTTTTCAACTGCATGAAAAGATCTTAAATCTAGCTTTTTTGTAATACATTTTTGTAAAATTATTTTTCTATGTTTAGGAATATATTTAAGGATCTTTTAAGAAACAGTCAAATCACCAAAAAAGGTGCGGACATATCTTTATTTGTTCTGGGGAATATTCATAAAGTATTTAACGCAAAAATTCAGGATTTTCGACCCCCCCCCTTCCTTCCCCATTCGTAACGTATTTTCAACAAACATTAAAAAGTATTGAGTTTAACACAAGGCTAAATCCTCCCTCCCCTTATCCATGCTTTAGGCTAAGGCCACCCAAATTAAAAAAAAATAAAGCAAACACGAAATAATATGGATTTTCTTTTCACACTACGAAAAACTATATTAAAGTACACAAAAATATTAGGTTAGATCGTTTTTTTTTCAACCGCCTTTAAATTCAAAAGAAGCTTGCAAAATCTCTAAACGCTCGGTCAAAAAGCTCGGACAGAAAAGAGCAGCTCTTTACGCTCGCTCCATGAGGGCACGATAAATAATAATAAACGAACGAGTAAACAATTCGCTCGATTCAAAATAAACGAACGGCATAAAGAGGAAACAGAGCGTCTCGAATAAATGAACGCAACTAATAATGTCATTGGGCAAAACCAGCCAAGAATCTAGGGATTTTTTATTTTGCAACTTTAAAATTCTTTGTTGACGTAAAAATTTCAATGGCGGACGTTCAAGCATTTTTCACTAGTTTTTCTGCAATACTTTTGAAAAATAATTAAACCAAAGTACTTTTCGGTGATAGCTTGTGTGTGTGATGCTATTAACTATATTTTAATTCAAGTGGGTTCGTCTGTTTATTGCTAGTGATTTTTCATTTGCAAATAAGAACCTAATGTAAAAAATATATTGATTGTAGAGTTGCTATTTTTGGGTGGACAACTTGGTAAAAATTAAGGAAGTTTTCAATCAGTCTGCAGGTATGCATTAATTTGTATATAATAGATTTAATTAAATTATATTATACAAAAATACTTTGTGCTCAAAGATTTTACATCCATAAGTTACTACCTACTTGGTAGCAAAGTTCCTGGATACATTTTGAGGGTAGATGTTTTACACCATCAGTGAAATGTATCACTACTCGGGAAGTAGGCAGGTACTAAATAAGTTCTCCACCATATTAGTTTGGTAACTAAATTTATTCACTTGATAACTGGCATATCATTAAGCTATGTTTATACAGAAACATGGCACAACATAAGAAATAGCATGACATTACAGAAAGAAAATGACTGTTTATACAAAACACATAATATGACATAACATACAAGCTTAGTCCTATCACAGTTTGACTTTTGTGTATGTAAGAAATGTCAAAAAATCATGCATTTTCATTGTTTTATTTACCATTAATAACCCTGCGCCAGAGGTAAAAAAAATAATAACTAAAATTCATGATATTTTGATGTTTATTGGTTAAACACAGATTCTCACATTTAAAGGAAGATAATGAATAACTGGATGGTTCATCACTAATAATTGCCTAATATTGGAACTTTCAGGTGTCTTCTGCCATTTATAATTTTATTTTTCTGTTGTTTTTAAAATATGGCTGATCCTGAATTGATTGAACAGGTGCAGGGCTTCCAGGCCATTACCACACGTAAGTATTATGGCTGAGCCCCAATTAACTGCAACATTAATGAACAGCCTACCTACTAAATAATACCTTAATATCCAATATTCAACATTTTGCTTATCTTTTTTGCCTGATTGAAATTTTTTCAATGTTTTTCAAAAAAATGCACATTTGTTGTGCAAAATTGCACATTTGTGACTTTGGCATTGGACCAACAATATCATGTTATTTTTCTGTATAAACACCAACAGGGTTTGTCATAAGCTCAACTCTGTCATGTCATGATATATTTTTGTATAAACCCAGCTTTACTTAAACTGAGACTTAAACTGTGTGCACATGCCATGGTGGTGTGCTACCAGTGTTATTATTATTATTATTATTTGCAGTTAGATGGTAGTCCGATTTACTGCTTTTCTTTAGTTCTGGTTGCAATTGTCACTATTTTATTGTCACTTTTTTTTTCACATTTTTTTTAAATTTATTTTTATCTCACTAATTGTGGCCAATATTGATCTAGTCTATTCTTAAAGGTGTTTGTGGTTGGAGCATTAATAATGTTCTCTGGAAGTCTATTCCAATCGTTAACGACTCTATTGTAGAGAAAGTTTTTGTGAGAGAGTCTTCTCCAGCTCTTTGTATTCAGTTTTAGAGAGTTTCCTCGCAAGTTTGTATTGCGGTTTCTGGAGAAAAAATCAATGACCTTTTAAAATCTTAAATGTTTCAATCAAATCGCCTCTTCTCCTTCTTTCTGCCAGTGTGGTAAGGCCCAATTTAGCTAATCTTTCTTCATAAGTTTTTTCTTTTAATGTTGAGGGAAGTTTAGTGAATCTACATTGAACTCTTTCTAGCAGATCTGAATCCTTTTCAAAGTATGGGTTCCATACCACCACAGCATGCTCGAGAATAGGTCTTATATAGGTTTTATATATTAGAATGCACATCTTTTCAGTGATTTCGGTAAATGCTCTTCTGATAAGATAAATCATAGAGTTAGCTTTTTTTACTATTTTGACAATGTGAGCTTCCCATTTTAAGGCCTGGCTAATTGTAACACCCAAATCTTTCTGCTCTGTAACACTTTCTAGCTCTTGGTTGTTAATAAAGTATGTGAGGTGGGGGTTGTTATAGCCAATATGTAGCACTGTGCACTTACTGGAGTTTAGTTTGATGAGCCATTTCTTTGTCCAGTCCTAGAGCTCTGATAGGTCTTGATGCAGTTGATCATGGTGGATGGAGGGGTCGCCATAAAATTTAGCATCATCACAGAAAAAGCTTATTCTACTAAGGATGTTTTCTGACATGTCAGCGATGTATATCAGAAAAAGCAATGCTGCCAATACTGAACCCTGTGGTACTCCACTTAAAACCCGTCGTTTATTTGAGAGACAATTTTCTATTTGCACTTGAAAATTTTTTTCAGTCAGGTACCCTTTTATCCAATTTAATAATTTTCCTCTAACTCTACTATGTTCTAATTTTAATAGTAGCCTTTGGATTGGTACCGAATTGAAAGCCTTTTCAAAGTCTACATATACAATATCTACTGGATAGCCCTCATTGTGAGCTTCAGTCCATGCTTCGAGGTTGCTAAGCAGGTTTGATACCACAGATCTTTGTGGCAGAAACCCATGTTGATTAAATAGTGGTAGACTATTATGCTCAAGTAAAAAGTCTGTTAGTTCCCAAGCTATAATCCTCTCCATACTTTTGCAGATAATGGAAGTCAGACTTATTGGTCTATAGTTATTTGGGTCCAGCTTATCTCCTTTTTTATGTATGGGAATGACCACAGAGCTTTTCCAAGTTTCTGGTATTATACTTGTTTCAAATGATTCAGTCATTACTTCCGAGAGGAGTTTTGTGATAGAGGGGGCACTTCTTTTCAGATAAATTGCTGGAACACCATCCAGGCCAGGACTAGAGTGCTGTTTTTGTTTATTTAAAACTTGCTTAACTTTTTCGGGTGTAAAGCTGATGTCCTCAATTGACTCTCTCGTTCTGTTTTTGGGTTTGCAAGATGGTAGATTTGTCACATCTTCCTGTGTAAAAACTCGGCTGAATTGATCTGCAAATATCTCACAAACTTCTGTTGGATTTGTTTTAATAGCCCCTACAATTTTTTTTAATGTAAAGCTGTGATGCTTAGATGTAAGTGTGCTATTTATGTAACTGTAAAAGCTTTTTGGCCCTTTGTTAAGAATAGATTCTTCATAAGATTTTTTAGCATTATTGATGTTTGCTTTAATTTCATTATTAGACTGCATGTATAGCCCATAATCTTCTGTACTACGAGTTTGCTTATATCTGTGCCATAGTATTCCTCTTTCTGTTAATACATTTTTTTAGAGATAAAGTGATCCACTTCTTGCCACCTTTTTTCATTGGAGCTTTATTGGGTATGAACTGATGGCTCTCTAGAAAAATTCTATGTAGTGTAAGATATTTGGAGGGTTCATTTGATTGTAGTGTGTACTTACATTAACCTGAAACTTTTTTATAAAGTTTGGCTAAACATCTATTTGGTTTATTTTATTTTATTAATTTGGGAAGTACATTTACACACACGTTACATTAGACATGTTTTAGCACATAGCACTAAATCTAGGATTTTTCAGAATTTTAATGTGCTACAAAACAGTTGCCAAAGCTTTGGTCACAGACAAACAGTGTCCTTATTCCCACCATATTTGCATGTCTAATAGACAAACGAAGCTACACTTTATTATGAATACTAATCATTTTAAAGGTCTTTTTTGTTACAAAACAGGCTGTTGCAATAAATAGTTGACATGTCATTCCCTGGTCGTCCTCCCATGATGCCTGGTGTTCCTATGTATGTGACTGGGCCCCCAATGATGCCTGCTCCCCCAATGGTACCTGGAGTGCCCATTCCACATGTAAGTATCATGGCAAGGTACCTGGACTACATCTTTTTTTTTACAAATATAGGTATTTAAGCTTTTACTAACTGTTTAAGAATATTTATTTAGTAAGGGAAGAGTGGAATACTTGATCATTAGTAAAATATTAGATTAGAAATGTGTGATAATGCAGTATATGCAATTAACCAAAATATGTCTTAGACAATCTTTAGAATAAAAATTAATGCTCAGCAATATTGATTATTGTTTTTATAGTAAATTGCTTAAATTTTAAACTGTTTCATGACAATATCATTTGTTTTAGATGGTTCCTATTGTCTCTGGTGGTCCTCAAATTAGGGCTATGCCCAAATTAAATCCTAATAGACACAAACAGCAAATTTCTGAAGGTCCAACAGTTACTGTTTTTGTTGGTAAGTAAAAGTTTAAATTGAAGTTCTCAATGACATGTCAAGATGGTGGCAAACATGGCACCAAAATTTTAAATTGCCACTTTAAAGTCCCATTTGACACAGGTGTACATTCAAAATATAAAATTATGTAAATAAAAAAATAATATCATATTATTTTTTTTTTAAATAGCTGCAAAAACCTCCAAAAAACTCCTGGTCCCCCCATATTCTGTAAGTGTTAGGTTTTTTCAAATTTTCTCAAAAACTAAGTGTTTAAGGGAAAAATGTATTATATACTTTATTGTAGACAATAAAATTCCCTTTTTAGCAAGTTATAATTCAGTGGGGTTAGACTGATTAGGAACTCTCCAGCGGCGTCCATTAATTGAAGTAATTTAAAAAATGTTTTTCCCATGACTTATTCAACTTTTTTAAAATCCAAGGTCTCTAAAAAATGTTTTATAATTTATTATAGTATAAAATTTTCTTTAATTTCTATAATAAGGTTGGATTGGTTGTAAGAATAAAACTTTAGCAGCGTCTGTCAATTAAATCAATTTCTAAAAATCACAAAATAAATTATTTTTGTTACAAGTTTTATTTCATTTTCTTAAAAACTAAGCTTAATATGAAAAAATATATAGTATACTTTATTGTAGACAGTAAAATTCTCTTTTCAACAATGTGGAATTCGGTGGGTTTTGATTTATAACAAACTCTCCAGCGACGTCCGTAAAAGGGGGGATTAAAAAAAAAACATAAAACATTGATTTTCTTAAAAACCAAGCTCTTTATCAAAGAATGTGTTCTAGACTTTGTCATAGAGAATAAAATTTCCTTTTAAACACTTTATAACAAAGTGGAAGGTATTCTATAGTTACCATTACAGTGGTGTCCTAAATATAAAGTAATTTTTTTTGAATTTACCAAACTAATCAATTTTTTTACATGTTTTATCCAATTTTATTAAAAAGTAAGCTACTTATGACAAAATGTCTTTCATATTTTTTGATGGATAGTGAAATTTCCTTCAAAACAGTGTATCACAAAATGTCACCCATGTTATAGGTAACTCTTCAGGGGCGTCGTAAATTGGGGTAAAATTACCAAAAAAAAATACATTTTTGTCAAATTTTTAAAAAACTGAGGGCAGTACCTAAGAAGCTTAGTTTTTTTTTAATCATAAAATTTTGTACAGAAATAGCTCTTTTTGGTTGTTTTTGAAAATTTATTACAAATGTAATCCCCTGGAGTCTTAAAAATATGACATAAGCAGAACATTATAATACAGCATTTAAAAGAAAATTTAATTTTCGACAATAAAGTATCATAACAAAATCATTTCATGTAAAAAAAGCCAAGTACGCGAAAATGGCATTCCATAAAAAGAATTGAGATAAAAGTAAAGCCAAGTTCTCCAATACAAATTTCAAAATGAAAGGTTCTTACTAGTTTGGAAATGTTTTTTTTTTAACTTTGCTATTACAGCCAATCTTCTTTATGTTCAATTTAGCACTGTGCCTAAGAGTCATTTACAGCTGTAATAGCCAAGTTTAGAAAAATATTTCCAAACTAGTAAGAACCTTTCATTTTGAAATTTGTATTGGAGAACTTGACTTTACTTTTATCTCAATTCTTTTTAAGGAATGCCATTTTCGCGTACTTGACTTTTTTTACATGAAATGTTTTTGTTATGATTTCACTTCTTTTTTAAATGAATTGGATAATACTTAATTTTTAAAGTAGTAAAATATGCGGAATATTCTTCAAAACTTTTGCAATGCCTTACTTAAATTTTTGAGGTTTTTAAATTTTTTTCCATGGTTTTATCATAATTTCTATCAGCATTCCAATGCTCAGCTCTCTAGCGTTTCTGGAAGTGGGCAGTGTTACTTTTATGTAACTTTACATTTATAGGGGAAGGAAGTAAATTAGAATTTTGGGGTGTTTAATTTTTTTCTATAACTTTATCATAGTTACTATCGGCCTTCCAAAGCTCAGCTCTCTAGCATGTCTGGAAGTAGGCAATGTTACTTTTACTTAACTTTACATTTAAAGGGGAGGGAAGTAAATTAGAATTTTGGGGTGTTTTAATTTTTTCCGATAGTTTTATCATAGTTCCTATCAGTCTGCCAAAGCTCAACTCTCTAGCATTTCTGGAAGTGGGCAATGCTACTTTTATATAACTTTAAATGTATAGGGGAGGGGAGTAAATTAAAATTTTGGGGTTTTTTGATTTTTTCCTATAGTTTTATCATAGTTCCCATCAGTCTGCCAAAGCTCAACTCTCTAGCATTTCTGGAAGTACAGTAGAATATTGATGATCTATACATGAGTGAGTCAGTGAGTGAGTGGCAATTTCGACGTTTTTTTGAAATTTCGTAACTACTTTCCTACCTTATGAATTTCATGAAACTTGAAGGGAGTTTTAGGTAGGTCAAATATCGGCTGAAATGTTTCAATGTTACAGCGCGCGAACTTGGCGAGGCACTGCCGTGCCCTCAGATTATACAACAGATTTTTTCCCAAAAAGTCTAGTTTTTGAGAAAATGGTATAAAACCTATAATAAACATATTTTTTCTAAATAATCCCAATTTGCGGACGCCACTGAAGAGCTCCTTCTCCTAACCTTATCGATCAATAAATCGTTGGAATCGGGGAACTTTGTTCTACACAGAATACTGTTCTGTGTAATTTTCATTAAAAGGGTTAGTTTTTGAGAAAATTGAATAAAACTGAAAAGAGATAGGTTTTTGGGGGGATTTTCTCCGTCCCTGTCAACATTTCGGGTTGGGAACCAAGATATTTGTATGCAGTGGGGTCGAATTAGGGGGAAATTACCATTTGCCAAAAATGAAATGCTTCTAGAGCGAAAACAGAGAGTCTTTTCAGATTTGTTGCTGTCTGGTCAGAGCATCCTACTTTTAAATGTTTTTAAATAATTAGTTGACAGGGCTATGGTTTCCCGTGGGATAGTTGTGGAAGATTTTTTTAAAAATATAGTAGATCGATAGATAGATAATAATGGTAATAGATCACACAATTTTAAGTCACTGGGTGTTTGCCTCTGGTGTCATAAATCCAAAATGGCTGCTTTTTTCTGTTTCACAAACTTTGGCTTATAACTTTTACAGAAAAAAATGTTTATACATTATTTGTTTGCAAGAGAACTGCAATTAACATAGTGAAGAAATCAGCTTTATGTCTTACAAACTAACAAAGATAATTTTTTTTTTAAATACTAAAAAATAGTCACTTTTTCTTGTAAAAAAAAATAGGGATGAAGTTTTAGACTGCCCCAAATCGATTGCTTATCGATCAGTCAATTTTAAATCGCTGGGTGTTTCTTGCTGTGTCTCAAAACTGAGTAAGAGCTCCCATGTGACATCATAAGTACAAGATTCGATTGTTTCCATGTTTTTTCACAAACTTTTGCTTTTAACTTTTGCCACATCAACTTTACAGAAAAATGATATGGGTTATGAGTTTTTTTGCAATAGAACAACACTTTAATTTTCGTTTTAGTGAGCTTTCTATCTGAAGAAGTAAAAAAAAATATAAAAATTCAAGATTGATCAAGAAAGTTTAAGACTACCCTGGGCCGATTGGTGATGGATCACCGGGTGTTTGCCTCAACTTTAAGTAGTAGGGCCTATATGACGTAATAAATCCAAAATGGCGGCATTTCCCATTTCTTTTACAAACTTTGGCTTATAACTTCCGCTAAATTAGTTTTACAGAAAAACTTTAAATACAATTGTTGTTTGAAAGAGAACAACATTTAATGTAGTGAAGAAATTGGCTTTATATCTTAAAAACTAACAAAGACATTAAGTGATCTTTTTCATAATACAAAAAATAGTCTTTTTTTGGCCAAATTTTTTTTATGTTTGTTAGTTTGTAAAATATGGAGTAAATTTATTTGCCATAATAATTGGTGTTTTCTTGTAAACAAAAAACATACTTACAGGTTTTCTGTAAAACTAATTTAGCCAAAGTTTGTGAAAAACATGAAAAAAGCCGCAATCTTCGATTTATGACGTCACACAGGCCCTCCTACTCAAATTGGAGGAAAAAGCATAGTGACTTAATTGTGTGATCTATTACCAATCGATCTGGGGTAGTTTTAAAAAATCTTCCACAACTGTCCCACTGGATACAATTCTTGACTATAAGCCACTCAACTAAATCCAATTTTGAAAAACAAGTATTTTCTTTTTATATGCTTGTTTGTGCAAAAGAAATAAAAAGTTTTAACAGTAAAATTCCCTTTTCTCCTAACTTATTTTTGTACTTTAAAGGCAATATAACTGAAAGAGCCCCTGATGCAATGGTCAGACAAATTCTGGCTGCTTGTGGTCATGTGGTTAGCTGGAAGAAAGTCAAGGCTTTTGGTTTCTGTGAACTTGCTGGCCCTGATGCAGGCTTGCGTGCTGTCAGATTGCTTCATGATTTAATGGTTGGGGACAAGAGGCTAGTGGCCAAGGTGGATGCCAAGACTCAGGCAGTTTTGGATGAATACAAAGGTAATTTACCATAATGACAAATCTTGTGAAGTTAATCAGACAGTTTTGTCTCTAATTAAATGTAATTAGTGAGCGAACTATAGCAAGAGGCGCCATCTACCGAGATACGAGAGAAACAAAAAACCAAAAGCAGGGAAAACACTGCTATACAATATCGATCAATGAGATCGAATGCAAATACAAGAAAACAACTATAGTCCGTGACCTACGACAGCTCTTTGTCTTTTCAGGCCGGATCAACGCATTTTGCATTTTTACCCGTCATCAAGACAGTGAGCGTCAATCAACGGAATTTTTAAGCCAAATAGTACTAACAAACGTGAAATTTCGTACCCGTGAATTTAAAAATCAAACAAGTTTCATGGCTAATCGGGCAAAAATGAGTTTTTTGTTTCCCTTATATTTTTCCGTGGGTAGCTTGAAAGCTTAACCTCACGGGGGTCCAAGATCTAATGGACACCTAATAATTGTTGACAGTTAACCGTTTCGTCCTTATGGGACTCCTCAGAACACTGCTGGTCAAGTGACAAATCTTGCGAAGTTAATCAGACGGTTTTGTCCCTAATTAAATGTAATAAGTGAGCGAACTATAGCAAGAGGCGTCATCTACCGAGATACGAGAGAAACAAAAAACCAAAAGCAGGGAAAACACTGCTATACAATATCGATCAATGAAAAGATCGAATGCAAATAAAAGAGAACAACTATAGTTCGTGACCTACGACAGCTCTTGCAAAATGCGTTGATCCGGCCTGAAAAGACAAAGAGCTGTCGTAGGTCACGGACTATAGTTGTTTTCTTTTATTTGCATTCGATCTTTTCATTGATCGATATTGTATAGCAGTGTTTTCCCTGCTTTTGGTTTTTTGTTTCTCTCGTATCTCGGTAGATGACGCCTCTTGCTATAGTTCGCTCACTTATTACATTTAATTAGGGACAAAACCGTCTGATTAACTTCGCAAGATTTGTCACTTGACCAGCAGTGTTCTGAGGAGTCCCATAAGGACAAAACGGTTAACTGTCAACACTTATTAGGTGTCCATTAGATCTTGGACCCCCGTGAGGTTAAGCTTTCAAGCTACCCACGGAAAAATATAAGGGAAACAAAAAACTCCTTTTTGCCTGATTAGCCATGAAACTTGTTTGATTTTTAAATTCACGGGTACGAAATTTCACGTTTGTTAGTTTTATAATTATCATAACAAAAACATTTCAAGTAAAAAAAGGCCTATTACATGAAAATGGTATTTTGTAAAAAGAAATGACATCAAAGTACAGCAATGTTTTTCAATACACATTTTAATATGAAAGGTTCTCAGTAATTTGGAAATATTTATTGTTTGCGTATTAACTATTGTTTTATTAGTGGAAAGAAGAAGGCGATACAAAGGTTCTCCCCTTCAAGATGAAAATGAGGAAGAAGAATTGGACGATGAAACACTATACTTGGATAATCTAGCCCGTGCCAAAATCAAACAAGTTCTCAGGGACTATGAGGAGGATATGAACAACTACGAGCACAAAAAAGAGGGTAAGTATCTAACCAGCCAATCGAGGCAAAATTCGCGGTTTGGAATCACTACATTTTTCTGGAAAACACTTGAAAATCACTAGGAATCATTGAGAAAAAAATCACTGTACGTTTTTTGGGGTGGTGCCAATAGAATATCCCGTGCTATAGTCCGGCAGCGGATCTGGTTTTTTTACCTGAAATGTTGTGATCTAGTGACCTTAGACAAAATTGTTCAAATTAAAAAACTCATTACAAAAACTTATAGAAGATTACATTATCTTTTAAAAAAAATGTATTGTAACCGTTTTTGGACAATAAAGATTCGACAACTTACAACAATAATAATACTCTGCCAATATATGGGCCCCTAAGCTCACACTAGGTACTATAGTTATAGTTTACGTGTGAGCTAATATAACTAAAAACTGAAATATATTTTATTCAACTCCAGACTAAATGACCTTTTGTTTGATACCACACAAGCCATGTTTTGACTTAAACTCAAATTTTTAAAATCTACCCCCACCCTTAAAAAAAACAAAAACTAAAATATATTTTGTTAAACTCTGGACTCAATTACCTTTCGTTTGATATCACACACGCCATATTTTCACTTAAAGTCCAATTTTTGAAATATACCCCCACCCTCTTTTTTAAATAAATTAAAATGTATTTTGTTTAACTCCAGACTCAATTACCTTTTGTTTCATATCACACACGCCATATTTTCACATAAACTCTAATTTTTGAAATCTACCCCCACCCTTTAATTTGGTTTGTGTTCGGTGGATTTTGTTCATTTTTAAATGGGACCATCTCGACCCAAGACCCAGCCTAGGTACCAAATTTCATTAAAATCGGCCCAGCGGTTTTTGAGTTATGCGCGTTGGTCGTTACAGACAGACAGACAGACAGACAGACGGCGCAACAAAAACGTTTCAAAATCATCTAAAACGCAAAGATATATAAAAAATTTTGACATCGGAGCAACTTTTTTTTTCTCGAAAAAATTAGGATCACCATAGCTCACACTACTATAGTATATGTGTGAGCTAAAATATTTCATGTAAAAAAAGCCAAATACGCGAAAATGGCATTCCGTAAAAAGAATTGAGATAACAGTAAAGCCAAGTTCTCCAATACAAGTTTCAAAATGAAAGGTTCCTACTAGTTTCGAAATGTTTTTCCAAACTTGACTATTACGGCTGTAAATGACTCTTAGGCACAGTGTTAAATTGAACATAAAGAAGTTTGGCTGTAATAGCAAAGTTTAAAAAACATTTCCAAACTAGTAAGAACCTTTCATTTTGAAATTTATATTAGAGAACTTGGCTTTACTTTTATCTCAATTCTTTTTACGGAATACCACTTTCGCGTAATTGGCTTTTTTTACATGAAATGTTTTTGTTATGATGTAGATATATGTAATAATAATATTCCTCTACTTGTTCCATTTTTTGTGTGTTTTCTTTTGTTATCACCATCGTAATCAACAAAGAATACCAAAACTTCGTCCATTGAACCGACCCTGTAGCTCTAATACACCCTGTATAACGTGTAGTTTTTCTTTTCCATTGCAGAAGAAGTGATGGAAAAATGGAACCGAGTTCTCGCCGATGCCGAGGTGGAGGAAGAAAAACGTGCCCTCATCACCCGGGAAATCGGCAAGTTCAGGGAAATCATGAAGGTAAGTTGGAAAAACTACGAGTTAAAAAAATCCTGAACATACATAAAATATTTAAATAATTAATAATTATTGTTTTCGTTACGAACTCTCTAGTTGTTTTCTTTTTAATGGGAACAATGGTTTATTATTTCTAAACTTTTATATTTTCATGCTAAATCTCCCTGTAGATATTTTTTTTGAAAATGTCTTTTTTGTTATCTCTTATTTGGCACACTAACACCCCAACTAATTTTTTTTTGTAGGTTCTTTTTAAATTATAAAACACATATTTTGAAAGTTAAATACAATCAAACAAGTTTCATGGCTAATCGGGCAAAAAAGGAGGTTTTTGTTTCCCTTATATTTTTCCGTGGGTAGCTTGAAAGCTTAACCTCATGGGGGTCCAAGATCTAATGGACACCTAATAAGTGTTGACAGTTAACCGTTTCGTCCTTATGGGACTCCTCAGAAAACTGCTGGTCAAGTGACAAATCTTGCGAAGTTAATCAGACGGTTTTGTCTCTAATTAAATGTAATTAGTGAGCGAACTATAGCAAGAGGCGCCATCTACCGAGATACGAGAGAAACAAAAAACTAAAAGCAGGGAAAAACACTGCTATACAATATCGATCAATGAAAAGATCGAATGCAAATAAAAGAAAACAACTATAGTCCGTGACCTACGACAGCTCTTTGTCTTTTCAGGCCGGATCAACGCATTTTGCATTTTTACCCGTCATCAAGACAGTGAGCGTCAATCAACGGAATTTTTAAGCCAAATAATACTAACAAACGTGAAATTTCATACCCGTGAATTTAAAAATCAATTGCTGTCGTAGGTAAGATAAGATAAGATAAGATAAGATACATTTATTTCCTTTAAGACAATTTACAAATTGTATAGGACACGTCAAAATTTTTACAATCTCTTCTAAACACAATGTATTTTAAAGAAGAGAAGTTTGACTCTCGGAGAGTCGAAAAAAGATAATAATAAAAATATTAATACGAACAATAAAAATTAGGATGCCCATTGCACAAAGTCCTTAACATCATACAATGTTTTTTCACACAAATAGCACTTTAAAACCCTTTTAAAACTATTTATACTATCACATTCTTTAATTTTCTTTGGTAAACTGTTATACATTTTAACACTTAAATAATTTGGACTTTTTTTAGTTATTTCAAGCCGAAACGATTTCTCGCGCAGATTTCCTTTTTGACGTGTATTTACACTATGGACACATTCGTTAGACATACATTTATTCTTATTACTAAAAACGTACACACATAGTTCAAATACAAAGAGGCCAGGCAGGGTTAAAATGCCCAATCTTTGAAAATGTGCTCTACATGAGTCGGTGTAACTTAATCCTAACATACTTTTTAGAACATTCTTTTGTGAGATAAAGACATCCTGTGACTTGGTAGACCACCCCCAAAGTCCCACACCATACCTCAGACGAGATTCACAGTTTGCATAATACACTGAAAGCAATTCTTTTTCATTTAGAACTTGCCTCAAGTTTCTAAACTGATATGCAACAGAGTTCAATTTAGATATGAGACTCTGACAGTGATCCCTCCAATTCAAAGTCTCATCAAAGGTTACCCCCAAAATTTTTACATTTCCTCCTTTAGGAACATCCACACCATTAAGTTTAATACCTAATTGATTTGCATTATTTTGATAAGAGTGAAATCGAATTATTTGCGTTTTTTCCGCATTTAAGTACAAAGAATGTTCAGCAAACCAATCATTCAAACCATTCATTACATTTTGGCACTTTAATTCTAGAACTTTTTCAGTTCTGTCAGATGTCGTTAATGTCCCATCATCGCAATAAAAGTAACTACTGCAGTCCACAGGCAGTATTTTATCAATGTCATGAATATACAGAATAAATAATGTTGGTCCTAAGATTGACCCTTGAGGAACACCTGTATTAATACCGGTTAGCTCAGAATTATATGTTTTGCTGTATTTTTCATCAGAATGAGTTATTGTAACATATTGCTTTCTGTGGGACAAAAATGACTCCACCCAAAGAAGAGAAATATTCCTAACTCCTAATAAGTCAAGTTTTTTTGTCAAGACCCCATGGGACACACAGTCGAATGCCCTGCTTAGATCACAAAATATTCCGGCAGGACACTCTCCAGCCTCCATGTATTGTATAATTTTTTCATAAAATGAATATATTGCTGTGGTGGTTGATCTCCCTTTTACATACCCATGTTGGTTTTTCGGAAAAAGATCAAAGCTATTTAAATAATTATCAAGTCTATCCATAAAGCAATATTCTAATATTTTGGAAAATGTAGATGGCACTGTGACTGGCCTATAATTTGTAAGATTTGTCCTATCAGATTTTTTGTAAATGGGAGTTACTTTTCCTATTCTAAGTTTTTGAGGAAAGACACCACTGCAAAATGACAAATTAATAATATAAACTAGAGGTTTTGTAATAATATGTAAAATTTTTCTTACCAAGAAACTAGGTACATCATCTGCTCCTGCAGAAGATTTATTTGACAATTTTCTTAATATTAAATTATAAAAGTCCTCTTCTAAAAAAGGGTAAAGTGACATCTGCTCCTCACTGGCACTACTGCTCGATATAGGAAAAATGTTATTTACTGATCCAATTTTTTCTAAAATTTCTAAAGGAGCTTCTTTAAAAAAATTATTGAACATGTTTGAAATCTGACTAGGATCTCACGGACTATAGTTGTTTTCTTTTATTTGCATTGATTTTTAAATTCACGGGTGTGAAATTTCACGTTTGTTAGTATTATTTGGCTTAAAAATTCCGTTGATTGACGCTCACTGTCTTGATGACGGGTAAAAATGCAAAATGCGTTGATCCGGCCTGAAAAGACAAAGAGCTGTCGTAGGTCACGGACTATAGTTGTTTTCTTTTATTTGCATTCGATCTTTTCATTGATCGATATTGTATAGCAGTGTTTTTCCCTGCTTTTAGTTTTTTGTTTCTCTCGTATCTCGGTAGATGGCGCCTCTTGCTATAGTTCGCTCACTAATTACATTTAATTAGAGACAAAACCGTCTGATTAACTTCGCAAGATTTGTCACTTGACCAGCAGTGTTCTGAGGAGTCCCATAAGGACGAAACGGTTAACTGGCAACACTTATTAGGTGTCCATTAGATCTTGGACCCCCGCGAGGTTAAGCTTTCAAGCTACCCACGGAAAAATATAAGGGAAACAAAAAACTCCTTTTTTGCCCGATTAGCCATGAAACTTGTTTGATTTTTAAATTCACGGGTATGACATTTCACGTTTGTTAAATACAATATTTTTGATTATTTTAGTTGCCTGTATTTTGATATCTTTCGCGAATATAACCCTAAAGAGACGTACTTTTAGACTAGACTAATTTTGATTCCTATTTAGTGGCTATCATTCCTAAAAATTTCGCTAAAATCAAGCATCCTGAATGAACCAAGCTCCTCATTTTATGGGGTTTTAAATATTTAAGTTAATTTAGGAGTATATTGAATAAATCATTGTTCCTTTGCATTAAAAAACCCATCTCTATCCTTTAAGAAGCAACTATATTAAAGATGGATTTTTTCATTGCCTGTATACTTTTTTACACACATTTAATTCATAAATAAGTAGATATAAGAGTGCGCTTATGTGGTTAATTAAAACCAAACAGGGATGGAAGCGGGCGGCGCGGACCCCACCCCCCCAAATTCGAGCTGGTGAGTACTGCTAAAACTAATAATACACATAATTTTAATATCATTGGAACAAAATCAATTAATCAATAAGGAAAAGGTTTTTTTTTATTCTTTTTTTTTGTGTGCAGCAATTTTTAGTCACATACTTTTATCTTTAAAACCAAACGAGTAATTTCAAAATAACCACGGTTGGCCAAAAAAAAACAATTGACAAAAAAATTGTTCAAATTAATTTTTTGTGCAGATGTATTATCTGCAACTCAAATTAATAAAAAACATAAAATCAACATTTTTTTAACGAGTGTTTTTGTTTTTATGAGGAATAGTTTAAAATGTACAGGGTGATTTTTTATAATTGCAAGATCGCTATAACTCGGTTATTATTGGGAGTAGAAAGTTCAAACAAAAACTGTTCGGTTTGGTAAATTATGGCCACTTTAGACCCACCATTAGTATTTTTTTATAGGTTATAATATACAGGGGGCGACAATCAGATCAATTTTTTTTAAAGGGAACACCCTATATATTTTTGTATTTTTAAGTTCCGCAAAAAATTAGCTTTATAGATATATGGAACACTGTGGCTCTATCTTTGTTAGTTTTCGAGATATTGACGATTGAAATTCCGAAAATTAACAAATTTTAAATACGGTGCGGAGTATTTCCTGTGACAAGTCACAAACAATATTAAGATGTGTGGATACCTAATGACATTGTCAGTGCCAAATTTTAAATATTTATCAACAATTTTGCTTTATTCCAATGCAGAAAAGTAAGAGATACTTTTATTATATGCGAAAAATAATAAAAATGCCACTGCTACTGCGAGAGAATATCGAGAACTGTATCCAGCCCGACAATGTCCTAATATATCGACAATTCTTAGGATATATAGAAAATTTCGTGAAACATCGTCTGTGGAACGAAAAAAACGAGTTGTTCGTCCAAACGAAGAGGCTAATTTAAATATTTTACTATATTTTCAAGAAAGCCCACAAATTTCTATAAGAAAAGTATCTTCCGCATTCGTGCAAGGACAGGAACGCTTGACGTCTTTTACCAAAGTAAGAAGTGTCCTAAGAACAAATTCTTATTGGGCATATAAACAACAAGAACTTCAAGGCCTAACACCCGATCAGAAAAGAAAAAGGGTAGAGTTTTGTCACTTTATGCATGAAAGACTAAACGCAGAACCCCGTTTTTTAAATCACATTTTGTGGTCGGATGAGTCGACGTTTACAACTTGTGGTCTACCAAACAGACAGAATAGCAGACTATGGTCCACGACTAACCCTAATTTTGTAAAAGAAATTAGAAGACAGGGAAGACAATCCGTGAATGTCTGGTGTGGCATAATGAACGACCGTGTTGTTGGGCCATTTTTTTTTAGCACTCTTTAACGGGACAAATTTATTTAAATTTTTTACAAAATTACTTAGAAAATTTTTTGGATGACTTGCCACTAAATCAAAGAAGAAGATTGATTTTTCAGCAGGATGGGGCTCCTCCTCATAATGTTCATGAGGTTCGAGAATTCTTAAATAATAATTTTAATGAATGAGTTGGGAAAAACGGCACAATACGCTGGCCACCCAACAGTTTTGATTTAACTCCTTTAGACATTTTTTATGGGGTCACCTTAAAGATAAAGGTTGCAGATTAGAGGCGAGGAATACTCGAGAGCTCAGAGAATTAATATCACTGTCTGTCAATGAGCTTAATGAAAATTTTTCTAATTTAATAACCAGAACAATAAATAATTTAAGAGACCGGTTTCAAAAATATATTAAAGTCATTGGTGATAGGTTTGAACATTTGTTACGTTAATTTTTATTTATTTATGGATTTAAAACAATTAAAACATTAAAAAAATTGTCGTCTTTTGATTTTAAATTTCTATAAAAATTGGCAAAGATGATTATTTATATTTATCAAACTGTCAGTCAATATTGTTTCAGTTTGTTATTTACAGTCTATACGTTAAATACTCCGCACCGTATACCTATTTAAAATTTGCTAATTTTCGGAATTTCAATCGTCAATATCTCGAAAACTAACAAAGATAGAGCCATAGTATTACATATATCTGTAAAGCTAATTTTTTGCGGAACTTAAAAATACAAAAATATATAGGGTGTTCCCTTTAAAAAAATTGATCTGATTGTCGCCCCCTGTATATTATAACCTATAAAAAAATACTAATGGTGGATCTAAAGTGGCCATAATTTACCAAACCGAACAGTTTTTGTTTGAACTTTCTACCCCCAATAATAACCGAGTTATATTGATCTTGCAATTATAAAAAATCACCCTGTACAGGGTGATCATTTATATTTTACTCCATACCTCGCTTACTCCATTTATTGATCAGACATTAACGTTTGAATGGGCAAAGTTCTAAGATTTTTCCTTAATAATTATTTAATAAATGATATAGGTTAAATATTCCCTTAATAAATTTTTGAGATAAAACAGTTTTGATTATATTATTTACATTATTGAAAAATATTATTATTATACCATAATATATTCAGTTTGTCCCAACTAAAAGGTAACAGACGTGTTTTTGGGTATTTTTCGTGCTAATTTGGAGAAAAGCTCGGAAACGTCGATTTTGTTTATGAAGGGGACACTTTTTGGCTATCTTGAAATTTATCTTCGAGGGGTATGTATGTATGTATTCGAAAGTGGTGGCAGGTCCTACTGGAGAAAGCAAATATCTCATAAACTAATATATGGATTTTCGAAATTTTTACACGGTTGTAAAGATATTTAAGAGAACTTCAAAACAAGGTATCACCAGACCCACTTCCCCTATTTAAATTATAGGGGTAAAGTATACCCCTCGAAGATAAAATTCACGTGCTACAAAAATTTCAAGATAGTCAAAAAGTGTCCCCTCGCAAACAAATCGACGTATCCGATAGTTTCTCCAAATCCGCACGAAAAATACCCAAAAACACGTCTGTTACCTTTGTGTTAGGACACCCTTTATAATATAAGAGTATTATTTAAAAATATAGAAAAAGTCTAGGTGTATGATTAAAATTTGCTGAGATATAATGCATTATAACACTTGTATTATTAAACCCGTGGTATATTAACTTAAAATAATACTCTGCCAATATATGGGCCCCTAAGCTCACACTAGGTACTATAGTTATAGTGTACGTGTGAGCTAATATAACTAAAAACTGAAATATATTTTATTCAACTCCAGACTAAATTACCTTTTGTTTGATACCACACAAGCCGTGTTTTGACTTAAACTAAAATTTTTGAAATCTACCCCCACCCTTAAAAAAACAAAAACTAAAATGTATTTTGTTAAACTCCGGACTCAATTACCTTTCGTTTGATATCACACACGCCATATTTTCACTTAAACTCTAATTTTTAAAATATACCCCCACGCTTTGTTTTTAAATAAATTAAAATGTATTTTATTTAACTGCAGACTCAATTACCTTTCGTTTGATATCACACACGCCATATTTTCACATAAACTCTAATTTTTGAAATCTACCCCCTCCCTTTTATTCGGTTTGTGTTCGGTGGATTTTGTTCATTTTTAAATGGGACCATCTCGACCCACGACCCAGCCTAGGTACCAAATTTTATTAAAATCGGCCAAGCGGTTTTTGAGTTATGCGCGTTGGTCGTTACAGACAGACATACAGACAGACAGACGGCGCAACAAAAAAGTTTCAAAATCATTTGAAACGCAAAGATATATAAAAATTTTTGAAATCGGAGCAACTTTTTTTTTCTCGAAAAAATTAGGATCACCATAGCTCACACTACTATAGTATAGTATATGTGTGAGCTAATACATATATAAATCAATAAGATAAAATTATATATTTTTTGAATTTAAATAGTATTTTAATTTATTCATTCTGAAATAAGAAATGAAAAGGCATATAAAAGTGGAAATAAATACAAAGTTTATTAAAAAAATTAAAACTAATGTTAAAAATTCGAACTGGGATTGACAAACATATCATTTTAACATCAGATTCAAACTTTAATATGTCATAAATATCATGCCCCCCCCCCCACCCCGCAACCCTAAGGATAATAGAGAAAGCTATGCACTGAGTAAAATGTGACTGATCACCCTGTGGATCCGAGCAATCCAAAATGTTTGAAGCAATTATTGACAGCTGCGACTTTCTAAAATAGTAGTCAAATTTAAATTTCGAATTATAATAGTGTATTTGCTTCTTTTTAATATTCTACGTAAATAAAGTACAGCGTGTCCCATTTTCGATGGGATTAAATGGGAAACTCGGTTATTATTAAAGATATCGATTTTCTTATTGCACCTTACCGTGCTCTTTTTTGGAGCCCTTAAAAACGGTGTAATCAGATTTTTGTTATAGCCCGTGGTTTCGCTAATACAGGGAGTTTTTGACAAAATTGCATTTTAATTCATTCCTTGTATCTTGCTTATTTTGCAAGATATTTTTATTCTGTAAAAACCTTTCTATGGCAACTTTTTTAGAGCAAAATAATGACGTTGTCAATTTTTTAAAATATTGTTTAGTTTTTAAGATATGGTATTTATCATAAAAAAATTAAATACGGACCTGGATTTTTTTTATTACTACTTTGATTGGTTCCATGCTATTATTATCTTAAAATGATAAAACTTTAATATTTTTTGATTTAAGGTTAAAAAAACTATTTAATATTTGAAGAAAAAAAATTATAGTCCGAACCTGGAAATTTCCAACGTAATTATAAACTAAAAATTGCACGATTTTTAGTTTATCTGTTTTAAAATGATAATTAAAGGATTTATAAATAAAGTAAAAACCTTACAAAGTTACAAAAATAATATCCTACTAATTATTTGATGGTAGCACAGCAGGTCGTGAAATTTACAAAACAAACGCGTGGAATTGACATTGTCATTTTACTTGTCATTTTTGTGAATGGCTTACAATTATTTTAAACTGGCTAGAAATCGACCATATCCAGATTTTGAAAAATGTGATATGTTTGACTGCTTCATTCAAGCAACAAAATCCCAATATTTAAATAGCAGAAATATTTTTATGCAAAATGCGTTAAGAAAAATTACTCAAAAATGCCAACAATGTCTTACACATAATGGTAATCCGAAAAATTAGTTATCTTTTATAATTTCTTTTTTTGTTGTATTTTTCGTAGACTTTGTTTCAAATAAATCTGTAAATTAACGTAAAACCATTTTAATATGCTAAGTATCAAAACAGTTAAACTAAAAATTGTTTAACTAGCAATTTTTAATTTATATTTATGTTGGCAATATCCAGGTTCGGACTAATTTTTTTTAAAATATTAAATATTTTTTTTTACCTTAAAACAAAATTTTTTTAAATTTTTATTATTTTATGATAATACTAGCATGACACCAATCAAAATAGTAATAAAAAATATCCAGGTCCGTATTTAATTTTTTTATGATAAATACCATATCTCAAAAACTAAACAATATTTTAAAAAGTTGACAACGTCATTATTTTCTTCTAAAAAAGTTGCCATAAAAAGGGTTTTACAGAATAAAAATATCTCGCAAAATAAGCGAGATACAAGGGATTATTAAAAATACAATTTTTTCAAAAACTCCCTGTATTAGCGAAACTACGGGGTATAGCAAAAATCTGATTACGCCATTTTTAAAGGCTCAAAAAAAGAGCACCGTAAGGTGCAATCAGAAAATCAATATCTTTAATAATAACCGAGTTTCCCATTTAATCCCATCGAAAATGGGACACGCTTTACTCGTAAAAATTTTTTTATTTTAGTTTTTTTTTATTAATTTAATGTGGAAAGGGTATATTTACACAAAAATAATTTTGGACAATTTTTTCACAAATTCGTATTTTTTGGCAAACCGTGCCCTCTTTGTAACCACGCAGTTTGACTAATAAAACTTATTTTTTATCTCTAAAAATGTTATTATAATTCTCCCGGTAAAAACAGTTAAAAAAAGTTTAAATTTTAATTATGTGGCTTAAAATTTTTTTGAAAATATAAGTTTTACAATGAATGTTAATTTTTCATAATTTTTTACTTACTATGGGCACTAGCAAGATACAGTTATTATATATATATTTTTAAATATTATTAAACTCCATCACTGGAAAGGATAGGGCATTCGTCATTACAATTTAGTCCTTATCTAATAGTATATTATACCGAATGGGCCAAAAAAAAGCGGACAATTTTTTTTTATTATAACTTTTGAACTATACCCTTGATTTTAATGGGACAAACCGCACTTGCCGGAAAATTAATCAGAGTTTTGTATAAAGATATTTTTTTGTCCGTCATCTCAAAATTCAAGATGGCGGACGAAATTAAAATGTATCCTTCAAAGAAGCTCGTTTATTTTTGTGTTGCTAACATGTTTTTATAATTTTTTTTAATCAATAAAAAAGCTGCATTCTTGCCACGCAGAACACGGTACGAATCAGCAAAATCGGTTCAGTGGTTCTAAAGAAATATATTTTTGTTTCAAGCATTGTTTCGAATATTATACGATTGCCTTGCCAATCATGTCTACATTTATTTCCTTATAAATTGATTACTACTGAACCGATTTTGATGAAATAAAAAACATCCAGATGAGAATTGATTGCTTTTTAAAGATCACGATCAAAATTTACAGCCATCTCAAAACTTAAGATGGCGGACAGAATCTTACTTGATTTTTTAAAATGGCGTGTTTATTCTTATTTTCTCAAAATGTTTTAGTTTTTCTGTTAATTTATAGAAAAGCGTTACTTTTACCCCGCACAACGAGGTACAAATTATTAAAATGGGTGTGGTTCTCAAAAAATCTATTTTAGCTCACACATATACTATACTATAGTAGTGTGAGCTATGGTGATCCTAATTTTTTCGAGAAAAAAAAGGTTGCTCCGATTTCAAAATTTTTTATATATCTTTGCGTTTCAGATGATTTTGAAACTTTTTTGTTGCGCCGTCCGTCTGTCTGTGTGTCTGTCTGTCTGTCTGTCTGTCTGTCTGTCTGTCTGTCTGTCTGTCTGTCTGTATGTCTGTCTGTCTGTCTGTATGTCTGTCTGTAACGACCAACGCGCATAACTCAAAAACCGCTTGGCCGATTTTAATGAAATTTGGTACCCAGGCTGGTTCTTGGGTCGAGATGGTCCCATTTAAAAATGAACAAAATCCACCAAACACAAACCAAATAAAAGGGTGGGGGTAGATTTCAAAAATTAGAGTTTATGTGAAAATATGGCGTGTGTGATATCAAACGAAAGGTAATTGAGTCTGGAGTTAAACAAAATACATTTTCATTTATTTCAAAAAAATTAGAGTTTAAGTAAAAATATGGCGTGTGTGATATCAAACGAAAGGTAATTGAGTCCGGAGTTTAACAAAATACATTTTAGTTTTTGTTTTTTTTAAGGGTGGGGGTAGATTTCAAAAATTTGAGTTTAAGTCAAAACATGGCTTGTGTGGTATCAAACAAAAGGTAATATAGTCTGGAGTTGAATAAAATATATTTCAGTTTTTAGTTATATTAGCTCACACGTACACTATAACTATAGTACCTAGTGTGAGCTTAGGGGCCCATATATTGGCAGAGTATTTGTTTCAGTCATTGTTTTACAGATTATACGATTGCATTGCTAATCCTGCCTGCATTATTTTCGTTATAAATTCATTATTACTGAACCGATCTTAGTGAAATAAAAGAAATCATGGTAAAAATTGATTGTTCTTTAAAGATTATAAACGAAATTTGCCCTCATCTTAAAAGTTAAGACGTCGAACAGAATCATACTTGACCCTTGAAAGAGGCACGTTTATTCTTATTTTCCGAAAATGTTTTCGTGTTTTTTTAATTTATAGAAAAGCACTACCTTTCTCCCGCAAAACGAGGTACAAAATAATAAAATCGGTGGTGGAGTGGTTCTCACAAAATCTGATTTTGTTTTAACGATTGTTTTACAAATTATACAATTCGATTGCCAATCCTGTCTATTTTTTTATAAATTTATTATTACTGATCCGATTTTAAAACATTATTGTTAAAGAAGAATCAATTCTCACCATGATACTTTTTATTTGACTAAAATCGGTTTAGTAATAACGAATTTATAAGGAAATGAATGCAGACAGGATCGTATAATCTGTAAAACAATGGTTGAAACAAAAATAGATTTTTTAAGAACCATTACACCGATATTACTAATTTATACTTCGATGTGTGGGGGAAAAGTAGTGTTTTTCTTTAAATTAAAAAAAATAAACGTTTTTTGGAAAATAGAAATAAACACGCCATTTTGAAGATTTTAAGATGGCGATAAACTTTCATCATGATCTCCATTGGGATGTATTTTATTTCATCAAAATCGGTTCAGTAGTAATGAATTTATAAGCAAATAAATGCAGACGTGATTGGCAAGGAACTCGTATAATATGCAAAACAATGGTTAAAATAATTTTTTTTATTTTAAAACCACCAAACCGATTTTGTTGATTTGTTGCGTGGCAAAAATGCAGCTTTTTTACTCATTTAAAAAAATAATTAAAACATGTTCGCAACACAAGAATAAACGGGCATCTTTAATGGGTACAAGTTAATTTTGTACGCCATCTTGGATTTTGAGATGACGGACAAAATACTCTGCCAATATATGGGCCCCTAAGCTCACACTAGGTACTATAGTTATGTGAGCTAATATAACTAAAAACTGAAATATATTTTATTCAACTCCACACTAAATTACCTTTTGTTTGATACCACACAAGCCATGTTTTGACTTAAACTCAAATTTTTGAAATCCACCCCCACCCTTAAAAAAAACAAAAACTAAAATGTATTTTGTTGAACTCCGGACTTAATTACCTTTTGTTTGATATCACACACGCCATATTTTCACTTAAACTCTAATTTTTGAAATATACCCCCACCCTTTTTTTTTAAATAAATTAAAATGTATTTTGTTTAACTCCAGACTCAATTACCTTTCGTTTGATATCACATACGCCATATTTTCACATAAACTCTAAGTTTTGAAATCTATCCCCACCCTTTTATTTGGTTTGTGTTCGGTGGATTTTGTTCATTTTTAAATGGGACCATCTCGACGCAAGACCCAGCCCAGGTACCAAATTTCATTAAAATCGGCCAAGCGGTTTTTGAGTTATGCGCGTTGGTCGTTACAGACAGACACACAGACAGACAGACAGACAGACAGACATACAGACAGACAGACAGACAGACAGACGGCGCAACAAAAAAGTTTCAAAATCATCTGAAACGCAAAGATATATAAAAATTTTTGAAATCGGAGCAACTTTTTTTTTCTCGAAAAAATTAGGATCACCATAGCTCACACTACTATAGTATAGTATATGTGTGAGCTAAAAATATATTTAGTTAAAACTCTGATTATTTCGCTGCCAAGTGCAGTTTGTCCCATTAAATTCAAGGGTATAGTTCAAAAGTTATAATAAAAAATAAATTGTCTGGTTTTTTTTGGCCCATCTGAATATACTATTATTTTAATTGCCCAAGCAATTGAACAAGCACATTTGCGTTTTATTGTTTTGTTTTGATATATGATTATTGTGTCAATGGCGGAAAAAAAAACAATTTCAATTGATATTGAATCAGGGCTATCAAAATGGACGGGCCACGATCCTCCACTTTGTTGACGTCACATCCGGGGCTGATTTTTTTTTGATGGTCACGTTACGACACAGCTGATTGTCTTTAAAATATTGAAGTTGGAATGACGGTTCATGGATATTTGATTTTTTTTAAATAAAGCCGTTTTTGAGATTGTTTTTACTTTATTCTGGCAGAACAATTTTTTTTTAATGTATAGTAAGCCCTAATTTTTCATAGCCGCTTCATAAGCTCACACAAAACTTAAGTTTAAAGCAGAAGCGAATGTGACAATCACATATGACAAAGTCAAATACATGTCAAATATAACAGTTGGCATGTGGTACATTGAATTTGAATTCAAAATAAGGAATGCTAAATCTTGAAGATTTTAACCTTTTAATCATGTTGCTTCCTTACAAACCTTTGGTGGAATATCGGGATGGTGTCTGAGAATATTTCACTGAAATTTTGCGGAAATCTGTAGTGCCATTTTGAAAATATCATAAAAAAACGTCTGACCTCCCATAAGACCCAATGTAAAATTCAGCCCCGGGAGAACATCTGATTTTTTCAGGGTCGTGGCCTCTATTTTTATGTTGGCCTTGATTGAATCTGCTCTGTATTCTAGAATTCACGATGTTCATCGACTCGTATATTTCTATATTTGCTTTTGAAAACACAGAGATTAACTTATATTTTCAATCAATTAATATTCATTATTTTCACTAAATTGATCATTTCCATTACACCTTTCTTTAATATTTAGTTTAGTGAAACCCGACTTTATATTAAACAATATGCTTAGACTTAGTGTTATGTTTCCGAGCTGCAGGCCGTATTTGTAAGTTACGGAGTCTGCAGCTTTTTTTTGTATTCGTAAATCGTATTTTGAATCTCGATAAAGAATAGCCGATTGATTGGGAGATTTCAACACGTATTGATTGAAGCAAGTTGTAACACGGTGTGTGCGAAATGTCTTGTAGAGGAGAATTTGTAGGATCTAATCGACGACCGGCTTGGCCTATGTAAGTTACGTAAATAATTTTAAAATTTTCATTTAGGCTAAGGCTAATATATTTATTGTCAAAAAGGGTAAAAACTAGGTATTATGACAGTTTTGTAGAAGAGAAAGATTCGACATTATAACAACAATGTTTTGCCAGCAACAAACTCAACAAACTCAACTGCTGTACCATCTTTTCTTGCAACATTTCAGCCCATATTTGACCTATCTAAAACTCTACTTCGAAATGAGCTACGAAAATCAAACTTTGGACAGTCGTTGAACCCCTCCATGTTTCATAGACTTACATAAAGTAGTTACGAAATGTCAAAAAATGTCGAAATTGCCACTTACTCACTTACTCATGTATAAATCATCAAAATTCTACTGTACTTCCAGACCGAGGGGTCATCAGCTTTCAACAGTACTGTACAAATTTCACAACAGGACCCGACAGTACCACGACAGGACCCAACAGTACTCGACAGTACACGACAGTACCCAACAGTACACGACAGTACCCAACAGTACTCGACAGTACCACGACAGGACCCAACAGTACTCGACAGTACACGACAGTACCCAACAGTACTCGACAGTACACGACAGCACCCAACAGTACTTGACAGTACCACGACAGGACCCAACAGTACTCGACAGTACACGACAGGACCCAACAGGACCCAACAGTACTCGACAGTACCCAACAGTAGTCGACAGTACACGATAGGACCCAACAGTACACGACAGTACTCGACACTACCCCCCAACCAGTGGCGTAGATGCGAAAAGACATGATGAGCTTTTTTTTTTTTTTTTCTTTTTTTGGTCGCAAGTTTTTTAAGCGCGCGCTTTGTCCCTGTCGGCCTTCCCCACACATGATGACTTTTTTTTTTTTGCTCGCATGTTTTTTGAAGGTCGCGCTTTGTACCTCGCAACAGGACCCAACAGTACTCGACAGTACCCAACAGTACACGACAGGACCCAACAGTACTCGACAGTACACGACAGTACCCAACAGTACTCGACAGGACCCAACAGTACTCGACAGTACTCGACAGTACCCAACAGTACTCGACAGTACCCAACAGTACTCAACAGGACCCAACAGTACACGTCAGGACCCAAGTCCTGTTGGACGCTGTACAAAATTTTAGGGTGCCGATGACCCCTCGTTCCAGACATACTAAAAAGCTGAAATTTGGCAGACTGATTGAAATTATGACCAAACCCTTGGAAAAAATTTAAAAGGGCAAACATTTTAATTTACTTTCCTCCTCTATAAATGTAAAATTATGTAAAAGTAACATTGCCCACTTCCAGAAACGCTAGAGAGCTGAGCTTTGGAAGGCTGATATGATAAAAACCATGGGAAAAAATTACAAAACCTCAAAATTGCAATTGCAACAGTTTTTTACAATATTCCGCAACTTAAATATTATCCAATACCTTTAAAAAAGGAGTGAAATCATAACAAAAACATTTTATGTAAAAAAAGCCAAGTACGCGAAAATGGTATTCCGTAAAAAGAATTGAGATAAAAGTAAAGCCAAGTTCTGCAATAGAAATTTCAAAATGAAAGGATCTTACTAGGTTGGAAATGTTTTTCTAAGATTGGCTATTAGGGCTACAAATGACTCTAAGGCACAGTGCTAAATTGAACATAAAGAAGTTTGGCTGTAATAGCAAAGTTTAAAAAAAAAACATTATCAAACCTAAGAACCTTTCATTTTGAAATTTGTATATCTCAATTATTTTAACCATTTTTGTGTACAGCGTGTCCCATTTTCGATGGGATTAAATGGGAAACTCGGTTATTATTAAAGATATTGATTTTCTGATTGCACCTTACCGTGCTCTTTTTTTGAGCCCTTAAAAATGGCGTAATCAGATTTTTGCTATACCCCGTAGTTTCGCTAATACAGGGAGTTTTTGAAAAAATTGTATTTTTAATAATCCCTTGTATCTCGCTTATTTTGCGAGATATTTTTATTCTGTAAACACCTTTTCATGGCAACTTTTTTAGAAGAAAATAATGACATTGTCAACTTTTTAAAATATTGTTTAGTTTTTGAGATATGGTATTTATCATAAAAAAATTAAATACGGACCTGGATTTTTTTTATTACTATTTTGATTGATTTCATGCTAGTATTATCATAAAATAATAAATTGTTTTAAGGTAAAAGAAAAATATTTAATATTTTCAACATAAATATAAATTAAAAATTGCTAGATAAACAATTTTTAGTTTAACTGTTTTGATACTTAGCATATTAAAATGGTTTTACGTTAATTTACAGATTTATTTGAAACAAAGTCTACAAAAAATACAAAAAAAAAAACAAATTATAAAAAATAACTAATTTTTCTGATTACCATTATGTGTAAGACATTGTTGGCATTTTTGAGTAATTTTTCTTAACGCATTTTGCATAAAAATATTTCTGCCATTTAAATATTGGGATTTTGTTGCTTGAATGAAGCAGTCAAACATATCACATTTTTCAAAATCTGGATATGGTCGATTTCTAGCCAGTTTAAAATAATTGTAAGCCATTCACAAAAATGACAAGTAAAATGACAATGTCAATTCCACGCTTTTGTTTTGTAAATTTCACGACCTGCTGTGCTACCATCAAATAATTAGTATGATATTATATTTGTAACTTTTTAACGTTTTTTACTTTATAAATCTTTTAATTATCATTTCAAAACAGATAAACTAAAAATCGTTCAACTAGTGTGTCTTGCAATTTTTAATTTATAATTACGTTGGAAATTTCCAGGTTCGGACTATAATTTTTTTTTTCAAATATTAAATAGTTTTTTTTAACCTTAAATCAAAAAAATATTAAAGTTTTATCATTTTAAGGTAATAATAGCATGGAACCAATCAAAGTAGTAATTAAAAAAATCCAGGTCCGTATTTAATTTTTATTATCTCAAAAACTAAACAATATTTAAAAAAATTGACAACGTCATTATTTTGCTCTAAAAAAGTAGCCATAGAAAGGTTTTTACAGAATAAAAATATCTTGCAAAATAAGCGAGATACAAGGAATTAATTAAAATGCAATTTTTTCAAAAACTCCCTGTATTAGCGAAACCACGGGGTATAGCAAAAATCTGATTACACCATTTTTAAGGGCTCCAAAAAAGAGCACGGTAAGGTGCAATCAGAAAATCGATATCTTTAATAATAACCGAGTTTCCCATTTAATCCCATCGAAAATGGGACACGCTGTACTTGAGTTTTTTACATAAAATGTTTTTGTTATGATTTACTGTGACTTGAAAATTGTGACGCAGCGAAAAATTGAAATAACTACGAATTTCTAGATTGCTTATCATTACAAAATGCATCGGTTGGTCACTTTCTATCACCAACAAAAGTTGTAAAGTCTGTGAAAAATCAGTTTTGAAATTAAGGCACTTTCTATCCCACATAATTTGAAAAAATCGCAAGAAATAAATTAACGGCACTTCAAAAACTTACTCATTTTCCATTAAATAAAATTTATTTTCTTCTATATTTTTATTAAATTCATAAGGAGAATCTTAACAGGATTCGTGCCGCTTTAAATGAAAAAATTGTCGCTGTCGCTTAAAAAAACTGATCATGTGGCAACAGTGGTTTGCTTACGGAAGTCATCATTCGCTGTCATTACTCAAATCCATGTTTTGGAAATTTTGGAGATGAAAAGAAAATACTCTGCCAATCTATGGGCACCTAAGCTCACACTGGGTACTATAGTTATAGTGTATCTACGTGAAAGCTAATATAACTAAAAACTGAAGTATGTTTTATTGAACTCCAGACTCAATTACCTTTCGTTTGATACCACACAAGCCATGTTTTGACTTAAACTTAATTTTTCAAATCTACCCCCACCCTTTTTTTTAAACTAAAATGTATTTTGTTTAACGCCAGACTAAATTACCTTTCGTTTGATATCACACACGCCATATTTCCACTTAAACACTAATTTTTGAAATTTACCCCCCCCCCCTTTTTTTTTAAATAAACTAAAATGTATTTTGTTTAACTCCAGACTCAATTACCTTTCGTTTGATATCACACAAGCCATATTTTTTCATAAACTCTAATTTTTGAAATCTACCCCCACCCGTTTATTTGGCTTGTGCTTGGTGGATTTTGTTCATTTTTAAATGGGACCATCTCGACCCAAAACCCAGCCTGGGTACCAAATTTTATTAAAATCGGGCAAGCCGTTTTTGAGTTATGCGCGTTGGTCGTTACAGACAGACATACAGACACACAGACAGACAGACATACAGACAGACGGCGCAACAAAAAAGTTTCAAAATCATCTGAAACGCAAAGATATATAAAATTTTTTGAAATCGGAGCAACTTTTTTTTTCTCGAAAAAATTAGGATCACCATAGCTCACACTACTATAGTATAGTATATGTGTGAGCTAAAAATGCTTTGAAAATTGTTTAATAATAATTATTAAATAAGGGAATTCTCGAAAAAAATCAAGCAATTTTCAATGACAAAACCTGGGTTCTTAAACATTTTGGTAGTTGGTACCTATTTTTCCAATTATTAGTATCTTTTAGTATACATTTAGTTTGAAATTAAAAGCCTGTTTTCTTTATTCTGCAAAACTGTCATTCTTTAAAATATAGTTCATGAAGCTATATTAAATTTCTTTGAAAACTAAGCCATATCTTATTAAACGAGCCTGCAAGGTTAATTGTTTTTTGACTTGGAAAGAATGAACATTTGGAAACATTCTTCGTTTAAATTAATAAGTGAGTTAAAATCTATTTAAATTGGGTAATAGGGGATGTTGAAAAACAAAAAAGATCATATAATGATGGAGATGGATTTTTTTATTTTGTTTTTAGGATATACATTAAATTAGAGGAATGGAGTAAAACTGTTATTTTCTGTAAAAATTACAATTTTCATACCGTCAAATGATTTATTGTAGTAATTATTTAAAAGAATATTTACATTATTTAATAAGGATTTTTTTCTTTACGAAACAAGTTTTTTATAACAAATTTTAACAACAAACTTTTTAAAAAACCATTTTTAAAAGTAAAAGCTATAGTGACCTTGAAGATTCTGCTTAGAAAGAGAAAAACTCATTTAGCAGGTGTTTAGATAGAAATAGAAACAACTTCCTCTCTTTATTCCTCTCAAGTCATGCGCCGTCTTCCATAAGCCGCGTCGAATGTATGTTATTGCATTGTTTTTGGTAGGGATAAAGTTATTTATTTGCCTTGTTTGGGTGTGGTTCCAATTCCATTTTTAAAATATTGTCCTCAGGACACAGATCCTGAGATTTTTTTTTACTTGTGGGCGTTGTATCCATGTCTTTTTAAAATGTTTCTGGGAGGAATATCAGGTATCTCTTTAGCAATGCATGAACTTGAACAAGGAGGGAGCAGTACAAACGGCAGTTTCTCGCAGTTGCCTTTGTTCCGACTTGGGTCTTGGACCATTATCCACCTCTTCATTGTCGCTGCAATTTCTGCAGAGCTTAACGCATCCAAATTTATCAAAATGGTTAATTAAATTCGAAATGGTAGTTTTGCAAGGAATATCAATAAAACCAATACTTAGCAATAAACAAATTTATTACATCCCGAGCGGAGTTTCCTGCAAAATGCCATTTTAACATTTGAACCTTTTCTTCGATGGTAAATTTTAACGCCGGCATAATTCCCGAGAATGATATTAACAAGGTTTATAAAACCGCAATTCTTACCTTCTTCTCGCTTGGAAGATTTATAAGAAAAGACAATCTCGATCCCGTAACGCGGAATTGTTGGTTATTCCCTGATATCCCTAGTCAGCTCTTGTCTACCTGCCTATAAATTCTCCCCTGGTGTTCCCCCTCTTCTTTAACTTTTAGTTCACTGACCGTCGCATTTTGCTGAGATCGGGGTACACCCTTATGTTTCTGTTTTTATCTAAATACCTGCTGAATTAGTTTTTCTCTTTCTAAGCAGAATCTTTATGGTCAGTATAGCTATTACCCTAATGGTATATGTTTTTCTTAATAATTTTTTGTCATATGAACATTGAACAAAGCATTTTTCAGGGCTTTAAGTGTTTTTTTAAGTACCTAATGACTTATTTTTGGGGATTACCATACATTTCTTTATTGTTTGAGCTCACTTATTCTTAAAAACGAGGAATGGAAAGTTCTTTAATGTCTAATATCAGAAAAAAGAACAATTTCTAGTCATCCTGATACTAACATAGTATAAAATGTGGTTTTCTTTTTTACATCTTTTACAGCCAATCCTTTGAAATATTAGCCAAAAACAAATTGTTGGATAATCACACAATTACATTTTAGCTACTACGCGCAGCAGAGAAATATGGTATGAGAAAATATTTTTCGATTTTTTTTGTTTAGTGTTTTCTATGATTGTTTGTGTTGCAAAAAAGTAAAATGAAATAAAAAAAAATACATAAAAATCGAGGGCCGATGTCAATAAAGCAAGACCAGTGGTTCCGAATAAAAATCGATCGGTTTAAATGCAAAAAAAACATAAATATACGTATTTTCTACTACTGTGATGATTTGTATTTTATAGAAAAACTACCAAATATGAAAAAAAAGTATGGAAATATCAAAGTTATCGCGTGTGTATTCTCATATTGCTTTACCTATTTGTGTGTGTGTCTCTAAATAATTTAACAGTTTTTACATATAAAAAACTCAAATTATTTAGGGACACTACCCGGAACTAGAGATCATAATGACATATTTATAATAAATACATATTATTCAGCGTTTCTAGTTGGAACTACTTATCTTGTTTTATTTAAATAAACATTTCTCTCATATTTTTATGGTTTTTAATATACTTTTACGAGATGTCCTTGTTGACTTTAATCTAAATAAGTTTTTCTAAAAAATACATAAATATATGTACGTATTTTCTATTACTTATATGACCCAATGTTTTGTATTTTAGAGAAAAACTACTAAATCGCGTGCTTATTGTCATATCTATTTTTAGTCGGAACTAGAGATCATGTATGACATATTTGTAAAAAATAAACTACATATTATTCAGGGTTTCTAGTCTTCTTATTTAAATTAACATTTTTGAATATATTTTTATGATATTCTTTGAAATATATGCTTGTTGGCCTTAATCAATGAGTATATCACCCATATAGATTGGCAACCGGCTAGCTTTGCAACATTGAGGTGCAGATGGCGCTGAAATAAATTTGTCTAGTACGCAATATTCAGAGACAACTACGATCTAATTTCATTTGTATGATCAGGGCTATCAAAATGGACGGGCCACGATCCTCCACTTTGTTGACGTCACATTCGGGGCTGATTTTTTTTTTGATGGTCATATTACGACACAGCTGATTGTCTTTAAAATATTGAAGTTGGAATGACGGTTCATGAATATTTGATTTTTTTTTTAAATAAAGCCGTTTTTGAGATTGTTTTTACTTTATTCTGGCAGAACAATTTTTTTAAAATGTATAGTAATCCCAAATTTTTCATAGCCACTTCATTAGCTCACACAAAAATTAAGTTTAAAGCAGAAGCGAATGTGACAATCACAGATGACAAGGTCAAATGCATGTCAAATATAACAGTTGGCATGTGGTACATGGCGGGTAATTTGAATACAAAATAAGGAATGCTAAATCTTGAAGATTTTCCCCTTTTAATCATGTTGCTTCCTTACAAACCTTTGGTGGAATATCGGGATGGTGTCTGAGAATATGTCATTGAAATTTTGCGGAAATCTGTAGTGCCATTTTGAAAATATCATAAAAAAACGTCTGATCTCCCATAAGACCCAATGTAAAATTCAGCCCCGGGAGAACAGCTGATTTTTTCAGGGTCGTGGCCTCTATTTTTGTGTTGGCCTTGGTATGATATGCGTGAACCTCGGAACTCGCACATGTAACTAAATCAAACTAGTTGTCTCTGATAATTGCGTACTAGACGAATTTATTTCAGCGCCCTCTGCCCCTAAATGTTGCAAGTTAATCTAGAATGGCGACGAACGAGTCAACTTTACGCCAAAATGGCCTCTAATGCTAGAGTACCTAAAAAATACTGCTTTAAAGTCTAACAGATATAATTATCCAGAAGCTTTTTTCCTAAAAAGAAATATCTATAGCCTACACTAGTTAATAGAAAAGAAGAGAAATAAGTTTTTCTCTCTTCCCTTAATTATCTAAAACCTACTAGA